>CM051024.1:36556224-37306224 GCA_027627225.1 Congeria kusceri
ATTTTTAGTAATGGAAACATTGATCTCACTCACCCTATATCTTTATTGCAATCCCAAGCGAGGTCTCAATATATGGTATCTATGTATGAAGTTTCATTAAAATATCTCGATGCGTTCTCAAGATATTGAGCGGAAACCGTTTATCTATTTTAAGCAACGGTGACCTTGACCCCACCCACTCAAATGTAATCCCAAGTGAGGCCTCGATAAAAGGTATCTATGTATGACGTTTCATTAAAATATCTCAATGCTTGTCAAGTTATTGAGCGAAACCCGTTTTTCTATTTTTATTTACGGCGACCTTAACCCCACCCACCACATATGCTATCCCAAGAGGTCTCAATATAGGATATCTATGTATGAAGTTTCATTAAAATATCTTTTTTGCGTTCTCAAGTTAATAAGCGGAAACCATTTTCTATTTTTAGTAACTGTCACCTTGACCTTGACCACACCCACCCCATATGCAATCTCAAGCAAGGCTTCGATGTAATGTATATATATATATGAAGTTTCATTAAACTATCTCCATGCGTTCTCAAGTTATTGAGAAGAAACCGTTTTTGTATTTTTAGTTATGTTGACCTTGATCTAGACCCCACCAACCCCATATGCAATCCCAAGCGAGGTCTCGATATATGGTATCTGCGTATGAAGTTTCGTTAAAATACTTTTATGCATTCTAAAGTCGCTGCTAATTTCGAACATAATTATAATTTAGTAGCTTAAATTACACCATTCATGAACATGCTGAAAGTTTCATATTAATTAAACTGTAAATAAATAATCGTGTAGACATTGAATAAATGTAATTACACATATTGTTTTTATATATGTTTATAAATATTTAAAATATACATAATTGTTGTTGAAGGTATGGAGTAATAATAAATTAACGAATGATCATTTATATATTTGTTTACAATAATCATATTATAAGTGTCTATCATGATATCAACCTAATTATGAATCAATGAATGATCTTTTTTCAATTATTATTAGTATTAAATATTTATTGGAATAACTATAATTTAAAATTCATTTGTTCTATGTGGTTTGATTTCAAGTTCCTATCGACGCATATATATATATGCGATGCATATTACTTCTTGTTATTTGAATAAAAGTAACGGTTTTCTATTTCATTAATGTTTCATAAACATATTTCCATTGATTGGTTTAATTAAAATTATATATCATCTATTAGACTGTTGAATATATGTATCGATCCGATAAATTGCATAATATATACTTATTTGTTATAAGGATGAGCTGTAATTTTAAAATTGTTAACTACAAACGCAAGTAAAATGCAAAAAAAAAATTGTAAATAATTTGGATTTTCTTTCCATAAAGCTTATATTAATGCTTATAAAACATATTCCACATCTGTTTATAAAGCACAACGTTTGCACATATTAAATAAAACAAGGACATGTAAAATGCCATGCTATTTCGATGCAATTTGTTGCAAGGTACAGATACTTCCAAATGCCGCTGGGTATATAATACTGTTCTAAGATACAGATACTTCCAAATGCCGCTGAGTATATCATACTGTTGTAAGATACAGATACTTCCAAATGCCGCTGGGTATATCATACTGTTGTATACATTATACTTCCAAATGCCGCTGGGTATATCATACTGTTGTAAGATACAGATACTTCCAAATGCCGCTGAGTATATCATACTGTTGTAAGATACAGATACTTCCAAATGCCGCTGGGTATATCATACTGTTGTATACATTATACTTCCAAATGCCCCTGGGTATATCATACTGTTGTAAGATACAGATACTTCTAAATGCCGATGGGTATATCATACTGTTGTAATATACAAATACGTCCAAATGCCGCTGGGTATATCATACTGTTGTAAGATACAGATACTTCCAAATGCCGCTGGGTATATCATACTGTTGTATACAGATACTTCCAAATGCCGCTGGGTATATCATACTGTTGTAATATACAGGTACTTCCAAATGCCGCTGGGTATATCATACTGCTGTAAGATACAAATACGTCCAAATGCCGCTGGGTATATCATATTGTTGTAAGATACAGATACTTCCGAATGCCGCTGGGTATATCATACTGTTGTATACAGATACTTCCAAATGCAGCTGGGTATATGATATTGTTGTATACAGATACTTCCAAATGCCGCTGGGTATATCATATTGTTGTACACAAATACTTCCAAATACCGCTGGGTATATCATACTGTTGAAAGATACAGATATTTCCAAATGCAGCTGGGTATATCATACTGTTGTAAGATACAGATACTTCCAAATGCAGCTGGGTATATCATATTGTTGTATACAAATACTTCCAAATGCCCCTGGGTATATAATACTGTTGTAAGATACAGATACTTCCAAATGCCGCTGGGTATACCATACTGTTGTAAGATACAGATACTTCCAAATGCCGCTGGGTATATCATACTGATGTAAGATACAGATACTTCCAAATGCCGCTGGGTATATAATACTGTTGTAAGATACAGATACTTCCAAATGCCCCTGGGTATATCATACTGTTGTAAGATACAGATACTTCCAAATGCCGCTGGGTATATCATACTGTTGTAAGATACAGATACTTCCAAATGCCGCTGGGTATATCATACTGTTGTAAGATACAGATACTTCCAAATTCCGCTGGGTATATCATAGTGTTGTATACAGATACTTCGAAATGCCGCTGGGTATATCATAGTGTTATATACAGATCCTTCCAAATGCCGCTGCGTATATCATATTGTTGTATACAGATACTTCCAAATGCCGCTGGGTATATCATAGTGTTGTAAGATACAGATACTTCCAAATGCCGCTGGGTATATCATATTGTTGTAAGATACAGATACTTCCAAGTGCCGCTGCGTATATCATATTGATGTAAGATACAGATACTTCCAAATGCCGCTGGGTATATCATACTGTTGTAGGCTACAGATATTTCCAAATGCCGCTGGATATATCATACTGTTGTATACAGATACTTCCAAATGCCGCTGGGTATATCATACTGTTGTATACAGATACTTCCAAATGCCGCTGGGAATATCATATTGTTGTAAGATACAGATACTTCCAAATGCCCCTGGTTATATCATACTGTTGTAATGTACAGATACTTCCAAATGCCGATGGGTATATCATATTGTTGTATACAGATACTTCCAAATGCCGCTGGGAATATCATACTGTTGTAAGATACAGATACTTCCAAATGCCGCTGGAAATATCATATTATTGTATACAAATACTTCCAAATGCCGCTGGGTATATCATACTGTTGTAAGATACAGATACTTCCAAATGCCGCTGGGTATATCATACTGTTGTAAGATACAGATACTTCCAAATGCCGCTGGGTATATCATACTGTTGTAAGATACAGATACTTCCAAATGCCGCTGGGTATATCATATTGTTGTAAGATACAGATACTTCCAAGTGCCGCTGCGTATATCATATTGATGTAAGATACAGATGCTTCCAAATGCCGCTGGGTATATCATACTGTTGTAGGCTACAGATATTTCCAAATGCCGCTGGATATATCATACTGTTGTATACAGATACTTCCAAATGCCGCTGGGTATATCATACTGTTGTATACAGATACTTCCAAATGCCGCTGGGTATATCATATTGTTGTAAGATACAGATACTTCCAAATGCCCCTGGTTATATCATACTGTTGTAATGTACAGATACTTCCAAATGCCGATGGGTATATCATATTGTTGTATACAGATACTTCCAAATGCCGCTGGGAATATCATACTGTTGTAAGATACAGATACTTCCAAATGCCGCTGGAAATATCATATTGTTGTATACAAATACTTCCAAATGCCGCTGGGTATATCATACTGTTGTAAGATACAGATACTTCCAAATGCCGCTGGGTATATCATACTGTTGTAAGATACAGATACTTCCAAATGCCGCTGGGTATATCATACTGTTGTAAGATACAGATACTTCCCATTGCCGCTGGGTATATCATACTGTTGTATACAGATACTTCCAAATCCCGCTGGGTATATCATACTGTTGTATACAGATACTTCCAAATGCCGCTGGGTATATCATATTGTTGTAAGATACAGATACTTCCAAATGCCGCTGGGTATATCATATTGTTGTAAGATACAGATACTTCCAAATGCCCCTGGGTATATCATACTGTAGTAAGATACAGATACTTCCAAATGCCGCTGGGTATATCATACTGTTGTAAGATACAGAAACTTCCAAATGCCGCTGGGTATATCATACTGTTGTATACAGATACTTCCAAATAACGCTGGCTTTATCATACTGTTGTATACAGATACTTCCAAATGCCGCTGAGTATATCACATTGTTGTAAGATACAGATACTTCCAAATGCCCCTGGGTATATCATAGTGTTGTAAGATACAGATACTTCCAAATGCCGATGGATATATCATATTGTTGTATACAGATACTTCCAAATGCCGCTGGGTATATCATACTGTTGTAAGATACAGATACTTCCAAATGCCGCTGGAAATATCATATTGTAGTATACAAATACTTCCAAATGCCGCTGGGTATATAATACTGTTGTAAGATACAGATACTTCCAAATGCCGCAGGGTATATCATACTGTTGTAAGATACAGATACTTCCAAATGCCGCAGGGTATATCATACTGTTGTAAGATACAGATACTTCCAAATGCCGCTGGGTATATCATACTGTTGTAAGATACAGATACTTCCAAATGCCGCTGGGTATATCATATTGTTGTAAGATACAGATACTTCCAAATGCCCCTGGGTATATCATACTGTTGTAAGATACAGATACTTCCAAATGCCGCTGGGTATATCATACTGTTGTAAGATACAAATACGTCCAAATGCCGCTGGGTATATCATACTGTTGTAAGATACAGATACTTCCAAATGCCGCTGGGTATATCATACAGTTATACACATCTACTTCCAAACACCGCTGGGTATATCATACTGTTGTATACAGATACTTCCAAATGCCGTTAGGTATATCATATTGTTGTAAGATACAGATACTTCCAAATGCCCCTGGGTATATCATACTGTTGTAAGATACAGATACTTCCAAATGCCGATGGGTATATCATATTGTTGTATACATTATACTTCCAAATGCCGCTGGGAATATCATACTGTTGTAAGATACAGATACTTCCAAATGCCGCTGGGTATATCATACTGTTGTAAGATACAGATACTTCCAAATGCCGCAAGCTATATCATAGTGTTGCAAGAAAATGATACTTCCAAATGCCGCTGGGTATACCATACTGTTGTAAGATACAGATACTTATAAATGCCGCTGGGTATATCATAGTGTTGTAAGATACAGATACTTCCAAATGCCGCTGGGTATATCATACTGTTGTAAGATACAGATACTTCCAAATGCCGCTGGGTATATCATACTGTTGTAAGATACAGCTACTTCCAAATGCCGCTGGGTATATCATACTGTTGTAAGATACAGATACTTCCAAATGCCGCTGGGTATATCATAGTGTTGTATACAGATACTTCGAAATGCCGCTGGGTATATCATAGTGTTATATACAGATCCTTCCAAATGCCGCTGCGTATATCATATTGTTGTATACAGATACTTCCAAATGCCGCTGGGTATATCATAGTGTTGTAAGATACAGATACTTCCAAATGCCGCTGGGTATATCATATTGTTGTAATATACAGATACTTCCAAGTGCCGCTGCGTATATCATATTGATGTAAGATACAGATACTTCCAAATGCCGCTGGGTATATCATACTGTTGTAGGCTACAGATATTTCCAAATGCCGCTGGATATATCATACTGTTGTATACAGATACTTCCAAATGCCGCTGGGTATATCATACTGTTGTATACAGATACTTCCAAATGCCGATGGGTATATCATATTGTTGTAAGATACAGATACTTCCAAAGGCCCCTGGTTATATCATACTGTTTTAATGTACAGATACTTCCAAATGCCGATGGGTATATCATATTGTTGTATACAGATACTTCCAAATGCCGCTGGGAATATCATACTGTTGTAAGATACAGATACTTCCAAATGCCGCTGGAAATATCATATTGTTGTATACAAATACTTCCAAATGCCGCTGGGTATATCATACTGTTGTATACAGATACTTCCAAATGCCGCTGGGTATATCATACTGTTGTATACAGATACTTCCAAATGCCGCTGGGTATATCATATTGTTGTAAGATACAGATACTTCCAAATGCCGCTGGGTATATCATACTGTTGTAAGATACAGATACTTCCAAATGCCCCTGGGTATATCATACTGTTGTAAGATACAGATACTTCCAAATGCCGCTGGGTATATCATACTGTTGTAAGATACAGATACTTCCAAATGCCGCTGGGTATATCATAGTGTTGTAAGATACAGATACTTCCAAATGCCGCTGGGTATATCATACTGTTGTATACAGATACTTCCAAATGACGCTGGGTTTATCATACTGTTGTATACAGATACTTCCAAATGCCGCTGGGTATATCACATTGTTGTAAGATACAGATACTTCCAAATGCCCCTGGGTATATCATACTGTTGTAAGATACAGATACTTCCAAATGCCGATGGATATATCATATTGTTGTATACAGATACTTCCAAATGCCGCTGGGAATATCATACTGTTGTAAGATACAGCTACTTCCAAATGCCGCTGGGTATATCATACTGTTGTAAGATACAGATACTTCCAAATGCCGCTGGGTATATCATAGTGTTGTATACAGATACTTCGAAATGCCGCTGGGTATATCATAGTGTTATATACAGATCCTTCCAAATGCCGCTGCGTATATCATATTGTTGTATACAGATACTTCCAAATGCCGCTGGGTATATCATAGTGTTGTAAGATACTGATACTTCCAAATGCCGCTGGGTATATCATATTGTTGTAATATACAGATACTTCCAAGTGCCGCTGCGTATATCATATTGATGTAAGATACAGATACTTCCAAATGCCGCTGGGTATATCATACTGTTGTAGGCTACAGATATTTCCAAATGCCGCTGGATATATCATACTGTTGTATACAGATACTTCCAAATGCCGCTGGGTATATCATACTGTTGTATACAGATACTTCCAAATGCCGCTGGGTATATCATATTGTTGTAAGATACAGATATTTCCAAATGCCCCTGGTTATATCATACTGTTGTAATGTACAGATACTTCCAAATGCCGATGGGTATATCATATTGTTGTATACAGATACTTCCAAATGCCGCTGGGAATATCATACTGTTGTAAGATACAGATACTTCCAAATGCCGCTGGAAATATCATATTGTTGTATACAAATACTTCCAAATGCCGCTGGGTATATCATACTGTTGTATACAGATACTTCCAAATGCCGCTGGGTATATCATACTGTTGTATACAGATACTTCCAAATGCCGTTGGGTATATCATATTGTTGTAAGATACAGATACTTCCAAATGCCGCTGGGTATATCATATTGTTGTAAGATACAGATACTTCCAAATGCCCCTGGGTATATCATACTGTTGTAAGATACAGATACTTCCAAATGCCGCTGGGTATATCATACTGTTGTAAGATACAGATACTTCCAAATGCCGCTGGGTATATCATACTGTTGTAAGATACAGATACTTCCAAATGCCGCTGGGTATATCATACTGTTGTATACAGATACTTCCAAATGACGCTGGGTTTATCATACTGTTGTATACAGATACTTCCAAATGCCGCTGGGTATATCACATTGTTGTAAGATACAGATACTTCCAAATGCCCCTGGTTATATCATACTGTTGTAAGATACAGATACTTCCAAATGCCGATGGATATATCATATTGTTGTATACAGATACTTCCAAATGCCGCTGGGAATATCATACTGTTGTAAGATACAGATACTTCCAAATGCCGCTGGAAATATCATATTGTTGTATACAAATACTTCCAAATGCCGCTGGGTATATAATACTGTTGTAAGATACAGATACTTCCAAATGCCGCAGGGTATATCATAATGTTGTAAGATACAGATACTTCCAAATGCCGCTGGGTATATCATACTGTTGTAAGATACAGATACTTCCCATTGCCGCTGGGTATATCATACTGTTGTATACAGATACTTCCAAATGCCGCTGGGTTTATCATACTGTTGTATACAGATACTTCCAAATGCCGCTGGGTATATCATACTGTTGTATACATTATACTTCCAAATGCCGCTGGGTATATCATACTGTTGTAAGATACAGATACTTCCAAATGTCGCTGGGTATATCATACTGTTGTAAGATACAGATACTTCCAAATGGCGCTGGGTTTATCATACTGTTGTAAGATACAGATACTTCCAAATGCCGCAGGGTATATCATAGTGTTGTTAGAAAATGATACTTCCAAATGCCGCTGGGTATACCATACTGTTGTAAGATACAGATACTTCCAAATGCCGCTGGGTATATCATAGTGTTGTAAGATACAGATACTTCCAAATGCCGCTGGGTATATCATACTGTTGTAAGATACAGATACTTCCAAATGCCGCTGGGTATATCATACTGTTGTAAGATACAGATACTTCCAAATGCCGCTGGGTATATAATACTGTTGTATACAGATACTTCCAAATGCCGCTGGGTATATCATACTGTTGTATACATTATACTTCCAAATGCCGCTGGGTATATCATACTGTTGTAAGATACAGATACTTCCAAATGTCGCTGGGTATATCATACTGTTGTAAGATACAGATACTTCCAAATGGCGCTGGGTTTATCATACTGTTGTATACAGATACTTCCAAATGCCGCTGGGTATATCATACTGTTGTATACAGATACTTCCAAATGCCGCTGGGTATATCATATTGTTGTAAGATACAGATACTTCCAAATGCCCCTGGGTATATCATACTGTTGTAAGATACAGATACTTCCAAAGGCCGATGGGTATATCATATTGTTGTATACAGATACTTCCAAATGCCGCTGGGAATATCATACTGTTGTAAGATACAGATACTTGCAAATGCCGCTGAAATATCATATTGTTGTATACAAATACTTCCAAATGCCGCTGGGTATATCATACTGTTGTAAGATACAGATACTTCCAAATGCCGCTGGGTATATCATACTGTTGTAAGATACAGATGTGGGCAGTGGGCAGGTCTACATGGACCTGCACGGGTAGAGAGACGTCCCCGCCCTCCACGAGTCTCCCGCTGCCTTGCGGGAAGGTTTTGGATAACTAAAGGCTAAGGGAGTCAACCCTGACATCAAATCCGGAGCCGGAGTCCCTAAGGCGGTCTGACCTTGTCTTCATAGTCATGCCGGCAACTCCTGCGACGCCGCTGGTGCCAAGATGTATCGGTTTTACCTTTCCCTTGGATCCGTCAGCTGCGTGGAGAGGGGGGATCTGCTGCATGGGCAACAGCTGATTCTCCATACCACCTTGCCCAGGCTAGCGCCCTGGAGAGGACACTCCAGCGTCGCTGCAAAGCGTCGAAACAACACGGGAAGCAACAGTTACCGGTTATAAGCCTTCCGCTTGATTGGCGTAGAGCTGGCGCCAGGGGTTGCTTTCGTCGGTGGGAGAGATCACCACGTCTCATTGGACAACTACCGCCCGCCTCAAGCTGGGCAGCCCCCAGCCAAATAGGTGTTGTCCCGCCACAGTCCACCTGCCTTACTGGGTGCGTAGGGCTTAGGGTACGGAAGTATCCAACAAGTGGACTGCGATTGCTGCACCAGGCAACAACACAAGAAATTCAACAATGAAAACAATGAAAACTTCTCCCCTCAAGCTGGGCACATGGAATGTCAGAACAATGACACCAGGACTGTCTGACGACCTCCAGGCCATCAGCGATGCCCGAAAGTCCTCAGTCATCAACGATGAACTTCTGAGACTGCAGGTTGACATCGCCGCACTGCAGGAGACGCGGCTTGCCGACTCTGGAACTCTCAGAGAAAAGAACTTTACGTTCTTCTGGCAAGGGAAGAGTGCGGAGGAAACCAGAGAGTATGGTGTTGGATTTGCTGTCCGGAACTCTCTACTGGGAATGATAGAACCCTCTCAACAAGGAACAGAAAGACTGCTATCACTCCGCCTCCACACCACCACTGGGCCCGTCAACCTGATCAGTGTCTATGCACCAACACTCGGCGCCACCAGGGATACCAAGGATGAGTTCTACAGCCAGCTAGACTCTCTTATCGACAAGATCCCCAAAGAAGAGAACCTGATATTGCTGGGTGACTTCAACGCCAGAGTGGGCGCTGACCACGACTCTTGGCCCTCCTGTCTTGGAAAGTTTGGTGTTGGAAAGATGAATGAAAATGGGCAACGACTCCTGGAGTTGTGCTCATACCATGACCTCAGCATCACCAACTCCTTCTTCCAGACAAAGCATCAGCACAAAGTGTCTTGGAGACACCCTCGCTCCAAACACTGGCACCAGCTAGACCTGATCATCACCAGACGGTCTGCGTTGAAGTGCGTCCTCCTTACCCGCACCTTTCACAGCGCTGACTGCGATACTGATCACTCGCTGGTGTACTGCAAGATGAGACTTTTGCCTAAGAAGATCCATCGCTCCAGGCCCCAGGGCAAACCCCGCATAGATGTGAGCAAGACCGCACATCCTGACAAGGTAGCGGAATTCACCCAAGCTCTCTCCGAGGTGCTTGACTCAGATCCTCCTGGTGGCTCAGCCACAGAGAGATGGGACCGCATCAGAGAGTCAGTACACAGCACTGCCATGAGGGTCTTTGGAAAAAAGCAGACAAAGAACGACGACTGGTTTGAGGCCAACTCCTCCATACTCACTCCAGCCGTAGAAGAACGCCGCAGAGCTCACCTGGAATACAAGCGATCCCCCAGCCAGAGGACTCTGCAGGTGTACAGATCTGCCAAGAGCAACGTACAGAGACTAGCAAGGCAATGTGCTAACGACTACTGGCTCCAGCTCTGCCAGAGCATCCAGTCAGCGGCTGACACTGGAAACATCAGGGGCATGTACGAAGGCATCAAGAAAGCCATGGGCCCCCCTAAGAAGGTTACAGCGCCACTGAAGTCTGCCACGGGTGAGACCATCCAGGACAAGGGCAAGCAGATGGAGAGATGGGTGGAACACTATTCCGAACTATACTCCAGACAGAACCAAGTTACAGACGATGCCCTTGCTGCCATTGAAAGCCTCCCTCTCATGGCTGAACTGGACGAGAAACCCACTGTGGCAGAACTGAAGAAGGCCATTGAGAGCCTGTCCTCAGGGAAAGCGCCTGGGAAGGATGGCATACCACCAGAAGTCATCAAGTGCGGTGACAGTACACTGAGGAAACATCTGTACGACCTCCTCTGTCAGTGCTGGGAGGAAGGAGCAGTACCTCAGGACATGAGAGACGCCAACATCGTTACCTTGTACAAGAACAAGGGTGATAGAAGCGACTGTAACAACTACAGAGGAATATCTCTCCTGAGCATCGTAGGCAAAGTCTTCGCACGTGTCGTCCTGAACAGACTGCAGAAGCTTGCTGACAGAGTATACCCAGAGTCACAGTGCGGGTTCCGCTCGGAAAGATCAACCATTGACATGGTCTTCACCATCAGGCAACTGCAAGAGAAGTGCAGAGAGCAGCACAAGCCCCTCTTTCTGGCCTTCATAGACCTGACCAAGGCGTTCGACCTTGTCAGCAGGGATGGGCTCTTCACAGTCCTAGCAAAGATTGGCTGCCCACCGAGACTCCTGAGCATGATCAAGTCGTTCCATGACGACATGAAAGGCACAGTTCAATATGACGGCTTGACGTCAGATGCCTTCGACATCCGCAGTGGCGTCAAACAGGGCTGTGTCCTCGCTCCCACTCTCTTTGGCATCTTCTTTGCCGTTCTGCTGAAGCACGCCTTCGGATCATCGACCGAGGGTGTTTACCTCCACACTCGGTCAGACGGCCGACTGTTCAACCTGGCTCGCCTAAAAGCAAAGAGCAAGGTCCGGGAGGTAACCATCAGAGACATGCTGTTTGCAGATGACGCTGCTCTGGCCACCCACACAGAAGAAGAGCTACAGAGCCTGATGGACCGCTTCGCAAAGGCATGCGACGAGCTCAGCCTGACAATCAGCCTGAAGAAGACAAATGTGATGGCCCAAGATGCTGAACCACCTTGTATCACCATCAACGACTATGAACTAGAGGTCGCCAGCCAGTTCACATACCTTGGCTCCACTATCACCGACAATCTCTCACTGGAAGCAGAGATCAACAAGAGGATCGGCAAGGCATCCACAGCCTTGGCCAGGTTGTCGCAAAGAGTGTGGAACAACAGCATGCTGTCGATAAACACCAAGATCAGTGTGTATCGTGCCTGCGTGCTAAGCACTCTCTTGTATGCCAGCGAAACCTGGTCTCTGTACTCCTCGCAGGAGAGGAGGCTGAGTGCCTTCCACATGCGCTGCCTCCGTCGCATACTCGGGATTACATGGAACGATCGTGTGACAAACAACGAGGTGCTGATGCGAGCCAAGATCCCCAGCATGGTCACTCTCCTCCGTCAGCGTCGCCTTCGATGGCTGGGCCATGTGCGTCGAATGGACGATGGCCGGATCCCCAAAGACATCCTCTACGCAGAGCTTGCCTCCGGCAAGAGAACAACGGGACGGCCACATCTCCGCTTCAAGGATGTCTGCAAGCGTGACCTGAAAGCACTCGACATTGACCTGAACACCTGGGAAGAGCTTGCTCAGGACAGATCCAGCTGGAGACACACTGTAACCACTGGACTGAAAGCTGGCGAGGCGAAACTCCGCCAGCTTGCAGATGACAAGCGAGCTCAGAGAAAGAGCAAGCAACTGCATCCTGCAGCAGACTCAACCTACAATTGCACCAAGTGCAACAGAGACTGTCACTCCCGTGTGGGTCTGTACAGCCACAGCAGACGCTGCATGACCAACTAAAACATATCCAAGGGGCGCCAATCCATTGTCTTCCGAGACTTAAGGATGCCAATGAATGAAGATACAGATACTTCCAAATGCCGCTGGGTATATCATATTGTTGTAAGATACAGATACTTCCAAATGCCGCTGGGTATATCATACTGTTGTAAGAAAATGATACTTCCAAATGTCGCTGGGTATACCATACTGTTGTAAGATACAGATACTTCCAAATGCCGCTGGGTATATCATAGTGTTGTAAGATACAGATATTTCCAAATGCCGCTGGGTATATCATGCTGTTGTAAGATACAGATACTTCCAAATGCCGCTGGGTATATCATACTGTTGTAAGATACAGATACTTCCAAATGCCCCTGGGTATATCATACTGTTGTAAGATACAGATACTTCCAAATGCCGCTGGGTATATCATAGTGTTGTATACAGATACCTCCAAATGCCGCTAGGTATATCATAGTGTTATATTCAGATACTTCCAAATGCCGCTGCGTATATCATATTGTTGTATACAGATACTTCCAAATGCCGCTGGGTATATCATAGTGTTGTAAGATACAGATACTTCCAAATGCCGCTGGGTATATCATATTGTTGTAAGATACAGATACTTCCAAATGCCGCTGGGTATATCATATTGTTGTAAGATACAGATACTTCGTAATGCCGCTGCGTATATCATACTGTTGTAAGATACAGATACTTCCAAATGCCGCTGGGTATATCATATTGTTGTAAGATACAGATACTTCCAAATGCCGCTGGGTATATCATATTGTTGTAAGATACAGATACTTCCAAATGCCGCTGGGTATATCATATTGTTGTAAGATACAGATACTTCCAAATGCCGCTGGGTATATCATATTGATGTAAGATACAGATACTTCCAAATGCCGCTGGGTATATCATATTTTGTTATGTGGCTCTGTGCAGGGTAACCAGACACATGAGAATTGCGATGCCTCAGCCGCCATTCATATAATTTTTGGCAACGAAGAATGTTTGACTGTTTGTATTCGGCCTTCAGCCATCCACGGTAAATCTAAATTAAACTGACGTCACGTATAATACATGAAATAATATGGTGTTGATATATTACATCGCTTCGCACTTGCAATTTTCGATAGTGCATGGTCACCATTACATTTACCAAGTTTCATTATGCAAATACCATTTTCCGAGATAATAATAATTACTGATGCAGCATTTTCATTTGATTGAATTTCTATAATAGGGATAATTTACTGTCCGTATCTCTATCATTTCGAAGATGCGATTTACCAATATACTAGCGCGATGGATACGTGCTTATTTTTACAGTCGGATATTTGGGATACAACATGATAATGCGGCAGTCACACATTCCTGATTATGGCTAACAGAGTTTCGACAGCGCTATGATACAAATAATCAAAAAGGTCGCTGTCTCGAACTGTCAGAGTCAGGGCGCTGTCGGTACATATTCGATCTTTTGATGAAAAATTCAATTTCGAACCCGAATATCAAAATACTGTCCCAACTATTGGCACAGTTAATTCGGGACGCTGTCGGCTGAAGAACGGCAACACGAATCGGAAATGTGTGACTGAGGCTTTCCGAAATACATTTTAAAGCGGCATTTATCAAGATACTACCCGTACACAATTGAATTATTAATTACTTTTCAAATACTTCTGTATTAGTAATGCGCATGTTTGAACGTCTGTATGCCTTATGAAAGACACGGTTCTGTGTTTTATTGTTACGTGCTCTGCTCTCCGCAACATAACTGTCGTTGAACTACCACTTCCTGGTGTCTAATCGGAGCCTGTTGCCCGTAATGACAAGCTCTGTGTCGTATGATAATAACGAATTGTAGAGCAACATTTTCTTGTGAGAACTTGACAATCAACGTCATTTAAAAATGGTGTACACATTACTAAGTACAGAATAAATGCTGGTGCGGTCACAAGAACTTAAATATAAGTTTTAATAGATAGTTTAAAACTCACCTTAGTTCTGAATGGAGAGAAACGTATCAACAGTGTTTTTGTTTTTTTTAATTCTAGTACAATGTTAGACCGACAAATATTGTTATTATAATGAGCATTAAGAAAGACGATGCCGTACATATTTAATTTGAAGAATTCCTGCCTTTTTCTTTGTTTTCTTCTACAACATGAAATGTAATCGTTGCAACGTTGCCAGGAAATCGTGTACATGTAAATGTTCAGACCAATATATCGAGCGTATAGAAAGCCAATGTCGTTCAATATTAACGCTTCAGTTACTCCTCCAGCTATGCTCAACTGAGTTAACACAGTAAATACCAATAGCTTCCTCGACTCACACTAACTAAAGGCGCCCTCGAGCCATCCTCGAGCCTTCCTTAGTTGAGTTTGAGTCGAGGTGGAGGTTGAGTGACGTTCTAGAATATAACCAAAAGTGTTTAACAACGACACTCCAACCAATTAACATTTGACATCAAATATTTCATGCATAACACCATCCCACAATGAAGAATAGATGTTTCCAAAAATGTCTATCATGTGCAAATTAATCTGCAATTTTATCCAATCATTGTATTTGGATATCACTTGATTAACAATTAACCTATTTTACACAAAAAGCACGTGGTAAACTTCTAATCTGTTTGTCATATTTAATCAATGTAAATTAATCCGTTATCAATAGCTAGGGAGAAGTTTAAAATGTTTCTGGCAAAACATGGAAAGCGCTACTGTGCAGTATATAGGACGGGTGCGCTCCATTGATATGTAAGAGGCCGCATTCCCTGTACTTAGGTATGAAGTAAATATTATAAAATACATTTTCTCTTTATTTAGATTGAAATTTATTAATCATTATTGTATCGATTTTAAAACAAAATAAAATACAAATAACGAAAATATTTGCTCTTAATTTCTAACAGTGAAACTGACTTGATTTCGTTTTCGCATTTTTTTTTATATTATGTTTTCGCATTTTTTTGAAGTTTTGTATGAAAACGGAATTTAAGAAAAAGGAAATTAAATACATCGAAGTCTTATATATTATTTTGTGTTCTTGAAAAGTTTGGAGAAATTCGGGCTTAAAATACAAAAGTTATAGCTGATTCAGCGAAGGTCTAGTTTGAAGTGCCTATGGGTTTATATTCTTGAGTGGAAAAAATGACAAAGGGCCATAATTCTGCCAAAATTGGTCACAGCCAATGTTCCTTCCTTAACGATCACTGACACAATAAGGTTCTTCGGATGTGAAGTTTGAGCAAAAGCCCCCAAGCAGATAAAAACGAATTCAGTCCACAAAATTTCGATATTTGGATATGCACCGATATTATGTAATAACAAATTATTAACTATTTTAAAATATTTTACATCTTCAGATTGTAATAATTTACCAATATTTAAAAACACAAATAATTCGTTTATTTATAAGGGGTTTAACTTTTATATTTGGTATTAAGTGCATTTAAAATGTCATCCAAATTTTGAAGAAGATTTATCAATATTTAATTATCATTATATATTTCAAAACATATTTTTTACATGTATTCAGTTTAGTTAAGACTTAATAACTATATCACTTGTCCATTGAAACAATAGAAAGCGAAACTAGCAACATGTTTAAGTACATTATCTGAAATTCATCACCGTAAAAACTAATAAACACACTATATTTTTCGCTTTTGAATAATATAAAGTAATATATATTTATAAAGCCACTATGGCTACGTGATCTTTTTTCCGGCGGTGATTTATCCCCAAAGGGGGGTACACTGTAAGGAAATTGGCGTTAAACATGGCGTTGTAACCCCAGTGGTGTGGTTTCCAAAGTTTTGGAACTCTGAAGGCCATTTCTAGACTTACGCATTGTGCGATCACATGTTTCAGTCTTCTTGTTATGATGACATGACAATGCAAGTTTTGTTGCAAACAAAAGGGAAACATGTGTATCCGACTACTCGGCGTGCTGTCTACTGTTATTGTTTATCACCAAATATTGGCAATATAAAAGTAGCTCAATATTATTACAGCGCCTAATACGATATCCTAACCAGATTGCTGCAACCTGTGTGGTTACGTTGTATAATGAATCTTTAGACCTCGTACATATTAAAATATCATGCGATAACATTCTTTGTAGGTGTACGTTATTGAAAGTTAACGAATGTGACTTTCACAATTAGCTTTCAACACATGGGCATATACATAAATAAACCTTGTTCTAGGTCATAGCAGTTAAGTATATCATATTAACGTACTACATTTCAATATCAAAAGTCGTTAAAGTATCAAGACAACTTTGAACTATTTAAGAGACACGTGTGTGTGTGAAGTCATGGCTAAACTATTTTTAACCTGCCATTGTCCTAATTTTGAACATGATATCCATTTGACATGATTTTTTTCTTACTACCTAGAAGTAAACTTGTAGTATCGGGCGCTCATTCATGAAAGTACTGAATAACGTGTTATGATATTCTGAACAGTAGTTAAACGCGGCCTTGTCTGTCCACTGGTTAAGTTCAACGTCAATGTAACACGTGATCATGGGTACAAGTTAGCCACATTTTTAGCTGGCTAGTTTTTTGCAGATAACTCAGTGATATCAGTGAAATAAAATATGATTTTGGTATCAAACTAAAAGGAATTAAATATTTATACAGTGATGGAAAATATGGAATAAAATAATAAAGCACGCGCGAGCAATTAGTGTGAAAAGGTACATTTCTTTGTCTACTGGGGAAAAACTTTCCTATCAATTAACAGTGTCACTGAGTGCAAAAGGATTACAACTGCAGTGGACATAACAATTATCGGATTATATGACAGCTCAACTGTATATACCAGGACTCTATATTTTGTATCTCCCAACGGTCAATTGACTTCAATTACATACCAAGAAATTAAAACAAACATAACATATTAAAGCTGCTACAACTTAGGTTCAAGAATTTCCAACAACATGAGTGGCAAGGATTCTTCAAAAGGGTTGAAAAGCTCTAAATATCAACCACCTGAAAAGAAGTTAGCCAAAGGAGATGATAAACCAACAAAACGCACAAATTCAGAGGTCAGCAATGATAGTACGATCGACAGCTCTATTAAACAACAGCTAGAGTCAATGGAACAATCACTGAAGCACATTACCAGTGAAATGAAATCCATCATGAAAAGAGAAGAAATTGAAAGCATGATCAAAAATACCATTTCGTCCATTATGACTGAAGTAGAAAAACGCAATGAAGAAGGCTTAATGAAAATGAAAAATGACTTGGCCAAAGCAATGGAACTACAACTGCAACAGTGTGTCCACAAACAAGTAGAGGAAAAGACTAAAGATCTTGCTGACCACATCAAATGTCTGGAATTTGAAAACGAAGCACTTAAAGAAACATTATCATCTCTAAAAGCTGAGTGCAAACAAACAACTGAGAATATTAAAGCACAAGTAAATGAAAACACCCAAAAATGTAGTGATGCCATCAAGAGCTCTAATTACAATGAGCAGTATTCCCGCAAAAACAATGTGAAAATAATGGACATTCCAGAAGATCAGCATGAATCGATTTCCCACCTGACAACAAAAGTTATAGATTTACTGCAGGGAAAGGGTGTACAGATACAAACTGAACAAATACTGGCCATTCATAGAATCCCAAGTAAGAGAGGACAGACCAGACCAGTGTTGCTTAAGCTAAAATCCAACAACGACAAAACGACCATCATGCGCAAGAGGAAAGAAATGAAGGCAGCGGGTCACAGGCTAGTGGATGACGTCACGGCTCTAAACAGTGCCTTGATGAACAGACTGTCCCTTCATCCGGCAATCGAGACCACCTGGTTCTTCAACGGATCCGTGTTTGCGCTCACGAAAAATCAGGAACGCATTAAATTTGACATCCATGACAATATTAACAGTGTGATTAGTGAATTCCGTGAAAACCGCCGGAAATAATCTATTAACTAGAATGTGTTTTTAACCGATACGTGGAAAGGTTGGAAATACAAGAACTATCTCAAGTAAGGAAATTTAATTTAAACACTGTTATTATTGCAAACTTATTCCAATGTATACAGTTACTTATAAATATTTACATTATTGACATACTGAAACATATCATCAGGTATTTGGTCTTTTTGTTGTTACATTATTAAAAAATTGGAAAGACTGCACATTTAATATAAGTGTACCTTTATGCATATCACCACTTTATTCATGTTGATTACATCATAACTGTATAAAACGGTCTTGACCTGCTTAAGCACGAGTTCTTTGGTTATCAGTCAAATTGTTCTGCTCTTGTTTAGTCATAATGCTAGATAAATGTATATCATTGTCTATCTATTTATATTATCACCGAGTACTTTTCTGCATATCACCACTATATTCAAGTTGATTACAACATAATAATATAAAACGGTCTAGACCTGCTTAAACATCACTTCTTTGGCTATTTGTCAGACTGTTTTGTTCAGTTACGATGCTAGATAAGTGTATATCATTGTCTATCTATTTATATTCTCACCAATTGATAGTCTTGAAACTATGCTAACTTTTGTTGTTGTTGATGTTATTTGCAACATTAACAAATTGCTATTATTACACATTTACATGTATATTGCTATCAATTTTTACCATCAAGCTGTGGGTCTATTTTTGACCATATATTAATATTTGCCACCTAGCAGTTGTTCAATTATTGAAGCTATATTATATCAATATCTGCGATCTAGCAGTGGTTGTATTATTTCTTTTTGTTGGCTGTTTTCTTATAAATAATAACAAACTATGATGCTAAACAGAATACCTTGTTGAATAATCCCTGTGTGAATGCACTGCTTTAAAGTTGCCACTTGTCATTGGATTGTATTGATAATCTATTTTTAGACCAAGGTTTTTCCAATATTCATGGTGAATGAGCATTGGACTGTATACACGCACTCTATTTTTAGTAAAGGTGTTTCCCAATACCGACCTCATTAACTGACGCTAGGTGTTGTGAGTGTAGTATATGCTCTGTAAAATCATCATAGTTAAGTAACTAACTTTTTGTTACTGTAAGTAAGCCTCAATATACTTATTCGTTACTGGTATATGAAAATTGTTCTTAATCATTATTTTGTTATTTCTCTGTGAAGAGTACTGTATTATGACAACAACTGTTTTTACAATGCTATACTTCAGTATGCCATTTAAACCTAGAAACTGAGTTATTTGTAAAACCAGCAAGCTTTTCTTTTTCACTCGTTTCATGTTCTGTTTAATCACTGTTCAGGACACATGTGTAATGAACAACTTATTATATTCTGTATATATTTTTAATATTTATGTGCTCATCATTGACTCTTCAAGATTATTGATTACTGGGTTCTTGTGTTGTATGATAAATCAAATGAATAATCTAAAATTTTATAACAATGGCTGACTTAAAAATTGTATCTTACAACTGTCGCGGACTTAATGACAGTAAAAAAAGAAATGACATGTTTGACTATTTAAAAAAACAAAAAGCACAAGTATATTGTTTACAGGATTGTCATTTTACCCCATCTATGGAAAAACAGATTTATATGCAGTGGGATGGTGATTGTTATTTTAGTCATGGTACTTCTAACTCTAGGGGTGTGTGTATTTTATTTCAAAAAAATATATCAGTAAAAGTACATAACTCTGAAAAGGATCAGTATGGGAATTATTTAATTTTAGATTTAACATTTGAGACAACACGATTAACATTATGTACTTTGTATGGGCCTAATAATGATAATCCACTTTTTTACAATGAGATGTTTTTGAAAATAGACTCATTTGGAAATGAGATTTTTATTTTGTGTGGTGATTTCAACCTTGTCTTAGATACTAAATTAGATTATGTTAATTATAGAAGCCTGGATAATAACAAAAAGTCTAGGGATTTGTTGTCTTCTGTTATAAATGATAGGGGCTTGATAGATACATTTAGATTAATGAATGGTGATGTTAACCAATATACATGGAGAAAACCTAATACTCTACAGCAAGGCAGGCTAGATTTCTTCCTTGTCACAAGTAATCTTTTAACACATATAAGGCAATCGGATATTAAAGGAAGCTACAAATCTGACCATTCAATTATAACTTTAAATTTAAATATTTATGAAATAAACCATGGCAAGGGACTTTGGAAGTTCAATAACTCTCTATTATATGATGAAGAATACCTCCAGTGTATTAAATTAAAAATAGAAGAAATTAAAAAACAATACTGTTTGCCTGTTTACAATACTGAATCATTGAATATTATTGACAATAACTTGTTACATTTCACTATTAACGACCAATTATTTTTAGAAACCCTGCTAATGGAGATTAGAGGCAAAACAATATCTTTTTCATCTTACAAATGCAAACAGAGGAGGGATAGAGAAGATCTTCTTGTCAAAAAAATTGAACAACTAGAAAAAAAAATAAATGAATCAAATTCTGAGGAGCTTAATTCATTGCATCAAGAACTTTCAGAAATACGGGATGTAAAAATGAAAGGGTCTTTTATTAGATCACGAGCCAAGTGGATCAATGAAGGTGAAAAACCTACACAATTTTTTTGCAATTTAGAAAAGCAACATTCATCTAGCAAAACAATACCTTATATAGTAAACGATGATGGCCAACACATATATGACCAAAATGAAATTTTAATAGAAGCTGCTAAATATTATAAGACATTATACACCAAAGCTGCAACAAATGAAAACAGTTACAATAGTGATATTTTTGATGATCTTAACAGAATACAGACAATAAAATTAAGTTATGACCAATCTCAAACATTGGAGGGCTTGATGACAATAGAGGAAATCTCAGCCACCTTAAAAAATATGAAACATGATAGAAGCCCAGGGTCAGATGGTTTCACAACAGAATTTTTTAAAGTTTTCTGGAACGATATTAAGTTTTTCATTTTAAGAAGTCTGAATTATGCTTTTATTTCAGGATCTTTATCTGTAACTCAAAAGGAAGGAATCATCACCTGCATACCAAAAGACAATAAACCAAGACATTTCTTACAAAATCTAAGACCATTAACACTTTTAAATGTTGTATACAAGATAGCTTCAGGTACGATTGCCAATAGATTAAAAACAGTTCTTGACAAATTAATCTCAAACGAGCAAACTGGCTTCATAAAAGGAAGATATATAGGGGAAAATACGCGACTTTTATATGATATATTAAAATATACAGAAGACAACAAAATACCAGGACTATTAATGACGCTAGACTTTGAAAAGGCCTTCGATACGTTATCATTCAATTTCATTGAGAAAACTCTATTACACTTTAAGTTTGGTACAATGTTCAGAAAATGGATCTCTCTTTTCCTTTACAACACCATGACAGCTATACAGATCAATGGGTATCTTTCGGAATTCATTAAAATTGAAAGAGGTTGCCGTCAAGGTGACCCAATCAGTTCTTATATTTTTATATTATGTGCTGAAATTCTAGCAATTAACATAAGGAACTCAAAACAAATTAAAGGAATCAGAATTGAAAATGTTGAATATAAAATTTCCCAATTTGCAGATGACACATCCCTGCTACTGGATGGATCTGACAATTCACTTAATGCTGCACTAGATTTACTCCAAACATTTGCAATAGAATCTGGTCTAAAAATTAACTATGACAAAACACATTTGATATGGATAGGATCCAAGAAATACAGTACCCACTCAATTAAAACTAAGTACAAACTTCTTTGGGGTACCACACGTTTTAAAGTGTTGGGCATTATATTTGATGTAAATTTGGAAAAGATAATAGACCTAAATTTTTCTAGTAAGTTGACAAATTTACAAAATAGTATAAACTTTTGGAAAAGAAGAAATATGACACCATTAGGGAAAATTACCGTAGTAAAATCTTTGTTACTTCCTCTTTTCACACATTTGTTCATTGCTCTTCCCAGCCCAGGATCAAAAATATTAAAGCAAATACATGATTGCTTTCACAATTTCATTTGGGATGGACCTATAAAAATTAAACACAATGTTTTAATTAAACCTTATGAAGACGGTGGACTTAATATGCTTGATATTTTCTCTTTTGAAAAAAGTATGAAATTAACTTGGATAAAGAAAATTGCAACATGTACAGGTAAATGTTTTCAACTAGTATATTCCTTGTTCGATGTAAAAAAAATGTTAAACATGGGGAGTGCTTATGTCGAGAAAATTGTAAATTGTTTGCGTAATTGCTTCTGGAAGGATGTTCTTACATATTATTGTATGTATATGAATAAAATGAAAGTTTGTAAATTTGATGATATATTGAACATGCCATTATTCTATAATAACAATTTTCAGATTGGCTTGAAATATATTTATGAAAAAAATATGTATGACAGAGGAATTCGATATGTAAGAGACATATTATGCTCATCTGGAGAGTTTAGGAATAAACAAGATATTGAAACCTGTACCGGGAAAAAAATGAATTTTCTATTTTACGAAGGATTTAAAAAAGCTGTGTCTGAGTTCTTTAGAAAATCTGGTTTTGCTTCCGGAGACACAAGTAAACCCAATATCAAAGGTGTATTTATTTCATTTTATTTAAATGAAATTGTTTTAGCAAAAAATCATAATAAAACGGCTTATAACAAATTTATCTTAAACAATGAAAAACCTTCAAGTCAAATTAAATGGAATGGAACTTTTGATAATATAGATTGGAGGTATACGCACAGTTTTGTTTTTAGAGTCTCCAGAGACACATACATACAATGGTTGCAGACTAGAATTGTACATAGAATTTTAGGAACTAGATCTTTGTTACATAAAATGAAAATTGTAAACGACAACATGTGTATTTTTTGCAAGACACATGAGGAGACATTAATTCATCTGTTCTGGGAATGTGAACACATACAGCCAATTGTTAACCATATCAAAAATGAGATAGCCTTAAATCATATTAACTTGCCTTCACTTTCATGTCAAGACATGCTTCTTGGAATTTGTAACGAAAAAATGACTCATGTAAACATTTTGTTACTTCAAACAAAAAGGTACATTTGTATGTGTAAAAAATCAAATAGAATTCCGACCATTCAAGGACTTAAGAAAAATCTGCAGATAGCATGGGAAATCCAAAAACACACTTGGTGTGAGAACGAGTTTCCGAATTGGTCAGTTGTAAGACTCTTGATACAATGAACCCAAAAGTATGCTAATATGATATTAAAATATACACTAACCTTATTATATATTGTCAGTACACTGTGTTCAATTTTTTCAATTGTTTTTTTTCTTTACTCTGCAAACTCAAATATTTTTGCAGCATGATTTGCTGCAAATATTTGCAGTACAGCTAATCCATTGTAAACAGTATTTACTAAGTAATAGATGTATTTTGTAATGTGTTAACTGCTACATCATATGGAATGTTTGTGTATCTACATCATTGACAATTGTTTCTAACACATAAAAATGAAACTAACACAAAAAAACTCTGTACGGTATGGAGCTGTGAAATAAATGTTATTTTCCAAAAAAAAAAAAAAAAAAAAAAAAAAGTTCAACGTCAGTATGGGTTGGTTGACAATTAGATTGGGGTTATTGACCGATATTAGGGTTATTGACCGATTTCAGTGCCCATGGTAGAAGCGTTATTATTTAGTTCCTCTACTGTTTCTGTTTAGAACTTATATCAGAAAACATGATTTACTTAATATCAAGATTAAAATAGAGACGTGTTGTAACATTGCGTTCGATATACGAAAAGAAATATATGCACATAATTTCAGCTTGTCCCTAGATTGGATATGTAATGGTTTTCAATGGTCGAGGTACTGGTTGTTACTTAAATAGTCAGTCGGGGCGCTAATGATGATCCACGAATACAATTCAAACAGTTATATATGAGGAGAGACGTGTGAAAATCGACCTTAATGACAACGTCACAGAATCGAGAAAAATGCGTTTGAAATGACGTCATGATTTTCTGCATGTAAACACGGAAGTCAAGTCGATCTTAGCTGTTTATTGCCAGGTTTTACTTGTTTGTTGGTTGAGAAGATGGAAGACGAATTGGATGTGAGTAAATAAGATAACTTTCTTCATTATTTATAACATTTGATACAAAGAAAATTGAAATAAGGTATTTATTTGCAAACGAAATTATAAACTGTCAGTGACTGGTTTAGCTGATTCACATTGTGTTTATGAAATACACTTTAGTGTTGAATGCATTATTGTATATGTATGTTAAATTTATTCAGATAAAATTGATGTTTATGCTTAATAAATACTTAAAATGAAAGCCTTACGAATGGTTATTCTTCCACATTTATCACATTTCTATCAATATTATCGATTCTCGTGAAGGAGATAAAAATCGTTCATTTAAATTGGAAAAAAATACATAATTTACAGTATTAAGCATTTTCCCTATAAGAGTTGTCTGTTTTGCATGTTTTCGAGAATTTTACAGGTAGCAGACGACCGCTGTCTCATTTTACTTTCTGTAATAGCTTTATGTTATAATAAAACCCTTTCTTAATCATGCGACGGAATAGTCGAGTGGGCTAATTCGCTTTGATTTTAACAGTGGAGAACCCCGATCGATTCCCGGCTGACGCGGCTTTTTCATTGTATTTCCTTTTTTATTAATTATTTTCATAATTGCATTTTTTACTGTTTCAGGAACTCATTAATTCTTAGGATCTCATTAATTCATTAATTTTTTTTCAGGAACTTCAGGAATTCATTTATTCTTAGGATCTCATTAACTCATTCTTTTCAGGAACTTGAGTCTATGTTATCGGACCATTTTGGTAGAACGCCAAATAGTTCATAAGAACTAACGACAGAATCGTGCACTAACATTGAAGATGACTTGTCATCCATCAACATACATGAAGATGATGTTGTTTACGGAAGGGCGGGTAGTTTCGCAGAAGCACAACAGCCGTCTTCGGGTGACAGCGATAGTAGCGACCCTGATGACTTCAATGCGACGGAGGAGAAAAATGTCACTGCCAAGTATATTGAACACACCGTAGTACCGGCCCCATATCAGCGAATGCACCACTTTCCAGCGAAGACGAAAAACGAGAGACGGTGGGTTAGTATATATTGGTTTTGATACGTTTTTGCTTTGATTTACAAAAAAATAATAATATATAAAGATGTCAGAAGCAATAAACAGAAATAATAAAGTTACAGAACCTTATATTTTCCAAGGAAAGGCGAGTTAAAATCGAACATTATGTGTTTTAGATGTATTTTGTCAAGTTTATATAGTTGTATCGCCGCAAATAGCTTATTTTGCATAAATCTAAATCGACAGACTTTTTGCGCATTGTTCCACCAGTAACCACACCAATTTTCAGAATTGTTCATTGTTTTATGTTAGAGATATAACGTCCTGAAGTGATGGGGTGTACAAAAATGGCACCAGTTATCAGCGATTTCATGTTTTTACCGGCACCAGTGATCAGCGAAATTTCATGTAGTTACAAATTTAAGCATTTGTCACAAATTTATCATTAAATATTCATTTAGACACATCACACATCTATTGTTTATCATATTTCGCCCCAGAGGCACGTGTGTTCGTCCGTACGTGCGCCTCTACATTTAGTCAAATGTAGGCATTTGATATTTCGTACAACAGACACATCTATTGGCATTATCAAATCCATTACGGACGGCTTTCAAACATACATGCTACTGTGTGATCAATATTGTAATTTCGAAACGTAAAATGTAGTCAACATGACTCGATCAACACAAAGGGTAAGCAGTGGTGTTAAGTTCTAGCTACCGGTAACTAAAGAAGAAAACGAAAGCCGAAGTTGCTGGCTATATATGTTCCAAATCCACAAGGCATTAAGCACGGGTTACTGGTGTTTTATATTAAAGCAATGCATTTCAATGCTTAATTTCAGAGGCGTACGTACGGACGAACACACATGCCTCTGGGGCGGAATATGATAATCAATAGATGTGTGATGTGTATAAATGAATATTTAATGATAAATTTGTGACAAATGCTTAAATTTGTAACTACATGAAATTTCGCTGATCACTGGTGCCGGTAAAAACATGAAATCGCTGATAACTGGTGCCATTTTTTGTACACCCCATCACTTCAGGACGTTATATTTCTAATATAAAACATTGAACAACTCTGCAAATTGGTGTGGTTACTCGTGGAACAATGCGCAAAAAGTCTGTCGATTTAGATTTTTGCAAAATAAGCTATTTGCGGCGATAAAACTATATAAACTTGACAAAATACATCGAAAGCACATAATGTTCGATTTAATCACGCCTTTTCTTGGAAAATATAAGGTTCTGTAACTTTTTATTTTCTGTGATGACTCTTTATTGCTTCTAACATCTTTATATATATTTATTTTTTTTGAAAATCAAAGCAAAAACGTATAAAAACCCAAATATATAAACCCACCGTCTCTCCTTTTTCGTCTTCGTTGAAAAGTGGTGCAATCGCTGATAAGGAGCCGGTACTACGGTGTGTTGAAGGAGGTTGCGGCTGTAATCTGAACTGTAACACGTTATTTACACATAATCACATTATGACACAACTATTTGAGGTAAAATCTATATCAAAAGATGAGAAAGAACTCACCATCATGACACTTCTGTCTGGCGGAGATGTCACCACTACGAAGCGAGGGAAGAAGCGACAGCGCGCACGCCAAAGTTCAACGTTCACGGCAAACCTGTGTGTAAGAAGGCCTTTCAAGTGCTCTACGATGTAACAAACCATAATATTAAGACAATCCGTAAGCACATGGCAGCACACAGCATCACGCCTAGAATACACGGGAATGCCGGCCGACGTCCCACTCTACAACGTTTGAGGATGTGATGCGTGTCGTTTCGGTCATAAAGAATTACTCCAACGAGCGCGGTCCTCCCCAGCCGGCCGCCCCACGCGGTATTGACGCAATACCTCCAGTTTTTCCGCCGTCGGACTGCACCAAGGTCGCCATGCACAGTGCTTACAAGCAAGCCTGCACAGAACAGGGGTTGCGCGGTCCGAGGTTGACAGCCTTCAAGAATATTTGGAATGAATGTTTTCCACATATCCGGATCGCCACTCCCCCCCCCTTGAGTATGTATGTGCGACGTGTGAGAAGTTACGAAGTCAAGTCAGCACCGCCATCAGTGAGGACGAAACATTGGAGGCATCGGAGGCACTCCGAAACCACGCTCTGCTAGCGACAGGTGCGTGTTTTGTGTAGGCTTTCAGTTGTCTGCATCCACCAGGTATTGTATCTTATATCATTGTAGCCGGATAATATAATGTATATAATTGCCGTTTATACAATTCGTGCTTTAATATTAATCATCACAAGTACACATTTTAAAATGATCGTATTTCTTAATATATTGCAGGAACGTGAAGTATACAATCAGTGCGTTCGAAAGAGGATTGACACACGGGATATTGATGCCCCATTTAATCACGTGACCTTCGAGTTTAGTCAGAATGTCAGCCTCCCCATTCTTCACGGCAGATGGGGCCATTGTATTTCCTCACTCTGAGGAAAATCCAGATCTTCGGGATTCCTCTTGATGGAAAGCCACTACAATTAAATTTCCTAATAGATGAGGACCAGACGATCGGCCGCGATGGGAATGAATCGCACGGGCCGGATTCAGTTCTGTCTATGCTGGATTGGACCCTCCAGAATCACACGACCGCCGGAACGCCATTGTCTATCCACGCAGATAATTGCCTTCGTACGACAATTTTACTTTATTGGACGCTCGCTCATTTATATTTAATCACAAAGGGCCATTTTTGTTATATTTATTGACAAACGTTGGCTAAATATTATTGGCAAAAGAAAAAGCTTGTTAACACATTAGAAGTCACATTTTTGCTCAATCAACTTGAAACTTGCTCAGAACATTGGTTCTCATGATGTCTCGGCCGAGTTCGAAAATAGTTCCACTGCGTTGAATAGCATGGCTAAATTCAAAACTCTAAAAAAGCTTGTAAACACTATAGAGGCCAAATTTATTGCCCAATCTTCATGAAGCTTGCCCGGAATATTTCGGCTACTGATATCTCGAAACTGGGTCATATGGGGTCAAAAACTAGGTCACCAGGTCAAATTCAATAATAAGCTTGTAAACAAACTAGAAGTCATAGTTTTTACCCAATCTTGAAATTCGCTTAGAACATTTGTTTATATAATAATTTGGACGCGTTTGGATCTATATCATGCGGGGTCAAAATCTAGGTCAATAGGGCAAATTGCAGGGAAAAGTTTTTGAAAAGTCTAGAGGCCACATTTAAAGCCCAATCATCATGAAACTTGCTCCGAATATTTGTCCCAATAATATCTCAGAGGAGTTCGAAACTGGGTCATGTGGCTCAAAAACTAGGTCGCTAGGGCAAATTGAAGAAAAAGCTTGTTAACACTCTAGAAGTCACATTTTTGCCCAATATTCTTGAAACTTGCTCAGAACATTTGTTTCAGTGACATCTCGGATGAGTTCGAAACCGGGTCACGTGGGGTAAAAAACTAGGTCAACAGGCCAATGTGAACAAAAAAGCTTGCGAACCCTCTTATAGGCCACATTTATAGGCCAATCATCACGAAACTTGCTTGGACATTTTGTCCTTATGATATCTGGGACAAGTTCGAAACCAGGTCACATGGGATCAAAAACTAGGTCACTAGGCCAAATTGAAAAGAAAAGCTCGAGAGGGCCACATTTCTACACGAATATTCAAGAACTTTCAATATGTTGTCACATTTTTAAAATCAGCTATAACAAGCTGATTTTTTTTACATATGTTCACGCAACACGTCTTTAATACATTCCTTAAATTTGGGACTGTTGTAGTAGAGTCTGCTGAAAAAATAAAGTGTTCTCAACTATCTACTTGAACATTTCAAGAAAAAAAATAATATTGGGAGAAACATATAGTGCAGAGTTATTCTACAAGTTAAATGGATATATCTGTACAAGGGCTGTTCGGAAAATACGCGGATTTTATTTATATATCATCTTCTGTTAGAGATATAATGTTGAAAATTGCAGGAAAGCATCACCACTATACTTCTATTGTGTGTAGAAAAGATATAACACATTAGTCGAATAGATGAGAAGTTAGGGTAATTACAGCACCCAGTATTTTGATAATGCGGCCCAGCCCAATGCGTGGGTTTAAGTTTATTCCGTTCAATTTCAAAACACATCGCATTTGATGTTACGAAATTTCGCACAACGGACAACGAAATAAACCGTTAAGCAGCAAAATTGCTCAACATTGTTTTTACAATAACTATAATCGAACAATATTACTGACTAAATCAACAAGACATACGAAGTGAAATAAATATGCATAATTACAAACAAGCAGTAGAACTTAACTATCGAATGCATTTTTATCTGTTACAATATACACTATTTCTTTCTACAATTACTCAAAAAAAATGTCTGCTCCGCAGTCGACTTCAAAGCTTGACATTAGATAGTTGAACAAAGGTTGACTCATTATTACGAGATGCAAACGAATGCAAACGATACGAATTTTTTCACGGTATGTGATACTATATTCCTATAAATAATGATGCATTGTGTTTGAAGTTAATATTGCACTGCAGGGCCTTTATTTGATTTGATATCAAATTGGTTTACTCATGCCCAATCTTTAATAAGATAACATGCACTCAAACAGATTAAAACATGAACAAATACAAATAAAACTCATTTTTCGACCGAAACAGTAAATTGGCATATAATAAACGTATTTGAATTGTCTACTGTATATCGATTACTTCATGAAAGGAGCATAATCCGCAAACATTTAATTAACTTGATTAGTTGATCTCAAAATTGTCACTTTTAAGTAGCATAATAATTTACTGATTTACTTTCCCGACTCACGTGTTTTTCGTAATTTGTATTTTTTTAAAGAAGCATTGACTCGTATTTTTGTACGAAATGATTTATTTCTGTATACAACAACATACACATAACTATTCATGTTTATCTTTTTGTGTGGCATGTTTAAACATAATAATGCGAACTTTTAAGTAATACTGGCAACGTACATCTTCGTATCAGATTGAATTGTTCTTAATATTTATATTTAGAAATGCAACAAGTTGTAAACACATTTGATCATATTGAAAGAAAACATTTTAAAACTCATTTGAACATTAAAAAACATATTCTTGGCAATCCATCGTTAATTCTTTTCTCATATTGACAACATTACGTTGTAATATCATAAAATGACATTTACATCAACATTTGTGCATGGTCACATGGTCATTCTAAAAATAGTATTGTCGGTGCCTTTCTCACTCATTTCTACTCAAAGCTGTATGTATAAAGGCCTTGAGACCAACGCGCCGGACGGTTATCATCTAAACATGAGAAGGACGCCTCGCACAATTGTTTGCTTGGTTAAACAATGCCGCTTCTTTAACTTGTACAGCAAAGTATAACAATGCACCCCGTTCTGGCTGCTCACTTGCACTCTCCTTGCACTCTTGGCTGGGTCACGCTGCGTTTTACAGACAAGAAACCCTGTAACATTGGCCATTCCTTTTTACGTGACCATTATCAAAGTATAAATTAAATAATACATTTGTGCATTATTATTTGCAACTGGATAAGTGCCTGATTGACTTTTGAAATTGAAAATCGCGAAAGGTAAAATATTAATATATAAAATAATAATAAGAAAATTTCAATTAGATTATCAATATTTTTTGTGCATGCACAAGAGAGTTTACTACATTGGTTCACGTAATTTATGAAGAGGCGCATAATGTCTGCTCGTTTCTAAGGAATGTTGAGCGGGATCCTGTATACATTTTTGCACTGTCAATCTGCTGTGGGGAAACGTTATTGAGTCGACCGTCGCGACATCCGTCCGGATGTAATTCAACTGCAGTATCATTGGTTACTTCTGGTTCGCCATTACCAGCTGTCTCGCGAGTGACTGGGGTGGTCATTTATGTTAATTCCACAGACTCAGCGGGCTTTAAAATCGACTCTCCCACGGGTTGGATGGATTCTGAACGTGCTTCTGAATAAGCCCCAGAGTTCGTAGAATTCTCGTCAGAATATGCTGCTTCAATAATCTCCACATGTCTGGAAAATAGACTCACACTCAGTTTATCGAACTTTAATAATACATGTATGTTATGCTATCCGAGCTTTGATAATCAATGAATGTACATGTAAGTGTTAATGTTTGTGTACAAGAAAGGGAGATAATTTAATTTGAAATAGCAAGACTTCCTATTTAACTCCTTAAACTCACTGTTGGAGTTGGTTCAATGACTTACTGATACCGGCGATTTTTGCAGTAAACGCATATCGCTACTATCAGAACAGTTAAACAAAGCATCACAAGCGCTGTTGGGAAGAGCGTTAGACACAGCTGGATCTTTCTGTTCGCGTCTGCCAGTCTTCTTGCACCTTCAACTGCCCCTGTAATATTTGCCACGACATGTGCTTGGTATGTAGTCATGAAAGAAATCTTGCTTTTCCAATATTCATCTTACGTTTATGACATTATACAATATGTACGTCTGAGTTAGTAATACTCAATGAAATACGCTTACTATTCTGTAGCAGCGTTATATTTCTGTCTTTTTCCATGATGAGAAACTGCCATGTGCGGTTTAGAGATCCATGCGTCTGGTTCCATATTTGCTCCTGCTTCTCTATAGCCTTGTATAAATAATTATCCAAAACTTGATATTAGTAGAAATACAATGCCTTCACATCAGGGGGTGCGTATCAATGAAACGACCGTTCTCTAGAACAGATAATTACAAATAAAGTATGTTGTTATGCCGACATGATACCCAGTCTACAATTTCCCTAACCGACATAGTCCTTGCAAATGGGCTTGAATTGTACGAATCAAAATTAATTAAATCACTTTCGGTAGGTACACTTTAACCGAAAAAAGACTGTCTAAACTCAATGACTACTTATTTACCTATGCAGTACAAGACACAGCCCTCTCTGTTGTTCGCGAGGTCACACGGGTCCCCGTATCGAGTTAGATCCTTGCATGAATAGCAGTCCGAATCCGCCTCCGTGCGCACTTCCGGTGGGCGAATACACAATTCATATCCCACATTCACACACCAGGTCAGTCCACATCGAACAGCAGTAGGAGCAGAAAATGACCAATTACAATAGCAAGCTAAAATCAACAGTGTTCTCTTCATCGTATCGCTTCGAATAAAATGGACTCGCATACTTAACCGTAATTACCAAATTTCCGCTGGTAATTTCTGAAGGTAAAAATAACATGAATCATGTCATCACATTGAGTATAAATAGTGAATGTGTAAAAAAATTAAAATGCTACTAAAGTTAAATCAGTTGACATGAAGTAATAATGTTTGTAGTTGTACACTGTTAAATACGTATTGTGTTAGATATATATTAAAATGCTTATGCTGGACACAACCATTATAAATTTAGTAAAACACGCAGTTGGAAAATCCACAGGATTTTATGTAATTATATAATTAGAAACATGTACCAAATTAAAAATATTAAACTTTGCATGTCGGTTCATGTGTTTTATGTTGTAACTTCATATTACTATTACTGGTTTATGATCATCGTCTAGATTAACCCCTTTTCATTTATATCATCGAGTACATGAAAAAGTGCACTGATTGAACGTCGCGAAAAGTAAAATATTATTTACCAAGAATGTCAATATATAACCTGTGCACCAGTTGTGTTTGTTTGTATGTAAGTTAAGTTACAGCAAAAAAAAACAACATAGGTACATAATATTATTTGTCAATAATGTTATAATTTATTTTAAGAGCTTATGGCTGTCTAAGTAAGACCAAGCTGACATGAGATCACCTTTACTTGATTAAATAACTCTGTACGTGATATGTGACGTAGTGAGATAAACCAGTATAAATAGCTTATCGGAGTTTCTTGCTATTTAAACACGTGCATTGACAAATGGTTCCGGTTATTAGATATCATAACAGATCGCAGGTGTTGAATTGCCAATAAATCGGCGTACGTTTTTTGAAACTAAAACCACGTTACGTTGTACGTGAGATGTCTTCGTTGCGCAACTTTGCCGCCAAAATTTCCATTATAAAATGTCTCGGAGAGGACGTCTGAACCAACTATGTTTATTGCACTTAAACGTTTCGAGCGTGCTTGTGTATTATACAAGTAACATGTACAGTGTCGATTTTATGACGCCCGCAAGTGTTCGCTAGTTCTCTTGCTCGCTGCTTACAGAAGTGGAAATGACTAATACATATTTGATTTGCTAGATAACAAGTAAAACATATTGCTATCTAGTTACTTTTTAATCATTTAACGGTTTACTTAAAAATAATGAATTTGCAAACAGCTTATTTTTGTAGCCACTTCAAACATTCGATAAACGTATGTTATCAGACTTAACATGCACTCTCTCAAAACTACATAATCGCATCACTTGACAGGAGTCATAAACGAAATTGTTTGTCTGAGATATATCTTCTTTTTTATCTGAAATGGCTACTCAATCAGTTAGGTCTTGTGGCGTGTATAATACCGCGGTAGTCAGCAAGCTTAACGCAAATGCATGTTACCGTTCATAATAGTGATATTACCAGATGTTTGTACGATATGATGTGATCAGGCGCGTGCATTTTACACTTTCACAGCGGGATTTGTGAGGGAACACCTGGGCAGAATGGCAGAATTCTTTGAAACTTGTACAATTGTATTGTGATATATCTCTTTGTATGTTCAGGGAGTTGACTATGCAAACAATATATTCAATAACTTGTATCACACGTGTTTGGTAAAATATGGAGGACAGATCCTGCCAAAAATGCTTGATGACACCCTAACGTCCAAATAACACATTGCAACTTCCTTTGTGATCGTTTTTAACTCGCTACATGGTAAAAGAAAACTTTAGTGTCGTGTCATAGTTTCTTCCTTTCTGTCGCGCAACTGTAATATTTTGTTTTCCCACATTCTGTGGTCATGCGTTGCAATATCTATAACATTTATTCAAAGTTTTATCTTTCAGGTAACTTGCCTGCTAATCTTAGTTCAATATTTCTACATTGTGTCATTTTAATGCTCTGTTGAATCTTTTAAATGCTGATTTTATACAAAATCTTGATCGTATGTCACCAAAACTTCATGACTTTAGAAAAAAGAGAGTATAATTTAAGGAATTTATATAATTAATTTACGATTTAATACCGAAACATAGATAGACTTAAAAAAAATAAAAGACCTTCCTGCCAAAAAATTTTCATAGATGGCGCGATTTCTGTAATAATCGGACATCTTCGTCACAAATTTTATAAAGTCGGTATGTAGAATTATCGAAATGACCGTTATTACCTAAAACCCCCGAAATACCTTTTTATTGTTTAAGTGTAAAGCGATAAAAGTGTCGTAATAGTGAAATTTATGCATATATGTTTTTTATTTCACGGTACTATAAAGCTTTGTTAATCATATAAAATGATTTCGGAAATAACGATCGGAATTATGTGAGTGCTCTCCCTTGTTTTCAGTTTCTAGTAACCGATGTCCCTTTCAAATTTTGGTTCAAATTAATAAAAAATGCATTTTAACAGCACATAAATCATTTTTGGATACAAAAGTTAAATTGCTTTATATGTGTGCATAATTAAGAATTTTTATTCGATTTATCGTTGTTTATCGGCCAATGAACAACGATTTATAATTATGATCCGTAAGAATTTAACCGCGTGTGCTTTAATAGCCACGCATCATTCAACAACAGAAGAGTTGTTTATTGGTCAATAAACAACGATTATGCGAAAATTATTAAAGATTCTAACATAATTTGACAAATCTTTTTTAGTACTAATGACAACTACATTTTACTATGCTCCGCTCAGAATCGGGACTACTTTTTACGTTGTTTATTTGGTAGTTTAACAAGGATAATTGTGTTCTTTGTCTATAGAAAAACTAGCGAGTATCACGTTAGAATTTCATATAATCAATATATGGCCATATTTTAACATATGAGCGGCCGGGCTACATTCCATACCCAATAACTAATTATTTGTGTTCGTACTTACATGTCTCTACATATATTATGTGAATAGGTATTTTATTGTTCACACGATGGTTAGTATGAGACAAATATGGGGATTGCTTTTATCATTTCGTTCTGGCGTGGAGGTGAATTTGAACATGTTGCCAGAACGAAAAATACCTTCATTACTTACAGCGATTTTGAACTACTTAACATGAAAGCATCAACCTGTATGAACAAGAAAGGACAATGTGCACGTTGTAAGGTATTCAATAATTACATGTACACAATGTCTGTTACTAGTTTTAAGAGGGTATACACATTAACCATTTAATGACTTTCATTAATGAATGACATGCTATACGTAAAACATAGCTGAACAATGTTGTATTTTATGTATTTTGGATAATTTTTTGTGAATTATGTCGATTTCAGTTCACATCATCTCGTTTACATGTTGTTTGATAGTTCACATATATACACGCAATAACATTCCACTTTTGATATCGATCGTGTCTTAATTTACAAAAATGCGGAGAAAAGAAAGCAACCGCTTATTTTTTTCTATGGTCATAAGTAGTAATTGCAGTGAAAGACGACAGCTAGCCATCAGCGTTACTAATGCATTGGTCACCACGCATGATCCCTTCTCGAATTGATAAAAATGCGTTAAAATTCATAATGGTTAAAAAATTTATTGTTGAAAACAAACAACAACATATTAATGATTAAAAAGCACTGCTGTTGATGGCATTTAAACATCGTGAAATGACTGAATAGACATGTTGTCAACATTTCATCTTTTCGCATATTACATTAGCCTTCCTCCATCTGTATAATGTATATCGTCACACTGCAATTGATGGACCGTGCTTCATTTAAACTTGGTATTGTCGTTATCATTGGTTTGTCCCATCGCCACTTCGCCGTCGTCTTTCTACATTGCTTCTTCCAGGTTCCCATTAAAGTCTGGCGGCAGGGAACAAGGTGTAAACAAGTTTGACTGGTGTTTGGCTTGCATTAGTGGGAACTCGACTCTGCGATTGATAAAACCGTTAAAACGTAAACATATTAACATTATCAATTTTACTATTACCCGAGAAAGCTTTAGCTTGCTAGTTGGTAGCTCACCATTCATGATAGACATGTATGCACAAATGGGACAGGACACATGGAGAGAACAATAACAATGTATTTTCACGACCAGTTTAAAATGTCAGAGTTACATGTGAAATATGTCCCTCAAATTCGAAGAAACGTATATGTGGCCAGATGGCTTGTGAACGCAATATGTTGTGAAGTGACTAGCAAAACATGTTAATCAACTAGGATATACCGTACCCATTCTGTAATTCCCGGTCTTCATTCCCAGTTGGGGACCTCCAACATTTCTTGAGGAGCCATATAAATAGTCCGACCAACACGAACACAGTTACCAGCGCAGTCATCATCAGGGGCAGTTTTTTAGCCATTGTCTGAAACGAATAGTCCCTTATTTTACTAATTATAACTGCAATCGAAAAATCAATGTTCTGATGGCGCTTTAAGTAATATCGTAGACAAAACGATAACGCGGTTTATATCATTAACTGAATGTAAATCATAAAATTCTCCTCCCAGGCTATCTTATTACAGACGAATCAGAACACCCGATAAAGTCCCAGACATTTCATATCCACGTTGTGATTTGTTGAGGTGGTCATGAGAAAATGGGCGGTACAAGACGCTACATAGTAGGCCGTACGAAGAGGGTCTTTATTGGCTAACCCAGCATAATGCTCACTGAAAGAGCGTCACCCTTTATCTTCCTAGCATGCTGCTCGATCTAAAGAGCATCAGGCTCGATTTTATTAACATTGTGCTCGTTCATTGAGCATGATGTCGAGTTAGATCCTAATCGTAGTCCATACAGAGTATCAAATTTACAATAAAATTAGGGATGTCAACGAATAATCGAATATTATAATACTTGACCGACTGTCCGAATATTAAATGAGTATTCGAATGGCAAAATATAAACATAAAAATAAGAATTCTCCATAATGAACTAGTTTAATTCTTTAATCCGCGATCATTATGTTTTCACAGTTACCTAATTTGACACGTCGACATGTTATTTAACACCATTGATACCCGTATGCGCAGTGGGAGATAACAGATTAAGCAAACTGTGACAATCGAGTCGTAAACGGACCCTAGAAGAGACCGATATTTGCGCAGTGTGTACGTAACATCATTTGGGTGCTAAACTGAAGCTAATTGGACAACTTAACAATTAACAGTACCGGTATATACATGTATAATTGTACATACGGACTGTATTCTGACTACCATAATAGTGTAGATTTTGATGTGCACCCGTATAACCTCTATTTCTTTACTAGCGGACAAGCTGACTTAAATATATGGCAATGATACACGTGACATGCGTGAAAATAGCTGTGTACATGTAAACGCATGTGAGTCTGATAGTGGTAATTTACCTCATGTTAGTACCACTGAAAATTATGATGCTTTTAAAATATTATCCTTAAATGTATGTGGTCTCAAATCGAAACTTAATTGTCCAGAATTTAATAATTTATTAAATCAATACGAAATCATCGGTTTACAAGAAACGCATGTTGACAGCTTAGATTTTATTGAGCTAGATGGTTAGGATGTGTATACTAAAAATAGATTTGATATTGTCGTAAATTTACGCAAATCGGGCGGCATTGATATTTTTGTAAAGAAGGCAATTGCTAACCACATTACAATTTTAAACACTGACTCAACATTGGCTTTGTGGTTTTCTATAAGTAAGGAATATGCTAATACAGAAACTGATATATTAGGTGGTGTAATAAACATAGCACCCGAAACATCTATATACTCTTCCGTAGACCCTTTTTTAGAAATATATAACGATTTGGAAACATTTTCACAATTTAAATACGTTTGCATTTTTGGCGATTTTAATTATCGAACAAAGTGTAATGAGGTTTTTATCTCTGTAGAAAGGGATCTTTCTGAATGGCGGCATTTTGAAACAGTTTACGAGGGGGCCCAGTATGAAATTAATATGTTTGAAAGCTCGTTCAACGTGCATTTTAAAAGAAACAATTGCGACAAAGCAAGTAACAATTACGGAAATAGATTGATAGAATTTGCACTGCTTAGTAATATTTACATAATGAGTGGTCGAACTGATGGTGACAGAACGGGTTTAACCACGTGTAAAGGCGTGAGAGCTGTCGACTATTTCCTATGTAACTCAAACTTATTTAAATATGTTAAATATGTTAAGGATTTTTGCCTTATGGTTTCTGATGCACACAAACCGGTTGAACTCACATTTAAATTTAAGAAAATAAATCGAAAGATATAAATATTAATACTGTAAGAAAACATATTCTTTGGGATAATTGTAAATCAACTGCATTTATTGAGAAAATTGATAGGCAACGGGTTACATCTATTTTGAATCACTTAGGAGCATGCACTGAAAACGGACTCTTTACCCAAGAAATAGCAGATGACATTGTGCAGTCACTGAACTCGAAACAGCTTGCAAAACTAAATTCGGTATAGCAAATAAGAATAAAAGCAATGATATAAAAAGTAACAATAACAGTTCTTTACCAAGCTGGTTCGGACCTAAATGCAAAACAGCGCGTATAGACTTTCACATAGCAAAATACATGTATAAACTACTTAAAAATCCCCAAAACAAAACCAATTTAAAAAATAAAAGTAAAACATATAAAACCACAATTAAAATGTTCAAAAACATAAAAGATAATAAACGCATACATAAACTTAGAAATTTGAAGAAAACGGACCCGCGGAAGTATTGGAAACTTTAAAGTAACAAAAAGTCAAATAAAACTGACGTCAACCTTAATGATCTATATGATTTCTTTAAAAACGTTAACTATTCCCCATATATCGACACTATTAATTCAGAAAAAATACCCTCGGTTTATAATGACACAAATATGGAAATCAATAATACAATTACCGAAAATGAAATTGAAAATGCTATCAAATCGTTAAAAAAAGCTTGTGGTATCGATAATGTGAAGACTAAAATCATAAAACATACCTTCTATATTTTTAAAGACAATACGTAAAATTATTTAATCTGATATTGTACCACGGCATAATCCCAGAAGTACGGACAATTGGAATCATCAACCCAATCTATGAAAATAAGGGTGAACCATGTCGGCCAGAACATTATAGGCCGATTACACTGTTAAGCTGCATGGGGAAATTATTCACATGTATAATTAATAAACGTATTGAAAAATACGTCGAAACAAACAATCTAATCAACAGTTGAAAGCTGGATTTCGAAAACACTACTCCACGTCTGATAACATGTTTATACTCAACCATTTAATACAGTACATTAATAACGGAAAAGGGAAATTGTTTTGTGCTTTCATCGATTTAAAACATGCTTTTGACACGGTTTGGAGACAAGGTCTATGGCAAAAGCTTATTAACACAAACATAAATGGAAAATGCCTTAAACTTATACAGAGTCTGATTAACAACATCAAATCTTGTGTCAGTAATAACTCTACATTTTCAAACTTCTTTACTAGTAATATTGGTGAAGGCCAAGGCGTGAACCTCTCGCCGCTCCTATTTTCACTGTTCCTAAACGATCCACACACATATTTAACACAAAATTTAATTAACGGAGGTGTGAACATCAGTGACGGTACCTACTCTCATACTATGCAAACATTCCTGAAACTATTTGTAATGTTATATGCTGACGACACTATTATCATGTCTGAGACTGAAGATGGATTACAAAATGCATTAAACATTTATTCGCAATACTGCGACCTTTGGAAACTTAAGGTTCATACCACAAAATCAAATATAGTAGTTTTCGGTGAAGGAAGACAGAAAACATTCAATTTTACATTCAGTAATGAGAAGCTTGATTTTGTTAAAGAATACAAATATTTAGGGGTATATTTTAACCGATCAGGTTCGTTTTACAGTTGTAAGAATCACATAGCACAACAGGCCACACGAGCTTGTACAGTCTAATTAGAAACTCCAACCGTCTTAAATTACCTATTGATCTACGTATAGAACTGTTTGAAAAAAACGATAACACCCATATTATTATATGGTGCAGAAATTTGGGGATGTGGTAACATTATCCTAGAAAGAGTCCGAATGAAATATTTAAAATATATCTTAAAATTGAAAAGTTTGACTCCAAACTACATGATATATGGTGAAACATGTATAAAACCACTGTCAATTGATATAGAAGCAAAAGCCTTATCCTACTGATCAACGTTATGTCAAACCAATAATACTCCCGAGAATAAACTTTCATCATTGATATACAAAAGAATACATACGATAGCGATGTCCTTAGACGAAGCTACACTTAAGAAACAATATCCCTGGGTTCACTTCATTAAGTTAATTCTAATCAAGTGCGGTCTAAAAATGTATGGATTAACCAAGAAGTATTTTGTACAAAGTGACATCCAAACATATACAAATTAGAAAAGCTAATAAATTCACATAATAAGCAAACCAAATCAAAACTGTATAAATTTATCTCTATAGTTTTGACAAAGATTGGGTGACAACAAATGATCTGTCTTGCTATGGTTCGATTTATCTACTTCACTAATACAATACCAATTTTGTTAAAATGTAGATCTTCCTGTAAATATATTATATATAATTATGTACCTAAAATTTGCATAGATATAACAAAACTTGTTAAACCATAGGCTATACGCTGATATAATGTATATTGTTGGACTAAGTTATTAACAATAATGTTAAAATGTTTGTCTCTCTGTTAAAATATATACTTATTTTTGTCTAGATAAATCAAGACTTCTTAAACCTATATACGATCTTAATTAGCGTGCTCTGATATAATGTATATTGATAGACTAAGACATAAACAGTACTGTTAAAATGCTCATCTCTATGATAAAATACATACTTCTATTTGTGTAGATAAAACAATACTTTTAAACCATCTATCTATGTTTGTATATAGCATGGTTTATATAATGAGTATTGTTTAGCTAATGCATAAAAATAATGTTAAAATGTTCATCTCTCTGTTTAAAATATGTACCATACCTGATATTTGTCTAGATAAAAGAATACTTTTTAAACTAAGCATCTATATTTTTAATATAGCGTGCGCTGATACAATGTGTATTACTGAGCCATGACATTAACAATATTGTCAAAATGTTTGTTTCTCTGATAAAAATATAAACATACCTAACCGAATACATACCGTACGATAGCTACGTACCCTTTAGCCCATTTGTACTCCATCAAGGTCGCCTAGGTTCGAATAGGGGTCTGACATGGAAAAGTACACCAATTTAACAATCATTGGATTAATTTATAATAACTGAGGGAAATCTACCCGATATATGTGACTCTCCACTTACCAGATTAAACTGTGTATCTGCACTAATATACCTAGTAATTCTGTTACTATGTTTATTATTGACAATGTTGTGTTTCATTCCTTTCTACTGCCAACTATTGTATTGTATACCTCATTTGCCATGTTAAATGTTATGAATGAATAAACGGTGCTTGACTTGACTTGACTTGACTTGAGACCGATGTTTTTACACTCACGCTAATTGGAGACAATGCTTGAACAATGTATGGTGCATTATGCGGTTTAGGTGTTACTATTAATTTAATTTCATTCCCTTAATTAGCGGTGCATAAACAACAACATTTTCAGGCCGACTTTAAAGCATTTATTCGCTCAATATAACAAACAAAAATGAGTAAAACATCACAGCTTTATATTCTATGTGTTTCCCGATTAATCTCAAAGTCTTTTCGTTCATTAACGTGTTTATTAAATTGTCAGATTACTTTGTGTATTGGGTGTCTGTTTTGCGATGTTTGAAGTGTATAGATCTGTTTTACTTTTATTAAATGTATGACAAAGTAAATGATTCGAAATAAAATCTAAGAACTGTTTTCTATGTTGTTTTATTATGACATCAATGAATCGGATGATGATGATGATTGATGATGATGATGATAATGATGATGATGGAAAAATTCGTATTAAATTTATTGAGTTGACAACGATAAGAACGGTTTTTAACGACACATTAAAGGTTACGCATGCGCAAATAAATTCCTTCTTTGTTACATATAAAATAAGTTTGATCTCAATTTTCACCATGACCAAGCTACTTCCCAATATATCACCATACATTGTTGGAAAGATAAGGCCATAACCGTTTGAAAGAAAGCATGTCAAAAATGTCTATACGTTGTAACTCAAAATGTTCACCTTAGAATAAACACAGCGGTTTTGACAGTCATGGGGGCTGCCATTTTATGCATGAATACATGGACCAAAAGTTATGAAGCTGGGAAACATTAAGACAAAGTAGTGCCCAAAACTGTCTTTTTTTCTTATTTCTTACATATATTCCTTTAAATTTATACCAAAACAAATCATTTAAACTATATTTTACAAAATCTATGCATCCTGCACTCAACCATATGTGCTTATTATCTAACTGACAGCACCCTGAGGATGTGACTTCCATTTTGGGGTAATTAGACCTTTGAGAGAACCCAACCCTTTTAAATTTGAATAAAAACCACAATATTCATCAATCTGATCTATTTCGAGAAAGAACATGAAGTCCTATTACACTGGTTTAAAGATTTATTGGGGAAAAAAAATTAAAAAATAAAATTGAAAATGTCACATATAATAGTGTTTTGAGGCAAGAATTTAGACGGAAAAAATGTACTGGGTACATATGGAAAGCATGATTTTAACTATGAATTAAGCATAAGTTTGAGTTTTAATAGGCATAGCAGATACAATATATAAAATCAGAAATGAAAACAATCTTCATTGGCATTATAAATGTTATAGAATAGGTTTCTAATCCGTTTCGAACAAATGTTTTTAAGTTTCTGCATTTTGGGGGGTAAAATCCATATAAATGTAGCATTTCAGATGCCATTTGACCCCAGAAAAGGGTTTGTTTACATAACAATCAACAGATTTGACCTTCTGTCACACAATAAAAAAAGAATTTGACCCCAAAATGTCATGCCAGATAATAATTAACAGTCTTCTTTCACACCTGAACCTGTGGGTGATGTCAGCAGCCTGCAATCTTCAATCTGTTTCAGGTACTCTTTGCTGTGTAATCTGTGAAAATAAAAAGGTTTTCTGTGCATGTTTTCTCAATATTGTGATAACTAGTGTAAGTTAGATACAATAAGTGTACATATACACTAGTTTACTTTTTTTTTATTGCGATAAGGCTAGTAGTTGCTATGCCGACTTCACATTGGCGAGCTCACGTGCGAACAGTTCAGTTCAAAAAATGGTTTGAGATTCCCAACAAGGGTTAAACTCTTGCTGTTCCTACTGGTGTTGATGAGAAGTATGCCAGACTGGAAAAGAAGTCATTAGATAGTAGAATACATGACAATAATCATGAGTTAACCTTCAAAGATACCGATGGTACGGACACGACTGTGTCAGCTTTACGGCCCCGCCCCAACGCTCCAGTGTAGTTGACAAGTACAGTAGTTTTGATGACTCGTCACTTCACCCAGACTTGTATACCAATGAGTTGATGGTTCCGGCTGAGGTCCTGGTTCTGCATTTAAAAAACATACTCAGATTAAACCAAACTGTGATGGTGATTTAAATTTGAATGCCGCTAACTCCATTAGGTGGGGTCTAGGTTGGTGTGAGCGGCTAAAGTGGTTTATGCATGCATTTCATGTATTTTTCAACTGAAAGCCTGATTTGAGTACAATTACAAAATAAAATATAAACTAAATACGATCTGTTTGCAAATTAGAAAAAAATTGTATTATTCAAAGTAGGCAGGTCGGACGGTCATCAAGGCCAATGCATCGGCCAGTGCGGACACGAAGTTTGCGGGCATTATTAACAGTTACAGGCGATTCTAAAAATTTCTTACGGAGCATTCCGGAGATAGTGGATGTATCACGATTGTCGTCTAGTCGCCAGTCAAAGGCATCTGTTAATTGTAATGACAACTCGCGTAGAGACTTGTGAAAAGAGTAACAAAAATAAATTACAGAAGTGCGATCAGAAATTTTAGCAGTCATTTTAGCTGAGAAACTTTTCTCAATTTTGCTTATAAACTTATGATTATCGGAGCGTTTTCATGTTGATAAAAATGTGTAGTGTTTTGAAAACTATTTGATTAAAAGTACAATTAAAATGGATACTGCAGTTGTTTATGTTTTTATACTGTGCAATTTATACATTAATTAGAAAGCGCAAAGTGTTAATGAAAATATGACGGTACTGGAATATCGGGACTTAATGTCATACAAAAAATACTAATAATCTCTCCTAGGCCACAACGTTCAAAATAGTTAATCCCAATCTATGCGAATATTCAAAAATTCGATTGAATGAAAAAGCGAATATTCGAATACCGATATTGGTATTCGATGCCATCCCTACTTTAAATTGATACCAAAACATATCATTTAAAACTGTATTTTACAAATTCTATGCATCCTGCACTCAACCATATGTGCTTATTATCTAACCGACAGCATGTAGCCCTGAGGATCTGACTTCTGTTTTGGGGTAATTAGACCTTAATTCGTTTGCCTATTATACATCCTTGATAAATAAACAAAGACTCGGACATTTAAAAAAAACGAACGAATATTCGAATATTATTCGAATATTGAATTCGAATAGCGTTTTGGTATTCGTTGCCATCCCTAAATAAAATAAAGGATGGTACAATAATAGTACAGTGTTATATAAATAATCGTGATATTGCTATTGGTTAAGTTTAATGTGCAATTAATAAATATTCATGGCTTGAAATGGATTTAATAAAACGGCGCAAACATATGTAGTTTGTTATATGTTACATAAGTATGTTCTTCGCTGAACATAGTACGTGTTATATGACCAATAAGTCTGTCTGTCATTGTGGTCTGCATGTCCCATATTTGAACAGATTGTGTGGTCGAGGGTTGGAATCCAAACACGTTACGTTGTTTACTTTTAGCTGATAAAGTGATTAAAATGAAGATTCCAAACCCAAACCCCAATTACTGACGACGTGTGTGTATGAATATTCTTATGCAATAGATATACATGTTGATACTGTTTTATCATTAAAGTATTAGTTAACCTATACAATTTTATGAACTGGTCATTGTTCTAAAAATCAAGGATAGAACAGTATGTTTTGCACACGTAATTGGCGGCTAATAAGTTCATATATTTCTATTTTGCGTTGGAGATAAAAATATAATTGTATTCATTATTTTCAATAATATGGGTCAACACGCCTGGCCACAGTCAAAAGGGAACACTCAATACCGTATGTGGCTTAAAAAGATGAATTTTGTGGCTAATAATGTAAATTATGTGCTTCATATCATTGAAAAAAATGGATACAATAATGTTCTAATTTATAAAACAAGATACAATATTCAAGCACATGTTCCCAAATATTTAGAATATGAAACTATCATATACCGTCTTCTATCGGAACTAAATTTACTGTCAAGTCGGGACTCTAGCCCATTAACAAACATAATTATTGTCATACATGCTTAAATCCAAAATAACACTACACATTCATAAGAAATAGAAGTTTATTTACGTGTAAGATAAACAACGTAACAAGGACAAGTAATACGAATATACCGTAGGTGCTACCTAGTTAACGGGCAAAAGCATATTTATTTAGTAATAAAGAAATAAATATTTAGTGTCAATTTTTATTGAGCTACTTCTTATGTGGGCATTATAAATTTAATTAGTACACTGTAATGGGCAATGTTTCAAACCTAATTATAATTATTATTTTCATTATATCTGTATTACACCACTGATCTAATACATTTTGAGGGTGGTTTTCTATGCAAAAATATTTTGTTTGAATATGTTCATTACGATAATTACAATCATTGCAATTTTCATCCTATGGATGAAAAAAAATAATTCAATTATAGATGCAAATAGCGTCTACATACACACTTTTACAAGTAATGATAGAAACTACAAACTGTCCAATATATGTGCAACCCAACCTATGCCATATTTTTCAGTGTTTGGTGAAGCAAATGTCAAAACTGGTCAATTACTTATTACTATTTTAATACAAGTCCTGTAGAAACACATAAGCACATATTCATAAGCAAAGGGGTACACATATTAAGTATTACTATTTGCTAGTATAAAAAGCTGACAAAAACTTAAGTGTCTTGAGGCCTCAAAACTAAGGGGCTGACAGATCACCATACTTTATGACTTGTATACATGTTCATTTGCAAGTTTACATGTATAGAAAGATAGTCAAACACAATTAAACACAATTACTAATAATACTATATAAATTTAAGCAATACAATTTCGTAGTTTAAGCATTGAAATGAAAGCCTCACATTATCTTGAACTTCTAATAAAGTATTAAATTTCTAATGTATGGGTCGATTGAGATAATGTACATGTACCCAATTCTGTCAATCTCTGGTCTTACAAGTGTTTCATGTCCCTATCAGAATTCAAACTGGTTCATCATATGTACGATCTGGTATAGTTATTTATTTTATTTGGGTCTGAATTTCTTTCAGTAAGCCATCTCTTTTTGCTTCTTATTTTTCCTTTGACAGTTGTTTTATTTATACGAAAGTATGTGACTGCCGGTTACTTTCGGTTTCGAGTTCCCATATGTTTGCATTTCGCCAACAGTATAACCATCATACAAACACGTATAAAATAATGTTATTAAAAAAGAATGTGCTTTTATTAAAAATAACACGTGTTAGACAATAATCAGAATCAAACAGGCATCGTATGAACTGAGTAACGAAATTTACCGACAGTTACCGACATCGGTTGATCTTAGAAAAAAACGCGGGAAATGATCGCAGAGCTGTACTACCTTGATGACGTCACACTTATAACAAACAATTGGTTCCTGACCCGACCTTTAAGTGTTATGTTTAGGCCGGGTAACAGATAAAAGGAAATAGCGCGATAAAACCTATGTTGTGGAAATATTGAGAGGATAATTCGCAACACATCAGGTCAAAATATGTTATATTTTTTTACTTAAGGAGGTATATACACACACAAAAATATCTGTCGGATTTTTTATTTTACTGCAATTTTACGTCGCAACCGGTTTTCGCGAAAACCGGAAACCGGTTGTGACGGAAAAACTTAGGTTCCATAGGTATATGGGTACATCCAAAAACTGATACGTATAAGCTTCGCGGCGGGCTTTTGCCTGTATTAATTAAATATAAAATTAAATATCACTAAAATTTTCAAAAAAACCTGACTGAAAAATACTGTTACCGTGTACGACGCGCGCCGAATTTGTATAGCTGAATTTTAGGGTAAAAATGTTTTCGTAATGCATGAAGTACCATAATACACGATACTCATCTGAATAGAGATATATACGGAACACACACATCATTCTCCCATCATCAAAAAAATAAAATTAAAAAAATCCCTACCAACCGACCCTTATTTTTTGGCAGGAGACCAGAAACGGAACTAGTTTTTTTTGGCCTTAACAGATATCGGAATTGCAAAAATGTCGTTTCTGTTTGTAAATGTTCAATTATTGTTATGACATTCGGGACCATTGTCAAACATTTGTTTGATCTAGTCAATTGGCTGATCTGACAGCTCAATATAATCTGATATGGTTCTTTATCTGTTTTTACAATAAGTGGTAATATAAGACAAGTCAAAAACTGTTTCTATTATAATGTCACCCTGAAACCCTGTAATAAGTTCAAATTTAATAAATTATTAGAAACAACTTTAGTTTACGTTTCACTGAAATGTAACACTTGCTCAACGCATTAATTATTATCGAATACAATACAGAAATAAATAGTCAAAAATGCCGGAAGGGCTTTGATACGTATAATTTCAGTTAATATGCTTGCAAAAAAGATTAATTTCCAAAAAACGCATTGAAAATGATGTTGATGTTTGATTGACCTCAGTACTCCTGGTCACACAAAAATCCAAAGTTAATATTAAAGCCGATCACATTTATTTAAATTCAAACTTAAATTTGATACAAATACGATATATAAGAATGTTTTACAATATGTCACACTATATATTTTATGTTATTGTGTAATATAATAATTATTGTGCTTCAGCAAACAAAATGAGTATTAATAAATATATTTGAAAGACCTCAGGCGTAAAAAAACAATATGTTTGTTTCAGGTAACCCGACCTACACTAAAAAAATGCCCCGACCGTAGAACATTTTATTGGGTTTGTCAGATTGATTTTTGGTTTATTTATAAGTGTTTTGTTTTGATAGTATCCACTTATAAACAATCTTTAAGGATATTACTGATACGTTTTGAATATTTATTCAGTTTTAGAATCTTCAAGTTGACCATTAACCAAAAAAAAAAATAAAAAAATTATTAAAAAAAAATCCCGACCTACCTACTCTAATTTTTTGGGCATATTACTTGAAACAAATATCTTTTTTACGCCTAACACAACTGTACCTCTGTGAATTGTAATTTGATGAATGATAGAATGCTTCCAACAAATATATAAATGTACACTGCATAATGAATATATTTATAACAAAGTTGCTTTACAAATGTACAACATGAAGCCAAGATAGCAGAACAAAAGCTGTTTTTAATAATTTAGGGTAAACGCTAACCTTGCATCATATAACCCATCTACATGTACTATTTAATTAAAATTGATTTATATTAAAATTATAAATACGTTAGTATTTACAATGCTTGGCCTTCTTTGATTACCTAAAAGTCGTATTTGGCATGGATATTGCAAAGATGTTCAGGTTGGAGCCGTCTTCGAAACTCGCGTACTGGATGCAGTATCGGTGGAGCTGCCGCCAATTCCGGATGTTCCATGTGTAGGAATCCGTATGTAACAACGCTGGTATAATTATAATAGCGGTTCACTCTAACTTTAACAAAATCCGTGTTAAGAAACTGATTATAACAGCATCAAGAACGAAATACTAATAATAACAACAACAACAACAAATACTAATTCAATAAGAGCCTTTGTGTTATTTATGCTAGGTTCCCACTATCGTGCGATCCGTCACGAACGCCACGATTGGCCACTCGTAGCTGATCGTGGTATTTCTTTGATTTTTCCGGCTTGGATACGATGTGATGCGAGCCCATACGTTTTGATACGATGTTTTGCGCTCTGTTGCGATCCGGTCACGATTTGTCAATTACAGGTGTCACGATCTGTCACGGTCCAATCTCCAGTTTAGATACGATTACATACGTTCCGTTGGGATTATGTCGATCTTGTTCACGATTGGGTCTCGATCTGACACGATCATCACGATCGGGTTCCCCGAATTAGGACGTTCTAGTACGCACAGAAAAGTTCCACTACGCTTATCACGAATCCATGCGCTCCGTTATTATAGGATTCGATTGTGGTCTTGATGTCTTTCACGATCATGATCGATGGAGATCAAGATTTGAGCAACGACTGGACCCGAATGATATAAATACAACCCGACTGACTATTGACTTCATTGTTTGTGGAGATCGCGACACACCTTAACAGAACGTGGTGTTTTTTCTCGTCTACGATCGATCCCGATCACCACGATCTGGATGCACGATTAGATACGATTTGTCGCGCTTTGTTACGATGCAATTAGATCTGATACGACGATCTCGATGGACAATTGATCGCAGTTGATCGTGTTAATCGTAGAGAATTTTTGAATTGTTCAAAAGATTTCTACGATTAACACGATTGCCATGACTGACCTCAAGATCTGATCATATCTGCTAAGATCTGATAGGATCACCACGATTGGTCCACGATTAAGACCACTATTTCAATCGTGGCGCGAATCGTGATAGTGGGAAGACCGGCATAAATGACGCGTCGTCAGAATATATGTCAAGGCTTGTAATCTTTGTATGCACCAAATACACCGTATAGTACAGTATTACAACTGTTAAGTTCAATCGGTAGTCTGTGTCGTTATGAATGACATAGTTAACAACCGGGACAGACAGCAGATAGCTGAGTCATTGTGATCTAAACTATCATAAGGTATATGTTTAAGTCTTCCACATGACGGAAACAGGTAACTAATACATTTAAACTGCGTAATTCAAGTATTGTGTGGGACTAACTGTGCACCGCTTATAGCTGTTCTATTTCTATATTGCTGAACGGGATTTTATGCTAGGTTTATATAAAAGATAAACAATTAAATTTGATTCAATGTTTTAACCAAACTAGTAGATATATTGATGATATATTAAACAATATTCCTAGAGGTCCTTCCTATGGTATATACACTTCCAATTAATTCGATATGCAAGAGCTTGCTCATGAGTTTAAAATTTCAACGACCGAAACCTTTCACTGACTAAGAAATTATTACAACAATGTTTTTTATATCATGATCTACGCAATAAGTTTGCTGAATTCTATAGAAAATATAATGTCTTAGTTTCTAAATACAAGGTTTCTTTGAAATGGTTCTTATCTAACGGAATAGCCCACCCATCATTTTACAGTGATGTTTTTGAAACGTGTTCGCAAATGTAAATGTGGTAAAGTGAATGCTAAACGTATACTTAATAATTTAGTACACTCTTTCTTATCAAAAGGATATAATGCGCTTATACTAAACAAGAAATGTCTTTAAAAAAGACAATCGGCGTTGAAATTAATATTGACATGTCATTTAAAAATTACCTAAACAGACGGCCAAGATGATCGGTTACGTGACTTCTCAGACCTCAGATTTTTTGGTCCCCACCAATATTAGGAGACTTATTGGACCCCAGATTTTTCGGACACTATAAGAAAACTTCTCGGACCCAAAGTTAATTTGAGATAAATTTACAAATTAAAAAATAAAATAAAATTATAAGTAATATCTATTCCGTGACTAAACCAATCATACAACTCCATATTTCCACCAGTGATATATGAATAACCAAAATAATTTAGGTTAACATAATTGTTATCTGAATTTGTCAAGCCAATTTAACAAATTAACAATGTTAGAAAATAATTTCGGGAATGAATTAAAATTAATATGTATCAGACGAGTCTATATAGTTATTTATAGTACCGGTAATATACCATTCATGTTAGTTATCTAATATAACAACGATTTGAAGTCAAATAAGCATTTATACTGTGTATCCCAATAAAAAGCAAACTTCAGGAAACATTCAGCGATTTTTGAAATGTTAAGACTTTATTTGACTATTTTTAAATTATATCAGTAGAAATATGATATATGAAGGGTTCCTGTGTATAATTAGTATTGCAAATTGTGTATTCATGCTACGCGAATAACAATTCGACGTATTCCGACTCTTCTTTCATAACATTGTATCTATAGAAAATGTGGCATCTTTTTACAGATTAAATAACATCTACTGGAGAAGTTGATAGAAAAATGCAATTATAAATAATCGTAAATGAATCGTAACAACAATTTTAATTCAAATTAACAGTAAGTTTATAATATAAATGTCACATTTATTGAAATTTTTAGGTTTATGATTCTCTGAACGCTATTATTGATGCATGTACGAGTATATTAACACAGCTATACAACGGGTTGCTACCGACGCGCGCTATTTTAAGAATGACACTACTGTTTCTGAAATGCGGTGAACTGGCTAGAATCAATGGGCTATTGGAACGGCAACTCTGTGAGTGAGATTTGTGATTGGGAACATTGCACAATTGCTATTTATAGAGCGTACAGTACTGCTTATATAAATGTAGGCTAAACAGAATAGTTATTTCGTTACGTGAATAAATATAGCATTCTGTTTATGGCATACAATGAGAAAATACGTTCATAATTAGCCTCAGTTCTCGAGTATATGTCGAGGATATGTTTATAACTTCATTTCAACCGCTTATGTAAACAATTATGTAAATTTTTAATCCCCAAAAGTATGCAACAGTTATTGGTATACGTTAAACCATTGTTTGAAGTTTGCATTCCCTAAAATTAGAAAATTCGCCCAATTCTATTTGCATTCAATTTTCCCGCTGCATAATATTTATGGGGACCAAACCGATCAAAAGTCACGTAACCGATCATCCTGGCCGTCTGTTTAGGTAATATATGCGATAAAAAAAATTACCAAAACGTTATTATTTTACCCGATTTCTCAATGCGTTTTTGTTTCTGTATTTTTATCGGTACCGATTTTTCAATGCGTTTTTGTTTCTGTATTTTGATCGGTAAAATGTCCATTCAAAACGATCTCTACAATGTTTTATTGTGATTACATATATCTGGACTGCTGCTTTAAACAGTTTGAAATTGATCACATTTGATATTTTTAAGTTTGTCCCGAAATAGAAACCAAAATTATGGTGTGCGTTTTAATTTGTTACGGTAGAAGTGGTCCCTTATCCAGAGACACCCAGGGTTATGGTGTCATGATATTAAATGTGGAAAACCCCTTTCGTGTCCCCGAACTGCTCGTAATGGGTCTGGTGAATTCAAAAAGAAATAACATTTTAGAATATGAAACAGAATGGTTGCTATATTTATATCCATACCAAATTTACAAGAGCAGTTGATCTTACTTTACGTCAGACCTGCAGTTTACGTCAGTATGATTGCCTTATTTTCAGCGTGTCGAAGAACGCATTGTCCGGATGTAGGTGTACGTCAAAATCGAAGTAGCGCGTGCACGCCGTCCACGTGAGGTCAAAGTTCAGGTCAAAGATACTTTAAATAAAATGTTGTATTAGTATTTTGTCGGACGAATATAATCAATTTTGTACATTTATTATATTGAATGCGCTTTTTTTTTTTTTTGGTTATCTAAAGTTCTTAATTTATTTGCATTCAGATTCTCTATCCATGTAGTTTTTTTAAATAATAGCAAAAGCTGTAATGACGTCGTGAAAAAGCATTATCCGCTTTCGTAGCCAGGTCAAGTTCCAACATATCTTTCATGTTCATTTCTATATAGTCTGGTAGATAGTAAGTACACCATGACATGTACAAAAAAAAGAAACCGAATGTAGTAAAAACATAAGAATAAATTATTTTATTAGCAAATACACACATGTAACACACTTTGAAACGTATAGAACATTTATAGAATCTGATTTGTCTTGTATATCAATAAAATATGTTTATGGATATAACAACACATCTCCGTCATACATGTGTAGAAGTGTTTTTTTTTACAGGCTGAATAAAAATCATTGAATTAAGATATCACTAAACCAACCAACCAACAAACCAAAATATTCAACCACTGTTAGTCAAACTAGTTGACTTATACAATGATACAAACTTATGTAAGTATGATAACATGCGTAGGATATATCCAATTGCAAAACAAAACAATATATGCTGGAACATTTTGAATCATAACAGGCATTTGTTGAAAAAAAAAAGTCTTCTGCACCACTACAGGTGTGTTTTTTACATTTAGAACGTAAGTACCTGTTATGTTTTGTAATTCAGAGTTTAATAAATGGTGAATCTTACAAAACGCAGTGTACTTATTAAGTGCATGTTCATTATTACTTCAGAGACACGTGATACATCGTTTTTAACTAAACAAGAAAAGTACATTATTGTCCTATCTTTTTATGAAAAACATCGAATCACATACAGTCAAGCGGGGGGGGGGGGGGGGGGTAGGATAGAAACAGAACTTGGCAATGTTCCAAACTGTTTTAATGTCAAAATAACCGGGTAAATAGAAACTGAGATTCAAACATAGTTAATGCTCTGTCAAAAATAATGAGTATACACACTAAACGATGATGCATTTACATCTAAAACTTAACATACCATTGACAATACATTTATGAACACTCGTACTAAGGTTCTAACAATGGTCGGCCCACAATATGTGACTACATGTATTTCAAACAATCACATTGCGTATACAAGTTATACACGGTCAGTATGCGGATTGATTAATGCATATGAAAACATATTTCGTAATATTCTGTCAAGCAATACATGCTTCGCACCTTTGCAAGAAAACTTTATCTGAAACATAACACACTGAAGCAAAAACAGAGCGAAAACCCTTATGGCGCCATAACATGGCAATGATTACAGCAAAAACAGAGCGAAAACCCTTATGGCGCCATAACATGGCAATGATTACAGCAAAAACAGAGCGAAAACCCTTATGGCGCCATAACATGGCAATGATTACAGCAAAAACAGAACGAAAACCCTTATGGCGCCATAACATGGCAATGATTACAGCAAAAACAGAGCGAAAACCCTTATGGCGCCATAACATGGCGATGATTACAGCAAAAACAGAGCGAAAACCCTTATGGCGCCATAACATGGCAATGATTACAGCCAAGTCAATGGACATGTACTAGATAATATATGATCTGAAAAAAAACACATCTACGCAGTAAGTTTATTCGCTTTTGAACAAGAACAAAACGCAATGACTTCTAAACATATGGTAAGTTTACAAACAATGAACGAGTGAATCAATAAAGCACGTCAGTGGTTCTATATAAGCATCACAAAAAGTCATTGTCATAGTCAACCCATCAGTACACCATCTTCTGATCTCACCCCGCTTCTGTCCCAATGTTCCACTTTCTGCTCCTTCACCCCACATTTCCTTTGCCAGGGAAGACGTTGCCTTGCCGGCGTAAGACAAGACAGACAAATCTGTATACCAAGTTCTTTTCCATAGAGCAAATAAATCAAATATTTAACATATTAAAAACGGCACATAAAATGTTGGTACAATTCAAATAACGTCCGTGTCTACATATCATTACCACAAGTCGCATTATGAGTCACCTGACTGTCATTTCAAATAGTTTTCCGTATGTTTGTTCACGTAAAATACAATTCTAGTCCTCTTGGATATCTTCTATCGGCTCTACCGTATTACTTATACGTATACGAAATGAAACATTTTCTTGGTTGTTTATCGCTTGTCCGCATTTCAGAACGCTCATCTCGATGGCGTGATATCTGTTAAAGGCAAAATACATACTTTTTAACGTTTATAATGTAACAAACTGTACAAGCATGACTTTCTTACCTCCAAAACGGTAACATCTGATCACTTACATGTTCGAATCTCAAATCAAGTTTACATTTTCATGTAAATAAATACAAGTTTTTACCACCTTTTACATTTTAGTATTCAACAGGAAATAGTTTAGAGTGTGTAATCCACAAACGTTAATACGAACATATTTTAATACATGTACATGCCCACCCAATAGCTCGCGTACCCTTGTAAATTGTAACATTGCAAATATAATAAAATAATTATTATACCCGATATGTATGGATGGGGCCGCACTTCTAGTTGAAAACCATCCGCATTTCTTGTAGCAGAGGATTAATCCTACGACTAGCAGTAACATGATTACTGCTAAAGTCAACATCACAACTAGTGTTTCACCCATCTTCTGTCTCCTTGTTGTTGTTGCTTTTTGTATTTTATTATTTGATTTAAAATACTATTATGATCAATTGTAAATTATAGCCAACAATATATACATTAGCATTCGCATATTTCAACACATGCGAAGAAAGAGGCTTCAAAATTATATATTTATTATTTTGATTTACGATAACGAAAACGCGATACTACGACAGTACAGAACTTCAAACACGTCAGTCGGTCTAAAAATAGCACACTATGCAAGTACGAACTTGTAATACTATTTTACAGCGACAAGTTCAAACTTACATAGTGTGCTATTTTTAGACCGACTGACGGGTTTTAAGTTTGAACAGAGACGTGCATATCAACCTTGAATTAGTAAAATACTAAAACGTATACGTTTGTACACGGAGAAATATAACGAATCAAAGGACTTAAAGGACTATAAACATGTTTTACCAGTGCTGTAATTTGTTTCAGTTATATACCCCGTGTGCCTTACGCTGCGATTTATGTTTTCATTTAGAATCAATCACAAGAGGACCAAAGTGACTATGAGTTGCTCGCGTGACTGTAAGTTGTGACACAACAACAAACTCCATACAACGTCATACCAATGTACCATACCTGTTTATTTCGGTTCACCTACTTCTTCATTTTACAGTTTTGTTGTTGCTGCTTATGTTATTATTCTGCTATTACTTTTTTTAAGTTTACATGAAGAAAATAGTTTATAAAAATACACACGATGTAAAGTTACAATTCACATTTATTTATCCAACGAATGGATATTAAAACAGCTAAACCATATAAAATAAGTAAAGTTCTATACAACTGACTGTGTTCGGGGACTTTTATTAAGTATGTTTTCCGAGGTAGCTTTGTGGTACAAAACATATACATGTATTAATACCTGTTATAAGAGTCTATGTGTATTGAATGATATTTAAGAACAGCCCGAGAGTGCACCAAACAGTTAACGCATGTAAAATTCCAAAATCAATCATTCAGTATTATGAGACTTTTTTACAAGTGAAATAATACGTTATAGGACTCGATACGTTTAAAATTACATACATCAGGTATGCGGTTAACACATGTGCGATTCACATCGATACAACAATATTGCGAATTCTCGAACGGGATGATGTTCTTCTACAAAAGTATGTGTGAAAGTGCCCTACTTTCGAATCATTATATCGTACAAATTTGTGGAGACTAAAATTAAACAATTGTTTTGTACCATTTAGGTTAACGGTTTTGATAATATTTAAATGCCACAATGTTGCTGAGACGCCATCTCGTATCCCTTATATCTTAGGATTTCGAAAGAGATGGCGTTATTAGCAACTTTAACTCCAGACAAAATACTTATTATCTGCAAGGGTTGACGGACACAACGTTGCATGGCTAAATATTAATGGAATGTGTGTGTGGTATGAGATAGCTGCATACAATCAAGACCAAGCCACAAATACGCGATAATGGAGCTAACAACACTGATAAAGCAAATAAACGTTGACCGTCATTCAATCAAATACTGTGTCATTCCGAATTTGAATATTTTGTACATTCGATGGTCATTTGTGTCGTATCATTTTTATGTCAGTATAAATTTTACACAACTATTGTTTATAAAAATGACTGCTGAGTTGTGTTATTAGTGGCAATTGCGATTGTGGTCAATGAAGCAACAACGCCAGCAAGATTGAGCAATATATATATTCTTTGTCCAATACACAACACAATGTAAATGTCATAATATAAATTGTCAACTTGTTCCCTTAGTGCGAACATATCCAATAAAAAGGATATACATGTATTAGCTAAATATAAGCATAGAATCACAACATACTATAACATAAAAGTGTATAGAAAGTAAGCACATTAATACTAAATGTAGTAAAGTAATATAGTTAAAAGGGTCAAATAATGAATATATAACACCTCAATACAGTATGTCACTAACCAAACCACTTTTTATTTAACAGGCAATGTAAGTAAGAACGGAATAACTTATATTGTATATAAAAGGAAAAAAACCTCTCAAAAAGATAAGAAAAGTAATGCACAATCAATAATGTTAAATTATATCAGCATTTTTAATTACACTGTAACACTCTGGGTATAAACACTCAGTGCCAGTCTGGTACACATTTAGACTGTTGGTCTTTTAATAGTTCTGTTCCCAGTTGTTTTGTGGTTCTGTACCGTCAGTGTTTCTGCAAAGAAAAATTGAAAACGATCTAGGGAGAATAATACCTACTTCAAGTGACTTACTATGTACATTTATAATAGTAAAAAAACTTTCTGTCAACAACATATTTGTGTGATATATCATTTTTGGAGTATTGGACCGTTTTAGTTATTATACCTACTGACATGGGTATGTAAGGTACGTAATAATTCTGTTTAATTAATTATTAATAAATATTCAACAACACTCATCATACAGTACAACATTCAATCACAATCATACCGACGTGAAATAATATTAAATTATTCTCGTGCATGGATAATTCAATAAAACTATTCATTCATACTGATAATTCAACAAAACTATTCATTCATACTGATAATTCAACAAAACTATTCATTCATACTGATAATTCCACAAAACTATTCATTCATACTGATAATTCAACAAAACTGTTAATTCATACTGATAATTCAATAAAACTGTTCATTCATACTGATAATTCAACAAAACTGTTCACTCAGACTGATAATTCAATAAAACTATTCACTCAGACTGATAATTCAACAAAACTGTTCACTCAGACTGATAATTCAATAAAACTGTTCACTCAGAATGATAATTCAATAAAACTGTTCACTCAGACTGATAATTCAATAAAACAATTCATTTACACTGATAATTCAACAAAATTATTCATTCATACTGATAATTCAACAAATTAAACTATTCACTCACACATATTCCCACTCGCTGAGTCCGTACCCTACCACCCCGTCCATCTCGTAGCGCACGTAGCGCTCATATATCTTGGAGTCTCTGCCGTCCCCGATGTAGAACTGACGTGTGTCTAGAACCTTCGCCTTCAAGGTCCGCGTCTTGTCACCTGGCAACATTGGCAGCGACGTTACATTAAGAAACCGAATATTTGTCAGTCCAGATATGACGTTGAAAAATTAACATACCGAAGCACGCATACATGTATACAGTATGCGCAATGAGAACGTTGTGACTCTTGTTATTACACAAATACACGAGTAACTTTACAGAATATAAAATCCTCAAAATCCAAAATAACACAACAAAGTCATAAGTAACTAATGTTATTCAAAGCATACGACATAACACTGCTATTTAATTTTATCAGCAGTTTAAAAGTATAAATGTTCACACATTTTACTGTTGATATAAGCAACATTAGTATTCGTAAAGAGTTCCAGAATTCTCAGGAAGTATGGTTTTGTGTCACTTCCTTTGGTCGGGAAGTATGTTTCTTCCGTGTCACATTCTTTGTTTAAAATACACATTTTATACACAAGACCTGTGTTGTAGGTGTATCGAACGGTTTTAATTAAATAAATATATTTATATAATAAATATAATTTTTATGTATTGATTGGATTGGATTACGTTTATTTAATTTGATATATTAAATAATTGTTGCGTAGAAATTGGGCATTTAGTTGTAACTGTAAATTTATCAATAGTAGTTGGATAGACTAGTATTCGTTTTAGTAATTGACTAGTTGTCAATACGTTGAGTAGTGAACTGTTTTTACTTTTACTAACACTTTAATTGGCTGTTCACGCATGATATGATTCACTCATTCGTATCCGAATGCACCGACGTCTTAGTCAATTGTCATTCGTAACATTTGATTTGGAGAATCAACATATATGTATATGATATTTCATCATATATATAATACTATTTATTATAGGTAACTATGAACTTTAATATATCTTTTTCTATTGATATATGACTTTTGTATTTTTGTATTTGTTCTGTTATAATATCTGTATTCATATTCTATATATTCGATTTATTTCGTTTCACCGTCGGAACACATTGCTTGAAATGTAATGGCCATGAATTATTATAAGATCTTTATGAATTGTGATTCGTAACATTTGATTTGGAGAATCAACATATATGTATATGATATTTCATCATATATATAATACTATTTATTATAGAAACTGAATTCCGTCGTTGTTGTTGAAAGAACCCGAAAACAGCTTCCGGCAACACTTGCGCCCAACGTGACCAAGGTATGTAATTTCATTTTTTAAGAAATCGCATTTGAAAGATCTATTGTTTGAGTTTCAAGATGTATTTTCAAAAGGGCCCCTAGATTTAGGTAGTACTGACATTGTTAAACACAAAATACATCTTGACAATCCCGAACCTTTCAAAGAACCTTATCGTAAGATCCCTCCAGGCTTAGTCAACGAGGTCAGAGAGCATGTACAGGAAATGTTAGACATGGGAGCCATACGGCCGTCAAACAGTCCATTTTCTTCAAATGTCGTCACAGTACGAAAGAAAGACGGATCGATACGGTTTTGTCTGGACTTCCGGAAGTTAAATAATCGGACACACAAGGACGCGTACGCGCTTCCCAGAATCGACGATTCTTTACATCTGTTAGCTGGTTCCCGGTTTTTCAGCAAACTTGACTTGAAAGCCGGATATTGGCAAGTTGAAATGGCTGAAGAGGATAAAGAGAAAACGGCGTTCCAGGTAGGAAACATAGGTTTCTTTGAATGCAACCGGATGCCGTTTGGGCTATGTAACGCGCCCGCCACGTTTCAGAGGCTCATGGAGGCATGCATGGGTGAAATGAACCTGCGGGAGTGCCTCATCTACCTCGATGACGTCATAATTTTCTCAGTCGACTTCCGGTCACACATTACGCGACTAAGAGCCTGTTTTGAGCGGTTAAGGGAACATAAACTAAAACTAAAGGCGTCCAAATGCGATTTCTTAAAAAATGAAATTACATACCTTGGTTACGTAGTGAGCCACGAAGGTATTCAAACTGAACCATCCAAAACAGAAGCCATCCGGAACTGGAAAGTCCCAACTACTATCAAAGAGGTTAGAAGTTTCTTGGGGTTTGCGGGATACTATCGCAAATTTGTGCAAAACTTTGCTGCATTAGCTCGACCATTGAATGACTTGTTGGTTGGGGACGAACAAAAGTCCAAAAAGACGCCTTTTGTATGGGGTCAGCAACAACAACAAGCGTTTGAAACGCTAATAAACAAATTATGCACTGCACCTGTTTTGGCATATGCTAATTACAGCAAACCGTTCATTGTACACACGGATGCGTCTTTAAATGGTCTCGGTGCTGTGTTGTACCAGATGCTGGACGATGGATCACAAAGGGTTATTGCTTATGCGAGCAGAAGCCTTAAGCCCTCAGAAAGGAACTACCATTCAAGTAAACTTGAATTCCTCGCCCTCAAATGGTCAGTCACGGAAAAATTCCACGACTACCTGTATGGAGTTCCCTTTGAGGTGCTTACAGATAATAACCCGCTCACATACGTGAAAACGACAGCCAAACTGGATGCGTGTGGTCTTCGATGGGAAGCCGCACTTGCCAATTACAACTTTAGTATAAAATACAGGAGCGGTAAATCGAATGTTGACGCCGATGCGTTGTCAAGACAACCTTACTCTGACACCGATCATAACACTCCAGTTTCTATGAGTTGTAATGTGGTAAGTGCTCTTCTCGCGTCTCATGTCGTCGAGTACTCACCGATTACCGGGGAGCGTACACAAGCAAAGCCCGATCAAACACAGTGTCAGACTTTAAGCATGCAAGACTGGGCACAGGGTCAAAATGCTGAGCAGACTATTTCGCGCGTGAAATCATTTGTAGAACGGGGACGATTCCCCGATATGGTTGAGTATCAAGCTCAAACTGAAGCAGTGAAAAAGTATCTGCGAAACTTTAAACACTTACATATATCAAGTGGTGTTTTATGCTATCGCAGTGTATCAGAAGGGGAACGTAGCTGGCAAATTGTTTTACCCGAATCGGCACGACAAGAGATTTTCCGTGCGTTGCATGATGATTCGGGACATCAGGGTCGTGATAGAACCCTTTCTCTCTTTAAAGAGCGGTTTTATTGGCCAGGTATGGCTACGGATGTTGCATTGTGGGTAAGCAGGTGCGGGCGATGCCTCCGTAGCAAAAGCGCGCCACCCCTAGCAGCAAGACTTGTCAGTATAGAGTCATCTTACCCCATGGAGCTCATATGTATTGACTACTTGTCATTAGAGGTTTCAAAAGGAGGCTACGAGAACGTACTCGTAATTACGGATCATTTTACACGATACGCGCAAGCCTTCCCGACAAAAAACCAGACCGCCCGTACAACCGCAAAAGTGCTGTTTGAAAACTTTTTCGTTCATTACGGATTCCCCGAGAAATTACACAGTGACCGGGGCCAAAACTTTCTATCGAAGGTGATACAGAGGCTGTGTAAGATTGCTGGTGTAAAACGCACGCGCACAACCCCATACCATCCCCAGGGCAATGGGCAGTGTGAGCGTTTTAATCAAACGCTCATCAAAATGTTACGCACACTGGAATCTGAGCGTAAATCGGACTGGAAAACAGCGATCCCGGCGTTAGTACATGCATACAACGTGACCAAATGCGACGTTACGGGATACTCCCCGTACCACCTCATGTTTGGCCGAACACCGCGACTCGCCATAGATGCGGTGTTGGGAATTCTTGGCCAACGTATAGGAGGCGCCGCGCCATCAGAATACATGCGCAGCTAGAACAACATTTAGCCCAGGCTTACAAGTTTGCCAATCGATGTGCTCTTGAAAAAGCTGACAAGGCAAAGCTAAGATACGACCTCAGGGTCCAGGAGGCGCAACTGCTTCCGGGAGACAGATGCCTACTGCGAAATTACGGGATAAAAGGAAAACATAAGTTAAGCGATGTATGGTCATCTGACATTTACATTGTTGTAGACCAGCCCAATTCCGGGTTCCCCGTGTTTCGCATAAGAAAGGAGAACAGCGAAGATGGAATTAAAACTGTCCACCGGAATCATCTGTTACCGTGCTCGTTCCTACCCATACAGGAAGAACAGCGAGATTCGTCCCCTGATGTGTCCGAAGAGTCCTCCACAGAAGTAGAGGAGCGGACCGAATCGACAAGTTTGGACAGTCGCCAACCGGAAATGGCTAAAGAACCAAGAAGCTCCAAGCGGAACGCAAAACAGATGCCGTTGCGCCGTAGTAAACGAAAGACCCGTAGACCTGCGTGGTTGTTATCTGGTGAGTATCAGGCGTAATCAGTGTTACTATGCCTTTAGATTTTTTTAGATTGTCTCCTTGTAATTATTTTGTTTTAGTGACATTGCCGAAGACAAGAGTATATTTGTATCGGCTACGATACCAAACTGCAACTACACTGAACTAGTATTTTTAAACAGTTTTAAATATAAATAATTTTATTATTTGTTACACATGAATGTTTAATAGTTGTTTAAATATAATTTCTACCATATTTAATATAAACATTTGTAAACACACACGTCATATTGTTGATTATTTTGCTGAGATTGCCACAACAACCAGTAACCGCCATCGATTAATTTGTCGTGAGATATTTCAAGCGTTGCTTTGCATGTGATGTTTGAATTTAACAATGTCGAGGACGACATTTCCGCAGAGGGGGAAATGTGTTGTAGGTGTATCGAACGGTTTTAATTAAATAAATATATTTATATAATAAATATATTTTTTATGTATTGATTGGATTGGATTACGTTTATTTAATTTGATATATTAAATAATTGTTGCGTAGAAATTGGGCATTTAGTTGTAACTGTAAATTTATCAATAGTAGTTGGATAGACTAGTATTCGTTTTAGTAATTGACTAGTTGTCAATACGTTGAGTAGTGAACTGTTTTTACTTTTACTAACACTTTAATTGGCTGTTCACGCATGATATGATTCACTCATTCGTATCCGAATGCACCGACGTCTTAGTCAATTGTCATTCGTAACATTTGATTTGGAGAATCAACATATATGTATATGATATTTCATCATATATATAATACTATTTATTATAGGTAACTATGAACTTTAATATATCTTTTTCTATTGATATATGACTTTTGTATTTTTGTATTTGTTCTGTTATAATATCTGTATTCATATTCTATATATTCGATTTATTTCGTTTCACCGTCGGAACACATTGCTTGAAATGTAATGGCCATGAATTATTATAAGATCTTTATAAATTGTGATTCGTAACATTTGATTTGGAGAATCAACATATATGTATATGATATTTCATCATATATATAATACTATTTATTATAGAAACTGCATTCCGTCGTTGTTGTTGAAAGAACCCGAAAACAGCTTCCGGCAACACCTACCAGCTGTAAACTTGACGGTGAAGTCTGTAACTGGCATCCCGTCGTCTCCCAGGTGATGGAATTCAAGGTCACACCAGGCCATCTTGTCCAGGCTCCCGTCCGGGTGGAACAGGAACCCGCAGTGCAGTCTGTGTAAAGGAAAATGAGTATGCGGAAAAATGTACATGTGAAAATGGCACGTTGACCTGCAAAATAACGGTAAATGCATTTATGTTCAATTTAAACTTCTACGAAAACTAGTTCTGATAGTAATTGTAATTAGTTTTGGTTGAATTAATGAGCTACTCCTCCAAACGTACTACCTTACGTTTGACGTTACTTTTTTAAAATTAGAAACAACTAAAATGGCTAAAATTGAAGAGATTGTTATACAAACACTGTAAAAAAGAATGTATCCCTAATCATTATTACATCATATATTTGACGACCCTTTTTTCAAAGCAGTTTCGCTCATTGCTCTTATTTTTTTTTTATTTGTTCGAGGCGTATACAGGTCTTCTCTTGAGCATACATGACTAGTTGAAGTTGGTCAAACGTTGCCTCATAGAACTAAGGCCTCTTGAAAAAGTAAATGATGAGTAACGCACTCAAAAGTAGCGAACAATGTTGATTACTGAATGCGGAAACGAAGGACTTAAATAACGTACATGATAATGCCTATTTTATTAACGCCTTAATAATGCAATGAGAGACTTACCATGAAACTTGATATGTACAGGTGTATATTTTAAACGGGTTAATAATACTTTTCGTAACTAATAAGCCTATCGATATATTTTCCTGCTGTCAGCTCAAACATTTTATTCATGTTCTCAGTGACGCATTCAAAATGCATAATTGCATTTTCCTTATGATAATGACACTATAAACACATTATTCAAACCTATTCTACCTTTAGGGTGTTTTCAACATTTCTAAACGAACTTAGATGTTACCTAGAAGTTGTTGCTGGCATGGATATGGCAGAGATGTTCAGGTTAGAACCGTCCTCGAAACTCGCGTACTGGATGCAGTACCGGTGGAGCTGTCGCCAGTTCCGGATGTTCCCTGTGTAGGAGTGGTTTACGTAATAAGTTACTTTTAAATAAAACATATCCGCGTTAATTTATCGAAAATAGTGCTAAACACGTTACAAGACTGTGAGTCATGTTATCAAATAAAAGTATATGAATGAGCGTCCTGCGCCAATGTTTACAGCTATTATTACTCAATAATGCGGTCGAAATTCGAAACTGTCAAACGGTGATGCACAGATAGCGCCCGGCAGATATCAAGATATGTTGGATGCAAATGCAGTACATATTAAGTAGCGTAAAGTGCTTACTGTAAGATGTCGTCATTAAATATTATACCATAATATAACAATTAGGTTTCAACTACGCACGCTAAATTCATACATGTGTAGCGTATTAAATTAATGAATATAATTACTGTACATGAACGTTGAAAGGAAGTGGTTCAAAATGTATCGTATTATATGTTATGTTATTATATGTTAAAATATGCCTGAAAATTGGCCTTATTACCGTAAGAGTGGTCCCTAATTCCCCTCACATCCAGGGCTACGGGGTCATAACCTTCAATGTGGACAACCCCTCTCGTGTCCCCGAACTGCTCGTAATGGGTCTGGTGGATTCTACAAGGAATCGTATTTTAGAACATAAAACAGAATGTGGGATATATCCATGTCAATTTCTAATTACATGAGCATTTTATATTAATGAATTCGTCAGGCCTTCTCTTTACGTCAAAATACCGCTTTGACACATATGAATAGGTTTGCAGTTGTGGATCTTTGACACATAACAATGTTTTGACTGATAAAATGATCTGGATAAGAGGACAAATGGGCTTGAAATGCGAAACGAAACAAGAGGGCCATGAAGCGCTCACCTGAGTCTGAGAACAATGGCGACCATTAGGGATGCAACAGGTACCCGTAAATACCCGCACCCTCGGTACTATTAAAACCCATTTCGCATAGCATTAACATATAGGGGCGATACAAAAAAACATGGAAATAATTCTATAAAAATACATAAAGAGCTTATGATTGGATACTACCATCTTTTTTCACATACCGGTATATATTTGAATAAAAATAATAAATTATTTATTAACACCAGTACACATACTGATTTGATGTCAGTTCAACTTTGCGTATCAGTGATTGACATATTGTTCTGTATTGTTGTTTTCAAAAATGTTATACATGTTTTTGCAACGAAGTCCATAAGCAATGATAATGTTTACGGGTTCGAAACTGGTACATACAGTTACACTCTATAGTTACTACACTCTAAACTCTACGAAAACTTCCTAAATATCATCATAATGGCACCATATAAATGTATCAAACCAAGTAGATTATGAATTTTAGCTATTTATTGATGTTTACATCTTTTTCCTGACTGGATGCCAAGACAGACAGTGGAAAAATTTACTGCTGCACACATAGCCAAAATATAGGTCAGAAGCAGGCTGTATTACTATGTGTAATGATGCAGATCTAAAATAGAAGTATCATGTTGACTCAGAATGATGTACTGATTTTACTGATAAGCAGACTCCACTATCTGGGTTATATCTGTCACTAAAGGGAAATAACACATTTATGACACTTATCTTCCTGACACTGCATTATCCTCCCTTTACCAGGTGAGTTATTCAGGAATAGATGTTTTTGGGGCAGAAAAGGGACTATAACTCTGGTGTTCCTGGTCCGATCGGGCCCATTATCGAACTCGTCCAATATTTTATGGACATATACTAACTGTGCACGTTTTGTCAAGATTGAATAAAAAATGTAGTCTTTATCGCGATAACGGTCCAATTTGTTGACGGCATACGGACGACGGACGACGCCGTAGAGGTCCCCTATACCAATAGCTCACAGAGCACTTCGTGCTCAGGTGAGCTAAAAATACAATATATGCTCTGGACAACTGGTTTGACCTTTGACCTTGAGTGACCATTGTATATATAATTCATGACCCGAACACACATTTGTTATTTTACCTTTGGCCTCAAGGTCTGGTTCTTGCGCACTGCACAGCAGACAATCTCATGGTGGTGATAATTTCTGCCAAGTTAAACATTCCACATGCCAGACAAATATATTACCTTAGACTTAAACTGTGACCTAGACCTTGGCATGACAGATAAGCATCAGTCATTTATGCAACACATTACTAGGTGATAGGAAATAATGATATTATGTTATATTAAAATCCTAGGTATTTAAAAGTTATGATGCAGAAACAAAATATTGATGAACATTTTTATATTTGACCTTCGACCTCTAAATGTGGCCTTTACCTTTAAACTACAGAACTGGTTCTTGCGTGCAGCATACCATCTCACGATGGTCATCATTTATGCACAGTCATAAGAAAATCCCTGCATGCAAGAAAACAGTACGCTCCAGACAAACATTTGACCTTTGGCCTTAAACTGTGACCTTGAACTTTGACATACAAGCTTTAGGGATGTTTTAGTGATGTAAGCGACACATCATCTGGTCATAGGGAATAATAATCTGAAAATATATTAAAATTGTTCAAGGCATTTATAAGTTACGCAGTTATAAAATACAAATATTTGACCTTTGGCCTTAAACTGTGACACATCCTCTGGTCATGGGGAAGAATATTCTGACGTAATATTAAAATTCTTCCAAGAATTTAAAAGTTAGGGTGCAAAAACGGAATACATATATTTGATCTTTGACCTTGAATTGTGACCTTGACTTTCGACAGACATGCATGGGTCATTTTTACAACATATAGTCTAGTAATGGGGAATAAAAATCTGAAGAAATATTAAAATTCTTCAAACATTTAGATGTTATTGAACAGAATGAACATACAAATATTAGACGTTTGACCTTGAATTGTGACCTGGAATTTCGACGGACAAGCATGGGTCATGCGGAATACTCTGAAGTTATACAACATTCCTTTCATGCATTAAAAAGTTATGGAGCGGAAACGAAATATGGATGGACGTACGTACGGACGTACAGACGAACAATCGTACAGACAATCACGCGCGATTCCTTTAAAGCCCCACTTTACGGGGGATATAAATACATACGTTTTTAGCGTGTCGAAGAACGCCCTGGACCACTTTTCACGTGCAATAGCATCACACAACGTGTCCGAGTGAAGGTCGACGTCAAAATCGAAGTAGCGCGTGCACGCCGTCCACGTGAGGTCAAAGGTCACGTTGAGAAGTTTTCCAGACGACACTTGTCTAAACAACAAGAAAATATACATAAATTTGCATGTATGAAGCTTCGCTATTAAATAATAAATAAACATGAATATATTAATTTTTGTTTTGTACACAAAGTCCCTTTAAACAAGTCTATATAAACCATGTGACCCCCATGGGCGTGGCCAGTTTTGGCCCATGGGCATCATTTAACAATCTTTGTAGAGGACCACTAAAGGATGCCACATACCAAATATGAAACCACTGGGCCTTGCGGTTTCAGAGGAGAAGATTTTTGAAGTAATTTTGCTATTTAAGTCTATATAAACAATGTGACCCCCGGGGCGTGGCCATTTTTAACCCCAGGGGCATCATTTGAACAATCTTTGTAGAGGATCCCTATACAATGTTACCAACTAAATACAAAACCTATGAGCGTTGCGGTTTCAGAGTAGAAGGTTTTCAAAGTCATTTAGCTATTTAAGTCTATATAAACCATGTGACCCCCGGGGCGTGGCCAGTTTTGACCCCAGGAACATCATTTGAACAACCTTTGTAGAGGACCACTACCAATGTTACATACCAAACATGAAACCTCTGGGCCTTGCGGTTTCAGAGGTAACGATTATTAAAGTCATTGTTCGATTTAAGACTATATAATCCATGTGACCCCCGGGGCGTAGCCAGTTTTGACCCCAGGGGCATCATTTGAACAATATTTGTAGAGGACCACTACAGGATGTTACATACCAAACATGAAACCACTGGGCCTTTCGATTTCAGAGGAGATTTTTGAAATAATTTTGCTATTTAAGTCTATATAAGCAATGTGACCCCCGGGCCAGTTTTGACCCCAGGGGCATCATGTGAACAATCTTTGTAGAGGACCACTATGCAATGTTACATACCAAATATGAAACCTCTGAGCCTTGTGGTTTCAGAGGAGAAGATTTTTAAAGTCATTTTGCTATTTAAGTCTATATAAATAATGTGACCTCCGGGGCGTGGCCATTTTTTACCCCAGGGGCATCATTTGAACAATCTTTGTACAGGACCCCTATACAATGTTACCAACCAAATATCAAACCTCTGGGCCTTGCGGTTTCAGAGAAAAATTTCAAAGTCATTTAGCCATTTAAGTCTATATAAACAATGTGACCCCCGGGGCGTGGCCAGTTTTGACCCCAGGGGCATCATTTGAATAATCTTTGTAGAGGACCACTATTCAAGGTCTCACACCAAATATGAAACCTCTGGGCCTTGTGGTTTCAGAGAAGATTTTTAAAGTCATTTTGCTATTTAAGTCTATATAAACAATGTGACCCCCGGGGCGTGGCCAGTTTTGACCCCAGGGGCATCATTTGAACAATCTTTGTAAAGGACCACTAGAGGATGCCACTTACCAAATATGAAACCACTGGGCCATGCGGTTTCAGAGAAGATTTTTGAAGTAATTTTGCTATTTAAGTCTATACAAACAGACTTAAATAGCAAAATTTACAACTTGAGAATGCATTGAGATATTTTAATGAAACAATGTGTATTCAAACTGTACACGTTCATATATGATTTATATATACTACGGGCATGTCAAAAGCTGTAATCTGGTTTTGGTTTGAATGATATATGTTTTAAAATGATTTAATATATACTAAGGCATGTTGCGTCTTGCCTATTCTTAGGTGCATTCTTAATATGATTTATACATACGAGACTTGTGCATGTTAAAACGTGTTGCCATCTTTGTTTAAATGATATACGTTTTATATGATTTAGTATATACTAATTACTAAGGCATGTTAAAGCCTGCATCGTGGCATATCCTTGTTTGAATGATTGCGTTTTATCATGATTTAAATACATACTTAGGCATGTCAAATTGTACACTGGCGTCTTGCCATGTTGAAGAGTATTTTAACATGATTTAATGTATACTAAGGCATGTTAAAACCTGTATCCTGATATATTGCCATCTTTGTTTTAATGATTTCGTTTTATCTTGATTTATATATACTAAGGCACGTCAAAGTTTACACTGACGTCTTGCCATGTTAAACAAAGATGGCAACACGTTTTAACATGCCTAATAAGTGTGTGTATTTCGAAGTTTATGAGGTCCTTCCGCGCCTGAGGCTGCATTATGTGAGGACCCGGAGTATGTCCCAGCACTCATTCTACCTAATTAATTTACTAGAGACTCACGAAAGTTGGGACGAATTTTGAATCATAGCTGCAATTTCCAGCTATTTATTTTTTACTGAAAGATATTTAATTTTTGTGTGGTCTTGTGCTGTGTGGGAAAACCGGAGTAACCGGAGGAAACCCCACCTGTCCTGTATGGTGACCACAAACTTATTAGGCAGAACCGTTCCTGCTGCCAAACAAGAGACAACTGATAGTAAGTTACAGTAATTAATTGAGCTGGTGAGAGCTGATTCTTGATCTTTACCTTGTTTATCTATAAGATACTGTGCTAGCCCCACCACATATAAGGATATCAGATATCCGCCCGTCTTGTACATATGTGATTCCATCCACTGATTTTGGTCGCCCATCCAATTATTTTAGTAGATCAAATCCTTGATCATAAGTTGGTTGGGTTTTATTAATAATCATTATGTATAATCATTGGACTAATCATTAGGCAGGAAGCACAAAGGACAATTTATATAGAGTTGTATAGACTCATGTAAATACTTTGCGTGCATTAGACCCCTTGCACGTTACACAAGCAATATATACGTATTAAATCAAAGACACAAACTATAGAAAATATATCCGCAATATTCCTTCAAACAATACATGTATATCACTATAAGAAGCTAAATTCCACTTCACATGAAACAACATGTAACGACCGTTACATTTACTACATGAGAGAAGTCCAAAATTTGAAGAACCAACAAACGACTGCTTCAAGCAGCAAGTTCGTGTATCATTCATAGCCAACATCTTCATAATACCAACTCCGTTTGACACACTCGAACACCGACGCTACAGCTTTCGTCCGTATCGCTAAGAGCGGCGTTGCTATAAGGCAACTAATGTTATACCGATTAAAAGATCTCCACATTTAAAACGAGCTTGTACATGTATGTAGCATATTGGCGCAAGAAAATGTTTCATTTGTTAATATATACACACACGGCAAAAAAGCACGCTCTACATTTCAAAACCTGAATGTTTTTTTCAACCAGTGTTTTTTATATACAGCTCCAACTCCACTTTCAATCTTGAAACCTGCTTTACCATATCATCTATTGTATCAATTTGGCTGCATGTCTTGGCGTCTCACTCAGTAGTGTATTATCATCTTTATCCATTTGTATCTCTATTTCTCCGTTACCAACGTAATCTGGTGACGCAGAAACATTGTTTTTAGAGATGTTCTGATGAGTCCTGCCGTTTGCATAGGTTTGATCATCTTGCATCAATCTCATTTCGATGGCGTGGCATCTGGTAAAGGCAAAACGCATATTTTTAAAGCTTGCCATGTAACATACTTTACAAGCTAGCCTGTGCAACCCCCAAAATCGGAAACATTAACAAAATGAATATTGGAATTTCAAATCTATTTTATGATTCTAAGAACGTATTGACCGCCTATTACATCTTAGTGTTCCACAAAAAATTTGAAGAAATTACTTTATAATCTACGAATGACCGTCTGACCAAGAAGGTCAAGAATAAACAACAATTGTGTAAAATTTACATGCATGTACGTGAATATAAACGTATTCACCCAAATAGCTCGCGTACACATTTGAACGATGCAAATAAAATCAAGCAAATGTCATACCCGTTCTGTTGAGGCGGGTCCTCTGTCCTCGTTCTCAACCATCGTTGTTTCTTGCAGCAATATATTAATATTACGATCAACAAGAACGCGATCAAGGCGCCAGTTATCAACAGAATCGGCTCAGCAGCCATATTCGTTCTTCTTTCTTTTATCAAAATGCCTTTAAAATAATACACTTCAACTACACTAAGTATAATATCCTCAATATCCTTTTATTTGAACACGTGCGATGAAAAATGTTAAAATGCGTTAATATAATATTTTTTTCATGTGTTTTCCGTTGAATAAATTTCTAAAAAAATCTACAACGGACCTCTTCGGGCGCTTTTATATCCATTGACTTCGTTACTAAGTGGTCAATAGGTACATTGCGCGAGTGCAAAATGAAACTGTTTAACCGAATTTATAGCGTATTTTATGTATCAAAATAGACATAAAAAGAAATGCTTACCGTGGAATCCCATTAACGTATAGAATTTATAGATCTTGAAGATTATCACACAAATGTTTGTTCTTCCTCGTTCAAATTCAAGTGCGTGAACTTGTCCACAAAATGTAGCACCGCCTACACTTTGTTTGCACTTTGTGGGTCATGTTTAAATTGTGTAATGTTCACAAAATCTAATTTTGATAACTGAAAAGTATTAGGAGAATACGGTTATATCCTCGCAATTTATCTTAAACAAGTTGGTACAAATCAAGTAGTTTATTCAACTACAACGGTAAGCATGACGAGCTACTTATTATATCAGTTGACTTTATTTTCCGTGTAGCGGTTATGAGCGTACGCTGTCGTATATTGAATTCCGAAATGAGCAGACGAAGTCTTACGCGTCAATTTTGACCTTGATAAAGTTTATGATAAACCAACAGTACAAGTTCACAAACTTAATATAAACGAATGGGTGCCGGACATACTTAGTTGTTTCAGCAATGCACTGTTTTATCTCAGTTGTATATTTCTTGTACCGGTTTCGGCGTGTTTCCCGTTGAGACACACTAAAGCGGTATACTTTTCAATATATATCACCAAGTAGAACGCTTGCGTAAGTACTATTGCGCATGTATATATCGCAAAGTCGAACGCTCGTATCATCGAAAAATCAAACGCGTGTATAAGTACTAATGCGCATGATGGATATATATATCGCAAAGTCAAACGCTTGAATAAGTAACTATTGCGCATGATGGATATATATATCGCAAGCTCGAACGCTTGTATACATGTAAGTTCTATTGCGCATGATGGATGTATATATCGCAACCTCGAACTATTGTATAAGTACTAATGAGCATGATGGATGTATATATCGCAAGCTCGAACGCTTGTATAAGTACTATTGCGCATGTATTATCGACAGGCTGTATGTACGAGTATACATATATAGTACCAAACGAGTAAAACCCGTGCAGGTTTTATGTATGTAAAGTTACAGCGCAAAAACATTGACCTGACATTAACCTTTATGCAAGAATATTAATGAGCTGAATACGATGTAAAAATTATGCTTCGAAGTCTGTTCGTGTATTTTCGTAGATGTTCGGATAACTAATGTAAGATACCAATTACACATACGACTGAATATAATATTAGTTACCGCTAGCTGTAAGCAAGGAGCGATGGTGTAGTGGTAAGCGTGTCTAGGACAACCATTGACTAGGTTCGAATCTCGGGGTAAGATTTTTACATCAAAACGTATTTTAAACAAAATTGACAATACGGGGCACGAGAATACCATGGAAGTGATATTTGTGTTTCAAATGAATACATGTAGATCTAAATACCGGTATCTTATTTCAGGTTTGGCTTTCAAAGCAATCATGACAGATACGAGAAAGACACGAGGGTCCAAAGCAAAAGAAATTACATGTATCTGTAACACATCCGAATGGTTTAGAACCCAGAATAGTTCTTCTTTCCTTAAAAATGCTCTAGCTTGAGCAATAACATTGACATTATTATCTGTGATATTATGTTTGCTATTTTCATATATAGTATTGCTTTGCTGAATAAAGTATTTATTAACAACATGAAAGACATGAAAAAATGACGATGAAAAAAATAAATATCAAAGAAAATGCAGTAAATGAAATGCCATTTTTACTAGGACACCCACTGTATTTAAATCAATTATTACTACATCGGATCAATAGTGGGTCATGTGAACTTTCGTGGATATGTTAACGGAACGGGCCGAATCTAATAATAGATAATTAATTAACCGGTCAGCAGGATCTGGTCAATGTTTTTGCACTATACACTATTTTCAGCTACATAATAATAACGGTGCATTAAAAATTGTGAAGTATCTGTAAGGGTTACTACAATAAAGATTTCAAAAACGTTGGTGTTTTTAAAACAAAATTACACGCACATTCGCAACCATCCACGGCCAATATTTGCATGAATAAATTGTTAAAATACTATGCAAATGTACAGAATGGCCATACAGAGAGCACAATATTATTAAAATATAAATGTTAAATGATCCTATTACAAATTGTAAACCGTATCCAAATTATTGACGTTTTCTATTTTCATTGTCTATTTCGCTTATATTTTTTCAAAGAACGAAAATAATGTATTTCCGTTATGATGATACTGCAGCTTGCGTCAATTACAATACAAGGAAAAATACCGGGTAAATCAGAAACATGTGATCATGATATTGAAATGTTCATTTGAACAAAACGTTTTTTCTTCTTCATATTGTATACTTACCGTAGTTTCATACCAGAGATTTTGAGTCTTGCAACAAAGACCCGTATTCGCCAACCCATTCTTAGACTTAAGAATAAAGATAGCCTTGAAACTTTTTATTCTAAGAATGTTGTACATTTGAAACTTACTTGGTATCCACCTACACAAAGTTTTGCATTCTTCATTCAGATTGATTTATTAATGTCATAATTGACATTGGTTTCCAGCATATTTGCAAATGAACAATTATGTTTATTTTTGAGTCTAAGTCTATAATTTATGGTTAAGTCTAAGAAAGGGTTGGTGAATACTTTGTAAAAGGATAGAGTGTATATACTTATAGAAATATCCTATAAACCCTTTCTGCTGTACCTTAGTTTCCCGTCAAACTTGATGCTCCAGGTTTTCATGATTTCCAGAGGCCGGATGTGCAAACCCCCTGCCGCGTACTCCCCCTCGTGTGTCCCCCTCAAAGACGTGTCCGGCATACAGGGCAACTCCAGAAATCCGACATCCGGCAACTGTGATTATGGGAAAACAATGTAAGCGCTTGTATAAGCGAAAAATGCCCCTGCCAACGCCCATCTCCCAATCTTAAAACCGCTGTGTTTTTTAACTTCGTATTAGAGGCTAAGCCGACACGAACAAATTTGGTTTGAAAAATACTGAGGTTTTTAATGAAACTTTATCCCCAGTTAACATGAATGGTTTAATCAATCTCATGGGTGCCATTCCTAAAAGTTGGAAGTTAACACCAGACAAAATATGAACGTATATTAAAAACTTCAAGCATTCGTATTCAGAATTATAACTTCTGCGGTGGGTTACTCAAACATTTAACGGCCAATTAAGCTAATAGCCGTTAAAATGTGGATGAAGTTATTGACGTAAAATAAACGTCATAATTTTAAAATGTAGGTTTATTCTATATACATTCTTATGCTGAAGTAATTTTAAAATGTTTGTAAACAATTTGCTTCCTTGTAATATTAATTGTATTTACATATAAAGTTAACGGGCTGTAAGTGTGGCCCAGATTAGTAACACGACCTGAACCGAAAACGATTAACATTGCTGGACGGCTAGGCCTGTATATTCACAAAGCTCCTAGGGGAAATTTAAGCTAAAGTTAATTTCTGAAATAAGAAAATGCCTTAAGTCCTTGGCTGTCTTGTATAAGTGTTGTATGTATGTCGTTTTATAATACAACTTTTTTTTAAAATATTGAACATATATTTTATGTATTTTGTGAACAGAAACCATTGCATTTCACTTAAAAATTGATATGAAATGTTCACATCCTAAGTTATTTTCTTTAGGAGCTTTTTGAATACCGGTCCAAGCAATACAACTATCGAAAAATACGCCATAAACCTAATAGTCATATCCCAAAAAAAGCCTGAAACATTATCAATTTTAAAAAAGTACAGGTAGAATTATTTTCTCATTCTTCTTAAATGTCAATTAAAACGAGTGCTTGATGCATTCGACCTCAAACTTTCATGAAAATTGAAAATAATTCTACCTGTACTTTTTTAAAAGTTAAATAATCCAAAATGATAATATTCCACATTCCACAATACTTCTTACCCGAAGATACACGATGGTCTGCACGTGGTTAGAATGGCGACGAGCTGTGGCCGTCACCAGGAACTGACCGTCTTTGTTACTTCCGGTCAGGTACACTGCATCCACCGCCTGCACCATAAGAACAGACTAAGGACGTGATCATAATGGTCGAAACATATAGAACGATCGTTAAAAACTGCTCAAAAATATTTATGTTAATATATCTTAGTTCTGGGAGTTTTTCTATGAATACAAATGTGCAGTACCCAGAAACGTTTTCGTTACTGGCGCAGTGCCTAAATCCGCCACTTGCCTAAATCCGCCACCCCATCCGAATAAGCGTTTTTTTACCGACGATTTCTATTTTGTTGATCTCGATCAATCAGATCCTTTCCCTTAACAACGCTGACGAGTTTTCATCTTGATTTGTGCATAAATGAATATTTTATCCAATTTTATTTTGAACATAACCCCTAAATGCAAACAAGCTGATTTGCAAATTTGAGGCTCCGCATGGTGTCCATGATAAAATTAAATTATCGTGTTTTAATATTATATCTATGGGAGCAAGTGCAGCATAAAAATAACCATTATTCATTAGCAATACACAATAAAATGCGGAAAGAACTGCATAGTAAGAGCGCAAATGTCTCGCTACTCAAAACCCTAATTATTTGTCCCACGTGCACAGCGCCTCAGTTTCAGAGCTATTTTTAGAAATACAAATGAGTATTTTAAGAAATTGAAACATTGTATTAACAACAGACAACGAGCTGCTTAATATGGAAAATTAAATAGAACAAATGTGAAATAAGCATGTCACGGTTCCTCATCTACGACTTTCACCAAGCAACTTCGGATCACCGTGTTTATTTTAAACACTAGAAAAAGAACCTTAAAGAAACAAAAGTGGGAGTTTTGTCTATATAAGTTAAAAGAAATTGCTATGAAAACAGAATTCATAAAAGAATATTATTTTCGAGCATTTTGAACATTTTAAAGAGGGGTGGCGGATTTAGGCACTCCGACGCTCTTTTTTTTTTACACTGTTTAGGCCTTCAATTTCAATAAATATTTTTCATTTGCTAAGTATTTGAAATGTAACCAAAACACACCAGTAAATGCACATTAAACCTAACTTGATTTATGTGAATTTTTATGTCGATCGGTAAACAACTTTTGAAAATATCGTAAAAATACCCCCCAAATGGGGCGGATTTAGGCACTGCGCCAGTACAGACATTTAACATATTCCGAACCCGATATTCCAAATACACATAGGGCTATTTCTGGATTTCCCACAACAGTAAAATTAAAACTAAACATTTATGTAGCAAATCGCGCTACTACTTACCCAATCTCATAATATAAAATTTTCTCTAGACTGAAGTACGCTTCTGTAGTCTTAATAATAAACCGTGCAACGTATTTAATTTATATCATTATATTTTCACTAAAAGCGACGATGTTTGGAATGAACGTAATAAATTTTTTTTAATGAGATTTTAGTGACATAAAGCACACATAAATATGATTCCCCACTGCACGATTCTAATAAAATCTGGAATATAATAGGGCCAATTTTCATTAGCAGTGAACTACCTAAGCACCGGGTCACAATCGAGGACGTCCGTTTTAAGTTTCAATTAATGACCCGTACAGCAGTGCATGACTCAACGTTAAGAACAATAAGTTTTACCCTCGGGTGCTCTTTAGGAAGAACTTGTGCTTTATCCATTTCTTCTGGCGAATTCCTCGATTTTCGACCCATTCCTGCATTTTCACCTGTGACCTTTTTGTTTTGCTGGCGATTCCTTAACCACAACAGAAATTTAAACGCGTAGAATTTCACCCAGTACCACTTGTTAGGCTGTGAATATATTCCATTTACAGGCTCCGGGTCGCCTTTGAGCAAAAATTTCACAAAAATAACGGAAAATGTTAGCACAACTACTGTTAGTAAATCCATGTTGCATGGCGTACATGTATGTTATCGGCTATCGCGCTACTATATCGTACCATATCGGGTATATAGGCCATACACTATACATGCACATTGGGTCGGAGTACAAGGCAATGTTTCATATTTCATTACATTTACCCTTACCAAAGTTATAAAAGACTACCACTATGCAGTAAAATAGATTTATTATAATTTTGGATACCGTGATATTATATAATATTATGATAAGAACCATCGCAATACTGCAGTAGTGTGTTTGTTTTAGATCAAACATATTATCAGGCATTTCTGTTTCTATTACAAATGACAAATTGTTTTTTTTTTTGTGTTCAAAAGAATACTTTTCGGTGTTCAATATTGCTGCGTTTATATTTTCGAATAAATGAACATAACACAATTTACTTCTATTAAATACCATGGTGTCTTAAGTACAGTGACCTTGACATTGTGATCTTTCATATTGTATGCAGAAGTTGACCTTTCATACATTTGGGCCCAGTTGCTCAAAACTTTAACGGACAATTAAGCTAACAGCCGTTTACTTTTGGATGAGGTTTTTGATGTAAATTAAATGTAAAAATTTGCATTTATTTTAAATAAATTGATATGCTAAATAATTGTCATAAGCGAGATACTTGTAATATTAGTTTGATTGACATCTAAAATTAACAGGCCGTTAGCTTAACTGGCTGTTAAAGTTTTGAGCAACTGGGCCTTGATCTCATTACTGTATTATATGTAGTGGCATTGTCATTGTTGAAATTTGGCCTCATATTACATGTAGTCGCATTGACCTTTGGCAATATAATGTGTATAAAACATGACTTTGCTGACATTTGTCTTTGACCTTATTTAATGTAATGGTCTGGACCTTGCTGATTTCAAATGCGAATTAGACTTAACATTGACCGTAGAGCTTTGACCTCATATTGCATGCATATTATATTTATATTACTGGCATACTGGGGGTATTATAATGTCATGTCTTGACCTTGCTGGCCAATGACCTCATTATAATGTCATGTCTTGACCTTGCTGGCCAATGACCTCATTATATGTAATGTCTTGACCTTGCTGGCCAATGACCTCATTATATGTAATGTTGTTTGCCTTACAGTCTTTTGATATAATTTTAATTGTGACCTTGATTACCATTGATCTCATTTAAATACATATCTGAATATACCTAATGATTACATTTTATTTTATTTTTTAATTCTTCATAACTTGTGAACTTGTACTTGGTCACTGCAGATTCCATAAAATTCCAGACAATGTCTCACTTTGGAGGTTTTATAATGATACTTACTAATACTTATACTTAATACCCGTAGTAATAAACTATTATGAAGAATGTGCTGGAATGCAACACTTTTTTTTCTTAGTTCTGTATATATTGAACTATAACAATATATGTTTGTAAAACATGTAACCTAAATTAATTTTACATTTGGAAAAAACAATGAAACTTGCCATGTACAGTTTGATGTCATGTCAGTAAATGTCAGTTGTAATCAAAACTTATAATGCACCCAATAAAAAATGTTTCTTTGGGTGAAATATATGGATCCAAAGTAAAACAATTAACACCAAAACATTTCAAAATTTATTAATTAGCAATAAAATAAGTGAAATGCATGTGAAAGAATGGATCAGTGAGACGCACACACACATAAATGCAACCAAAACCCTGTATCATATTGTCATTCTCACAATGGAGGAATTCTCTTGCCATATACTGCATAGAACTCGGAAAAATGGGCACTAGTGTCAGAACTATGTTAGAATAAGTTTACACTTATTATTTCCTGATTATATTTTTCGTCAGCTTATTCACGCCTATTGACACTGTGACCATTCATGTTAATCATAAAACAATAATAATTTCTGTCAACTTGTATCAAATTAACATTATATCCTACTAAAAATAATACTGGAGTCAAAAATAGTTATACAAGATATTCATGCATAAAGATCAGCGACAGGTAAATGTTTCTGAGCTGTACATATGTGTTTGAGAACACTTCAATCTTAACAACAATCCTTAATTCTTTATCCACGAATTGTATTTCACTGTATGCAATAACTAGGTATAACAAAGTGCTATGATCTATGACTAACAATACTAATTAAACATGAGTATTGCACAATTAATTTTCTGAAACAAAAAAAGAAACCTAGGTTTTTTAAGTATATTCCTGGCAATTTTATATGTTACATAATTACCAGTATTTACATAATTCACAACTATAGTTAAAAATCATCGAATAATACGTATCATGGCTGGCCAAGTTCCCATTTGTAACAATGTCATGATCTATGCAATCCTTATAACTTGATGTGCAGATAATAATATATATGTTTCATAAATGTTCAACAATAAAACTGTGTAGTTCAAATTTAACACATACATGCAATATTATCTTTTAATTCAGTATCTATACACTATATAAACATTTCCCAAAGCTAAGTACTAATTCTTTATTGTTCACATCTGCCAATTGCACAAATCAATACCAGACAAACATGGAAAAACGTTACAACACAAACTCAGCCCAGATTTATTTACATATTACTGTAAAATGCTCGTTAAATAAGCTCAGCCAGATCCACAAATCCCAAAGTACTCAATCTTCACCCTCGTCAAATTCTTATTATTCAAACCAGTCACAGTCCCATGTGGCTCCCATTGTAATCAGTGCAGTTAAGGAGTAATGTTCGACTGAGAGTTGTTCATCGGCTAATTAACAACAATCTAGAGTTCTGATGCATAGGCATTGAATCACCCGAGTGGTTTAATATATGCACATCAGAACAACTAATTGTTCTTTAGTAGCCGATAAACAATTATAATGCGAAAATTATATAGATTCTTACTTGACATGACAACATATTCGGCAATTACGATCCAAACTATATTTTACAGTTTGGGAACTATTTTTACGGGTTGTTTAATGGAGATTTAACAATGGATTTTTCATGTTAGAATTGGAGATCATTGATGTGTCTATACAAAATTCCAGTATGTAACAACAATCTGAATGGTTCAGTAAAATTGAGATCTGTAGTAGTCAGCAATGCATGATAAGCCCAGCCTACTTCCAGTCTGTATTATATTTGCATGCCTTATTATTAGCAGTTGTTCTAAAACAGTTCCAGGAAATACACAAACTGGAATGATTCCCTGTTGAGTATTGTATAAACCATCCCATTTAAGTTCTTGAGCTTGATAACAATGGTGGTCATTGAGCCAGAACTTATATAGACAAAAGACCCCATTCAATCCCTTACATTAATCATGAGAACTTTGGTGGTCATGAAGCAAGAACTTAAAAAGAAATTTATCACATTCAAGCATAAAGCTACAATGCTTAGTGAGCAAAGATGTTATATACCAGGAAGATATAAATATCAGAGCAAGTCAAATCTAACATCACTTGAAGGTATCAGTGACATGAATTCAAAACATTTCGGTTGTAATTTGTACATATTATATACCGGTACATTTTATATTTTGTATTTGTTAAAGGAACTTGTTCACAGATTTTCGCATTTTTTTAAAGTATGCCATTTTATGCCTTTACTTGACAGATTTAAGCATCTGAACTAAAAAGCTCAAGAATAGTAACAAACAAAGTATTTAGAAAACAAAGAAAAGAAAAAAAAAAGGTCCCAGCCGGGGTTTGAACCCGGGACCTCCGGATTAAAAGGCTATCGCCTTACCCACTCAGCCACTCCGACTTCTGTATTTTACACTGCTTTATTTACTTTATGTAAGTATTCCGTGTGTTGTCAACAATTTCAACGAAACAACAGAAACACTCCAAATTATTCCATCGTTTAGCGTTACAAACGCTTGATAATTTTATCAATTTCAACTGATGATTACTCATGAAAGAAACGGTTTTTACAGTATAGTTCGAGGTCTGTACTGTTATTGTGCTCCCTTGTATACACTGTTCTTTTATTTTTGGAATCTAAGACAAAAAGTAGAAAAATTTTCAATTCGTCAATCTGTGAACAGGTCCCTTTAAGTATGATGAACAAATCAACACATTCTGAACAAATCAGACACACAATGAAATGTAATAAAATAATTACAGCTGTCCCATTAAATCGTAAAAGATTTTATTCTAACAACCTAACAGCCTAATCCCAGTTCCTTAAGAGGATAACAAATGCTAATCCGTTCAGAGGGTACAAGATATATAGTGGAACATTCTAACATCATAAGCCCAGTAACTCAAGAGGGTAAACAGTTTATATTCATTGCACTCACACAGTGTGCTGTGATATTCACAGCAGATATAAAGTCCTTGTAATGCATACAACCCTGCCTGCCTAAATGTGATGTTTAAATAATAAAAAGATAACCATAGCAACAAAATGTTAACAAATTAAAGCAGCAGTCCAGACATATGTGATAAAAATAAAACTTTGCAGAAATAATTTCTAATGGACATCTTACCAATCAAAATATAAAAAACGCATTGAAATCGATAAGTTATTAATGTTTTCATACTTATTATCGTATAGTTACCATATGCGATAGGTGGTCATGCGTCTGGAGAAAATCAGCTTGTACATTAGTGTGTATTCCATTCGTACAAAGCGTTTTCGAACATAGACATTATAAAATGCCGTTCGTAAGTAAGAAACAGTTTTCAGTCGAGTAAATGTCATACACGTTCATTAGAACTAATGTCAATTTAAGATGTATTGAATTATATTCTATGGATGCAGTCGCTTTAAATGTTGTCAAAGCAACTTCCGATTAATAACAACGCTACATAGTACCAAGCAGCAGCGTTTACAGAATATTATTTGCAGTTCTTATGTTTAACAAATTAAAGGAATAAAATTTAAATCCTTTTCCATAAAAAATGACAACAAAAAACCTTTCATACACAGTTACTCAATTAAATGCATGTACCGGTAGTCTAATTATCACAATTAAATTGTTCGGAAACTTAGCTTCTGTCATTGGACACATTAAGAATATAATTTTTGTGGAGTTTGTATTTATACCAAATTTAATATGAATTGTATATACATACAATCTTTGTATCTATAATATATCGCAGACTACTGTTTCTTAATTGAAAAACATCAAAACATAAATTAATGAGTAATGGCAAAGAGAAAATCTGAAAGACTGCAATCTTTATTTTGCTTACAGAAACAGAGCAGTCAATGAATGTGATTCAAAATACAAAACTTAAAATGTACTTCACAAATTGTATTTAAAAAAAATTAAACTCAAACATAGAAGAAACATGCCTTTGTTACCATAAAAAAGCGATAATAAAACATGTTAAAAAATGTTTTCAACTTGTCAATGAGATTCCTTCACTCTTGTTACTATGCCAACAGTTCTTCATCACTATCGTCATGGTAACTGGCTGGTTTTGGTGTCACGCTGATAATGGAATCTTCCTCCCCGAGGGGGGCGGAGCTAGCTGGTCCCCCCGAGGCATCCTCCACCGTTATCACCTCATCTTCCTCTCCAAAAATGTCATTCATATCACCAGAAGGCAGCTGGGAACAAACAAAAGCATAACAAGTTAACGGCTGCAGAAATACAAGGAGTTTGTAATGTGAACTGCACAAAATAAAGAACACACCTGCACAATAGCCCTGTATTTAAGAAGTAATTTATCATCGTTAATCAGCTAATAAACAACAGATTTAAGTTCTGATGCATAGGAATGAAATCATGAGGGAAAGTGATTTAATAACCACGCATCAGCAGGACAAACAGTTGTTTATTTACAGATAAACAATGATAATGTGAAAATAATATTGATTTTAACTTGACCTGATGTCAAATTCTGTAATTAAAATGCAAACTTTTTTTTCCATTGTTTATTGGAGAACAACGGTAAAATTGTTTTCTTTGTCTATAGATATTTCTGCGAATCACATATTAGAATAGATATTTTCAATTGTTGCCACTACTTTCAAAACTCTTGCCCAGCTACTGTTAACATTAATTGTCCATTTCATTTGGCTTCACGAACACTTGACGAACTTTACCAAGTGCTTTTTCGTGTAATACAAGTTAATAGTTAAACACATAATAATCATGTGCAATGATAACACTACATCAATTTGTATATAATTGACATTGGCCGAAACAACTACAGAGCATGAATAATAGGCAATTGGTTTACTAACAGTACATGAAAGTAGCATTCAAGAAAGTTTACAACCACATATATGTAAACAGGTATAAACAAGATTATTTATTTACTTAAAAAACCTGCATTTGATATAAATACGTCTAAATTAAAGGACAATTTCCTTGGACATATATAACCAGACACATAATAAAATGGTCAAGATAATGTATCACTTGGTTCCTGATTATTTTTATATCAGCAAAGCACTAACACATAAATACACAACACTTTGCCACAAATATTATGCAATCAAAAACTTTCACTGTTCATACACTCAAGCATTTATTCGAAAAACAGTTTCAACTAGAGCTATCAAGAATGGTGATTAATACCCCCACAAACCACTTCGGCACAGATGTAGAGCTTTGACACAGAGGTAGAGCTTTGACAAGGAACAATGTATTGACTGACAAAATGACCTGCATAAAAGAAAAAATGAGCTTGAAATGCAAAATTAAGAGTACAAGCGGAAATGATTCACACATATTTGACCTTGAATTGTGACCTTGACCTTTGACTGATAAGCATGAGACATGTGTGTGACACATTGTCTGGTCATGTGGAGAAACAAGTTGAAGTAATATTAAAATCCTTCCAGGCATTTAGAAGATATGGATAGGAACACAATGCAAATATTTAAACTTTGACCTTAAATTGTGAGCTTGACCTTTGGCCTACAAACTATGGTCATGTACGCGACACATCATCTGGTCATGAGGAATAATTATTTGAAGTTATATTAAAATCCTAATAAGCATAATGAAGTTATGGAGTGGAAATGAAATACAAGTATTTGACTTTTGACTTTGAATTGTGACCTTAACCTTTGATAGACAAGCATGGGTCATGTGTGTGTCACATCGTCTGGTCATGGGGAATAATAATCTAAAGTTATATTAATATCCTTATAGAGCGGAAACGAAATATAAGTATTTTACCTGTATTTGACCTTGAATTGTGACCCAATCTCATTAAAATCATCTCCAGTCTGACGCTACTATATTATCTGCTGACTGGATCTGATGACTTTGCATTAGGAGTCACGTTCAGATGACCTTTTCAGGAGCCAATAAAAATGTTGCCTTCAAAATGGTGTGGTATAACTTTATATATAAACCACAAATACTATACACGAAATTAACGTGAACTTTGGATGTTTACTCGCCTAAGGTACCACTATATCCATTGTTATCTGTGTGAACATTAACTGTAGATGATTTATTCCTGAGGATCAGCTGGAAATGCATAACTTTTCAAAATATGTGGCCAAACATTGCTGTGCAAAAGGCAATTTCATTGGGCGTAGCATGTCTGATATTTTATTGTTTGAACGTGTTTGTTATACGATGTCTTCAGATCCTAACAATGTTAGGATTTGATTTTAATAAGATTGAATGGTGACCTTGACCTTTGAAGGATAAGCATGGGTCATGTACGTGACACATCGTCTGGTCATGGAGATTAATCATCTGAAGTTACATTAAAATCCTTCCATGGAGCGGAAACGAAACATGGGTCGTACCGAAGTACAAACGAACCAACACGTGTGATTTCTATATAGCCCCCTCATTTTCAAAAAGTGGGGGTATAAAAATGACTAGTAAATAGAAAGTCTGCCATATACATTGAATACTGACAATAATGCAGTGCATCTAACAAGATTTCATTCTTGAAGAAAGTGCAGTATTAAGCGGTAGTATTAAAGTTTGGCTTCAGAGAGTAACCATTAATTCCCAGCAGAACACTGATGCCTCGAATAGCAGCAAATAGGATAATGCAGAGATGTGTTGCTATGACAACATTGGAATATATATTGCTATGGCAACAAATATAATAGGCTGCTTTGAAAATAGTGATACAGATTGCTATAATAATGTTTTAATTGGTCACAATGACAACACTGAGAGGGAATGTGCTAATTATGATGCAACTGGTTGCTATGACAACACTGACAGGAAATGTGATTATGATGATGCAATGGGTTGCAATGACAACACTGACATGGAATGTGTTTATGATGATGGAATGGGTTGCTATCACAACACTGACACACACACTGCAATAGCAATGTCTATGAGACTGGTCGCTATGCCAATGTTTGATGAGTTACTATGGACATGGATTGAAATGAAAATGTTGAGATGTGTTGCTATGACAACAATGCCACAGACCTTTACGGCAATCTTTAGATGGGTTTCTATGACAAAACTGACACACTCTGCTATAGCGATGTTTATGAGATTAGTTGCTATGCCAATTTTTGATGAGTTACTATGACCATGTTTAGATGAATTGAAATGACAACGTTGAGATGTGTTGCGATGACAATGTCCATGTTGACTGATACAAAAATAATGAGCTGGTATGGTACTGATACACTCCGGTATCAGGGGTAGTGATTTTATTTAAAAATTTACCTTGTCTTCTTGCATTTGTTGATTGATGCTGAAACAACTTACAGCTGGACTTCATTTAGCCCTTGTGTAATTTATAACAGCATTTATTTTCATATATATCCATTGTGAGTATCCATATCCCCAAGCTCCTGTTATCGTCAGGCTTTATCCATATAATAATTCAAGCGAACTCGTTAGATTTTTATTGTTTCTTTTTAGAAGCAGTTTTGTAATGTCATGTCTCTCATGAGTCATCTCTAAGTTCTGCACTTTAGTATCTGGTGAATAGTCGTAATACATTGTTTTTACTGTACTTCCGAAACTAAGATTAGGTTCTTAGCATTATAATCCATGTTTTTCCTATTCATTGTAGTCACAGGTTGCCTTACATGGCTCATTTTTATCGGTTAACATTTTGTTGTTAAAACTGCAAAGTTCATTGTCCGCCATATTGCTTCCTGTGTTACCTAGGAACTATAGAATATCGTATCAAATGCATGGTCGACCGACCAATAAAAGGCAATATCTGTGGTCGTGCGCGTTCGGTCGACAACGCTTTGGGTCGACCCGTGACGTATTGATGGTCGTGAGCGTTCGTTCGACCGTGTTTTTGGTCGTTCGACCTTGTTCTGGGTCGACCGGGAGCTCTTAGTATATAAAGGGCCGATTTTTAGTCAGAAGGGGTCTGCAACATTGTCATCTTAAGAGCGACTCCTTCGTATTTCGAAGTAAATAAATGTCATACGTTTAAAGTATCAAAACTTAACTTACAGTATAGAATAACATTAATTTTAGGAAGTATTTATTGTGTTTAGAAAGAATAATACTTTATAAGGTGACTCACAGTGTGTTTATTTAACAACTTATTTTGAAGTTTACGACATTGCTTTTTAAAACTTGTTTCGACGCATTTGTGCCATTATTATTAAAATATTAGTAGAACCAGTACGACATCGATGGTTGACAATTTGTTTCATGATAACTCATTTGGCATTTATTGAACGTTGTATTTGAATAAATATACGAACATTGGAAAGTCTGTTCATTATTGGAGGTTACACTCCACCAAACTAGTAGTATAACAGCAGCTGGAAGTACAGCTCGGAACGCAACAGTATGGCAACACAGAAAGAGACTAATTCTTTGACCGTATTGGAAACAATAAGATGAGTTAATATGAAAACACTGACATGGCATGCTATGACAATTCTATGAAAACATGAAAAAATAAAATTTGAACTGGGGTAAACTAGCAACTGCACCAAAACAGTAAAGTCTATGCACATGTGCAGTGTGGTACTATTAAGGCATAATAGGGTTGACAATAACAAACGACAAGAAATGACATGTATAAATTACCCTTTGATATCTCAGCTGAAAGAATTGGTTTAGCTTGTTAAATTAGAAAGTAAGGATGGATTAAACTCTATAAACATGTGATTTTGAAAAACATAGTTTCAATTATGTTACTTTTTATTCTAATTTAAAATTATTTGTTAGTTTTATGTGTCTTCTTTAACAGTATATACCGTAATAACCCTAAGTATTGGGACACCCTAAATATTGGGACACCCCTCATTTTTGGAAAAATAATTATTTTTCGCGCCCCTTAATATTGGGACACATTTCAAAGTTGAATTATTTTGCATCCCTTAATATTGGGACACCAAAATAGCACCATATGTTGTTACTGTTTAAACATTCCATACCCTGCCACTACGCTGGTTGCATAGCGACTTGTGACACGGTATATTGCGCTTGCTTATCTATTCACCATAATGTCCATACACCAATAGGCGTATGTTTACATGTAGTTGACACGTGGCGCAAACTGTGAACTCTACTGTTTCAAGACATATATATTATGCAGAATAGATTGTAGTGTATATTGCCCTAAATGTTCTGACACACTTTGGAGAATTCTTTTTTATGTTCCCTAATACTGGGACAATAATTTTTTTTATTATGTTAAAGTGTCCCAATACTAAGGGTAATTACGGTACTTCATATATTATATTAAAGTAAATACATTCATAAATATATGTTTAATTGAAGAAATTATTGTTCATTAGTAATAAACAATAATTTCTTCGTTTAAACAATAAAATGACATTGAATACCAAAATCAGTATTCAAATATTCGCTATTCATTCTATCGAACATTCACATAGATTTGTATTTTAAGCAGAACTATTTTAAGCTATGTTCCCAAAGTCGACTCGATGTAAAAAATGTGTTTGACATTTATGTACAGATAACCTTTTAGCGTTGTTATTTTCATTACTAATTTCGTCATTTATAAATTACACTATCCTGTTAATGTGTTAATGAAATTAAGCATAAACAACTAAAAAATCCCATGTTAAGTGTTTTTTTTTCAATTAAAAATAAAAAGGTTTTTGGCTTGACTTAATCTAGAATCTTTGCAATAGTCCACAATGCACATTTTTGTTATCAAGCTGGAAACGTGTCTATAAGCATATGAACAACATTTCTCAGCTACAATGTGCTGTAATGATAGCTTAATGTGTGATCACACTTTTTTTATTATGTTTTATTATTCTTTCCATGAGTTTAATTACCATTTAAGTGAAACAATATGGCTTCACATTGTTGATGTTATTGTGTATTACTGGGGACTATATGACTGACCGCTGACACGGAACTTATATTCAATATCTATGTCAGACACGTGACGGGGTCAATCTATTGAAAGCACGGTATTATCTATTTACTGAGAATCAGTGTCCATTCGCCCTAAAATCTCTTCGCCCTTGGTTCCGTTTGCCCTATATTCTGTTTGCCCTGGGTCGGTTTGCCCTATATCCTGTTTGCCCTGGGTCCGTTTGCCCTATATCCTGTTTGCCCTGGGTCCGTTTGCCCTATATCCTGTTTGCCCTGGGTCCGTTTGCCCTATATCCTGTTTGCCCTGGGTCCGTTTGCCCTACTTTTATGTTTATTAAAGGGTATATTTGGAAAAGTATTAATGCATCAAGGTTATTCAAGTGCTGATGAAATAATGTCCAAAGATAAAAATGGTGTTATTTGAATAAAAATTTACACATATAAAACATCTTCATATTTTACCATTACTAAAGGTATGCTAATGGGGGATTAAGAGATGGAATATTCGTGCTCATTTTGTTTATACGTTAAAAAAAACACAACTTTCTATATCGGAAACAACATTAAATTACGTTTGCGTTGAAATTTTAACTTTGAATAAAATAGAGACTAATAGAAAATGCTAAGTCATAGGATTAGTGGGCTGCATTGTGGTGACAATTTGCACCCCATTTCTTATCAGATCGCCCGCGACATTGCATAGCAACAACTGACACGTGTGAATATTAGATACCCCGTGCGACATTGCATAGCAACAACTGACACGTGTGAATTGGTTTAGTAACAATTAACACTTAAAACTAAATCATATGCCAACTAATGTCATAAGTTAAATTGAGATGTAAAGATGTTCATGTGAAAATTGTATTATAAATTTTATAGTAACATCATAATAAAAAAAACTACAGAATATTATATTACCCGACATGTTCATTAATACATTTTGATAAAATAAAAGAAGATTGATGAAAGAATAGATCAAAACAGTCACTCATGGCTGAAGAAATTCTGTTTAAAATATAATTTGTTGTGTATTTTCTTAAGAATAATTTTATATGCATTTTATATACTGGAATGCATAGTTGCGATTGTTTATTTAGTTTTCAAAGATATGTGGTATATGATATTGCCTATGATTTTTCTATTTAGCTTAAAAAAATATTTGTTGCGCGTCGTGAGAAAACCGGTCTTAATGCATGTGCATAAAGTGTCGTCCCGGATTAGCCTGTGCAGTTTTATGGTATTTTCTGTTTCAAGGCAGTCTCTTCTAACCACTTTAGGCGGAAAGTGCCGTCCTGGATCAGCCTGTGCGGACTGCACAGGCTGATCCGGGACGACACTTTACGCACATGCATTAAGACCGGTTTTCTCACAATGCACCACATTTTTCTTGCATTCAATAAGAAAATCAACACTGACTAAAGAATTAGCCTTTTGTTTACATTGGGAAATAAACTTCAAGGCTTCAGGCCATTACAATAGAGTATCACAATACTGCATCAATGTGTTAATAACAGATTGAAGGTTTCAGGCCATTACAATAGAGTATCACAATACTGCATCAATGTGTTAATAACAGATTGAAGGTTTCAGGCCATTACAATAGAGTATCGCAATACTGCATCAATGTGTTAATAACAGATTGAAGGTTTCAGGCCATTACAATAGAGTATCACAATACTGCATCAATGTGTTAATAACAGATTGTACAGGTAATTAATAACCTGCTGAAACGTGTGACAATTACCTGCTAACGGTGACAAACGCTTCAGTTTATACCTAACAATATCATACAGGGCGAATGAACCTGGGGCGAACAGATTGCCCTAATCATGTATGCAGGGCAAACGGAGCCGCTACCGTTTACTGATAAAATACTGTTGTTACATTGAAAGAAAATTACTTTCTACAATCAGTTAATTATTGCTTTAATAAAAGCAATATCCATTTGTGAATATTCAAATGGGGTATTAATTATTCCAATAGCGACCATTTGAAAGAATATTCGAACAGTTTTGCCATCCCTACTTTCTATATCCATTTTTCACTTATGTCCTTAACAATTGCTCGTCAATCCATAGCAAACAAAATCTAGGACAAATGAACAGGCTGTCAACCAAGTAAACAAGAAAATATTGGGAAAATATAGGAAGATTTTCACCAAAAATATATTACTTTTTGTCAAATTTTTCGAGAAAATATAGGAATATTATAGTAATAATTTACTATCAAACTTCATTATAACTTCATATTCTAGCCTGATAAGTCATACAGTTTGTGTTTTAATGAAGAAAACATTTGCTAAACCTATTCATGGCAATCAATTTGCAACTGAGACATGTATGCTATGGCCTAAAAATAATTAAGGTATTTGAGTTTGATGCGAGCAAAGCGAGCGAGAAAACAAAATCAACGTATAGGTTCGTGATTATATTGTTCACAGACCAATTTCAGACGCGTGAATGACCAAATTATCAAAAATATAGGAATTTTTTTTTTAAATATAGGAAAATATAGAAAATATAGGTTTTTCAAAATATAGGATTTCTTACCAAAATATAGGAAAATAGGAATTGGCTCACAGCCTGCATAACCGGCTGATACAATTAATCTCTATAACAACATGACTATTGCAGAAAGTCTCTTTAACACCTGGTTGCTATGTTCACAAATGTCACCATGACTGATCTCCAAAGCAAGCAGTTGTTATGACAATGCTTGATCACAGCTGTATGAGAATTCTCTGAAGCTAGTTGCCATGGCCAGTATCCATAGCAACTGGTTGTGACATTAAGTCTCCATAAGGTGAGAAGCCTCCATAACAACCAGTTGCTATGACTAATCTGCATACTAAATGGCAAGTTTCCATGGTTACCTGAGAGTATTCGCGTCTTCCTCTCCTTGTAAACAAGTCTTGAACGCGAGTGAAACAAGCATCCCTGAAATGCACAACAGAAATACTTGAATTATCATATCAAATAAAATCTACTCGGAAGATAACTTGTATTTTCAAGGGTAAAACTGATTTTTCTAGTCACTATTTTTTATTCATGTTAACAGTAAAAAAAAATTATTCCAGCAAAACTGTTTTTAACTTTATCTACAGACCTTCACTTAAAGGTACATGTATATAGTTTTCCCACAAGTAGAATTTTCCAAAATCTTTTGCTAATTAATTTGCAATTTTATCCAGTCATTGAGCTTGGATATCATATGTTAAGCAGTCAACCTATTTTACACAAAAGAGCACATGGAAAATCATACATGTGATGTGTTTGTGATGTTCAGAGAATGGAAATTAATCTGTTATCAATAGCTAGGGAGGTGTTTAAACTGTTTGTGGTAAGCCCTAGAATGGTCTTTTGAGCCGGCAACATTTCTTGAAATAGCTTAATAAATACATTGGCCCAAATCTGGTATTATTACGAAACATTTTTTTAGAAATGAGGCATGTCATGGGAAAACTGGGCTTAATGCATGTGCGTAAAGTGTCATCCAGGATCAGTCTGTGCAGTCCGCACAGGCTAATCCATGATGACACTTTATGCCTACAGTAGAGCTATGTTTAGATGATACTTCCTTTAAACAGAAAATACCATAAAAGCAAAAAATGCCGTCCTGGATTAGCCTGTGCAGACTGCACAGGCTAATCCGGGACAACACTTTAAGCACATGCATTAACCCCTGTTTTCTCACTACTCACCTCATATATTTTTCTCACCTTCGTTCCTTTTTATGGAAGACCACCAGCAGTACACACAGGATAATGGCTGACACGAAGGTGACCACCACCCCCACGACAGTTTTAGTGGAGAGGCCCCCTCCCCCACCCTTCTGCTGGGTGCTTGCGTCAGTGGAACCTGTGCCTGTATTGTCACTTCCACCACCATTGGGTTTATCTGTTCCTCCACCTTCAGAAGGTGTTACGCTGGAGCAGATGATGCAAAGAGAATGTGTTTAACATGAAACGCCCGGGGAATATATACATTCTGTTATATAGACATTATAGTGATCACAATTTAATTTGTATACAAGCATAAATTTCTTTTGACTTATTTTATTGTTGATTTGTGGTTTTAACGTTAAAGAGACACATAGAGTTAAAAATTTACTTAACATGTCTGCCTTAAAAGTGGTGTCACTCTAAGATAAAAAGAGGATACAATATTAGTTCAGTCAAACTATGAACTATCCAAAATAACATTACTTACACATTGATTTGAACACAGGCCTGTGTAGTCTCCCAAGCGAAGATGAACAGACAATCTGAGGAATTATGCAGGATCTGCGGTTGTTGCTGGAAAACAACAAAACAACTGGCAAGTATGAACGTACAACATTACAATAACAATGAGTTACTGTTTTAACTACTTGAAATGGTCATAATTGGCAACAGAAATGCCAATTTTGTTGCAGCTCAAATACAGCATATGTGCATTAAAACTGATCATCTATAGATGAATTCCTGGCCATGGCATGTGAGTTGAATTATGTCGGGCATATGAAGAATTTTACCTTTATGGCTATCTCAGGTAAAAAAATTAATCGTGTGTTTCGAGCGACGGTCTCAAAAATGTTAGATAGGTTTGGGATTGAGTTTTTTAACCTTTTTTCAAGACACATTTGAGTCTTAAAACATTGAACATTAACTAAAAGCTGACTAACACAGATTTAACGGAAAACAATCGTCTCTAAAAACTTTAGGGTTGGGTAAAGGTTGGGTTTGGTAGGTAGGCTCGGGTTTCCTGAAACACAGAATGTTTTTTGGCCTCACCCTGCACATTTTTATATTACAAGGGATACTTTCAGAAACATCAGACAAGCACAATACAAATATGTGGGTAAGACAAGATTGTGATATTAGTTGACAAAAATAGTTTTTTAATTAATTTTTACTACAGTTAAGCTCACAAATATGTGGGCAACTCATTCTTACATCAGTCTTGCTGCAGACAAACTGTATAACGCTGGTCACACTTTCTTTGATGTGATCGCCTGAACACTGTTCGTCAGTCGAGTATCTGGCCTCCAATCTGTCATCTAATAGATGGTTGAAATTATCAGACATTATGCACCTATCAATATTTTTCCCCCAGGGGGACAGCGGCAGACAAACCCAGGGCAATTTGACTAATTTTATTTTTGGGGTCTAATGCCTCACCCTAGAGACAAGCATTTTTGTCTAAATCCCCTCAATGGGGGATGCTTAATTGGTATATCAAAATGAACCAAGTGCCAATATTACCGGAATCTAAAATCCAAACAATGTCTATTTCCCCCCACCCAGAATCATTCAAATTCCCGCCTGTAGGGAATTGCTTTCAGTCTAAGTCCCATATATGCCCGCAGCTCCCCCTTGGGGGAAACTATTGATAGGTGCATTATTAACTTAATGGTTAAGTAACTCAAGGAATTTTGTAAATTAAGGCATGGTTAATTACATACTTGTAAAGCCATAGCATATTTTTGAAGAATTTTGGTAAACATATTTCTGATATAGATATATTTCACAAATTTTGATGGTTCATATATAAGTATCAATTTGTAGAATATATAACACAAACAGTTATACACGCAAGAATGTAAGCATACGGTATATTAAGAATTAGGAAGAAGCCCAATGAGATTTAGGTTAACACTGTGGTTAAATGCCTGTTGGTAATGACCTAACTAATATACTAAACACTCCATGTTCAGGCACAAAGCCACGTCATAAAGAAAGAACTAGAATTAGGACTATTTTCAAATGTATGCCTGAAATACAATACATTGCAGGTTCATGTCTGTCTCTCACTATACTGACTGAGTATACTCTATAATACACTATCATGATATACCTGCTTGAACATGCAATTTGTTAACTTAAGGTCAACATAAATTTGATATGGACATGCATACTGAGTTCAATAAGTGATTCTTCAAAATGATATTAGATTTCCAATAAAATGCCCTACCTTCCATGTAGAACGAAGCCTTACTGGCGTGTCCCAGCAGCCTGTATTTCTGATCCCCTGTCTTCAGGCAGACTACTCCATTAACACAGTGAGGCGTGTTGCCACCGAGACTGATCTCATAGTTGCCCAGTAAAGTGTAACTGAAATATAAAATATGCACGATTTCGTATTACATAGCTCAACACTTTAAAATATACCATCTGCCACCCACTTCTGATGGTGTCTCCCTAGTTACCACATCTGCTGGGGCCAAAAAAATAATTATTTTTCGGCAACCAGACCCTACCTAGCAAAAACCACCCAACCCTTAAGTTTTTAGCGACAATTGTTTTCCATGAAATTCGTATTAGTCATTTTAGATAATTTTTGTCTGAAATGTGTCTTAAAAAAACGTTAAAAAAACTCAGTCTCGTCCCAACCTTACTTTTTTGAGACCGTTGCCCAAACACACAAATTATTTTTTTGGCCTTATCACATCTGCTAGGTTTACAAGAACAATCACAAGACAATCATGGTCATTCATATTCAGATTATTTCAATTAACCTAAGAAATTGTGATTTTAGTTACTGTTAATCTAAAAACATTCTGTCTTAACCCCAAGAAATTCTGTTTTAGTCATTTTCAATTTCAGTTAACCTACTAATCTGATGAAAAAGAACCTAAAAATGAAACTGCAGTTAACCTCAATAATTGGGACTTTGAACAGTCAACCCAACACAATCCAATTTTAGTTCACCTAAAACTTTCTATGCAAGTTAATCAAATAAATTCAAACATTCCAGTTTTGTGGCACTAACTTTGTGTTCCAGACAGCCGTGAGATTCACAACACTTCCAGTCCGAGGATCGGTTACTGTACCTCCCGTCATGGTCACATTGGCTCTGTGAGAGAAAAACAATTGGAGGCGCGTCGTGGGAAAACCCGACTTAATGCATGTGCGTAAAGTGTCATCCCAGATTAGCCTGTGCAGTCTGCACAGGCTAATCCGGGATGACACTTTCCGCCTAAAGTGGATTTATGGTTAGAAGAGACTTCCTTGAAACAGAAAATACCATAAAAGTGGAAAGTGCCATCCTGGATTAGCCTGTGCGGACTGCACAGGCTAATCCGGGATGACACTTTATGCACATGCATTAAGTCCGGTTTTCTCACGAAGCGACACATTGATAATAAACAGTACAAGTGCTAGACGCAATTTAATTAAAATAACATCAGTTAACAAATTTGATACAAACAGTCTTAAGAATAAGGCAATCTGAACAGGAAATGAAATCATGGCACCCACAAGTCATCTACAAGAATCAATAATTAATAGAGAGGTGAACAAAATAGGGGTTGTTTACAAGAATGTATTTATTATACATTGATGTTAACAAGTAGCATATTCTCCGAACTACCCTGGAGTATGTAAATGTATCAGTAGGCAATTTATATTAGACCATCAAGAAGCCTTGTATTCAATATTAATACATTCATGTGACAACTAAATGAAATGTGTTTTCAAAATTATAGTTTGCATTAAGTCTGTTACATTTAAACTACTACCTACCTTTGTACTTTGCAGGCCAGGCTAGTTTTCCAAGTGAACTCAAAAATGCAGGACACATCATTTGCAGCACTAAAATGTAAAACATACTGGTTTATATACATTAGGCGTCTTCTCTAAACAGTGCACATTACGAGCTAAGCTGTATTTAGTGTAGTATTTTTGCTTGTTTTGCTTGTTTGTTATTTTTTCGTGTGTTTTTTTTAAGGGTGGGTGGGGGTCCTGTCAATTTAAAGACATTTTCCACATTAATTCTACTAAGCTGTTATCCGCACTGCAACATTTGACCATTTGAAGTAATGTGTGTTGAACAAACAAATATTTGCACTTTATTATACACAGATGAAGAATAAAACTAAATTCAGTTTTAACACTTACAATGGACTCTTTATACACATGATCAATTTATCCAGTTCTAGCATTTACTGACCTTTCAACAAACTTTACAAGAACATTAATGTCTGGGCAACAAAGGTTAAGTTAAAACAAACGTATCACAGCCACTGAGTAACTGCCTATTCATATACCGGTAAGCAATAACAACTACAACTTAACTGCCTATTCATATACCGGTAAGCAATAACAACTACAACTTACCTTTGAACGAACTGTGGAGAGCCTAGGGTGTTTCCACAGCTGAAGGTGATGCGAGTCCTGGCAGCGGTGTTGTCACTGCGCCCTTTGGAACATGCCGTGCTTCCCTCTCCATATTCCAACACAAGCTTTCCACTGGTAGCTGTACATGTAGCAAGATTTAATTAATTAAGAGTATATGTATAATTACAAGCAAATCTAAAAAAATTATATGCCGTATCACAATATCCATGTTAATTCCAATACATGTATATTTCATCACTCCCATTTAAATTTCCAATTTATCCAATGCAACAAAATAACTGTCTGATTTTTTTGAAACCCTTGACATTTCCCCTAGAACTAATTCATTAATGCTCTATCGACAGTGCTTGCATTGTTTCAGGTACAGTTGTATTGATTGATGCTTTTTCATCGACCATGTGCTAAGCTTACTGCTACAAATCGCTAGACAATGGCCCCAGCTCGGCAGTGACATCAAAGACCTTTGAAGTCAAACCGCTGCCGTTGCTATGGCTTTTGCTATTGGCTTGCAAATTTAGAAGCTCAAGGCTAACTGATGACACTGCTCTTTCACTTATACCAGTTGTAACAGGTGTTATTATCAATGACTGTGTTTTTAATGGATATTATTGTTTATTCAAGTTGGAAATATGAATCTGGACTATGCTTTTCAGTTCATAGTCGTTGCTAGTGTTTTTGTTCTTGTTTTTTCAATATATGTTTTTTAATATTTGACAGGGAAATTTTAGGATGAAATTGGGGAAAATATATACTTTTCCATTAGGGGAATGGGGCCGGATTCCGGCCCCCAAAAACAGCATAAAAAAGGCATGTATGTTAATTGGTTAATATAAACACTAGTGCCTGATTCTATAGCATTAGTTTGCATATCCAAGTGGAGAAACTAAAATCTACAATTGTACAATGTTTATACCTACATGAACAGGCCTGTCCTAAATTTGACTGCTATGGTTGATTTTCTAACTTACCATCAATATACATGTCTTTTGCAGCACTGATACTTCCGAGCGACTCAAAAGCTCCCGAGGTGGATTTGCGGCAAGCAACAGAGCCATGCATGCTACCAACACCAAGGTTGCCTTCCTTGATGGCAGAGCAGACATTGAACCAGTAGCTGAAAACAGCATGATTTTGAACATATATCTTTTCACAAAACATAAAATTAACACGAATTATGGATGAGTACATGTAACACTGGAAACACAGTCAAATTAGTTTTCTGTTGCATCAAACTTTAGTCACTGACTTCTGACTCGCAGTTCTTCAACTTTAAATTAATGGCTACTAAATGACATATTTGAATAAGTCATACATTAATTTTTAAAATATATATGATAGACTGTTAAAAGAAATCCCAACTTACATATTTTTCTTAGTGTCAACAACGCTCCATGAGCCAGTGTTCTTTGAGAGCAGGGAGAGATCATACAAATGCCCATCGATTATTGCTCTACACGGGTTAACAATCCATGGGCAGGCGATGGACGTCCGCCACACGAGCTCGATATCGCAATCAAAACCAGTCAAGAAGTCAGGAGTTCCAAGGTTCTCAGGATCACATTGAAACAGGATGTGACTTTCAGCTTTCTTGGATCCTGTAAAAGAATAATTTTTGGCATAAAGGTCTAAAAAATAAAGGAATTTCTACATACTCAGACATTTAACAGTTGGCTATCAGCGATTGGTCTGTATTACTTTCTTTGTGTATGCAACAAGTTGAAACTTTGTGCGTAAATGTACACAATGATTTCATTTTCTGTGAATAATCCTGTGATTTTCTGTGCCTAAATTACAAGTGTACACGCCTTATCTGGTCGTCTGACATGTTTATTTAATAATCTGAGCAAGCCCAGCCAAATTTTTTCCAGTGCAAGGTGGTTATTTTGACTATTGTACAAACAAGCATTTCCACCTGACAGTAACCTACCCTGACAAATTCCACCTTGGCCGTAGGTGAACTTGATGGCCTCCCCTTCTTTCGATGCACTGTACTGCGATGACGTCCCAAATGACTTGGCATCGGATTGGCGACATACCATGGAGTTACTGCAGCCCACTGGCACATCTGCCCCTGTAACGTTTCCGCACATATTGACCAGATACACAGTCCCGGTTGATACATCCTTAACCTGAAACAAATCATAAAGGTATTGAAACGATGTGCAACAACATGTGAAACAGTTAAACATTTCACTCTACGCCAGTGTACATTTTGTATATTTTTATGGGCTAAAGAATGTTTCAGTTTCCATGAATGTCCCAAAAAATATTCAGTTTATTAAAAATATATATATATAAACATGTGCAGTCTCTATAAGGTGACATATGCCCCCAAATGCACTTTAGTAAGTGCGACCTTTGACATCAAAATGAATCTTTGTAAATAAAAGTGAATGAAAACTGTCAACTTAATTATTTCAGTCAAAATGGCTGCTCTGGAAAAACATATGAAAAACTTAAACCAAATTTCTAAGTTAACCTAGAACTCCGCAAGTCGGATGTGTCGCCTGACGCTGGATAGCTTACTTGAATCCAAATGAAGAAGCTTTTAAGGTTAATGTTCACATTTTTTTTACAGATTTATTGAAATCTTCAAAAGCACTGCACTCTGGCTAATTGCAAAGAAAACACTAATTAACACCAAACATGCGACACAAAAATAAGTATGAAAATTTACAAAGGGCAATAACTCCAAAAGTATGAGGTGCAGAGTAACGGTTCTTGTGCATTGCACTCCTTCTTAATGAGATCTATCTACCTATAAAGTTTCAAGTTGATAGCTTTCATAGTCTTAGAGTTATGCTCCGGACAAAAATTAAGTATGACAAGGCAGTCCCAAGGACAGCTATATCCCCCGCCGTGATCCTTCATTAGATTTTAAAGGTGACTTTGAAGTATCACACTGACCTTAATCTGGCAAAGTTGGACCAGATATGAAAGTACAGTTTCAGAAATTTAAATATGGGGCTGACACAAAAATGGAGGCTCAAACATTTGACTTTTAAGTGTGGCCTTGACCTTGAGGTGCGAGACTGCTCCATGCCTTCTGCACATCGCCTCAATGTGATAAACATTTGAGCCAAGTTTTATGAAAATCCTTCAAAGGGCATAGGAGATATGGAGCAGACACAAAAATGGAGGCTCAAACATTTGACATTCAAGTGTGACCTTGACCTTTAGGTGGCATGACTGCCTCATGCCTTCTGCACATTGCCTCAATGTGATAAACATTTGAGCCAAGTTTCATGAAAATCCTTTAAAGGGCACAGGAGATATAGAACGGACATGAAAATACAGGCTCAAACATTCAACCTTCAAGTGTGACCTTGACCTTGAGTTGCAGTGACTGGCTTATGCCTTCTGCACATGGTCTCAATGAGCAAAACATTTGAGCCAAGTTTCATGAAAATCCTTCAAAGGGTATAGGGGATATGGAGCGGACACAAAAAACGGACACGAAAATGGAGACTCAACAATTTAACCTTCAAGTGTGACCTTGACCTTGAGCTGGCGTGAAGGCCCATGACTTCTGCACATCGTCTCAATGACCTAAACATTTGAGCCAAGTTTCATGAAAATCCTTCAAATGGCATAGGAGATATAGAGCGGACACGAAATGGAGGCTCGAATATTTGACCTTCAAGTGTGACCTTGACCTTGAGCGGGCGTGACTGACTCATGCCTTCTGCACATCGTCTCAATGACCTAAACATTTGAGCCAAGTTTCATGAAAAGCCTTCAAAGGGTATAGGGGATATGGAGCGGACACCAAATGGAGGCTCGAATATTTTACCTTTAAGTGTGACCTTGACCTTGAGCCGGTGTGACTGACTCATGCCTTCTGCACATCGTCTCAATGACCTTTGAGCCAAGTTTCATGAAAATCCTTTAAATGGTATAGGAGATATGGAGCGGACACGAAAATGTTACGGACAGACGGACGGACGTCCTTACGAGATAATACTTGAGTGGCTCCCTTACGAAAAGAAGATAGTTAAGTGTCTTTAAATAGCCACCTAAAAGCATTTTTAAGCTACATAAAAGACTAACCCAACCCTAATCAACTATTTTCAACTAAATTGTCCGTAAACATAAACCTCTAAACTACTCTCCCGTTAGTGCGGAGGGACGGACGGACGGAGGAAGGGCATTCCTATAACCCCCCTCCCGCTTCGCGGCGGGGGATTACAAATAAACAAAGGGCAATAACTCCAAAAGTATGAGGTGCAGAGTAACGGTTCTTGTGCACTGCACTTCCCCTCAATGAGATCTATCTACCTATACAGTTTGAAGTTGATAGCTTTCATAGTCTTAAGAGTTATCCTCTGCACAAAAATTAAGTATGAAAATAAACAAAGGCAATAACTCCAAAAGTATGTGATGCAGAGTAACGGTTCTTGTGCATTGCACTTCTCCTCAATGAGATCTATCTACCTATGAAGTTTCAAGTTGATAGCTTTCATAGTCTTAGAGTTATGCTCCCGACAAAAATTAAGTATGAAAATAAACAAAGGGCAATAACTCCAAAAGTATGAAGTGCAGAGTAACGGTTCTTGTGCACTGCACTTCCCCATAATGAGATCTATCTATCAATGAAGTTTCATGTTGACAGCTTTAATAGTCTAAGAGTTATGCTCCGGACAAGCGAAAGGGGCCGCTGCCGCCGACGCCACCGCCGACAAAATTAACACCTATATGTCGCCTATTCAGGCGACACAAAAAATGGGCATTAATCTGTCAAAAAACAAAACAGAGTTGTGGGGCTTGCTTTTCCTGGTGGAGACATTGACAGTAAGAATATTTTAAGTTTCAAGTAAATACCTTCGATAGTTTTCAAGATATTGGACTTTATGAAAAACTTTAAATAAAATGTCAAAGTCAAAAAAGTGGCATAAATCTGTCAAAAAACAAAACAGAGTTATGGGGCTTGCTTTCCCTGGTGGAAAATTTGATAGAAAGGAGTATTTTAAAAAGTTTCAAGTAAATACTTTTGATAATATTCAAGATATTGGACAGTGAGTAAAGGAAGCCAATAACTGGTAACAACAATTTACCTCATATGGTGTGGGTGTCTTCAGCTGAGTGAAGTCATATTTTTGTCCGGTAACAGGGTCGTTGTATCCGCACACATTCACGGTGGGTGGGGCAGGGCTGATGTCTTGCAGACAGGCCTGCGGTACGCCCCAGCTGAATGTGAACTCACACTCGTCCTTTGAGATAAACATGGGGCTACTCTGAAATCATATTGGCACTGGCGTATTGTATGTAATCTTTTTTAGTAATTATTTGAATAAATTAGAAACAATATCAGTTCATTTTTTTATTTCTTTTGTTTGAAAAACACAGTTCATTCAAACTGCAGAGTTTGTTTTTTTCATTCATTTTCTTAAATGTTTTTAATTCACATCTTATATCTGTTGAACTGTTAATTTCTTTTCAAACATATGACAATATAATAAATGTACCATTAAAATGAGTTTAATTTAATAAGAGTTAAGACCTCATTAAAGTTCCTCAATTCCTTAGTGTTTTAACCCCTGTGTTAAGTGCATAATCATGATTACCCTTGCATCAGTCCCACACGTGAAGATAATCTTGGAGGTGAAATTCTTGGCTGGATTTGCATCGCACTGCGAGCCATTCACGTACACCAGCACGATTGCCTTGGCAACGCTGTCCCAGATCGGGTGGGCACCTGGCTTTCCAAGGCTCTGTCAAAAGCAGGAGACAAAACATGAACAGAGACGACACGCGTAATTTATGCATTGTAAATCTTAAGATACGCACAGACAACCAAATCAGGGTGTACATTAATGCACACAATTTAAAATGTCTGAGTAAACATGGAAACGAAGATCAATCCCAATCATGATTTCTAACCGTAAAAGGTTTGAATATGTAGAAATTACTAAATTAATATATTTTATTATCTTCTTGAAATGTCCACTACATTTTTTTAGTTTACTCCATTCCATTTTTTTGCACTGACCAATGAATATCTGACTGAAATATATTAATATATTACCCTAATACAGTTTGGATTGAAATTAAAATCTACCCCCATAAATTCTGGATCTAGTGTACAATTACCATCTACACCAAAACATTTCTAAAGTACTGATTAACCCTTGAAAATGCTGAATAAATTAACTTGATTATTCATCTGGGACATGACTTAATTGCTTTTTTGTCATGTTATATTAAAACTAAGGGGTTAGCATGGGATCTGACAGACTTGTATCCAAAGAAGTATTAAAACTAAGGGGTTAGCATGGGATCTGACAGACTTGTATCCAAAGAAGTATTAAAACTAAGGGGTTAGCATGGGATCTGACAGCCTTGTATCCAAAGAAGTATTAAAACTAAGGGGTTAGCATGGGATCTGACAGACTTGTATCCAAAGAAGTATTAAAACTAAGGTGTTAGCATGGGATCTGACAGACTTGTATCCAAAGAAGTATTAAAACTAAGGGGTTAGCATGGGATCTGACAGACTTGTATCCAAAGAAGTAAAACATTAACCTTCTCAAGTACTTTACTTCTTAGAACTGTTAAAATATTAAATATTTCATTTTGCTGGAAAAAAAGGGAGCTTGTGATTTGAATTACAAAATTTTAAAGAAAAGGACCTTCCCAGAAGAAATACCGGTACTCGTAAGCAATCAGCTGTGATCAATAACTATAAACAAGTTCAAACCTGTCTCAGTGACAAGGTAAATTGTAAAATCTTCATTGGTTGATCTAAATAGCTGATGAGATTTAAAAATCTTTCATAAGAATTATTATCCATTAAATCATGGAATATGGAGTATGGTATCATTTTTTAGTCAACTATATAATTCTAAGCCTCACCTGATATATTACACAAGACCAGGCAGTAACCTGTTATTCTCTATGTATCACTAGTTTGAATGAACTTTAATGTTGGTAATTTAAAAAAATACAATTTGTAGTTTTATGTCTGTATAACAGTATCCCCATATGTATAAAACGACATACGAAATAATAATAAGTGCATGAGTACTAAACACTCACGATCTGCATGTTGGTATTCCCTGGGGTCACCTGGCACACCCCGGCCCCAGGGGGGCACAGCAACCCGGCAACAGGGGTCAAAGGTGAGCACACACTGAGGTAGAAGCTGGAGCTGTCGTAGGTGGAGGACACCACCTTGTCGGTCACACGAGACAGCGGGGACAGATCAAGAGTGGTTGAGCCTACATCAACCGTGCACTTTGTCTGCAAATAAAAATAAAGTTTTAATCATTAAACTCTGGAATGTCAATTAAATAAACATCAGTTATCAAGACAGGATATAAATTCTATGAAATAGCATGTACATATTTTAAAATTTAAAAAGCATACACTCATGGAATTCATGAATTAAACAGTTTTAAAACAAGTTCATCTGTAAAATCAGTAATGTAAATATGAAGACAGGAGGGTCCATCCCTCTGCAGTGACGGACCATTATTTTATACTGTTCCTCGAAGAAACTCAGTTATGGTTCTGAGAAGGAAACAGACTTGAGTGTCTCATTTAGTTTTAAGCTTTCAAGAGAAACAATCTACAATTGTTATTTCTTTACCAATAAAAAAGGAGAAGTAGATCAAAAGAAACCAATCAAATTGCTTACATCTAGCTCGCAGACAAGGTCTGTCATCCAGGCAATGTAGTATGTGCAGTCATCAGTCTCACTTTGAAACACGGGCCGGCCAATCCCATGATGATCGTTACATATAAAACTGACCATCGTGCTGCGCATGAACTTGTTATCATGGCAGGGGTCGCCACCACTGTACGACTGAATCACGATGCCATCATCGTACCAGAGGTCTGAGGCAACATTGCCAGCATTGTACATTTTGGTGCCTGAGACCTGGGACTGACAGACACCTGAAACAGTAAATTACTTTCAACTAGAGCTATCACTTTAGGAGATTATTGCCCACCCACCCCTGCTTCTACACACATAAATGGCCTTCAATGGGTACTCTGACCCTTGACAGACATGCATGGGTCATGACCCATCGTCTGGTTAAAATGTAAATTTACAATGACGCAATAAAAACCAAATATCATCAAATATAGGCTACACCAAACCTGTGTTGGGTTTTGCACAGCAGCACCAAATTTAGGTTGCACCAGCATGTGTTGGGTTTTGCAAAGCAGCACCATATTTAGGTTGCACTAGCATGTGTTGGGTTTTGCATAGCAGCACCATATTTAGGTTGCACTAGCATGTGTTGGGTTTTGCAAAGCAGCACCATATTTAGGTTGCACTAGCATGTGTTGGGTTTTGCATAGCAGCAACAAATTTAGGCTGCACCAGCATTTGTTGGGTTTTGCAAAGCAGCACCTAATTTAGGTTGCACTAGCATGTGTTGGGTTTCGCATAGCAGCAACAAATTTAGGTTGCACTAGCATGTGTTGGGTTTTGCATAGCAGCACCAAATTTAGGTTGCACTAGCATGTGTTGGGTTTTGCATAGCAGCAACAAATATAGGTTGCACTAGCATGTGTTGGGTTTTGCAAAGCAGTACCAAATTTAGGTTGCACCAGCATGTGTTGGGTTTTGCAAAGCAGCACCAAATTTAGGTTGCACTAGCATGTGTTGGGTTTTGCATAGCAGCACCAAATTTAGGTTGCACCAGCATTTGTTGGGTTTTGCAAAGCAGCACCAAATTTAGGTTGCACTAGCATGTGTTGGGTTTTGCATAGCAGCAACAAATTTAGGTTGCACTAGCATGTGTTGGGTTTTGCATAGCAGCACCAAATTTAGTTGCACTACCATGTGTTGGGTTTTGCATAGCAGCAACAAATTTAGGTTGCACTATCATGTGTTGGGTTTTGCAAAGCAGTACCAAATTTAGGTTGCACCAGCATGTATAGGGTTTTGCATAGCAGCAACAAATTTAGGTTGCACTAGCATGTGTTGGGTTTTGCATAGCACCACCAAATTAAGGTTGCTCTAGCATGTGTTGGGTTTTGCATACCAGCACCAAATTTAGGTTGCACCAGCATGTGTTGGGTTTTGCATACCAGCACCAAATTTAGTTTGCACTAGCATGTGTTGGGTTTTGCATAGCAGCACCAAATTTAGGTTGCACTAGCATGTGTTGGGTTTTGCATAGCAGCAACAAATTTAGGTTGCACTAGCATGTGTTGGGTTTTGCAAAGCAGTACCAAATTTAGGTTGCACCAGCATGTGTTGGGTTTTGCATAGCAGCACCATATTTAGGTTGCACTAGCATGTGTTGGGATTTGCAAAGCAGCACCATATTTAGGTTGCACTAGCATGTGTTGGGTTTTGCATAGCAGCAACAAATTTAGGTTGCACTAGCATGTGTTGGGTTTTGCATAGCAGCACCAAATTAAGGTTGCTCTAGCATGTGTTGGGTTTTGTATACCAGCACCAAATTTAGGTTACACCAGCATGTGTTGGGTTTTGCATACCAGCACCAAATTTAATTTGCACTAGCATGTGTTGGGTTTTGCATAGCAGCACCAAATTTAGGTTGCACTAGCATGTGTTGGGTTTTGCATAGCAGCACCAAATTTAGGTTGCACCAGCATGTGTTGGGTTTTGCATAGCAGCAGTAAAAGAAGGATGTGTTCAATAAATGATCAATATCTTCTACCATTCAATCTATACACATTCAGCCCAGTTGAATGGAAAAATATATTTTGAGTATTTCCTTAGAGTAACAATTTAAACACCAAACTGCTGAGTGTTTTTTTCCTTATTTAACAAGAGCTGGTAAAAGGACCCATTCTCAGTGCCAAATATGGCACGTGTGTGTTGTTGTTTGTTTTGGCCAATTGGAATGAAAAAATTCTGAAGTGACAAAATCCTTAAACATAGGCATTGTGAATCCAAGTTGTAAATCATGAAACTACCCGTATGGTAATGGATAAACCCCATTAAAATACAAACACTAGTTTAAGTAATTCATTAGAAAAATTATTTTCTTAAAAGTTTCCAAATTGACAAAGTTTAACTTCTATAAGAGAAATTCCCAACTTGATAAGTACCGGAACAATTCCCAAACCAGTGAAAAAATTACTGATACTTACCGATGGTTTTGTTTGCTGTTCTGCAGGCACTGGTGACGAGTGGTGCGCACACGTTAAACTCATACCGATGCTCGTTGCCTTTCTTCACGCTCCACCCGGTTGCCGTGGACTTCAGTCGAGACAGGTCGAAGACAAAGCCTGAAACACACGATCCAATAGAGATATACACCTGTCCAGGTTTGTGCCACTAAGATTTAAATTCCTCCCCAGCTATAGTGAATGGATTAATTTCATAAACACATCACAAGCTGTACCATATGTTCTTTTGTGCAAGATAGGTTAACCGTTAAACAGGTGAAATTCGAGTACAATAATTGGATTGAACACTAGACTAATTTCGCAAATGATTGACATCTCTGGAAACATCTATTTTTATGTCTCAGACACAAACCAGTAATAAAAACAAGACACTGTGTTCGATAATCAAACATGCCCCCGATTAGTGCTGGACAGCCCATTTGAATCCAAATTCAAGGTCAAAGTATAGCTGGGTGATATGGGTGGATTGGCAATGGTCATAAGCAACAACTGTGTAAGTATCCAAGTGCTGTAGTAAGCCAGGGGTGTGGAAACCCTATGACCGACTCGTACAACACGGGTAATTTTACTGTCGGACAAGTAAATATCTCCGGTCAACTCCTCAATGGACAAGTACAGTAGCAGTGTGTTAAAATGATGTAAAAGATGGAAATAAATTATCATATTATTTTATAATTATAAATTTGAATAACACATTGTGTTTTATTTATTATATAATCAAAAATATATCAGAAATGGCCTGGAATAAAAACTATATTTTAGTTTGGACATGTGACCGTTGCTTGCGGACAAGTAGATTTTTGCAATGAACTTATCCATGGACAAGTTAACAATTTTGATATTTTCACTTCCCTGAGTAAGCGGTGCTGGTGTTAGACGAAACGGTAAAATCTAGTTAACAAAGAAATAGCCCGTTTGAATTATTCTAAGTCCAAATTAGGTCAAGGTCAAAGTGAGGTTGGGTGATATGGGTGGATTGGAAACGGTCATAAGTAACAACTGTGTAAATATCCAAGTGTTGTAGTAAGCGGTGTTGGTGCTAGACGAAACGGTAAAATCTAGTTAACCAAGAAATGGCACTTTTGAATTATTATTAGTCCAAATTAGGTCTAGGTCAAAGTGAGGTTGGGTGATATGGGTGGATTGGGGATGGTCATAAGCAACAACTGTGTAAGTATCCAAGTGTTGTAGCAAGCAGTCTTGGTGATAGACGAAATGGTAAAATCTAGTTACCCAAGAAACAGCCCATTTGAATTATTCTAGGTGCAAATTAGGTCAAGGTCAAAGTGAGGTTGGGTGGTATGGGTAGATAGGGAATGGTCATAAGTAACAACTGTGTAAGTATCCAACTGTTGTAGAAAGCGGTGTTGGTGCTAGACGAAATGGTAAAATCTTCTTAACCTCGTCACGGATGAACTGAAGGACGGATGGAAGGACGGACAAAAGAATGGACGGAAGGACGGATAGGACAATCACTATATGCCTCCAGCATCAAGATGCCGGGGGCATAAAAAACTTTGTTAAACATGCGCTATTTGTCATCGTGTTTACATGTGACCATCAGACACACACCTTTTTGATCCACTACTGTTCATTGAACTTAATTTTAATTTGCCACAAGTTGCAGTCTGTATTTATTTTTATTAATTCCAGTGCATGACAAATACTTAATATGAATACACCTGGAATAATATTGCACTTTATGTGTTAAAAGTTTCAAACAAAGCTTTTCTTTGTCAGATAATAAAAATATATAATTCACGAATTTTAAGATGTTACTTCATTGTAAAGATTCTTTATAGATACCATCCCTGCTCACCTGTTCTCGGGTTTTGCACTCGACATGTGACATTCCCGGGAGATACAGGGGCGGACGTGGTGGCGTCCTTAAGAGGGCATGCAGCAGACGTCGTCCATGTGAAATGGTGTTCGCAATCACCAATCTTGAAATGGTCCCCTGGACTGGTGTCCTGAAGTATATTAACCATTCAAATACATTTGAACACCGTTACTTCAAACATATTTAATGCATATATAGAGATATTTCAAAGTATTATTCTGGTCATAAATTTAGTTAAATAAATTATATGTGGTAAGTTTGATTTTGTTTAGAATCATATCATTACTTTGAAGTCTAAAAGTCGGTCCTAAAAGACCATTTCACATTTATTTGCCAACTGTTAATTCGAACTCATGGTAATGTCTGACGTTAAAGCATGTTCAATTATACATAATCAAGTGCAGTCTGGACAACATACAGATCTCTATTGGTTTGAAAACCAGACCGACCCAGTTTGATCGTGAATGAACACTTTTGATACACCAGTAAAACAGTTGCTATTGAAAAACTTCTCTGTAAAAAAATGAAGTCCAGGCCTAAGGACTACGAAAATTCTAGATCTCAAACTGAGTCTCAACTTCAAATATTGACCAATGGGAATGCTTGCTACATTTGAGCTTTGATTTATCGGTTGAATGTTTGAGATTAAGACTAAGATTGACATCAATGTTTGTAGTGATGGGGCCAGACTTTCTGAATTGCTCCACACACTTTCAATCAAACATTATCAATCAGTCAATAATTATGAAGAAAAAGTCTAAGGGTGGAAAAAAAGTCTAAGGTAAGTTTGTCTCCGGTAATATTTAAAAGCCTAATTGTGTGTACTGTGTGTATAAATGATTGGCTGTACTTAAATCTTTAAATTAAAAATGACCCAAAATGGATTTATTTATCGCAAAGTGAGCAGTTAACAAAATATTCCAGTCAACAGATATTCTGAAGTCAATAAAAATCATCTATTATTCTATATTCCTACATGTGTCTCAGGTAACCAATTTCAAACAACAGATTGTTTTAGAGATTTTTTTCACAAGCAAATTCGTTTTTGTGCTTCAAGAATGACTAAAGTTTACAATGAATAAAACATTAATTGACCAGGAGCAGTTTTTATTCAAGACGATTATTTCATACACTTAAACATTAGCAAGTTATCAAGAGGGCCATAATGACCCCCCCAGGGCTCACCCGAGTGTTCAGGTGAACTAAAAAACAACTACATGTACAACAAACCTTAGCGTTTTCATCGCACATGAAGAGAATTCTGGTTGTCATGGTACCAGTTGCACACTTCACGCCATTGGTATACGTGAGGGTCACATGCCCATTTACAAATGCAATCTGGTTGCTGTTGGGTTCCCCAATGTTCTGGTACCTGTAATCGACAAAGGAATGTCACAAAATGTATGAGGGCAGGCGTGTCGTGTGAAACCCAGGCTAAATGCATGTGTGTAAAGTGTCATCATGGATTAGCCTCTGCAGGATGGCACTTTCTGCTTTTATGGTATTTTCTGTTTCATTGAAGTCTCGTCTATGTATAAATCCACTGCACAGGCAATTCCGGGATGACACTTTACACAGAGGCATTAAGCCCGGTTTTCCCACGACATACCTCATATAAATTCACAGTTTAAGTATAATGCCATTCATGCACCGGTATTTTTTAGAATGTACAGGAACATATACTTTCAGTAAAACCTATTTATATAGCAATATTAATATTTACTAGCATAATAAACACTAAGTCAAAAATTCATACTCAACAGCCAGCCTAGAAAACATTTATTATTTCATTAAGTCAAAAAATTATAATAAAACCAGCCTATAAGACTGGAAAACATATACAGTCTTTTAAATGCAAGTTAGAATCGTTACATATATGGATAAATCGACACAGGTAACTCAGGGTAAATCAATGCATACTAACCAATAACATGAAAGTTCAACGTATGTAAAGATTTCCATATTTTCAGTAAATGGATTATCCCCTCATTATCAACTACATATATATCAACTATAAAAAGCGATATCATTAACAACCACAATTACATATTTGTTTTGTTTGTTTTGATTTTTCGCCGTTTTAAACAGTATTTCAGTCATATCATGGCGGTCAGTTAACTTACTGACACTTTTCCGGAACGAGCTTAGCCGATCTAAGTGGTGTACCAGCACTAAGTGCGCATACCTATGCCAGTGACTGACAACTGCCCTACTTGAATCAGAGGTACGGGAAGAATGGCCGTAGAAATAATTTTTCGACCAATGCCCACACAAGTTAACCACAATTCCATACTAGAACAAACCACACATACCTGGAGGTATCGTTATTGGTCTTCGTGAGGTCCACCATGCAAGCGGCTGCATCATAGGGGCAGTAGGAGTCTGACATGTTTAAAGAGGGTTTGTATTAGGGATGACAAAACTATTTGAATATTCGATTGAATGATCGCCATTCAAATAGTTAAAACGCTATTCGAATATTCGCAAATTTGTACTTCTTGTTCAACACCAATAATTTCCTGATCTTCTTGTTCAACACCAATAATTTCCTGATCTTCTTGTTCAACACCAATAATTTCCTGATCTTCTTGTTCAACACCAATAATTTCCTGATTGTATCAACTATTTTTTTCTGTCAACATAATGGCAGTATTTCACCATTACATACTTAATACCATGTTTTCATTAGAATGGCCCCGTGTCACGTGTCAGATTGAGAGATATTAAATACACGGGTCAGTGTCTGCGGGCACCTGTCAAGTCGCAAGGATTAAACAGTAACAGCCAGTACGAAACCATAACTGTTAATTGGTAATTATAACTCGCATTTAGACGTGTTAGACTAATAACAAAGAATAACTAAAAGATCACACATATAGCAGCCAGCATAACAGAGAAATGTTGCTAAATTTTTTTGTATAACATCGCGTTTCTATACTGATAAAATTGTGTGGCTCGTTGAAAACATTGTAATTTAAAGAACAATTAACACGGGACCTTAAATTATTTTAAGTGTATGCTTAATTCAGTGTAATTTTTGCATTAATTAGAAAGTGCAACAATCGATCTACTCGCTAATCAGTATTATATCGTCATATAAAATAATGATTATGTCGATCAATCTACAAAGCTCAAAGTACTTGAAAGAATTTATGCGAATATTCGAATATTAATTTGAATGGAAAAGCGAATATTCGAATACCGATTTTGGTATTCGATGCCAACCCTAATTTGTATTATTGCTCGCAGATAAGACACCCCAACTTATATGAAATTCATACAAAAATCTGACAAATTATCAGGAACAAAAATATTAACCTACCATACTTATTTGAAATAAATATATATTCTGTAATTTTGTAGTATGAAACACACAACTTATATAATCATTTGTTTACATATTTTTATCTGCAGTATGAAACAAATAACCTATTAAATCATATGTTTACAGATTTTTATTTGTAGTATGAAACACAAAACCTATAAAATCATTGGTTTACAGAATTTATTTTTAGCATTTCTATAAAATCATTTGTTTACAGATTTTTAAGGCAATCCAAAAACTGTTGGAACAAAAATATTAACCTACCATACTTATTTGAAATAAATATATATTCTGTAATTTTGTAGTATGAAACACAAAACTTATATAATCATTTGTTTACATATTTTTATCAGCAGTATGAAACAAATAACCTATTAAATCATATGTTTACAGATTTTTATTTGTAGTATGAAACACAAAACCTATAAAATCATTTGTTTACAGAATTTATTTTTAGCATTTCTATCAAATCATTTGTTTACAGATTTTTAAGGCAATACAAAAACTGTTGGCAATAGATGTTTATTTCGAGACCACTTACATGTACGCTATGCTTAAAACATCTGATATTTGTAATGCCTGTTTATTAGTTTGCTTACTGATATATAAGCTAATAGGCTTAAAAAATCAATCACCGGAAAATCAACATCTACAACAAATAACAGGATACATCTTAACCAACATTGCACCAAAACATACCTTTCTGATGTATAAGAGACCTGCAGACATTAATGATGAATCTCATGTTGCCGTCTGTGGACTCGTAATTGTCGTCATCCAATGTGAGACTCCCGAGATCGTAATTACTGCCGTCCGGCCCCGTGATCGCGCACGCTCCCTCCTTCCATGGCGGACAGGCATGGTGGGTCTTCCACTCAAATATGTACTTGCAGTTGAAAGCCTCCTCAATGAATATTGGACCTGAAAATTGTGGTTAAAAAGCAGATCAGTCAATATCATAGAATAAAAGCATTCGATCGCAATCATTGTCTTCATTGTCATCGTCATCATCATCATCATCATCACGATCATTGTAATCATCGTCATAATGAACATCACCATCATCATCACGGCAAGTTTCCTCACTGTACCTTGTGACCCATCCAGGCTGGCGTCACATGTGAAGCGTATGATCGTCTGCCGCGTGTACTGCCCATGACAATTGTCCTTTCCGTCTGTGTATGTTAGAGTAAGCTCCCCTCCTAGGTAGGTAATGTTAGCATTCCCAAGACCTGGCGTAGCAAAAAATACAACAAAAATAAATATATGCATAATGCTAGGTAATTTGTATGTAAGAATATTACCTAGTAGACCATAGCTGCTTTTAATAAAAGTGAAAACTAGTACTGATTATGTAAAACAACATGCCTGGATATTCAGACAATCTGTTTTTTGTATTACAATTATATCATACAAATAGATGCATATATTTATACAAATATATGTATATATTTCTTAAAAGTAGTGACTTTTACCGTTACAGAACAATTGTTTGATCCCAATCAGCGTCAGAAAGTGCTCAAGCACTTTTAACCAGAAAGATGACTCAATTATGTTTAAATAAGACTTAACCTTTCATCACAATTAAACTACACTGTTTCAATAAGTACACCTAAACTTAAACAGAACTGCCTAACCTGCATTTATCGGCACAAACTGTAAACTGGGCAATGGTTTAGTCTGGCAGACCCCAACCCGGGAATCCGTTCCACAAACAGAAGTATTAAAGAGCGGCCCGCAAACATTCACGACATATTCGTAGTCCCCAGATTTTACGTGATAGTCCCCATCCTTTTTTCGTAGACTGGTCAGGTCAAACTGGTATCCATACCTCGGCTCAAGGACTTGGCAGTTGGAACCAGTCTTGGACTGGAATAAAATGACCTTATACAATTTTATCCCATGTGATGCAGGCGTGATGGCCTGCATTGACGAAATAACACCCCGTAGGATATACTTAGCTGTATTCCACCTTGTTGAATACAGCAAACACGCGCATTATAATGACGTCATGTTGTTTATTTTCGTGACGTCATTTGATGTTTTTCATGATTTTCTATCGTTTATTTTCCAAAAAAAATACAGAAAATGATGGGATAAATAGAATACCAGGTAAGTGTAGAATACAGATACCTTTATTTGCTGGAATGAGAACTCTTGCTTAGGCGGTTTGCAACAAAGAATGTCGCTAATTATTAGCGATTTAATTTTCGTGGTTCCATTGTGACTGTGAATATAGTGAACATTTTATGACCATAAAAATTACCAGTGATACGGTATATTAATATAAATATTGGAAACAAACAAGAGCTGTCAGAGGACAGCGCGCTCGACTATACAAAGTATTTCAGTTGGTACATATTTTGGATAGTGGAAGGGGCATAAATTTGTTAAAATACAAAACTTTTAAGAGAAGCCTTGTATAGTTTATACATTTTTGAAATAAAAACTTTAACCACAAAATCTATGTAAAAATTGTGCATAACTCTGTCAAAATACACAACAGAGTTATGAGTAATGTTGCCCCTCATACTAGAGTTGATGACAAAGGTTAGATCCAAGTTTCAAGTGAATAACTTATGTAGTTTTTAAGTTACTAAGCTTTTGAATATAAACTTTAACCAGAAAATCTATGTGAAAAAGGGGCATAACTCTGTCAAAATACAAAACAGAGTTATGGGTAATGTTTCCCCTCATACTAGAGTTGATGACAAAGGTTATTTCCAAGTTTCAGGAGAATAACTTATATAGTTTTGAAGATACCAAACTTTTGAATACAAACTTTAAATAACAAAGGTTATTTCCAAGTCACAGGTGAATAACTTATGTAGTTTGAAGATACCAAACTTTTGAATATAAACTTTAAACAGAAAATCTAAGTGAAAAGGGGACATAACTCTGTCAAAATACAAAATAGAATTATGGGTAATGGTGCTCCTGAGTTGATAACAAAGGTAAGTTCCAAGTTTCAAGTGAAAAGCTTATGTAGTATTGAAGTTACAAAACATATGAATATAAGTATAAGCTTTAACCAGAAAAGCTATGTGAAAAAGGGGCATAACTCTTTTCAAAATACAAAGAGTTATGGAGAATGTTGGCCCTGATACTGGAGTTGATGACAAATGTATATTCAAAGTTTCAATTGAATAACTTATGTACTTTTGAAGTAACAAGACTTTTGAATAAAAACTTGACCCAATTCAGAAGCGGACGCTAATACCGGGGGAAGTAGGATAGCTCATCTATTCTTTGAATAGTCAAGCTAAAAATCATGCGCAATTTTAAACAAAACCAAACCTGTAACAATACATGTAGTAGCTATTTTCATTTCATTCTGGCTGTAATGTTCTTTTTATCGAATAACTGAGTAAACCATTCACTGGGAGGTTAGTAAAACTTAATGTGTTGAATATAAAATATATTCCATTGAGAATACAAGAGCGAACAAGATTCTGTGTTTGATAAACACACATGCCCCCGGTTGGTGCTGGGTAGCCCATTTCTTAGTCCAAATTAGGTCAAGGTCAAGGTCAAAGTGAGGTTGGCTGATATGGGTGGATTGGGAACGGTCATAAGTAACAACTGTGTAAATATCGAAGTGTTGTAGTAAGCGGTGTTGGTGCTACAAGAAAAGGTAAAATCTAGTTAACCAGGAAATGGCACTTTTGAAGTCCAAAATAGGTCAAGGTCAAGGTCGAAGTAAGGTTGGGTATAAGCGGTCATAAGCAACAACTGTGTCAGTATCAAAGTGTTGTAGTTAGTGGTGTTGGTGCTCGACGAAACGGTAAAATCTACTTAACCTTGTCACTGACGGAAGGATGGATGGATCACCATATGCCTCCTGCATCAAGATGCCGGGGGCATACAAATACAAATGGATAATTTCCATAAAAAAATAACAACTAAAAAAAATGTTAGCAGAAGTGTACACAAACAATAATAATACTCTGATCATATCATTTAATTTTGTTTGTAACTACTGTTTACATAGTTGAAATAGTATTTATTCGCCAACAAACAATATCTCTCTCTAAAAAGTCCATGGGACTTAGTCACCTACCTGCAAGGGGCAGGCTGCAGGTGTTATCCAGTTGAACACATACTCACAGGTGTCTGTTTCTTGTACAAATTTGGGGCCAGACTGTTAAAGTTGGAAAAACGCTATGACAATGACATCAATTAACTTTGCCATGCATTACAAAACAGTTTTGTTACAGATTGGTTTGCAATAACAATTTAACTAAAATGAACCCATAATTTTTTTCAGAACTTAAAGTAAAAGCAATGTAGACAATAAAATATGGTGATTTATTTTGTTTGTTTCATAAGCACAATGAAAGATGTCATTTTCCATCAATGAACAAGTACACTGATATGCAAAGACAACCGTGTCCAGTGTCAAATAATGTATGTCACAATTGAGAAATATTGATTTATTGTAGTTTATCGACAAATAAACAACAATTCGGAGTTCTGATGTGTATGAATCAAACCACGAGAGCGTGAGCCCGATTGGTTTAATAGCCACACATCAGAACAACAAAGCATGGTAAATTTGGATTAAGAGAATTTCAGGTCAGGGGGAGCCCTGAAATTCCTCTGGCAACTACCTCTGATTGCCCGCAAACAAAGTTAATGGTGGTGCTTCTGTGAGCCTCGTTAGGGGCCCCCTTGTGGCAGACGTCCCCGTTTCGATAGTGCAGACTCACTGTGCCATTATTGGCGACCGGTTTGGAGTGGATGTAACCCATGTTGTATGACTGTCCGTTAGACGCATACTGGCAGCCGCCGATAGGCCCAGCTATTAACAGAATGTCAAGAGACCTTTTAATTTTTTTTTCACCCCATCATCACGCGGACAATGACGAAATAACACCCCGTGGGATAAACTTAGCTTTAATCACACACTGTGGGAGAAAGCAAACACGTGCAGTTTAATGCCATCAACTTGTTGATTTTCGTGATGTCATTTTATGTTTTTCGCAATATTTAGTGTGTTTAGTTTACTTTCAAAATAATGATAGAAAATGCTGGGATAAATAGTATACTAGGTAAGTGTTAAAGATAGATAAGTTTATTTGCTTGGCACAAAAAAATGAAACACTTGCAAAGGCTTGTGGTTCAGGTTTTCTAAGCCTCGCTAAATTAACTTATCTTTATTCAAAACTTACCTAGTATTTCATATATCACTAATGCATTAAACTTCACCATAGCTATTGCTACAGAACTTCACCATAGCTATTGCTACAGAACTTCACCATAGATATTGCTACAGAACTTCACCATAGCTATTGCTACAGAACTTCACCATAGCTATTGCTACAGAACTTCACCATAGCTATTGCTACAGAACTTCACCATAGCTATTGCTACAGAACTTCACCATAGCTATTGCTACAGGATAAAGTTCCATTCATTAAGATTCGCAAGCCTTTCACATGCTTTCATGTTCTTATGTGTAAACTAGATTAACAGTTAAACATATGATATCCAAAGACAATGAATGCATAAAACACAAGATTAATTTGAGAATGACTGACATTTTTGGAAACATCATTTTCTCTACATTCTGACAGAAATAGAAATAAGCAATGAATACTATTTAAACAATAATCTTTTGCAGTACTTTGATCCATAATGGCAACCGGTCCCAAATCCATGACACTCTGAAGTAAAATGTAAGTTAATTCCTTTACGACATTAAATTTCTTAAGTCTGTAGCAGTTGTATTTTTTTAAGTTTTATTTTGTGCTTAACAGTTTATTCATGCTTCTTATTTAACTTTTTTTCAAATACAGAATATTTCTATCAATTAAAGAATTTTTATTTGAAAGTATCACAAAGAATACCTTAACTTAAAATTTGCCCCAGAGTTTTTTGGATTTTATAGTAACCATTGGCAACAAATACCCCACATACTTGGGCACTGTGGGTGGGGTACATTGTTGATTGGTCGACAGACGTTTATGTAGTACTGCGTGTTTGAATCTTTTGCGTCTGCTGCTGTCCAGAATGTGTCTCTAGCCAAGGAACTCAGGTCGTACTGGTGCCCGAAGGAATCCTGGAAAACGAAAAGTATGTGTAGGATTAAAGTGGTTAAAACCAGTCATTACTAGCAGAGTATAGGATATAAAACATGTAATGGATTATTTTGTTCACAATTCCTTCAATATATTATCGCTACTCGAAAAATATATTCGATGAAAAAAAAAGAATTTGTCTCATTTTAGTATGTGTCTATATCTATGGCAAATACCATTGATATACCCCTTTAAAATTACTGGTATATGACACAAAATATCATCTATAACACCATGAAAACCAAAGAAACAATCACTATGTTCTTCAAGAATAAAAAATGCATGATCAATTAATTAAAGAAAAAATAACATAACACTATCATAACATTTAACAATTTGCATGCAATTATTACTATGTTATACCAGTAAATAAAAAAATGGCAGAAAAGTAATATTTTGGGGCAAAATGTGAAAATAACATCTAAAACAATATCCAAAAACTAATTTTATGTCATCAATATTGTTTGTGTTATGGTGTTTATGGTGTTCCAAATATTTTTTAGTCATCAAATTTGTGTATCTGGGGGCTATCAATAGCTCAGTGCAAAATGCCAATCTCTTTATATTTTCTACCTATTTTTCACAGTTTTGCACCAAGCCATCTACAGATGTATACCCCTACCTGTACAACACAGTCAGTGCCATGTGGGGTACATGCCAGGGACGTAAGGAACCGGAACCTGTACCGGAGCCCCTCCTCCAACTCCACGTATTCCGGGTAACCGATGTCCTGGGACGTGTCGCACACAAACTCAATCTCAACGTTCACACGCTGACCTGGATAATGTAATGCAGAGCAATGCATAGAAGACCATGTATGTTTTATACTTTTAAGGTAAATTAACAATACATGTATAATATTAAATAACAATGTTTAAACAACCAATTACTTCTCTGCATACAGGCTTAGTAACAATATCAAGATATATAAAGCAATGTAATTGGCATACTTTCTTGTTAATAGTTTTCTAGTTTTTAAAAATCCATCTGTATAAAACCATGGAGAGCACAGCGAATGTTAATACAAAGTTTTCTGCAAAGTGCATTTACATATTTTTTGTGTGGGAAAATACTGTATATTTCATTTCACTGAAAAATAACACATACCCTATTGCAAAGTAAAATATTTCATTTACTAATATTATACAATAAGATCAGTGAAATAACAATGCAACTATATCCTTATTACAAGCTACACTTCATTTGGCAATAATTTGGCATACCATTATCCTGTCTTGGCCCGTCGTATTTCAGCAGCATCTGTCCAGTGGAGCTGAAGTCCAGGGAACTACTTGACTCAGTCAGCACCAGGACAGAGGGCGCTGTCTGGCACAGCCCGACAGACGACATGGAGCCGTTCAGACACTTTTCTTCGGTGACGTTACCACAGATACTGAGCTGGAGGGACATGAATAGAAATAATGAAATTTCTAAAAAAAACTTAGCTTCTTCTTCATGTTGTCTTATGTGAAAACTTAATACATGTGGTCACTTGCCTCCAGAAGTACCTTGAGTTGTTATATAGGCGTTTCTTTGCTACAAATGCAGCTGGATTTACATAAATTTTTTCATCTATTACTACAGCCTTCTAATTAACCTAATTGCATGAACATTGACACAAAAACAATTTGATCCAGGCAAGTACAAATTAGGACCTGTCTGAAATTAATGTGGAAGTAAAAGTATGAAAATTAGGAGATAAAACTCTAGAATTTCGTAGTTTTTCATACAAGTTCACAGCAGATAAGGGAAAGATGAAATTCTGTGGTTAATGAGTGAATGTGCTAGTCTTTGTATAAAATTATTAAAAGGATTGTTACTATATCTTTTTTTTTTTTTTAAACAAGTTTTATATCTTAGCCTCAGTTAGCTGAAAATGTTGTTTTTTTTAAGTTTTTGAATTTTAATTTTCATGTATGAAACAGAAAACAAAAGCAAGACATGCCAATTACCAAAAATGTTTTATCGTTAGCCTTGACTTCAAATGGACCAGACGTGTTCAAGGGGTTCAGATTAAACACATAGTTGCTATACGGGTCCTTGGCTGTACATGAGGAGGTGGAGTTACTCTTCTGCAGCCGGCAGGCAGCAGCCGTCAGCCAGGTGACCAGGTACTCACAGGGGCCCGTCTGTACAGGGACCTGGGGCCCCGTGGACTGAAATGAAAACAAAGGAATCAAAACAGACTGGTAGCTATTGGGATCTTTGGACCCTGTGGAATGAAATGAAAACAAACAAATTAGAATGGACTGGTAGCTATAGCAATCTTGGGCACCATCGAATGAAATGAAAACATACTAATCAAAACTGACTGGTATCTTTAGGAATCTTGGGGCTCCATGAATTGAAGTAAAAACAAACAAATCAAGGTCAAAGAGTCTGTTTTTATACATGGATCTGAGACTCGGTCCTCTGAACAGAAATTTAAATACAAATCATGCTAGTCAGTTGAACCAAACTACAAACAGGTGCTTGTAATTGAAAACATTCTTGTTGCGTTACAGAAAAATAAGTCACATTATTGAATTTGAATTAACATATGAACAGTCATTTTTGCTGTCATATCTTTTTTACCCTAAACGCAAGACTATACAAGTAAAATTACTAATCATAAATGAACTCTTTAGTGAATGTAGTTGCCTAAGTTTCAAAACACATAAGTGCATGTATGCAATCAAACCTCATATCAGCAAACAATTCATCAGTTATCACACTTGGCACAGAATATACTCATTATACAAGCAAATAATTCACCAGTTATCACACTTGGCACAGAATAAACTCATTGGACAAGCAAACAATTCACCAGTTATCACACCTGGCACAGAATAAACTCATTGTACGAGCAAATAATTCACCAGTTATCACACCTGGCACAGAATAAACTCATTTTACAAGCAAATAATTCACCAGTTATCACACCTGGCACAGAATAAACTCATTGTACAAGCAAACAATTCACCAGTTATCACACCTGGCACAGAATAAACTCATCGTACAAGCAAATAATTCACCAGTTATCACGCTTGGCACAGAATAAACTCATTGTACAAGCAAACAATTCACCAGTTATCACACTTGGCACAGAATATACTCATTGTACAAGCAAACAATTCACCAGTTATCACACTTGGCACAGAATAAACTCATTGTACAAGCAAACAATTCACCAGTTATCACACTTGGCACAGAATAAACTCATTGTACAAGCAAACAATTCACCAGTTATCACACTTGGCACAGAATAAACTCATTGTACAAGCAAACAATTCACCAGTTATCACACTTGGCACAGAATAAACTCAATGTACAAGCAAACAATTCACCAGTTATCACACTTGGCACAGAATAAACTCATTGTTCAAGCAAACAATTCACCAGTCATCACACTTGGCACAGAATAAACTCATTGTTCAAGCAAACAATTCACCAGTCATCACACTTGGCACAGAATAAACTCATTGTTCAAGCAAACAATTCACCAGTCATCACACTTGGCACAGAATAAACTCATTGTTCAAGCAAACAATTCACCAGTCATCACACTTGGCACAGAATAAACTCATTGTTCAAGCAAACAATTCACCAGTCATCACACTTGGCACAGAATAAACTCATTGTTCAAGCAAACAATTCACCAGTCATCACACTTGGCACAGAATAAACTCATTGTTCAAGCAAACAATTCACCAGTCATCACACTTGGCACAGAATAAACTCATTGTACAAGCAAACAATTCACCAGTTATCACACTTGGCACAGAATAAACTCATTATACAAACAGAATCAAGTGACACCATTTGTTCCCATCAACACAATATTTATGATTCACAATCAAAAGACATATCTGAAATAACTGGCACATATTTTTACTAGTTCTTAACACCAACTTAAATGGTATCTCTTTTTATTAAACGAGACACTTGATTTCCAAACTACTTTGTCACAACTTACCAGTGCATCCGACTGGCATAAGAACTCTATGGTTGTAAAATAAGGTATGCTGGACGTTCCATTCTTGCAAATATTGTCAGACTCATATCTCAACTTCAAGTGTCCATCATCTGTTACTGTGAGGCCAGACTTGACATGACCAAGGTCAGGCAAATCTACAGATTCCTAAACAAAGGGATATAATGGACATTTTATATATGGTAGATGCATATCAGGAGATTAACAAGCCAATAGTATACATTTAAATGAAACTTACATAAAACAAGTACTCTATTCTAAATAATATCTAATATCAAATTATCAAAAACGCGTTTTCCACTAATACTGCATATATTGCATCATAGAAAAAGGATCAAGCAGAAAATAGGATAGCAAGTATATTTACTTTACACAACTCCTATGATGATTATATTAATTCAACTCTTTTTCATAATCATTTGAATAAAATAACAATAGGACCATAAGGCCCGAGGTCACTCACCTGAGGGGCTAAGGAATTAAAATGTTCGAAGCAAGTTACATGAAGATTCGGCTAAAAATGTGGCCTCTAGATTGTTTGCAATCTTGTTTTTTCAATTTGGCCTGGTGACCTAGTATTTAACCACATGTGACCTGGGTTCCAACATGTGAGACACATCATTGAGACAAATGTTCTGAGAAAGTTTCATGATGATTGGGATACAAATGTGACCTATAGAGTGTTCACAAGCTTTTTAAAATTGTCAATATATCCATATACGGAAAACTGAACCCCCTTCCCTCTCCTGGCGGCCATGTTTTTCAACGGACCAGGACCATTTTCTTACTAGACCGAGATATCATATGAACAAATGTTCTGAGCAAGTTTCATGTTGATTGGGCAAAAAATGTGACTTCCAGAGTGTTCACAAGCTTTTTCGATAGCCCTATTAGGACAACTGCCCCCCTATCCCCAATGATTTTCAACGGACCGAAACCATTTTCAAACTTGGCTGAAATATCATAAGAACAAAGGATCTGAGCAAGTTTCATGATGATTAGGCAAAGTATGTGACTTCTAGAGTGTTCACAAGCTTTTCCTATAGATATATAAGGAAAACTGCCCCACCCCCTGGCGGCCATGTTTTTCAACAGACCGGAATCATTTTCGAACTCGGCCGTTAAATCATTAGAACAAATGTTCTGAGCAAGTTTCATGTTGATTGGGCACAAAATGTAACTTCTAGGGTGTTCACAAGCTTTTTCTTCAATTTGACCTAGTGACCTAGTTTTTGACCCCATATGACCCAGTTTCGAACTCAGCTGAGATACCATTGGGACAAATGTACTGACCAAGTTTCATGAAGATTGGCCAATAAATGTGGCCTCTAGAGTGTTGACAAGGTAAATGTTGACGACGCACATCGAACGACGGAGGACGCACGACGGATGACGGACAAAAGGTGATCACAAAAGCTCACCATGTGCACGTTGTGCTCAGGTGAGCTTAAAAAGGTCATCTAAATTAACATTATGTTGTAAATAAACTGATTGCATAACATCACTGGCATTTAAGTAATTATATACACAGTTCTTTAAACCAGCAAGACTCAAAATTTTAAAACTGTTTCTTGTCTCTATAATAGCCACAGTGCATTTTTTTAACAGATTAAGAAGGAAAGGACAAGCACCAGACAAAGAGACTAGATCAACTGATAGCAGACTAGCGCCCATGTTCACCAGCTTAGAGACCAGATAAATCGATATCAGACTAGGGCCCATGTTCACCAGACTTAGAGACCAGATAAATCGATATCAGACTAGGGCCCATGTTCACCAGACGTAGAGACCAGATAAATCGACATCAGACTAGGGCCTATGTTCACCAGACTTAGAGACCAGATAAATCGATACCAGACTAGGGCCCATGTTCACCAGACTTAGAGACCAGATAAATCGATATCAGACTAGGGCCCATGTTCACCAGACTTAGAGACCAGATAAATCGATATCAGACTAGGGCCCATGTTCACCAGACTTAGAGACTAGATAAATCCATATCAGACTAGGGCCCATGTTCACCTGACTTAGAGACCAGATAAATCGATATCAGACTAGGGCCCATGTTCACCAGACTTAGAGACCAGATAAATCGATATCAGACTAGGGCCCATGTTCACCAGCTTAGAGACCAGATAAATCGATATCAGACTAGGGCCCATGTTCACCAGCTTAGAGACCAGATAAATCGATATCAGACTAGGGTCCATGTTCAACAGACTTAGGGACCAGATAAATCGATATCAGACTAGGGCCCATGTTCACCAGACTTAGAGACCAGATAAATCGATATCAGACTAGGGCCCATGTTCACCAGACTTAGAGACCAGATAAATCGATATCAGACTAGGGCCCATGTGCAATAGACTTAGAGACCAGATAAATCGATATCAGACTAGGGCCCATGTTCACCAGACTTAGAGACCAGATAAATCGATATCAGACTAGGGCCCATGTTCACCAGACTTAGAGACCAGATAAATCAATATCAGACTAGGGCCCATGTTCACCAGACTTAGAGACCAGATAAATCGATATCAGACTAGGGCCCATGATCACCAGACTTAGAGACCAGATAAATCGATATCGACTAGGGCCCATGCTCACCAGCTTAGACTTCAGACATAAGAATAAAGAATATTCTGGAAACTGTTCTGTTCTAAGAACACTGTAAATTTGAATCTTACTTCGTATTTGCCCGCTCTAAATACAACATCCTTTATTTAGAACGATTCGTAAGTAACATAAGCGACATTGGTACCCAGCATGTTTGAATACGCAGAAGTATTTGTTCATGAATATAAGTCTGCTCTTTATTATTAAGTTTATGAAAGATGGGTGAATACGGGCCTAGGTCATAAGTATATTGGTTCCCAACTCTACCTGTCCGTTATCAAACTTGGTCCTGCAGACGCTAGCCAGTGAGGAGCAGCCGGTTCCCACGTGTACGGGGTTCAGGGGACCACAGACGTTCAGGTAGTACTTGGTGCTGGTTGTGCTGCTACCACTTCCTGTCCCAAAGTCCTCCACAGCCCAGTTGTCTTCATCTCCAGATATCGACAGACTGAAACGTGTAAAGTTGTTGACCAATAGAAATGTTTGTTATAAAATAGCTTCGAATTCCGTTGCCTAAAATATTTAGAGTTGAGACTAAGTTTGAGATTAAGATCTTTCCTAGTCATGGAGCATGGATTCCGCCTTGCAATCTGATGATTGTGAGTTTGATCCCTACTCGGGGTAGTATTCCAATGATTTCTCTCAAAAGGCGCCAAGTACTAGGTCTTCCTGGTAGATGGACTCGAAAGTGTTTCAATAAGCCTCTGATTTTCAACACAATCTAGCTTAAATAAATAGGTTTAAACTAAACATTTATAAATGTATGGGTACAAAATATGAATAGATTGAATTGTAAATTAATGTTTTTAAGCACTGAGAGACTGAAACATATAAATTTACTTTTCCCGAGAATAAAAGACAAAAAACTTATATCAGATAGAAATTTATCATAAATGTGCTGTATAGTTATTTTGTACCATTTCTTGTGTGTAATTGACACTTAGAGGATGACTTATTTGTTATTATAACAAGAAACATCTATATTTATACAATTTTCAAGTAATGTCTTTATAGGAACAGGAAATTATACACATTAACACCAAATTATATCTCATCAAATCTGCCCATACCTAGAAAGATCATACTGGTCTCCACTGTTGGGTTCAGTAACGACACACTCCATGGGAATCCCTGGGCATGCGTACGATGTGCGCCACTCAAACACGTACGTATGGTTGGAGGCTGCCTCCGTGACAAACTTTGGAGTACCTACGCCCGCATCACGATCGCACAAGAAGGCAATTTCAGACTTTCTCGGACTTTTGTTCGCATCGTTGTATGGTGTTCCACCAACATAAGTAAGGTTGATCATTCCATCGTAGTAGTGAAGAGTCTCAGCAAATTGGCCCAGGTTGTATTTTAATCTACGATGGCAGAAATATACTGTTCATCACAACTATTAACACCAAGCCAAGCACACTACATTGATGCCATATTAAGTAACTATGTTCAGAAATCAGGGCATTATTACATTACGTCAATTGAAAGCCCGATGGGCCTATCAGCCTTCTTTGCACATATGCTGATCGGCCCTTTTGGCAATCAATGGACAATTATAGAACTTGACAATTTTGGCCCGAATTTGCTGGTATTGTCATAAATATTTGAGTTATCATTGCTAAAGTAAAGAAGTTTAACTGTAGTTAAATACAATTTTTTGAGCAACTGATTAAATAGCCTGATGGTACTTTATACCATATACCCCATTCAGCATCATATTTCAGGTGTATAGAATGAATTCAGAAAAAAACTTGTTGTGTCACATACACGGATGCCCCCACAACACCTGTTTGGACACAGACAGCGGGCGCTTCGCCAACACTAATTTTTGCCTCCACAAATTTATAATTCGGCTAAACTTGGTCACAGCCAGAATTCCTTCCTTTACAATCACCTAGACGTTCAGTTTTCCAGCTGTGAAAGTTTTAGGAAATCAGCCAAGCAGTAAAAGAGGATTTGAGACCACAAAATTTCAAGAAGTTTATATACTATATATAACTGAAAGTTTGAGCAAAATCCGCCAAGCAATTAAAAAGGCGTAGAGTCCTTAAAAATTTTTTAAAAATATATTCTATAGTAGAAAAAATGACAAAGGTCCATAATACTGCCAAATTTTTTTTTTGTCAAAGCCAAAATTCTGTCCTTAAAGATCACCAACACATTAAGGTTCTTTAGCTGTGAAAGTTTGAGCGAAATCTGCCAGTCAGTTAAAGAGGAGTTGAGTCCACAAAGTTTCGGGAAGTATACATGTATATTCTATAATGGAAAAAATGATAAAAGGGCCACAATTCTGCAAAAATTGGTCACAGCCTAAATTTTTTCCTTTACGATCACCTACATGTTAAGATTCTTCAGCTGTGAAAGTGAGCAAAATCCGCAAAGCAGTTAAAGAGGCATTGAGTCCACAAAATTTTGGGAAGTATATATTCTACAGTGGAAAAAAATGACAACGGGCCATAATTCTGCCAAAATTGGTCCCAGCCAAAATTCCATCCTTTAAAATCACTTACACATTAAGGTTTTTCAGCTGTGAAGGTTTAAGCAAAATCGGCTAAGAGCTTATAGAGGAGTCGAGTCCACAAAATTTTGGGTGAACAGATGTACACACGGATGGACGGACAACTGCAATGCTTAATGCCTCCCACTTTGTGGGGGCATAAAAACAAACATAACACATACCCATTACCACTCACAGGGACCTGGCAAACACCCGCACTGGGGAAGTTGTCATCACAGGGTGTTGTCAACGGTCCGCACACGTTCAGAAGATAGTCGTGGTCTTTATCACCGGGAGAGTCCACCTTGTAGCTGGTATTATCTGTCTTCTTCAGGGGTGACAGGTCAATGGTAAACCCTGAGGAAAAGTAAACTATTTAATGCAAAATTGCCCTTTATTTTTAAGCATTAATGTGGTAAGGCCCAGGCATGAAGTGTGGTAAGGCAAGGTAAGTCTACGTAAGATGAGATAAATCAAGGTAAGTCGAGACTGGGTGATATGGAATGAGGCAATGTGAAGTGGGGCAAGGAGGGGTTAGGTGAGGTAGAGTGAGGTACTAAAGGAAGAACAATTGGAAAACACTGCTAAAAAAAAAAATGACAACGAGACCTAGTTTGAAATGTTTTTCTTTCCACCATACAGAAATAATTTTTGAATGAAATTTTTCAGAAAAATGTATGTTTTATAACAAACAATCTAAATAGTATTATATATGTAGAAAATGCATAAAGTGAGCTACATTTGGCAAAAAGTGAAATTATTTTTCTGAAATAATAGTTTACAGTAGACAAAGACTAGCATGCCGAACTCTACTACCTTGGTTACAGTAAAATATTTTGTGTGTATTTGGGTCTATTGGTAATGAAAATCTCACACCACTGGTGTGTGCATTCGTTAATAGTCATGCAATTAAATTACAGAAGATAACTGGTAACTTTTGATGTTTAGGATTCTTTATTCTGTAAGTGTTATGATTGCAGAACAACAGACCTTTCCAGGTTTTGCTACAAACAGTTTAAACTCCTCCCCAGCTATTGTTAATGGATTCATTTCCATTTATTGAACATCACAAGCTTTACAATGTGCTCTTTTTGTGTAGAACAGGTTAACCGTTAAACATGTGATATCCAATGTGCTCTTTTTGTGTAGAACAGGTTAACCGTTAAACATGTGATATCCAATGTGCTCTTTTGTGAAGAACAGGTTAACCGCTAAACATGTGATATCCAATGTGCACTTTTTGTGTAGAACAGGTTAACCGTTAAACATGTGATATCCAATGCGCTCTTTTTGTGTAGAACAGGTTAACCGTTAAACATGTGATATCCAATGTGCTCTTTTTGTGTAGAACAGGTTAACCATTAAATATGTGATATCCAATGTGTTCTTTTTGTGTAGAACAGGTAAACTGTTAAACATGTGATATCCAATGTGCTCTTTTTGTGTAGAACAGGTTAACCGTTAAACATGTGATATCCAAGTGCAATAACTGGATAAAATTGCAGATTAATTTGCACATGATTGACATAGGTGGAAAAATTCAACCAATGTGAGAGAATATGTAATTAGTTGTAATTAATTGCAATTACTTTTTTAATTACCCCAAGTTTGGTGGAAACGTATATTACAACGATCCTCCTACACTCACCATTTCCTAGCACTCTGCAGTTGTCTCCCTTGTAGCGTCCGAGCTCGCAGGCTGCAGCAGTACGCCACTCAAACTGGTAGAAGCATTCGTCAGCTGACATGTCCACCAACACGGGAGCGCTCTGCTCAGAGCCTTTGTAAATGAATAAATAGAACTTAGTATTGTTTTCCAAAAAAACTAGATTCTCCAAAACAATAAGGTATGCACACTGCTTTGAGAGTGAAACATTAAAAACGAACTTTTTTTCTCCAAAATACTTCAGTTTCCCAAAATTACATGTGTAGTCCACATCTCAGTTGCGACTTATTCAAAGTCTTATCGTGTGAAAAGTTTTAGCACCCAATTTAAACTCTTAATTTATAAAAGAACTCCAAGTCCCAATGCAAATTATTATACTGACAAACCATCATAAATATAAAAATATAGATTAATCCATTTTGCTAAAATAAATTCCATATGAATTTATCAGTACTATTTGTATAGGTTCTGAATAATATTTTTACAATGTAAAGAGTTTCTTGGTGTGTTAACACAATTAAGTTCATATGTAAACTATTCTGCTAATAGTTATAATACTTCAGCCACCCCAAGGCTACACTCCCCTACCTGGCTGGCACATGAAGGTTATAGTGGACTGTCTCCTCTTGGACCCATCCCCACACGTATCCCCGTTAGTGTAGACAATCTGTGTCACATTGGTGACAGTGTTGTATGTGGGCTCCTGTTCATAACGACCGAGGTTCTTTGATAAGAACCTTTCTGGAAAATAATAAATACGAGGATATTTGTTGTTTTCGGTAGAATATTGATTTTAATTCATGAGTTATCATATGAATCTATATTTTCACGAGTGGCGCAGCCAGGAGAGAAAATATATTTTTCTACGATCACGAGTGAATAAGAGATGATATTCTATAAAAACCAACAAATTTTCTTTTAATTTTATGCTTCTTCCAACATTTTCTATTTTTATTTAAATTGCTATCTAAGTGGGTTTTATTGGAAAATATCGCTGGTCCGTTTCATTTACTGTTTTAAATCAGGAATCAGTATAAAACAGTAAAATTATCAGAGTGGTAATTTTCACTGTTTTAAACAGTGAATTTACAATTTTATTTCACTGATATTTCCTTATAAATTACTGGAAAGCATAAATAACAGCTGTTATTAACAAAACTATGTCAAACTGCAGTGACTCAACTGTAAAGTGTGAGTAGTTAAAAGTTTTTAGTAGGTGGATTACATTTGTATGTTTGAACCTGATTTGTATCCCCTCACCACTTTCAAACTACTCATTAGACATTGTAAATTGTGGGATGAATTATGTGTCATAGAAGCAAATTAGAACTATCATATTTTAATGCATTTCGATGTGAGATTGTGTTGTGGGGAAGACTGCAGTATCCGATGGAAATCCATCAGTGTCGTGACCAACTTCTACAAAGAATTTCATCGTTAAATCATTAACCTTTATAGCAAATGGCTGCCCCTGGGTCACACCTGGACGCATCGCCCTCCTGCACGATACTGTGACACATGTTGATGAAGAAGTCACCAGAGGTCCCAGTCTTGTCGCGATCATGCAGGGCTATCCAGTTACTGCCTGCAAATACAGGTTATATGTGCCAAAATGCGGATAGTGTACTGAGGAGTATACTATGACTCTGCATAATGCATGTACATGTACTTCAGGGCCTGTATCAACAAAGCTCCAACGAAAAACGTTTTTACAAATTTCTTACAAACATAAAATTCCTTAAGCCTGTGGCTGGTTTATATGAAGTTTATTTTGTCTTTAATAGTTTTAAACTGGTAAAGAATCAACAGGGGCTTCTTATTTTACCATATTTCAGATGTAAAAGATTGATTCTCAAAAGGAAAAATGTATTTGAAATTTTCCCTTAAACATTACTTAAGTTAAGATTTCCCTTAGGAGCTTTGTGGATATGGCCCCCAGCTGTTTGATTTGTATATGATATGTCTAGAATCATAGTACACAGAATCACAGATACTGATTGTACTTGCAGGATATATTTTTCAAATACGGATATGGCACTATGACATACATGAATTTTCATGTTTTTAAACAATGTTCTGTCAATATGGGAGCAGTGGTCTAGTGGTAGGACGCTGGCTTTGGGATCGTGAGGTCTCGGGTTCGAATCATGCCCAGACCACTGGACTTCTTCTGAGCAAACAATTTATCCCACGCTTTCTCTACTCCACCCAGGTGTATAAATGGGTACCTGTGGCTGCATACTGCGCCGAGTGTTAACGGACGACTTATGACTTGTGAAAGAAATATACATGCAGAGCTCCAGATAAGACGGATATCCGCGTATTTACGTTCTGAAATTTAAAAATAACGCATTGAAAATCGCACCAGTGTGTAACGTTATGCATTGCAAATCTCGGTATGTATTTCTAATCACTTAAACTGCGTAACCGGTTTTACCAATAATCCAGTTCAGCTAATAGTGTAAGTAAGACTTTAAATCAATTAGAAATGAATCAAGCGAACCTTTCTACTCAAAATGCATTGCATTGTGTATGTGGGTAGAAAAAGGGATGTTTTATGCTCCAGAAACCAACGTCAATCCAATAGGCAATTTCTTAAATATTCAAATGATAATGAAGTCGATAATTATTGAGAAATCGGACAAGAAACCTAAGCATCATGGGAGTGAAAAAATGTCTGAAAAAACGCTGTAACCGTAGAAAACAAATTATGATTGTCAACCAAGAAGGACCAGAAATCAGGTTTTCATGTAGGATTTGTACGGAAAAAAGTACAAAGTATCTGGGCAAATGACTTCTACTACTTTGCTAAGTAAATGCAATGTTTTGATAGACATACATGCAGATTAATGTCTACATTCAAATTATTCCATTTGTCAACATTAATGTGTTCAGATATAACAAACACATAAAATACTATTTTGCTCTGGTATCAAAAATGAAAATACCATTTAAATTTATGATATACCCTTCAAAGCTGACAGACAGGGGGTAAAATACCCTTAAATAAAAAATCTGGGGGTACAATACCCTTTAGGCTAAAACCTTATCTGGAGCTCTGTGTACATGTATGTCAATATCAGAATTTAAACCTAGCCTTTAGTCCAAAATTAAAATTAACTTTGTTTGCCATTGCCTACCTACCCGACAAAAAAAGCCCCTATTCAAAAGTTATTTTCTTTGTTAAATCAAACCAGTTTGGGTTTTTTAATTCCGAATATTCATTTTTTCTTTGGGTTAAATAAAAATTCACTCTTCTTTCATTTCGGTCATTTTTCATTGGGTTAATAAATTAACTGTATCAGCTAAACCCTTGCTTATAATTGGCCATATCACAATGCAATTCTAATCATGTTTTATCAAACTTGTCAAAACAACAGGCAGTTTGTCAGCATTCATTGTCTTATTAAAGATGATTGCTAGCAAGCTCTCGTTATATCAACAGGCACTTGATTATATTATTAAAAGCAATGTCTGTGTTATATGTTATATTTTGACGCTAAATGGATCATTCATAAATTAACTTTGTTTTTTTTTAATTTTAACTTGAAAATTCCCGGGGCGCCTTAAATTAGTGTTGCGCTTATAAACATCGCCTGGGGCGCCTGTATTTTATCAATTAATCAGCTATGTTGACTGAAGTAGACCTACAGTACCTGCTGTAAAAGCTAATCTCTTGCGTCATAAAGGCAGTTTTCGACTCTAGAAACATGTACACCCACTCAACCAAGTCGGTGAATGATCAAAGCGAGTGTCACTTCGCCGTTATTTGCAGTTATTCCTAAACCGCAATCAATCACCATGAAGCCCCGCCCCTGTAGGTGGAGTTCCATTATGCAGTAAAATCGATATAAGCCAATAGAAACTCTCAGGTTATCTTTGCTATATGCATGCCATGTAAAACGCGTGTTTTCTACAAACGAGCGCAAAATGTCTGCTGACAACCATGACGTCATTTTTGCACAAACAAAGCATGTATTATATAAATGTGTAATTTTAATCAAGATCTTTACAATTCACAAATTATCCAATCAGTACTATGTTCAACAGTTGTAACGATTAAAACAGTGTTAAAACACTAAAAGCATGCCCATATGAACATTATTAATCAAACAAAAAAAGATCCGTAAGTAGATCGAGTGTAACCTAAATATTCGAGAATGACGAGAATAGTGGGTTTGGACACGACGTCACTGTGCGAAAGGGATGCGCACTGGACATAAACATCCGGAAAAAAGTATTAACTACTTACAGTTTCGCAACAAAACTGACGCCCGATGCTTCTAAAAGGCTCGAGGTATACCGTTTTAACGGTGATGTTTTGTTTATTTCATTTCGTTTAAACGTTTACAAAAAATGAAAAGCTGTTTGCCTAAATTTTAAGAGCTAAAACGCACCAGATAATGTCATTTGACACATGCCGCGAAAAAAAATCCATGTTCGGAGGGGACACCCCTCCCTAGCCCACCCCTCTCTGGACCGGGGTGCCTGAACAAAATCCTGGGGAAGGCCATGGGGTCCTTTTACAGGACCCTGCCAAAGAAGGAATAAAATCACAGTGTATGCTATCATGAATGCACAGTACATGAACTTGAGCATTTTTACTTATTATTAGTATTTCACATGTCATAGTTTACATATTATTAAGATGAATTGAATGTTAAAATTTAAAGCCTCTTTATGTAGAACAGTAGTAAAAAGTAAAATCGTGTTTTGATTCACAAAATTTATAAAATTGCATATTATTAAAATAGATATTATTATTTTTGTTTAAATAAATATATGAAATAATCTGTATTTAGTTCTAATATTTTTATCATTTACCTACTAAAATTATCAACATATCACAATTACTAATACTTGTACAATAAAAATTATTTCATTGACTAATACATGTAGTTGTGCATATAACAAATTAATACATGCAAGGTAACAGCTAATACCAGTATGCGCCTACATAATTCTACTGAGGCGTGTCGTGGGAAAATCAGCCTTAATGCATGTGCGTAAAGTGTCATCCCAGATTAGCCTGTGCAGTCTGTGTAGTCCACACAGGCTAATCCAGGACGACACTTTCCGCTTTTATGGTATTTTCTGTTTCAAGGAAGTCTGTTCTAAACATAAATCCACTGTAAGCAGAAAGTGTCGTCCCAGATTAGCCTGTGCAAACTACACACATGCATTAAGCCTGGGTTTCCCACGACACGCCTCTACTGTATTTTAGAAAAAACCCAGTGTTTCCCTATTCACTCAATCACAGCATAAAGCCATCAGCCCCTACCGAAGGTTTTGATGAGACTGGAGAAGTCAAACTTCTGTGTGCCGTGGTCCACCCTGCATTCCTCACCCACCGGATGGTCCACACAGGCGTACTTGGTCGGCCAGTCAAAGATGTACACACACTCATCCTCGTAGTCAAATGCAGGTGAACCGTCACCTGAATTATCAGTGGTATCAGTCCAGTAAGCATTTCAAACATTGTACACCAATGTACACAACAAGCACGTGTATTAACTTTCACTTCTGAGATGAAGATTCCTGCTTATTAATAAAACACCTGTATATATTAAGTGTGACACAGTCCTGTAGAAATCTTTTCAACCAAGCCAAGTGGATACTACACTTTCAAAATTATTCAAAATCCTTCAACATGATTTTATTCAAAGCCCTTCAACATGATTTTAAATATATTGGTTACAAAAATGAAAAATAAAAAGAATTACCAACTTAAAGTGTTGTATCCATTTAAACACATTATCAAACTTTGATATTTCGGCATAGACTAGCATGAGGTAGAACTTCTTTTTCAAAGGTGGCATGACCTAGGTAAACAGTTTTGAAATTACCAGTTTGGACAAGCAAGCCAGAATTCTTATACTATTACTTGAGAGCACCACAATGTTACAAGCCAGCCTGCATAACACTGAGAATCTGAGAAAGCCCGGTTCAGGTGCATGGCTTAAGGACTTGTGCTTATTTCACTGAGTAAGTGATGAACCTTTTTGAGGCGTGTCGTGGGAAAACCGGGCTTAATGCATGTGCGTAACGAGCTGTCCGCGATTAGCCTGTGCAGTCTGTACAGGCTAATTCAGGACGGCCCTTTCCACTTTCTTGGTATTTTCTGTTTCAAGGAAGTCTCGTCTGAATACATATCCACTGTAGGTGAAAAGTGCCGTCCTGAACCAGCCTGTTCGGACTGCACACGCTGATCCGGGAGAACACTTTACGCACATGCATTAAGCCCGGTTTTCCCACGAAATGAATCTTTTATTTATTGTTTCTAAAGCAAGCTTGTTGCTTCCAAATTGTCAATAATACGAGTAGTAAATTTATGTGCAAAATGCCTAAGATTCAGTCCACAAGACATGCTATATCCACTAACCTGCAGTCACGTTGCATTTGAAGTTGATAACAGTTTGTCTCCTCATGTTATTGTGAGGGCACACATCACCCCCTTTGTAGGTCAGCTGTAGTTCGTTGTCGACGTACCTGGATGAGACAAATACAATATGATACATATAGCAATGTATACGATTTCATGTCAGAGAGGTTTCGTAATCAACTTTTAAAAACATCAAAAACAAGCCTTGTCACTTTAAGTGACCAATGCCCCCCAAAAAAGAGTTATGGTCCATGTACTCTGCACTCCTTCTGAAAGGCGTCTGTCATTTTATGAAGTATCATTTAAAACCTTTCAATACTTTTTGAGTTTTGCACCGCACAATAACTCCAAAAATATTGAAGGAGGAGTAATGGTCCTTCTACTTTGCACTTCCTCTCAACATCTTGTATCAATTATATGTGGTTTTATTTAAAAACCCTTCAATACTAATGGAGTTACGCTCTGCACAAGAAAATTAACTAAAGGGCAATAACTCCGTAAATATTGAAGAATGAGTTATGGTCCTTGTATTCTGCACATCCTCTCAAAGCCCCCTATCAGTATATGAAGTATAAATTGAAATCCTTCAACACTTTTTCAGTTATACTCCGCACAAGATGCGGGACAGACGGACGTACAGATGGACAGACGGACGGACAGGACAATCACTATATATGCCTCCCGCATCAAGATGCCGGGGGCATAAAAAGAGGATATGGCTGAAATGTCATCAAACAAAAATTTATGCTGCCAGATGGGTCCAGGCAATGTTTATGAATTAAAAACTTCTAAATCCATAAAATTCCCTAATGTGTGGCTGTATCTATAGTTATTATTTATATTGAAAGATTTTATTCAAGTAAGGCTGTAATTTACTAATTTTGAATGTCACAAGAGCTGTCGGAGAACAGCATGCTTGATCTTTCTTTTGCTTGTCAGAGTTATTGGCATTTGTTCTAAAATAAACTGTTTGGATAGTACGGGCCACTTGAAAAAAGCTAAATTTACCCCCCCCCTTGTTTTTTTTTCTTGAACTTACCCACAACCACCACTCATGCAATGACGTTTCGTTACAATAACTCTTTTTTTTTATCAAAATATATAGCAGAAAGTGTTGTTCTATTTTAAGTAATGGTGACCTTGACCTTGAACCCACCAACCTCAGATGCCATCCCAAGCAAGTATAAGGTATGGATATCATATGTGAAGTTTCATTACAGTCGCTCAATTCGTACTCAAATACTGAACCGGGGCAAGTCCAATAGCTTGCCTTTTCTTAAAAAAATCGAGCTTAAAATCACAAAATATCACACAGATATTTTTATTAACAATTTTCAGTCAAGTACAAAATAAGTAATTTATATCCAAGCCACAGGGTTTAACATATACCGTAACTCCATATGGTCAGTGCTGCCCAGCCGCTTTCCTAAGTCTGGGCTATTTTTAGACAGCTGGCAAGCAGGTACTTTTGTGGACTGGTCCTGGTTAGGACACGGGATGCCAGTCTCCTTGCAGACGTTGATAAAATAGTCGTAGGCGTCACCGTTCGTGTTGGTGGTCACCTTGTAATTGTGGCCTACAATGTAGGCAAAAAGACCTTCTAATCATTGCTGAATGAGAATTTTTTTTTGTATTTTTACTGTTAATATATATTTTTATGCTGAGGTTAACTTTTCTTTGAAGATGGCTTTAATTATTCAGATATATGCATTAAACAAAGACAGCAAACTGTATTGACTATATTGACACAGATTTCAACTAGTGATTTCAATATGTTTTTTAAGAAACTTTAATAGTGATTACCTCTTAAATATCAAACTACCAAAAGAATGGCACAAACAGAACATTTTGGCTAGTTCAATCTATCAAACAGAGCCACTGGTAAGGATTTTGCCAGAATTGAGTATTACCCCATCATTTTAAAAATAATTGACTACTTTGTGCTTTAATTTAGTGCTTAAAATTGTGTTACACCATTTATATTAAATGATTGTTGGAAATACCCAAATAGAGTACAACTTAACACAAACATTGACAATACTCTATCATAACCACGCCTACTCCTACAGACACCGTTGACAGACAGTATACACAATTTTTTTACTTTCATGTCCGTCAAACAATTGAATGGCTAAGCATATTGTCAATCAAATCTCGTTGTATGATCAATTCCATCTATATGCCTAGCATTTTACAACTAAGCATGAATAATGCAGTTTTTTCAGGGCCAATTTGGGGCAATTTGGGGCAGAAAATTGGCCCCATTCCCCTGCTTAAAAAGTAAGTAGTTACTCTAAAATTCCCCTTACAATATAAGCTTTATTTTGACAAAAAACTTGACTAAAGTCAGACAAAAAATGACTGAGATAGAGGAATTTTAGTAAAAAATCCAAGCAATTTTTGTATCAAACCAAGTTTGTGCATAATCTAAGTTATCACTTGTAGCAAAACAATTGATTAATGTTTGATAACAAAGTACAAAATAAAAATGTTATAATGCGTTTCTACAAAAACAATTCCCCTTTTGCCGTAAAATTCCCCATTTGAAGGGCCCCGCTACCTTTCCCCCAAAGGTGAAAAAAAAAACTGTAATGCGATCAAAATTCCACAGGTCCAATGTTATATTTACATGTAGCTTGCATTGTACACGATTTATTTTCCCTATATGAACATCAGACCAATCTTTATGCAATCTGTTTTGCACCTTTTTGGTATTCAGTATATGAATTGAGTTTTGTCACTCATTATGTTTTAAATAAATTGAGTAAATGGTGTTTCAGAATTGGATATATACATCTTATCCGTTGCTCTGTTAAAAACTGTAATATTCTTTTTTTCTTCTGTTTTCTTTTTAATATTCAGATAACACACAGTAAGAGACATTTTCCAAAGAATGCCAAAGCAACCAGCGATACCAACAATAGCAGATGTATTGGTTGAACTAAATATTGTGTAAATGATAAAAAGGAGGACAAATGTAAAACTTTTACGATGTCAAACCAGTTAAAAAAGTGATGTAAAACACAATGTATGATACAGTAAATAAATGATAACTAACGCTATAAGCTGTAATGTTACAAATGGCAGATGGTGCAATAGTCATTTATACATGACATGACATGACATGACAAAATATCGGTGTGTACACATCCTGGAACAATATACAGATTTCTATAAGGTAGAAAACCAAGTTCATGTCATGGGAGGATAATTTCAACCATCTTACCGACATCTCTCGCCAGAGGTCGAAGGTCAAAGTGGAAGTCGGCCTCGGCATTAGTGAGTACGCAGGATGAGTTTTTTAGTGTACTCTCTTCGCACGCATACTCCGTCTGCCACTCTATGACATACTGACAGTCAAAATCCTCGATAACCACTGGGTCCTTACTCTGTAATAGACATCACAGAGTTATGTTCTGAAAGACTTTGGAAAAGGGTCCAGTCAAAAGGATTTGTGGAAAAATATCACAATTAATTTGGATAACCAGAAAAGAAATATAGGTGTTAATTTACATTTTACTAAAATATGATGATTCATCAAGAATGTATTGCTTGGGAAAATGCCTTTATAGATCACTATATAAGGTTAACAATCTCGCTATTATATTAGTCCTGAAATAGAGTAGCAATGAAATGGTTTCGTACCCGTTTGCAAAACTATTGCAGGACTTTATTCTTTTGATGTAACCCCTCACAGCATATTCTAACGTGAAAAAAAATCTTCATACATACCGACATGAAGTGCTGTTTTTTTTAATTACGAGTACATTTCACAGTAAACTTTCAGTAAAACCTTTTTCTTTAATTCGTTATGGAATACTATATTGTGGTTTTCACATTTAATCTGATAATCAATAAACAACCTATTTAAGTCTGAAAATCAAGCTGTGAGTTCATAATGTTGTGACAATCCATCTGTGAAAATTCAATTTTCATTTGGATCAAATCATTAAATTACAATGTGCCTTTGGTGCCAATTATTCAACTGGATATATCGGGTCAAAATAATGGTATTTAAAAAAAAAAAAAAAGACAAATTAAACAACAACATTTCTAATCTAGTTATACATGGGAAAATCGTGACCGATATTATCATACAAAATAACAAAAAAAATACAGTTAGACTAAGTTCAAAATCAAGGTGATCCCCTGTTTGTCCAATACAATTGCATAGTGACTAAAGTTTTCTTCATAACATAACCACAAATACTGTGCTTGGAACAATGGAGAACCCCATTATTGACACAATCATTCAATGTTTAGGGTACATATCTGTGGTCAAAAGTGGCACCAGCTTTAAGCCCTGTACTGGTAAATTTTTAACCGGGCTTGCTACGATTATCAGTGTTATATAGCCGGGCTTGTAACATGTTCTTGCAATAAAAATATTATAATTAGGGCTTGCTTGGCAAAACTGCTAATTTTAATGACTGACATTTACCTGTCCTCTAGGTGGGCAGATGAACACTAAGGTCGTGGTGGGTGGGGAAGTGCAGCCGGGGGGTTTGGGGTCAGCAGGGTCAGTCCGATAGGTCAGCACGAGACGTCCAGTTTCATCTCGCGTGAGGTCATTCGTCGGTGACCCCAGATTGACCTGCGTCGCAGAGGATTTCCCGGCGCCCTGGATGCGACACGCCCCCCATCCATTCTTGGTTGCGTCGGAGCTCTTACAAGCTGCTGTAGAACCAACTGCAAAAACAATTTGCAACTGTAAATGAAGAAAAACAATATGGTATATACATAATCAATAACATGTGTTTGTATTTATTAGATAAAAATAGTATTTATAATAAGTTAGCTGATTAAACTAAGCAATATATAAGATAATATTAACCGTATTATTATAAACATAATAACAATAACAAAAATAATACAACTGATAATGCTAATAAAACTTACAATACTGATAATGATAATAATTATCATAATAATAATAATAACATAATAATAGCTAAAATACAATTTAAACAAAATTACAATTTCCAACCTGGGTTAATATCCCTGCACACATTGATGTAGAGGTCAGTATCCAGCTGGGACGACACAAGATAGCCTCCCTTGGCTAAAGCCAGGGGAGACAAATCAAAGCGCTTGTGTCCATCATAGAAATAGCATTTCACTTCTGTGGGAAGGCGAACATCCTTTGGTCGTTTGCACAAAACATCAGTCTCCCATTCGAAGTAGGTGACACAACCATTGTGGTCTAAAAACTTAGGAGAGCCCTGAAATAAAAGTTTATAAATTATAGCTCAGACACATTAACCTGACATTCAGGAACTCTATTAGCAGAATTACTCATGGATTATTTTCTATATTTGTGTGCGTAAAGTGTCGTCCCGGATTAGCCTGTGCAGTCTGCACAGGCTAATCCGGGACAGCACTTTCCGCCTACAGTGAATTTATGTTTAGAAGAGACTTCCTTGAAACAGAAAATACCATAAAAGCGGAAAGTGCCATCCCGGATTAGCCTGTGCGGACTGCACAGGCTAATCCAGGATGACACTTTACGCACATGCATTAAGTCCGGTTTTTCCACGACGCCACTCATTTATACTCGTTTTTTTTTCACATGTTTATTGATATCATAACTGTATTTTCAATGGAATAATCTTACATTGATTTAACACCATTCCAGAAAGGAAACTTATATATTCATCGTAATTGATTTTTAATATATCCATGCATAAAGGTCAGCGTCCGGTTAATTTGTTCGAGCTATAATAGCTACGAAACTGGGCTCAATTTATTTGTTTACTATTTACCAATTATCTGCCTTTGTTGAAACTAAGCAAATTTCTAGTCATTTTCTGAAGAACATTTTGCAATATATCATAATATTCTTTATCCAAATATTCAAGTTAGTACCTACTAAATTATTTGGAGAATAATAAGTCAACTATTTTGGATGTACAAAATGTACAATAGCACCTACATGTCAAATGTGGAGGAAATCCACAAAATAAAATTGCCTTTGTAAACACAAAATCTTTTACTTAGGTTATAGAAAAATCAACATTCTGTTTCTAAGTAAGTTATTTGTTTCTCACTTTCTGATAACAATTAATCAGACACATTTCCAACTATTATATTCTAAGACGTTGACATGTGTTTCTTCAGTATATTGTAAAAGCTGACTAAATGAAAATATAAACAGTGTGCATTATTCTTTTTAATCATCTTTTAAAAACAAACAAAAGTAATAATAATTGTATTGTTAAATGGTGCAACCTGACTATTGCAACTCAATAGTCACCCTCTTTTATTAACTTGAAGCTTTTTGCATCAACAACTTACTTTGGTCAGCCCACATTTCATGTTGATCAGTGTTGTATAGTTGTAGCTAGCGGTGCACTTGTCCCCTGAGAAAACCAACCAAGATTCACCGATGTCAGCATTGTGGTCACCAGGGACTTCATCACGCTCAGACAGAAAGTTCCCCGCAGACACAGCAGTGTCATTATTCTCAAAGATCATACACACTGATGTCCCGGATACACAACCGGATCCTGTGTCTCCTTTAAGGTCTAAAGCTGAGCATAAGTTTATTCTGAATGTTGCATTAACATCAGATTTTCCATCTGTTTTTGAAATCCATTCCCTGTAAAGAAAATGATTTGCAACATTATACATAAAACAAATTGGGACTTTAAAAAATAAATAACAATTCTTACCTTTCTGGAGGTTTCAACAAGTTCAAGTTCTTGAATGTTAGTAATACAAGAAACAGTAATCCATATAATATACACATAAGAAATTCATAATGACCAAAAACAATCTGGTTTTTATGTACAAAACTAATAGAATTACCATGACAAAAAAAGTAAAGTTACAAACTGATATTATGACCAGATATACTAAAACATTTTTGTACAATTTTTTTTTCAATAAATAAATAAGAACTCTATGTGCAGAACTAACTTAACTAATCTAATTCTAACAACATTGTAACACTCAAAACATTTCAACAACTATTGTACAATAAAATACATATTCTTAATGCAAAAGGCTTTTAAATGTGAATTTGTGTTCATAATTATGCATGTGTGCATATGTAGTGAATTTTTCTGATTATGCACAGTACAGGGGTAATTTATGCATCACTGCTTGATCAGTTTTCTACGGTGGCATAGATGTGACATGTGCATGTTTTTATTTATGTCGTTCCCACTACATTAAGTCGTGGGAACGAGATCTTATCTCGTGGGAACGAGATCTTATCTCGTAGGAATGAGATCGTATCTCGTTCCCACTACATAATTATGTCGTGGGAACGACATATAAAGTCGTGGAAACGAGATCTTACCTCGTTGAAATGACATAATTAAGTCGTGGGAACGAGATCTTATCTCGTGCGAACGAGATCTTATCTCGTGGGAACGACAAAATTATGTCGTGGGAACGAGATATTTTTGTCGAGAGAACGACTTAATGAACCAATCAAATTCCATCTTGCTCTCGCAGAAGAAAAACAATTTCTTTATATCTGAATTGAAATACGATATTTATGTAAGCGTCTCTTGTATCAGCCATTTTGAAACATGCTTTTAAACAATGTGCATTCTGATTGGTTAATTATGTCGTTCCCACGAGTTAATTATCCCGTTCCCACGAGTTAATTATCTCGTTCCCACGACTTATTATGTGGTTCCCACGAGTTATTTATGTCGTTCCCACGAGAAAAGATCTCGTTCCCGCGACTTAATATGTTGTTACCACAAGTTAATTATCTCGTTCCCACGACTTAATATGTTGTTACCACGACATAATTATGTCGTTCCTACGAGATAAGATCTCCTTCCCACGAGATAAGATCTCGTTCCCACAACTTAATGTCGTGGGAACGACATAAATAAAATCATGGTTTTTTATAGTGAATGGGCGGATTAAAAAAAAACTGGTCCGAGACATTTTTTGTCATTTAAATAGGTCTTTATACGTATAAAATACAACTGATTTATGTTTAATTACTATTTGTTTCACTCTGCTTTCGAAAGGGCAGGGTGCTAAATACTGAAACACTCTGTGGAAATACAGTGCTCCAGCCAGGATTTCGAAAGGGCAGGGTGCTAAATACTGAAACACTCTGTGGAAATACAGTGCTCCAGCCAGGATTTCGAAAGGGCAGGGTGCTAAATACTGAAACACTCTGTGGAAATACAGTGCTCCAGCCAGGATTTCGAAAGGGCAGGGTGCTAAATACTGAAACACTCTGTGGAAATACAGTGCTCCAGCCAGGATTTCGAAAGGGCAGGGTGCTAAATCCTGAAAAGGGCACTTTTGTGCATGTGCTTATTTTTTGCAAGGGGATATACTGATATATATGCTACAAAAATGCACAAACATAGGTTAAATAATTTTTCATACTTTATATTTATTTTGAATAATTGAACTAAATAATGTGTACTAAGCAATAAAAATATTGTACTATTATATTATTATTAAAAATTTCATTCTATATAGAAAGCAAAATAAATAATATTCCTTATTCTTCTAATACAACATACAATCATACAACATTCAATCCTATTTTCAAGCAAAATTATTTTAAGTTGTTTATAAGAAACTTCAAATGTATTTATTTAAAAGAAATATCTTTAATTATAACACCCACATATTATCAATAGCATTTAAATTTAACAGTTTATTCTATAGCTAGTATAAATATATTCAAATGCATTGGGTTGTATTTACTATACGTTCGAAATGAAACGTCCGAAAACATGTACATTTCATAAAATAATCAAACTGTTCTATACATTGGTATTTCAATATAAAACTTAAATATGTAACTGGAAACTTATTACACTTTTGAACACAATGGAAAACGTTCATGTCATTACAAAATACAGCTTTTGACAGTTCATGTTGGTAATCGAACCGTCAACGATACTTCATAGTAGTATACAGTACAGTTGTGGAAGAGGTAACAATAAATCAAATGAATTTACAATTTATTAGAAACATGTTTATTCTGTATTTGAATTTTGATACGTATTCCGGTGGATATTTTCCGATATTTTTACCGATTAATTGATTTTAAAAGTCTTTAGTTAGAACACGAACAAACTCTCGCTAACCACAGTTACCTAATTTTATATTGACATTATGGCACACTGTCAGTTTATAACATGATCTTGTTACAGGACATGGTTGTGGTATATATACATGTACCATAGCGTTTACCAGCAGCTGTACACACACGCTTTCCACGAGTATTTGATGACGGCGCTGGCGTTAGGAAATCGTACGCGCGCCACACACACACGTTTTCCACAAACATTTCATGACATCGCTAGCGTAAAGAAATTGTTCGTGAGTTTTTCCAACATAACACGATTTGGTCACGGAGATATGTAATTGTTATTAATAAACATGTAGCTAGGCAAAAAAATATTTTTGATGAAATTATTTTAATTTGATGTTCCGCATTGGTAATCAACGTGAGAACCTAAATTTCTTAACGGCTCTTTGTGTATATCAAATTAATAAACGACTTCATGTCCATTAAAATCCAATTTAATTTCATTCTTTATACATTGAATTTAACTGTTAAAACATTCACTGTTACATTTCACACATTGGTATTTACTCCCGGACGCGTTCTTAGTAATTCAAAAATCCTTTTTATGTGATTTTAATTACTAGTAAGCTGCACACGATTATGTTTGAGCATCAAATTGCAAGTCACACCTTTGATGTGAAGCCGACATCCGTTCAACAAGTTACTGATCAAAACTGTAAAATTTGACAGCAGCAAACATGAAAATGTACAGAATTATGATGCAATTTGTCGTGTTACATATTGAAATGCTTGTGGTTTTCTATGCATGGATAATTTAGATCGGATTAAAATGTATTATAATACGGTAAGTGTTACTTATATTTATTAACGTAGAATCTACGGGCGATATGTGGGTTTGAAGCGCTTTATTCGTAAATGACGTCTCAACTACTCACGATCGATGTTAGTAATATTTTCTCATTACACGAACACGTGTGTACCGTTTTTCTGACATGTATCTCCATTCGCGCCAAAATTCGCAAGGTCAAGGATACCACATGGAAAACGTGCGTGCATTTATCAGATGCAGAAACTGCATATACATGACTAATTTCGTGCACGGATATGTCCAGTGATGATATGGTAAATCAATAGCCATTTTAATTATGGCGTCTGAGCGTCATGATCAGATAGTCAAAATGAGCATGCGCTTTACTTGATCAAAGGAAAGATAAGGCGAGATAAATGACGTAATATACACGTATCCACGAATTGTTGGTCGGTATTTACTCAGGAGATTAACTTGACGCAGCGTGCACCCGTTTTGGTCCATTGAGTAGTACATGTATATAGCCTCTTTTCCTGTATATTTGGCCACTAAAGAGCTAAACTGCTTTTAAATTACCCTAAATGAACACAGTTTTAACACCAGTGAGACTTTTACCTATAACTTTAAGATCTCTCCTACTAAATAAAGGCCAGATAATGTAAAGATCAGCCATTCACTTTGTTACTGACCAATTCTAGGAAGGTACCCTAGCAACCAAAAATTCTTCAAATATTTCCTATCATTTGGTTCAGTCTTCATTTTGATACAAAAACGCTAAAATTTTGTTACAACTCATTAGAAGCATTCTTTATTAGACAAACACACACTAGCATACAGTTTGAAAATGAATGTTTACAAAATTCTTGGCTTATGCACAAAGTGTGTAGCAATTTTGGGGAATTTCTTTATAAAATCTTATTTTTCTCAGAATCTAAAATTCGCAATTTTTTAAGCCCAAAACAATATTTATGTGATAGAATGGTCTCAATACAGATAACTAACACAAATTTTATAAGAAATAATAGTTAATTTCCATTATCTGGCGGTGGCCGAATCTATAGGAATGGCTGAATCTATAGGAAAGAAGGATACACACGCCTGCTCAATTAACTAGTATATGGTTGTATATACGGCATAGCCGAGATCAAAGAGGGCAGGGCGGGGTCGAGGGCGGGGGACAAAGAGGAACCGGCACTGCACCCTGCCATTTAGGCCTAGCTGGAGCACTGCACAAGGAATATGGAATCAGTGGAAATATTTTAATGCTTTTAATAATATTTTGGTTAATTTTACAATATTTGTTGCGTTCTGTTTTCTATATATATTTTTTTTTTAAACAATCAAATTGGTGGATCCAATAACCTAAAAATCATACAATTCTGGCCCCACGCAATAAGTGTTATATAGTTAACATTTTCACTAGAAGTTAGATCTGGAAAAAAATTCACCATATAAAAATAGCTCAGTAGTTTATAAGCACTTACAGTGAAATGCTATTGTTTGCCACTAATGACAAAAACAGTGATTTTATTTTCTTTGGATATTAGCATTCCATTTTTTGTACAGTAACGTATATAATATTGTATATGTAGAAATAAATCCAAAACAACTCTGATTTTGAATCTGTGAATAGCATGGCTACGTGATTTTTTGGGGATGTTTTGATCATGAATCCCAATATATTTCCTAGAAGATACATTCTGATTACAAAACTGAAATTAGCATGAAAATATCTTACTTGAAAGTGAAGTTATGACAATTTTTGTACAGCACCCGTCAAAGCGCAATAAAACGTTACACAAGAAAAAAACGTGAAGATTCATGATTAACTATGTTCAAACTTCAATACTTACCCTGTCAGTGGCTGTAATGATATGTTATAGTGGCTGCACTCAAATGCTAGACTACAGGGTGGAGTTCTGACGATAAACAGAACAATAAAATAAACTGCCAAACACTTAACTACAGAAATGTAACCCATGTTGTCATAACTTCCTCAATAAGCAGCCATTTGTGAGCAACACATCACATGATTATCACGTGCTCATGAGACAAGACGGTCCGCGATAAAATTCAGTCTCAGTCGGCAACCTCCTCGCAGAGAATTGATTGGTTCCGAGCATAGCTTTCATAAAAACGAGAAATATCTTTAGAAAAGATATTCGGCATATGTTGTGATTCTAAATGTTTGTAAAGAATGTAAATTGAATATCCTACGTGAATATTTAAAACTGATGCATATGTTGATTTGGTTTATAAACGAGCAGTCTCATGTCTTCATAGATCGCTTTTTCTTTACGCATTTAATGTTATATATCGATATTATTTAAAATAAAATAAATAAGCAATTTTCATTATCAAATAGCGAACTCATTCTTCCATGTGGCTTGCTCCCAAAACAGTAGTATGAAATGTTTCTAGATCTATATTTGAAATAAATAAAAAGGAAACTGGGTATCATTCTTTCGCGTCAAAGCAATGAACTGATGAATTGTCCCTTGTTTTAGATCAGTGCTTCTTGAATAACCCATATTAGTCAGACTCATCTGCTCAACAACGTCAGTATGTTTATCTATACAAAGTAAAAATAAGCATTTTACCATTACAAAGAAATGTATATAGATTTAAATATTTGAAGCGTTTTATTAAATTATTTTAGTATAAAATGCATTTATTTATAGTCTATATAAAAACAATGTACATTTGTAGATTGAATAGCCTCTGCACGAGAATTTGGTAGAAACAGTCTAATAAAAGCAAAGAATAGAAATGTCGAAACATGTCCAGTTTTCGCCAGTTTAATTGGGATGGAAACCTCTAGGAGACAGCTCTGTTGAACAAACATATAAAAATAAGGGATAAAAAAGACAATAATAATAATAATAATAATAAAAATAATAGTACATTCATAACGTAGTGTTGTAGTTATATTTCAGAGAAATGTTATAAATTTGTATGATGCAATTATATGTATATTAAATAATTACGCTTATTAATTTCAATAAAGTTTTCCATGGAAAGCATTCAAAATGCAAGGTTATGCAGTTACAGATTAAAATATAATAATAATCAAAACAAAATTACAGCTGCATCAGCAGGAAATAAATCTTACTTCAGCACAAGGCAATTTCCAAAAACAACAGAGCAGAATACAAAAACACATAACAAACACAAAACACACATAATTATGAATTAAACTTAGTCGACCGCCTTTGAACGATCAATGCAAAGCATTGGGGGTTTAAACCGAATTACGTGCGCCCGAACATCACTCTTGGCCCTGATTTATTCATAATACATTTAAATGTAAATAATACCAATTAACCTCGTGGCTTCGCAATTCAAATTCAACAGCAATAAAAGAGAATACTTATTCAATTTAATTACCATTTAAATACTCAATGCTTGAATGTAAACCATAATAGCAGAATTGCAACTTTCTGAGGTGAAATGAAATAAAAACAAGTATCATCTTGTTAAAACGATTTAAAGACACAGCATCATATACGGTTCAATTTTTGAATCATTGTCATGCAATACAGGACGAAGCCGTAATGTAGGATGTAAAATCGGATTTTTGAAATTTCATAAATAAAGAATTATTTATTTTCAACAAACTGTGTCTTAAAAGACAAATTCCAAGCGAGGAAACAGGATTTGGAGTTAGTGTGGGCGGAAAATTCAGTATATTTAACATCATATACGCGTATAAATGATATATTTTGCAAACCAATATACTAGTTTAATTGCACGGTATCATACTTTAGCTTCTGTGCAACACAATATCGTAAGAAATCAGACAAACGTATATCATTCTTCGCTGATTAAAATGTCTGAGCTAGTGTGAGGGATAAAATATCGATTTTTTTGACTATTTTACTATTTTACGGGGGGGGGGAGGCGGGTCGTACGACGCTCCTTCCGCTGCCCTCTCAATCCGTCTATGATGTCAACATATATATGTAACTGAATCTGCCCCGTAACGGTGTTTAACTTACATATATTAGCTGTATTTGCACGAAAGTGTCATTTTAAATGTGCAATATGTTTGTAAGTTCGCGCTTTTTATTTGTTTAAGAAGAAATCGATATATTTTATGAAGAAATGTTAAAAAGATCTATCATAATCTCTTATTGCTTTTTTTTTTATTCTTGTGCATTTTTAAATTACTTGTTTTGTTTATAATAATGTAAAGAATGTATTGTGTTTACTCTCTATATGTTACACAAATTGTAAATAAATTATGTTGTTGCGGTAATGACAACGAGTGAATCACTGTTGCGGAGAAGACATCGGCTATGAAATACAGTCAAATATACGGATATATTTACATTCAATTAACGATTAACTAATTTTGTTGAATGTATACATCCATTTAATGAATTGTGCATACAAGCAGGTATGTTTTATTTATCCAAGTTTTATTAGTGTTGCGGAGTTGACCGTTTCGGTGATGCTACTTTAGCAAAAAATGTACTTGAAAATGCAATAAATATTGTTTTGCGCGCGTTTAAAACATTTTATATGTGACAGAACCATGGATGAAAGTGAATGGCTTAAATCTTCAATGAGCATTTACAATTTAGTCACAGTTTTCTTCATCAGCACATATAGTTATGGCGATTAGAAAGATTACGCAATACAAAATGACAACTTGCCATCTACCGGAGAGAATTGCCAAAATATTTAAAAGCTTTGCCATTTTCCAGTTTAAATTATTATAAAAAATATGCATCGTATGTTTTACTCTTATATACACTATTTCACGGTGTTAAAGCGAATCGGTACCCTCTCCGTTAAGAATAACCGAAAATACCCCCTCTCCGTTACGGTACCTGCCTCTCTCCGTTATAAACCAACACGGAAAACTACCGGTTGGTCAATTACACGTTAATAAATATGTTTCTATCGCTATAATTGGAGTTTTATTGGTTTCACGGAACATCTTGGACATTGAACTACTTGAATATCGTGTACTTCACTCTACAAAGCAGTCTGTTTTATTGAAATAGTGAAAACAGTTCTCAACTGTGACTGACATTTCCTAATTAGTGATATTTTTTGTCGTGTTTTCCTTTGCTGAATTAAAAGCCTGTGTATCATTAACGTTACTTAGTTTTAAAATGATTCACCGATGTATGAATGTTATTACCGATAACATAATTGGTAGAAAACTGATATATATAACTTAAACCTAGGCGACGACACAGTAAAGCAAGGTACATGTAACCTCTCCGTATGAGGAACATGTATCCTCTCCGTCGCCCCAGCCTTTATTCAATGATATTCTCGGAACATACAAAAAGAGCTTTTTCGTCATCAACTCTTATTGATTTTGATTGACAATTACTAGTATTCGGAATTGGGGTACTGCTTTTTGTTTGAATTCGCACAATAGCACATACGTATAGATTATGCACAGTTACGGCAGTTCACGACCTAGTAAATGCATATGAGCAACTATTGCCTTTTTAGCTAGACTACTGGTATTAACTGAATAGTCCGAGCTATTCTACTCACCCGTTCGTCTGCATCGAGGTTTGTGTGCAACAAGTACAAATCACTGTAAAAATTACAGAGGTTCAATTGAAATTTCACGTATGTCTTAGGTTCATTATGTTAGGATACTGACAAAGGCCCATGACTCTGACCTGCAATTTAACGAGAGGCTCTTGTTTAAATTGATCTGTGACAGTTTTTGCACTGTGTCTTGTAATTATTATCATATTATAATTAATGGTCACTAGTTTATAATTATACGGTCAATAAACCCGGATATTTGTATACACGGTTTGACAATACGCACTGGATTAAGGAAAGTTTGGTGCCAACTGTAGATCTTTAATCGGTCTAGTGTGTGATGTTTCTTGAAAGGAAGACAAGCACTTTTACACGTAATAGATTTTAATCTTCTCCCATACCATTACATAATGCAACTAACTACTTACAACAATAGGAATATACTATTATCTAAGCAGTGTAACACGATACATCAGGCTAGCGCCAGGGGGTGATAACGCGCTTGCGTGGTGTCCAAGTGCGATCTGTAGGCTTTATTGACAACAATGGCCCCTGTTGTTGGCTGTCCAGATTCACCATTTTAGGCTGATGGGGCCAAATATTTCCTTTCCGTTTTGCGTCTTTAAAAATATTATATTATCATAAAGTGTATACCGCATTGGCAATAATTGTAAAGCATCGCAAATGCGTTTAAGCGTCTTTTAAGTGTCTGTTTCCGGAGTTACCGCTAGATTTCACATTTCCATTGTTATTTTTAGAGCTCTAAATATATTAAGTTAAAGTTGATAGATACATTCGCGACAGTCACTTGCAGACAGTATTGTGATGATGGCACAAGTCGGTTCAAAGATAATTCGCTCAACTTTATAATAGCGTTTTAAATAATAAATAAGGTATATAAAGAATACATGGTTTGTGCCCAGATGGAGAAAGTTCATCCTGTGAGGCTCAGAAAATAAATATAGGGCAAGCTTTAGCATTTGATATAATGAAAACAAGGCGCATTTATTACACACGAAATATAAGCAAATAATATATTCATATTCATATTTATATTCATATTAATATTATTATACGATGTCAAATTTATGTTTGATAACGCTGACATAAACTCAATAATATTATAAATTGTAGTTGCTTATTAATAACGATAAATTTTCATTTTTTAGGAAAATATCACTGTACTAATTTTCATTTGGAATTAAATGATTCTAAATGATTTTATTTTGTAAAGCAAAACTCAAAATGAGCGTGTCTGGCGGTGTTAATTACTCGAAGTTTAACGAATAAAGTGCTTTTGCGTATTATCGTTTACATGTATGTGTACCTATGTTTTGTACTTATAACTCACGATACAACGCATCATTCTAAGCCCTATATAGATATGTTTAAACGCTTCTAAATAGTTTATCGAATCACGGTTAACAGGCAGCAAAAAGATAATACCGGTAAATACACTTGTTGCATCATGCATAAACGGTATTTTTCTAAAAAAAATCGCGTGTATCGTTGTATTTAAGCACCAAAGCGGTTGAGTTCTACACATCTTTAGTTGAAAGGATTTTTCTAGACAGAAATCATTCCCATATCACTAACCGTATAGATAAGAACTCGTGTACGTATTAATGAACTATAACGGAGAGGCTACAGGTACCACAAATAATGTAGTAACGGTGAGGATACTGGTGCCGGTGTGATTTTCATTTTATTCGTTTTGAACATATTTGAGACAAGATTTATCTTTTTGTGATTTTTACTAATATAATATCAGCCGTGAATGTACAAAAAAGAAATTAAAGAAACCGATACGAATATAGACACAAATTTCAAATGTAAATATGTGTGGTTGAAGACTGTCTGAAATTGTTTTCTTTCATTTGAGTTCCTTATTGCAATTGTACAAAAAACAAACATGCTTTTTCATAACTTAATGATGCCAATGTTCCGTGCGCCATTAATTTTCAAGCAACTAACCCCATAACTACCGTTTTCCTGTGTTGTTCGATGACTCCATACACAAAAACATGTTGATTTAACGGAGAGGGGCAGGTACCGTAACGGAGAGGGGGCTTTTAGGGTTATTTTTAACGGAGAGGGTATCGATTCGCTTTAACACCATATATTTACTAATCAAATTTTTATAGTTTTATGAGTTTTTTTTTATATATAAGTTGGTTAACATATGAACACATCTTCAGAGTGACAATGCATTTTTAAGCAGGTTTGCAGTTTAAAGATCCGAATTTCATTTCACTGATAAAAGTTTCATATCACCATTCATTTTGTTTTATTTCTTTCATCATATAGAATAACTACAATTCAGATTATATAAGATTATGAGACAGAAAGACTTATATATGAATTTAACAATGGGTGAAACGTCTTGACCATAATTTATAGAATTACCCAACTTCTTTAATGTGAATTGATATTTTATGACATTTTATTTGTTATGTTATTAATGGCACTAATATTGGTTGTTACATGTGTTATTCTTTTTAAATATTAATATTTGCTATATGAATAGGTGATTTTTTGTTAATCTCCTTGCGGGATGCAGTTCTGGGGGAACCAGTCTAATAAATTAGACCGTTTTGTTTTGCACCAGGTTGACTTACAACATATTTTAGAGAATATGAAAAGAAACTTGTTTTTGCAAAAAGAGCATGTTATTGGCATTTTGCCTTTGTTTGCACTTGATAATTTTTCAGTTAGAGGTAAGTTATCTTCTGTTTTGTGGTTGCCCGTTGGAACGTTTTGTTATTGCGTTCTAGTATTGTTTGGAGACAATAGGTTTCTTGCACACAAATCGGATGGTGAATATATTCGGATGTTGATTTTCCACATTGGTCATTCGCACTCGCAGTATTGACGTTAAACATAGACTTGTAGATTTTGGAACTCAGTCCTTTAAATGCATCAATCTTTATATAATAGAATGTAGTCAATACTGCGAAACACAGTGTAACAGGGTATTCACTAGGGGTGCATCAATACGGTAAAACCCGTATTGCAATATATTGCGATATATTAGACCAGTATTGCAGTATGTATTGAATACATATTGAATACATAACGACAAAATTAATAGACAATACAAAAGCACCTATAATTTGCATCTAGTACATGTATTTACTCAGTTTTATTGTAAGGTATCGTAAATACTGTAAAACAGGTAACGACATCAACACCAAGCAGTCAAAAAATATTATTTACATGTCCAGTTGCCAAACTTCAAACTGTATTTAACATATCTTGAATAAGTGAATAGTATGTTATAATCACCAACATTCTTAATTTCTTATTTTAATCACATTATACGAAGGGAACTGCAGCAATTGAACTAAAGCGCATGATCTGGTACTGTCAACAGTTAACTATGTAATATTGTATTCAAATGATACTCTTTCAGAAAAATAAGCATTTTTTGTTATATATTCATTATGTTTTGTTTGTGATTAATTCTTTTTTTTATCAATAAAACAAGTGCATTTAATTATCATGCATTAATTTTTTTCCAATTTGAACAAACAATAAAATCCGTTACAAACTCAGGTAACAGCAGTTAAAACTAAGAATATTGACATTGTGAAGTCATCCATTAGCTGGGCTTCTGTTCCATTATTCAGATACATAGATACAGACTATAGCTAATTTACATACCCACTGGTTATTCATAAAATAGATGCAGACAGCCCGCACATTTCAGTCTCGTGTATGCATTGCTAAGAGTAACATCATTGTTAGTAGTTGTAGAGCGTAGCTTTCATTAGAATGCTATGAAATATATAACCTCACACTTGTGTTGTTCTTAAGTCATTTGACTATATACATTTGTATTACAAACCTCTACACTACGACAATACAACAACAGAACATGGTGTCAGAATAAAAGTGATTTCAACTGGATTTATGGACAATTATTTATCTTGTGACATTTAATACTGTACATTTATCATCATGGAGCTTGCTGGAATTGCACCACCTGTTATGAACTGGGATGATTCAAATCCATCAGACGCCTTCAAGAAATTCCAACGTCATGTCAATTTTGTCTTTTCCGGTCCGTTAAAGAATAAGACGGAAGAAGAGAAGGTCAGCTATTTATTGTTGTGGATTGGTGAGAAAGGCAGAGACATACATAGCACTTGGCAATTGAGTGAATCAGACAGTAAGAAATTGGACACTTATTTTTCTAAGTTCGCCTCACATCTACAGCCGAAAATCAATCCAATATTCAGCCGTTTCAAGTTCTACAGCCAGAAACAGGACTCAGACACCATCGATCAGTTCGTCACTAGGCTTCGTCTGATCGCAAAGGAATGTGATTTTAAAGACACTGACGAGATGATCAGGGATCGTATTGTCTTCGGGACGAACTCTTCGAAAATCAGGGAAAAACTGATAAACGAAGGTGCAAAGCTTACATTAGATAAAGCGGTGCAAATTGCTCAGTCGTACGAGTACAGTCGGGAGCAATTAAAGTCGATGCAATCTACGGCATCGAATTACGTCGCGTCAGTCGCGAAACCAGGGCGGAGGAAGCAGTCCAACAAAGGGGCTACCGCTGGATCGAAGGTCAAGGATACCGGGATGGCCAGACGAGCGTTACCGAAGAGTGACCGTGGCATTCCACATCGGAGCACCAAATCGTGCAACAACTGCGGACGTTCACACGCGAAACGAAACTGTCCCGCATATGGGAAAACATGCCATGCGTGTAACAAACTCAATCACTTTGCATCTCATTGTAGAGCAGTAAACTGTGTTTGTGACAGTGAGTGTACCTCCAAGTGTGAAGAAACAGACTACAATGATGACATTGGTATGGTGAGTACAAGTTCTCCAGATCGAGCTTTTGTTGAACTTTTGGTGGGTCCTTCTAATACTGCGATAGGTTTCAAAATTGACACAGGATCTGTAGTGAACATACTACCAGTTGCACAATATAGAGCCATGAAAATTTCTCATCCATTACAGCCAGCAGTTCACACTCTTACAAGCTACACAGGCAACACTCTTCCAATACTAGGTCAAATTAATCTCAAATGCAGTTATAAATCAAAGGTGATTCAAACTGATTTCTACATTGTGAATAGCAAATCACGTCCATTATTGGGTATGCAATCTTGCCTAGATCTTGGACTAGTGCAGTTGACATTCTCAGTTGAGAATAACGGCCTTGACCGTGACGCAGTTTTGACTGAATACGGCGACTTGTTTAAAGGCACTGGGGTTATGTCCGGTACATGCAAATTGTACTTGAAACCAGATGCTGTTCCTGTGGTAAATCCGCCTAGGAGAGTCCCCGAGGCACTCAAGAAAAGACTTAAGACAAAACTAGACAGTATGGAAACAGAACAGATCATTACTAAGGTAAATGAACCGACTGACTGGGTTAACTCCTTAGTAGTAGTTGAGAAACCTAAGACAGGTCAGTTGAGGGTATGTCTAGACCCGAAGCATCTTAATGAGGCTATCAGACGTCCACATTATCCGATGCGCACAATTGATGACGTCACGAGTAAGCTAAGTGGCGCAAAGCACTTTAGCGTCCTAGATGTTACACATGCTTATTGGTCAATTAAGTTGGACACAAAGTCCTCTTACCTTACGACGTTCAGTACCCCGTTTGGACGGTACAGGTACTTACGTATGCCATTTGGTCTGAATTGCAGTCAAGACATTTGGCAAAGGACCATTGACGAAACATTTGAAGGTCTTAAAGGAGTAGCATGTGTTGTTGACGATATTTTGATTTGGGGAAGTACAAAGTCTGAGCATGACAGTAATCTACTCACTTTGCTGGACAGGGCTCGCGAGAAACGGGTACATTTCAATCCTGAGAAACTCCTGATTGACGTGAAAGAAGTGCCATTCTTTGGTCATGTCATTACAGACAATGGTCTTAAGGTTGACAGTGGAAAGGTCAAAGCCATTACTTCTTTGCAGTACCCCAAATCAAAGGCAGAACTTGAAACAGTTCTTGGCATGGTGAATTACCTGCAAAAGTTTTCACCACATTTGGCTGACATTACAAGCAGTTTACGTGCTTTACTAAAGAAAGACGTGGAATTCGTATTCGATCAGCCACAAATTGACGCTTTCGATAAAATGAAGGACGTAGTGACGCAAAGCCCAGTACTCGCGTACTTTGACAATAAGAAACAGGTTACGCTTGAATGCGATGCAAGCAAACATGGTGTTGGCGCAACCATTTTGCAAGACGGCAAACCAATTGCTTTTGCAAGCAAGACATTGACCCCTACACAGAGCTCATATGCAAACATCGAACGTGAGATGTTGGCAATAGTTTTTGGCTGCCAAAGGTTTCATCAGTATGTGTATGGACGTAAGGTCATAGTTCACTCTGACCACAGGCCAATTGCAGCCATCATGAAAAAACCTCTGTCTGCAGCACCACCTCGTTTGCAGAGAATGTTACTCATGATTCAGAAATACGACATTGAGGTCAAATATGTGCCTGGGAAACAAGTTCCCATTAGCGACCTACTGTCTAGACAGCCAATGAGTCATACGCTTGACGAATATGAGGGGCTTGACTTGCATGTTCACACGGTTCTGAAATGTTGGACATTTAAAGACAGCAGACTGGAACAGTTGAGAGTTGACACAAGTCGTGACTCACAAATGCAAACACTAAAACAGACTATAGAGACGGGTTGGCCGGAAACAAGGCAGGGCTGCCACAACTCCATAATTGAATTTTTCAATCACAGAGACGAGCTGTCAACAGGTGATGGTTTGATATTTCGGGGACAAACAATTTTGATTCCCAAACAGTCACGTGCAGAATTGATTGAAAAAGTCCATGTTGGTCACATGGGTGTGGACAAAACAATCAGCAGGGCAAAAGACGCATTTTTCTGGCCTGGGATGGTAAGGGAAATTACAGACCATGTACTGAATTGTCCCATCTGTTGCAAACACAGAGCATCCAATGTCAAGGAACCCATGGTGTCTCATGAAACACCAACAAGACCTTGGCAATTTGTCCACAGCGATATTTTTCATTTTGATGGGAAAGATTATCTGTTGATAGTCGACTCCTACAGTAGACATTTTGAGATAGACTGGCTACCGACCGCAAACTCGCAAACTGTCATACTGAAACTGCGTGCACATTTCAGTAGATTTGGTGTGCCAGATTTATTCTTCAGTGATAACGGAAGTCAATATACATCACAATCATTTCTTGACTTTGCAAAAAAATGGAATTTCACATGCAAAACTAGTTCTCCCACTAGAGCACAGTCAAATGGTTTGGCTGAGGTCATGGTCAAAACAGCCAAACGCATTTTAATCAAGTCAAAAGAAGCCAAGTCTGATCCATACATTGCAATTCTGGAGTACAGAAATACTCCATTGCAAGATATAGGATTCTCGCCTACACAATTGTTGCAAGGTCGACGCACTCAATCATTCCTGTGAAAAGAGAGAAACTGTTACCAAAGGCAGTAAACACATCAGTTGTAACACACAAAATCAACATGGCGAAATCTAAGCAGAAACAGTATTATGATAGGTCATCAAAACAGCAGATACCACTGGCATATGATCAGTGTGTTAGGCATCAAGTTGGTAAAACATGGTTACCAGCAAAGGTTATTTCTAAACACAATGACAGATCATACAACATTCAAACACCTGATGGGGGTATATACCGCAGAAATCGACAATTACTCATGAAAACAAATGAGAAATTTGACATTGAGGAATTTGCCCCAAATGTCACGTTTAAACAAGTGAACTCACCACAGCCTAGCAAAACACCAGATCAACAGCAATTAAATTCACCAAATACAAACAGTGCTGCAAATCCTATCCCTGGGAACCAAACTTGCCTAAATTCGGGCATAACAACAAGATCTGGAAGGCTTGTCAAGCCAAACAAATTGTATTCTGGAGATGAATGGGTAAAATAATTGACTGTAAATAACAATGTGTTGTGAGTGTTATCTTGGCATTTATTGGTGTTAAACGATAACAGTCGTGCATTGAATGAGTTTCACTTGAAACATGATCTACCTGAAGCGTGGCAGTGCTGATAAACTTGATTGTTTTCAGTATGGAATGTTGTTGCTGACATGAATAAATTTACTATGAGAATGTTTGATTATATTTGTCATGAATGAATGTTCTTGTTTATTAATGATAATACATTATTTTGTTTAGCCTATGTGGACATGTGTTATCATTATTGAAATCATTACATGTATTTGTTTATTACATATATCTTATATTTTAGTGATATATTTGACATAATGTGTTCTAGAGTTGTTTGCATCTTGAAAATGTATTTCTTATAAAAAGAGGGAGATGTTCCATTATTCAGATACATAGATACAGACTATAGCTAATTTACATACCCACTGGTTATTCATAAAATAGATGCAGACAGCCCGCACATTTCAGTCTCGTGTATGCATTGCTAAGAGTAACATCATTGTTAGTAGTTGTAGAGCGTAGCTTTCATTAGAATGCTATTAAATATATAACCTCACACTTGTGTTGTTCTTAAGTCATTTGACTATATACATTTGTATTACAAACCTCTACACTACGACAATACAACAACAGAACAGCTTCCAAAATCTGCAAGCCTTCCTTAGCAGCAACGGTGTGTCGGTTTGACTGCAAAAGTCTTTGATGTGACTGCCAAACTCCGCCATTGTCTAGCAGTTTGTAATAAGTGTGTAACACACTGAGTGGTGTCCAAAAACATCAATCATTACTACTGTACCTGAACAAAACAAGCACTGTCGATAGAGCATTAATGAAGCAAGTGTTCTAGGGGAAATGACTGTCGATAGAGCATTAATGAATTAAGTGTTCTAGGGGAAATGACAAAGGGTGTCAAAAAATCAGAATGTTGTTTTGCTGCAGTGGATAAAGTGGAGATTTATATCTGGTGATGAAATAAACATGTATTGGAATCGAAATGGTAACTGTGTTATGAGGGAAAACTTGTTGAATATTAACATGAATATTTACTTTCAAGTTGAATTAATGTGTTTCGTGTATAAGCAGGGCTTTCCTTTGACCGGAGCTCCCGGGTTTTGATGCGTGGAAATTTCAAAATACGCTTTTTGACTCACGAGGCAATTTCCAGTCTTGCGTCTTAGAGTATAACTCGACTGGCTGATTATCAAAATCAGTCGAACAGCGATGTCAAAGCTGATAAAACACTCGGCCATTATTGGTTGGAGGCGGAGTCAATCTTTAAAAAGACGCTGTCGATCAGCAGTCAAGTTGTCGTGTAGCTCCGCCCATTAGGCGGAGTTTTGTAGCTCAGAAAAATCTATATGGACCAATTAAAACGCAGTTATATACGCTTCCAATGATGTGAACAGTCGACATATCGGCGTAATATACATGCATCCACACTTAAGTTAATGTACATGAGTCCGTTAGAGTTTGTTTATTCCCGACCATTTAACGTTTAAAACACAATTCACTCACCGCTTCCGTTGTTAATAATATCCACATTCCTCAATATAAAGGCATTGTTTTATATTACTTTCCTTTATATTTTGGGTAAAATTATTAATATATTTCCAAAATTTGGAATCCGATTTCAACAAAAATGCTGACTGTTATGTAAAATTTCTTAACTTAGAAATATCCACCATCCAATTTTAGTGTTTGAGTGTCATAAACACATTTTTAATAGTCTGTGAATTTCATGTAAATCCTTTGTTTTATAGAAAAGCGCGCGAAAGTTATGCTGACACAAACCACGTCACGTTCCGCGCATCGAAAGCGTGCATGTATTGACCATGTGCTTTACCAAATATATACATGTCATCGAGGAATAAAAAATTGGTAGTGCAAGAACTTTTAAATCTTTTCTTTTTGTATAAAACTTTCGTAGTGCAAAAACTTTGCAATCTTTAGAATTGGGATAACTATTTTATTGCAGTGTATTAATTAAACTTTTTAACAGTGAAACAATATTTGCGGACCGTAACTACGCATAGTTTTGGGGAAGTAAAGCCTACTTTTTATTGTTGTACATATATGCGATTTGTATTTTTTAAAAATAATTAGTATTTTTAGTATGCAAAGAATATGCTAAAATCGTCTTAATAATGATAATAATAATAATAATAATAGATCTAGTAATAATAATAATAGATCTAATAATAATAATAATATATCTAATAATTAATTTACTAATTATTTTCATATTTTGTTAAATGATGTTTTGTACATAAAGTTTCTGTAAATATTGTGGTACAGCAAAACCGTATTGCAATACGATATTGCAATTGCATGTATCGCGATATACCGATATACCGGTATATCGTTGCACCCCTAGTATTCACTACTAATGTTATTGCTATTTTACTAACCACTAATCTAGTTAGAGAAAGAAAAGTGTCAACGTGAGTGAATATTTGTGAACTGTTTTTACTACTGTCCGTTCCATGCTCTTATAGTGAGATGCTTTAATGTATAATCAATAGGTTTAATAGATTTTGCTATCTGTGTGCTATCGCTATTTTGACTTTGTAGAAGTATGGTAACTTATTTCATATTAAAACTATAGGGGTTGGTCACTGGTGAGTGTATATATTATTTTATTATATAATTTGTATTGAATTGAATTTTTAATATATTTTTATTTAATACTTGTCCTGAATTAATTAATACGTTAGTGTTTTATCCAGACCGTATCAGCACGGCACGGTGCCACGCCCCTTTATTGATCCGCCACCCTGCCCTTTTCAAAGGCAATTAGCGCCTCGTGCCCTCTTATCTATCGACTGTACTGATTGTTAACGAGGGCTCTTTGTGATGGCATATTATTATAAACTAATCTGTGACCAACTGATAAGATCAGCTGTAGGGGGCAGTCAGCGTACGAGTTTAGGTCCAGATACAATAAAATCGTGCTGGTATTGTTTTAAAAATGAGCGCAAATTGTCTTCTTTTATCAGCCTCATATTCACATGCACTTTCTAACATGTTTTTGTTTCGTGATTTTTTTTTTATAAACGTGACAACAAAGGGCAGAATGCATATAAATGTAGACTCAATGTGGTATTTATTCAAAAACTATGAAAACATGCATGTGTATACAATATTTCTTCCAATAATAACCAAAAATCCATTAAAAAAACGAACTGAAGAACTAGCTATAATTTCGGACAAACATATTCGGATAAATCATTTCAATTCGAATAGTTTTTCTGATCTTTGCGAAGAATATAACTTAATTATAAGAAGAACTTACAATATTGGAAAATTAATATGTGTTAATAAATTGACTTAATAATCATCAAATATACAAAAGTAATAATTCAAGAAACAAACTATTTTAATCTAATGTGGCCTTTTTCACAGTTCCACCGCGCACAAAATGCCCCTTTCCCAAATCAATCGCCATGCCCCTCTGCCCTTGTAGATTAAACACTATATGTATTACAATGAATTAGTGAAATTACTATTATTTTTATTATAATATGTTATATATAATAATTGTTGTTGTTTCAGGCCATTATCATTTAGATCATTTGGATCAAATTAATCATTTGAATTGACCATCTACATAATAAAGTATACAATTATACCTATGAGTGATTTATATATCACACCCTGCTACAACAGAAATTGATTCTCTTTAAATCAATAGGCTTTATATTGAGGCTATTTCAAGTATTTGGGAAACATAATTAATATAACTATATATTGATTGATAATTTAGGATGTGTATTTATTCATAAAGGAATAAATTTATTAGGTTAGATACCAGTAAATCCAATTCCCATAGGGTCCCATTATAAAATGGCAAACTTTCCAAGCATTTTTCTAGCATTTCCTTTATTTCAGATTGTGCAAGCCTGGTGTCAATTTAAAGATCAATCTGTCCTCTTTCAAAATTTTCAATAAAAAAGATACGTCGTGTTACTTCTAAGAAAATGCATCTCACTTGAATGCAGGCACCAGTAGAAAACAGGGTTTCGGCAGTCAAATTTCGACAAAAGCCCCATACCACAGTAAACACACCCCAAAAGTTCACCTTTCAAGTTAGCCTCCAACGAAATACACCAAAACGTTGCAGACACGCATAGAATATTAGAAATAACCACACAAGCCATGTCTGAGATTGCTAAATGGCTTTTATGCCAGAAGAGAAGAGGAACTCTTTAGTAATAGGCACTACTGGCGTAGTGGATATGGTGTCCGCCTAGCGATCAGGAGGTCCCGGGTTCGAACCTTACTGGGAGCGTTCTCAAGATCTCCCCCAAAGACACCAAGTACTGGTTCTACCCAGGAAACGGACTCGAGAGTGTCTCTATAAGCCTTCGGCTTTCGATGCAATCGAGCTAAAATAAATAGGTTTAAACTAAACTAATAGGCACTACTTTTGAATGGACCACGGAGGGATACACAATGATTTACTGGTATCTAACCTTAAAGAAAACTCAACATTTTGCTATCATGAAAAAAAAAATCTTCTAAATCATTAATAACCTAATTGTACCACACATGCAAAAGTTCAGGTCGATCCGCTAAGTAGAAATGCCTCAAAAAGGCATTTGAGTATGACACATGATAAGCCATCTGGCTTGCGTTTCAGTACTTGGATTGTATGGGGAGCGAAAACTAAAATTCGCACCTAAAGCACATAAACCAGTCAAAATACCAGTTCATTTAGACTTATTTTAATGCAATGGACAGTCATAAGGGATAAAACATGTCATATTTGCGTATAACATGATTCGATGTGCTGTGAGCTGCAAAAGGCGAGTTTCCGTACTTTTTTTCATTTTTTTTTACCTCCCAAAAACGGTTTGGCTTTTAAAATTGTAGCTAATGGGTCAGTTATGATATTTTTCACATTTATTCCCGTGAAAAGTAATAAACGCAATAAAATAACACAGTTACATGGTGATTTTATGTATAAGTGGACCCTAAAGGGCCGGTCCCTGGTTTTCTTAAAGGTTAGATACCAGTAAATCCAATTCCCATAGGGTCCCATTATAAAACGGCAAACTTTCCAAGCATTTTTCTAGCATTTCCTTTATTTCAGATTGTGCAAGCCTGGTGTCAATTTAAAGATCAATCTGTTCTCTTTCAAAATTTGCAATAAAAAAGATACGTCATGTTACTTCTAAGAAAATGCATCTCACTTGAATGCAGGCACCAGTAGAAAACAGGGTTTCGGCAGTCATATTTCGACAAAAGCCCCATACCACAGTAAACACACCCCAAAAGTTCACCTTTCAAGTTAGCCTCCAACGAAATGCACCGAAATGTTGCAGACACGCATAGGATATTAGAAATAACCACAAAAGCCATGTCTGAGATTGCTAAATGGCTTTTATGCCAGAAGAGAAGAGGAACTCTTTAGTAATAGGCACTACTTTTGAATGGACCACGGAGGGATACACAATGATTTACTGGTATCTAACCTATTATATTTCTTACCATGTAGTCTTGGAAATAACCCACTAGCCAGAAGCCCGAAACAAGTAAAAATCATCTGGGCAAGTTAAAATTTTGACCTGTCTGCCGGAAAGGGCACGTTCAAGAATTATGATTCATTTACAAAAATACAACAATTGCCAAATTTGTTTTTCATGAAATGTACCATTATCACATGATTTTCTTTCCGTTTGTCCAGGGTTGTGGAAATTATTCACTTGTCCATGGACAAGTTCATTGCAAAAATCTACTTGTCCACAAGTAAGTGTCACTTGTCCAAGTAAAAATATTATTCTGCAACCTTCATATGTATATTTTGTTATGTAAATATGGGTATTACTGTATTGAAGTATTGCAATCCAGTATAATTGTGTTCTTCGTCTAACCAAGTAGTGCTAAGTAAAAACTAGTAAATTGTCAGCAGAAACTTTTATGTTTAATAAACATCTCAATTGAGACACTCATTGACAGTGATGTGAAAGGAGAGCAAATATTTGTGTTTTCGGTTGTTTGATTCTTCACACCCTTTTTCTACTTGTTTGCTATCTGATATAATAAAAAAATGATCCCTTGTGAACTTTTGCATACACAATTTTAACGTTAAAACGCATTGATGAACACTAGCAACATGCATAAACGTCATTGCGAGTTTAATGCCAGAATATGAAAATCAAATTACTGCAATTAGTTTCAAAATTAAACCTACCAGATTCGAGGTGCGAAAAACAACCTTGCTGAATTTTAGACAGTCATAATATGGGCCCGAACGATAGACTTGTCTGAGTTTTCCAAATGACTTAATTAGAATGCGGATGACGGACCAGACCATGACGGCAGAGTCCTAATGGTTCAGAAAATTTAAACAGACTCCATTGTGATTGGCTTTAACATCAAATAAATTGGTAATTGGTGATTATTGCACATACATTTTCGAAGTTTTTATTGATTCGAATACTATTTTGGCCCAAGTCACTAACAAAAACGACCCATTTAAATCTATCGAGTTGGCCGTTTGGCCGGTCATGTAATTAAACTGTTTTGACTCGTCACAAATTTGCGGATACCTGAACAAAACATTTGAGTGTGCGATGATTTTGTTTGCTCCATGGAAAAACTTGTTCATTTTTATCGAGAAAATCTATGTGAAGAAGGGGCATAACTCTGTCACAATACAAAACAGAGTTGTCATTCTGTTACGCCGATATTGTACCTGTCCGCGGACAAGTTGACAGGAAAAATTAACGCGTCCGACGGCAAAATGACCCGTGTCGGATAAGTCGGGCATAGGATTTCTGCGTATAACTGACTGTATGAACATCACTTTCATTTGCACTCAGGGTTTCCCGCAGGATTTTTTAAAAGCATGTCCCCATCCAATCTGCCCCCTTATGACCCCCTCTCCGAAATCTGCCGCTCCTTTTGACCCCCACCTTCCCAAAATCGGCCGCAACGCTCGACCCCATCTGTCTGAAATGGGCCGCACCGCTTGATCCCACCTGCCCAAAATTGGCCGCATCGCTCGACCCCGTTTTATTTATTTAACTAAAATCGCAATAACTGGCTTTTTCTTAAATGAATAAAATGTGTTAACCTTTGGAGGCATTTTTTATTTGTGGAATTAATTTTCAGTTATACGTGGTATTCTGAGTCGTTTAAAACCCTACTTTTTTCGCCTTGAAATTCTTTCATGAATGCTAGTTGTTTCAAAAACTTTTCTATTTTCATGGGGACATTAAAAACAGAAAAAAATCATCTTTGTTATTAAATAGTTGAATGCATGATTTTAATTGACATAAATACGTTCATGTATCTCCATGAAAAAGGAGGGTTTTGTTACAAAAGTGAGTGAAACTTATGCCGCCATGCACAAGGTCTTGAAAAAAATGCGTGAAATGTTCACGCGCTCAATTGCAAAATGTTTATGTGAACAAAATAATGTTCAACAATGTCAAATCGTGTTTTAAAATTAGGCTCTATATTATATTTTTCTTTTCAATATTTTTGATTGTCAGTTTGTGAAATAGCTTCAAGAATTACCTAGATAAAATTTAATGGTAAATACAATAATAAAATGTTTTAAAATGCATGTTCACTTTTCATGACAAGCGCTAGTATTTGTTGTCAAACACTTTAGTTGTTAGTAAGGTGTAAACTCCGCCTTTAAAATCGCCGTATTTGATTGGCTAATGATATGTTGTGGGTGGGACTATACTTTTCAGTTACTTGTCAATCACACTGTTGGAAACGACACCCTATCGATCAATACGGCGTTCGTTTATGACCCTTCAATTAAAGACCTATGTAATTAGATAAAGGGATCAAGGGTTGTCGCTTTGAAAATTAAGGCTTGTCAGCGTAATTTAAGCATGTCGGCAGACGACTGACTGCTTTGAAGGCATGTCGGGCCCGACAATTGAAACAGACCTGTGGGAAACCCTGGCACTGTTTAAGTGATTTCTATGTTTTATTTCCTAGTTTAGGACAAATTCAGGTGCATTCAGCAAGTTGAAATTGTATGGCTTATGCCCGAATGGTCAATTATTGTGAAGACTGATGTTGTGTGCATTAAAATATTCAAGTTTGTCTGATGTTCAGGCTTCCTACTATACATGTTGTGTTAAGTAACCAAGCCAGGACTGTGACTTTGTAGTTCTTTGAAAGAAGTGAAATTCACTGACAATTTTAGTAATTAATATATTGTCACTCTAATTTCCAGAGCTGAACACCAAAACATGTGATGGCTTACAATCCGAACAGACACCAACCAGACCGAGGCAGAGCTATTCATGGACCATCAAGAAGGCAAGGCGTTGATCATCGATCTGATGGTGCATCTGTGTCGTTGCTAGGATTCCATCCCTCGGCAGCTGGTGCTCCAAGTACTCGGCCCACTCGTACTGCTCTGCTACATGAACCACATGAGCCATGGCCTGTTGTTCAGCATAGGCCTGCTGCGCATGTTTCCCAGCCAAGAAGTACAAACCGGAGTCTCCAGTCGCCTGTGACATACCGTACCCAGCCAAGTCACAGTAGGGCGCAGTCTCGTGGTGATTCATCTTCATATCTGCATAACACAGCGAGGTCATCAGCAACAAGTGTAAAACACAGTGGGGCTAGAAGTGTGAACAAAAGCAATCCTGTGTACCATTACGGCCATGACGGCAATTACCATGACTATGAAACTGGATACTATGGAAATGATGCTGCTTCGGTCCAAGATGTTGACAACTATGGTGATGTCGATGCAGTTGAACAAGCGTGGGAAGATGACAATGCTGTTGAAGACGAATGGGGAGACGATGCTGATGCAGTTGATAAAATGTGGGAGACTTTTGAAACTGACGGTAATTAATAATACGAAAATGAATAAATACATATAAATAATAATATACTTTTGGCCCTTTATTTTGCTGCCATTTCAAATAAATTTTATGGCTTTTAATAACTACGAGTACGACTACATAAGACTTAGTAACAATAAACCAGTCACGACACATATTGAAAAGCAGTATAATGATTAGAATATAATATATGTGGGAGGATCATATTTTCTAGAAAGTCAGACGGTCCTGAGGTCCGCCGATCACGCTCATGTTGTATCCGAATTTTGTGTATCCGAAAATGGTGCATGGCCGAACATGCGTATTTTAAAGTATAACTATTATCTTCACAGTTTTGACACCTCACACTTCAATAAATTTTCATTTCTATGTTTTTTTGTGAGTTTTAACTTCACAAAATTCAAGAAGTACAATTAAAAAAAGACCATTTTGTATCCGAATTATGTGTTTCTGACAATAAGGTATGTCCAAAATTTTGTATTTTAATTATAATTATAAACTACAAAGTTTCCATACCTTAATCTTCAATAAACTTTAAATTTTTATGTCTGTTATATGAGTTTTGCTGAACTGAAGTTAAAATGTAATGTAATACAAGATGGTCACTTTGTACTTTAAAATTAACTACGTGACATCATTAACTTCTTTTTAAGCCAACTAACAAATAAGCGTTCATTGTATTGAACTATGTTTTTACTACGATGTTTAGCTAGATTTCATATTACTATGAATATTTTATATCGTTATGAATGCAGCACAGTACATAAAATTATTATGCAGCAAATGCACGTTCTCCATGCGGATTACATGCATGCGGCTGCTATTATCAGTCTCTATAGTAACCGGCCACGATTTTATCGTGGAGAAGTAAACTCTGAGATTGACATTAGACACTGATCGATGTCAGTTATATAACAGTCAACAAGCTACAGCAAAAGCACTCTAATTATCGATGGCTAGTGACACGACTGGGGTCATTCACGTCACTGATCCTCCGGAGTTGGCACCTACAGTGCATAGGGGCCATAAAATGTGTGTACTGTGTATTGAAATCAGGGGATTATCACAATTTTTATAGTTACTGGAGAGATTAAAGAAAACTGGTCGGACCGATTGGTTGTCATTTCAAGCGGTCTTTTTCAAACCCAATCAGTCTCAGACCGGCAAAACCGAAAAATAATATGATCCCTGATATGTGGTGCTAACTATTTAGTCATAATCCTTCCCAAAAAAGAAAAACTTGTTCCTTCTACTTGTTACAAAGTGTCAGTTATGTTGCATTGTCCTCCATGATTCTATGATCTCTAGGGGTTGTTTGTTTTCAACAAGTCTTTTGAATAATACAGCCCATAATATAATCAATAGTATGATAATTATTAATAATATTAATACTATTTGTGTTGTTCATTTCTTTTCAGGTACGTTTGCTGCATCCAAACCAGCAAATCAAACAGCTGCCAGCTGGAGACAACCTTCTGCTCCAGGCCATGATACCTTTCACAGAGGCCTTAAACAGTTTCAGGGGAAGTCATTCCGGCCATCGGATCATGATTTAACCAATACCTCTTCTGTTGGACAGGTTCACACACAGAAGAGATCCCATCCCAGGGATAGTGTTGCTAGTGAGGTTCATCAAACGGGTACAAATGTGAATCGAGTTCACATAAACATTCCTCTGACTGCTCAGAAAGAAGTGCTTTTATCAACACATGTAAATGAATCTAAAATTTCTTCAGTTTTAGTTCTGAGGCATAATCCTCGGCCTGTACAGAACAAGGGGCTGTCAACATCTCATAAAAGCAATGCCACAGAGTCTGCAGTGTTGCCTACAAAAAAGAAACCACTTTTACCAGATCCAACAAACGTTAGCCCTATGCTTTCAGATTCCACAAAAACAGTTCATAGGCAACATCATCCAACAGTAAAATCTCCTTTGCTTCCTACACCAATTGTAAAACAATCGAAAACACCACCTGTGATTTATGAAGCAAGAAACATCAGTGTGGATTATGATGTGATAGAAATTGACTCTGACAATGAGGTGACTGTTGATAAAAATGATCATAAAAAGAGATCTTACAAAGATTCTCAGAGACGAAGGCATTATTCTAAGGACGGTGAAATTGCTGTGAATCAGTATAAAAATGAAACTCATAGGTTATCTAGTCATGATCGTGATGTCTCAACTTCTGTTTCATTGAATGCAAAGGGGCATTCTCAGGTACATAGTGATAAAATCGATAAAGAAAGTGTACCTGTAAAAAGGCATGATATTCCTGACAGATCAGCAAAAAGGCACGCACAGAACTCTGATAATCCCATCAAATCAACAAGAGTGGAAAAAGAAATATTTGAATATTCACATACCCGTCAACCTGATGTTTTAGTTAGGCAACCATCAAAAGAAAATGTGAGTGCTAATTTTGTTGATGTAGAACGTGTTACAAACAAAATGTCCACAAGTGCTGGCACAATAAATGCAAAGAACCTTCCAGTGGTAAAGGAGTATAATCATAGTTCTGCTGCTAGTGCATTATCAGACAACATACCTCAAGTAAATGGCAGACAAACTAGAATAGACTCATTACATACACCTTTACCTGGTGATGTGGTTCCCAAAGCGAATGATTCAAATACAGCTGTGGATGACATAACCCGACAAAGAAAGCTTGAACTTCAAGCAGCACTCTTAGCTCTCAAGCAAACAATTGAAAAAGTTGGAAAAGCATTGACGAAAAACAAAAACCCTGAAGTGAATCCCAGTCCTGCTACTTCGACTGTCCACTCAACAGTTGGGAATGATAAAGCAGAAAATTCTGTTGTTGAACAAGTTGATGATGAAAATGAAAGCTATGTTGAAAAAGTTACCAAAGAAGAAATAGAACGTCAGAAAGCAATTGCCACTGGTGGGCATGAGGACTTTGAAACAGATAATGATCATGATGAGCTGGAAGATGATCTGTTGGAGACAAGTAAAGTGGATGAAGTATCTGATAATGCTGTTAATGACACTATGAAGATAGAAACAAGTAATGAACAGGAAGAAACAGTACAGGAAGAAACAGTTACTGATACAAATAAAAATAATTGTACAAGTGTGGAAGCTACAGCAGTGAGCTGTGATAAAACTATGCCAGCGGGTTGTGAAAGACAAACTTCAAGTAAAAGTACGGGCACTTCCCAGATAACTTGTACTGATACAAAACATACTGAAAATATTTCAGAAAATGTGAATGATCATAATCAGAATGTCAATGAGTATAAGAATAGGTTGGATAGTAAAGTAGAATACAAGACATACAGGGAATGGAAAGCTGCAAAAATGGCTCAAGAACCCAAACTTAGGCGCTCCAAAAATGATGGAAATGAAACACATAAAGAGATACATGTAAGTAGAAAGAGAGCTGAGAGTGAAAGAGAACACAGACACGGTTGTAGTGCTATTCAAAAATACAGAGGAGAAGAAAAAGTATCTTCAGGAACTGCCAATGATGCATCAAAATATAGATCTAGTAAAAGCCGTGATCGCAGAAGAGAAACAGAGAGAAGAGATGACAGTTATAAGAAAGAAAAGTCATATGCTGATAGAAGAGATCATTCTTCGAGCAGAAGACGTAGAGAATCTCATGAACATGATAGACATCGCAGAAGACATGATGAGAAAAGAGATGCAGAAGTTTTCAGTAAATCTGAGTCCAAAAACTTAGAACCTGCGACTGTGAAAGAAGTGATAACGCCGGAGCATGTTATTGATAGTGGGAAAACAAAACAAGCCAACACCTCTCAGAAGCATGAAAGGCATTTCAGTAATTTTCTTGATGTATGTAGTGATTCTCAATCAGCAACAGAACATTCAGATTGTAGTGTTACGGTGATTAGTATTAAAACAAAACATACTGAGTCGCCTATAGCCCATGATAAAGCAGCTGCCATAGGAGAAAAGTTTATTAAAACGTTAGTTGCACAATGTAATGCCATTGAATGTCATCCTTCAGATAAAAGGTTATCAATATCTGAAAAATCTGATTGTGCTAGTGATGAACATGTCATAAATAATTCAGTGATTAAAGGAGAAAATCATTCCCATGTTGGTACAGACAAAAAGAGCATTAAGTTTGAAAGTACAAATAAAATGATTGAAGAAACCAATGACAAATCATTGAAAGCATTGCCAGATTCTGGCAAAGATTTCATGGATAAGACAAACAGTATGAAAGATTTACATGTACGAGATAGGCAAGACAGAAAGAGCTCTTCTGAGGAAATAATTTCTACTAAAGAATCTGGAAAAAAGGGTAAGGGTATACAGATTGTTGAAAAAAGTGTAAGTGAAAAGGCAGCCTTGCCTGTTAGCAAAAATACCAAAAGCGGGGAATTTGATGAAAGGCAATCCACAAGTCGAACAATAAAAAGGCAATCTCCCTATCTCAATGTAGAAAATAAAACAGAGTCAACTGACATAGTAAAACATGATGGAAAAGAGAATGTGGTACATGAAAATAAAGCAAAAACATATGTTAAAAAGTATTTAGAAGCAGATAATGCTAGTTCTCCTGAACCAGTTTTTGACAGTGATTCAAGTTTAAATGACTTCGATTTAAAAACATCTACACCATTGTCCAAAGAATTTAAAAGGAATGTTTCGAATTTGGGAAGTCAGGCAAGTACTGAAAAGAAGTCTGATACGGCTAAGAAATTAGTAGTTAAACTTTTTGACATAAAATACAGTCAGCATTTCAAAGACAAAGTCTCTTCCTTAAAGATATTGATGTCCAGTTCCAAACATAATGGACAGTCAGACTCAACACTCAGTGGCTTCAATTTGCCAACCCATCAATGTGATACTTCTGAGGTTACAGAAAAAACTGATAACTGCGTAAAAAAAAGATCAAGTGAAAAGGAGACTCACAAGGAACAGGATAATAACAGTCAGAAAGATAGACACAAATTGAATTGGCATAAAGAAAAGCATGCCAGACACAAGGAAAGAAATGATCGTGAATATGGAGGACAAAATGAAAGTGAGAAAAACAGTAAAATTGAAGTATTACAGAAGGATGATAACCTACGGACAAAGTTTTCTGAAAAAGAAGTAGTAAAAAATAAAGGTCCTGTTGTTGAGGACAAACACCAATCGCAAACTGTGAAGCTAACAATTAAATCAGATGAGTCCAAAAGACAGTCTGATAGTAAGCATTCTCACAAAAGACAAAAATCATTTACTGAAAGTCAGTCTGCCAGTTCAAATATTAGACATGGTGGTAAAGATCGGTTAAAGCATGAAGTTATTGTTGGAAAAAAGACTGAGAAGCATGAATCAAGACAGATGGCAGAAGCTCACAAGTATGAACCAACAGTCAAGAAAACAGATGCGGGAAGAAAGGAAGACATTGCACCAAAGAAGAGTAAACATGAAGAAACAGAAGACAAGATGTTTTCATCTGACTCAGATGATGATTCTCAAAGCAGCATCTATGCAAGGATAGATTCTTTTCTTAACAAAGACAGACGAAAGATGATTTTAAAAATGCCTGAAACTAAGAAAAACCAGAAAGTTGGAAAACCTGGAACCTCAGAAAGTACTCGTAATGCTAGTTTTGTTTTTCAATCAGATGACAATGTTTCTGAAACCTCTTCATCAGACATTGAAGTTGATAGCAAGAGAAAGAAAGAAGACAGTCAAGGGCAACATAGTGTACTACATTTAATAAAGCTGAATGATAAAACTTTATGGAAAGATAAAGTTTTAAAGTTTCCTAAAATAAAGATGGAGAATTTGAACAAAGACCGTTTAAAAGATTTGTGTAAAAGGCTAAGAAAGAGTGGCAAATCAGTAGGAAAGACAAAGTCTACAGAAGCCTCAAAGGATAAGGATTTAAGTGAATCATCAAATAGTGATTTTGAAATGAAGGTAGTTGCAGAAAGTGAAAATTCGGATGACAGTGAATTCTCTGTGGATGGTAAAAGTAAGCACAGCAAATGTGTGTCTTCAAGTTCAGAACATTCTTTATGCAATTTACTTGAAAAACCTGGGTCCACTGGATCAGAATCTGATTCCTCTGAGAGAAATGTTTTTGAAAGCTTAGGTCTTTCAAATACAGCAGTAAGTGAGGCAAAAGATAGCATAAAACACATTGGCAATGAAAACATTGGACCAGTTTCAGCTGGGTATCATCATGGTGAAAAAAGTATCCAGTGTTACACTGCTATTACTGACACCACAGAAAGTCGAAGTGTCACTACAAAAGGTAACAGTGTTACAGCAAATACTAGTGATGGCACTACATTTCCAGATAACAGGCACATTGCAGGGAGAGCAAATAATAACACTTTTGATACAGTGAGAACCATGACAGAACCTGTAGAAAAAACAATTGTGACAAGCAAGAATTTGTCGGAACAACATCCTGGTTCATTACCGTCAACTTCAAAAGATACAGTTATTTCTGAGAATAAAATTAGTTTAAATGATGGACTGAATGTTTTGCAAAATAGTGATATTGATTCTAAAACTACCAGACCAGTACTGAACAGGGTAGATTCAAATGCAACCACTAGATCTGAGACAAGTGTTTCAACAGTAGATGATACTGGCTATGTGGAAATAGATGATGGTTCAAGTCTTGAAATGGGCCTGGAATACAATAATGATGAAGAAGATGAAACACTGATTGGTAGTTTGGAAAGTGCCCTTTGTGAGCATTTTGAAGAAATGGAATATGATTTAAATGTAAAAATGACTGAGCAGACTTCCTTGAGCACTGATAACTCAAATACATCAAGTGAGTCTAAGAAAGAGTCAAATTTGTTATGCACTGGTAGTTCGAATGAATATCGGAATTCAGTAAGCATTGGTGGTTTTAAGGAAGACCCTCAAACACCATCTGCAAGAAGTTCTACAGAAAGTAAATGTCCGAATGACACTTCCAGTGATGATAGTAGCAAAAAGACTGCTCCTACAATAAGAAAAAAGATTTTCAAAAAGAGCAAAGACGGCAGTTCTATAGAACCGCACGACCCCAAAGACAACAAACTTAGCAGTGATTCCAAAGAGAACAAACATAGAAGTGATTCAGACGGAACAAACAGAAAAGAAAAAGCATTTTTATCGGGTGTTAGAAACAAAATAGACAGTTCTTCAGTTGTGCTGGACGAGTCGGGAGATGAGGGAGACATTGAGGACAATGTACCTTTATTCAACCTTGAACCACCTGCGTCTGATGATGAGGAGTTTAGTCCTTCTCAAGACCTCTTTTCAGACATTAGAAAACCTTTTGAAAAGGATGTTCAAACATCTAATGATGACGTTCGGGTAACACAGTCTGGTGCTGGTGCTTCAAAAGCTGAATTACAAAAAGTTGATGAAGTCTGTCCGAACCTAAAGGATGATGGCATTACTTCAGAGCAAGATAATATTACTTCTGAGTCAACACCAAATGTCAATGATAATTTAATCAAATCAAATAATGATAATGAAGAGCCGAAAAGTGAACAGAACATACACGCAGATGCAGAAGATCCCATTGATGTGGCGGTAAAAGATGAGCCAGTGTGGTTAAAATTTGGGTACACTCAAGAGTCGGATACTATCTTTCTCAGTGACAGTGATGATGACATTATAATGTCCTTCTCACAGCCTGTGATCAACTTAGTATCCAGCGATGGGGAATCTGACCTTAGAACACCAAACAGAAGAAATAACAAAGTTGCAGAATCACAAGGTTTTGTGGTTCAAATAAAGCAGGAGAAAGATCACCTTAGTGGAGACAAAGAAAGTAGGCAAAATCATGGTGAACATTTTGAAGACTTCGAAAATTTTTCTGATGACTGGTCAGACAAGGGTAGTGATTTTGATCCTGATGATATTTTCAACTCGAGTCAAAGTTTGTATGCTTCCAAGGTCATTGAAAATGATAGTGAAACAAATATGTCTTCGGATGAGGATATTTTTATGTCACAAGTCCCAAAAGAAAGTGAGATTGTCCAACTTAAGCAAGAAAGAAATGAACTAGTTGCGAACATTCCTAATTATGATTCAGATGAAAAGAATGACTTTGAATCTGAAGATGATGGATTTTTATTAGATGCTTGGATGTCATTTAAAAATAAAAATGACAATAATACTTCTGTTGACAGAAAAGAAATAACAGATTGTGGAAATTTTAAAGACTCAACCCGAAAGGAAGATCAGGAAACAATTGTTTTAGATGAGTCCAGTACTCAAATAGATGTAGTTGAGAGTAGTGACAACGAAGTGCCTGTGTTTGATTTTCATTTTGAACATTTCTGTGAAACAGATACTACCAAGAACATTGTTTGTGGTAAAAGTGATAGAAAAATGGAAAGTACTCAGAATCAGTTGTTTGAAAAGACTAAAAATACTGCTAAAACAGATAATGATAAGGTTTTGAATACTGTAATGGTTGGGATTAAGCTCAACAAAAATCTGGAAGCTGACAAAAATGTTGAATTTAATAGGAAGCAAAATGATGCAGATAAAGAAGAAATGCAGGAAAAGAAATCAAGTTTTCCTGATCAGGAACTTTCAGATATAGAACTGTCTGATTATGAATTTGAAGACCCACAAGCATCTGCTTACATACATAGTACACAAGTTGATGATGTGAAGGGAATGAGACGAAGGTCCATGTCAGGAAATTTAGGAATCTCATTTGCCAGCTTTTCTGACGAGGAAAATAGGGATTTATATTGTGCAAGTACTCAGGTAATTTCTAAGAAATCAGATGGTAAAGATGATGATGCAGTTGACAAGTGTAATGTACAAACACAGGTTGATACAGCTTGTAAGAAACCAAAGTATGCAAACAGATTGAGACCTTTCACTGATATGGAGGAACACAATTTAAACACAGAGAGACCTTCAAATCAAAACAATACTGAGGTATCAAAAGAAGATAATAATGCTTATGAAATTGCAACTCAGATAAATTCAGATGCAGATACGATAGATAATATTTCAGCAGGTACTGTGTCCAGGAAAAGAAATGTGAAAAAGGCATATCATACCCCAACACTCATGGATGATCTTGTGCTTTCTACAGACGACGACAGTAGAGGAAGTAATGTCTCTAAGCTTAGTAACCAGACGGGCAATGAAGCTTATGGGCAGAATAATGTAACTGGTATTGTATCCAGGAAAAGAGATGTGAACAAGGCGTATCATAGCCCAACACTCATGGATGATCTTGTGCTTTCTACAAAGGAAGAAAGAAGGGGAAGTGCGACCTCTAAGCCTAGTACTCAGACCAGCAATGAAGCTGACAGGCAAAATAATTCAACTGGCATTTTATCCAGGAAAAAAGACTTTAGAAAGGCATATCATACCCCGACACTTATGGACGATCTTTTGCTTTCTACAGATGGAGACAGTAGGGGAAGTGCTGCCCCTAAGCCTGGTAAACAGACTTTGAGTGAAGCTGCTACTGGTGGTGAATATTTTACTGCAACTCTGATTCAAAGTACTGACGACGCTGATGAGATTGATGATCCATATAATGCTGCTACACAAGTTGATGTGGATGAGACAGCAGCAGAAGATGCTGATTATGATGCAAGGTATTTTGATGCAACTCAGATAGACATGGACGTTGATAAAAACAGTGTAAATGATAAAGATAAAGATGAAAGGTATTTTGATGCGACTCAAATTGACGTCGATGATGATAAAAAAAGTATGAATGACGGTGATAATGATGAATATGGTATGGAAACTCAGGTGATAAATATAAGTGACAGCAATAGTGAGACTAGTAATGATGGATGGGTAGAAACTCAATTGGATGATGATTTAGACCTTGATGATTTACCTGACTTGGAGAATGGACTTGACCCTTACCAAATAGCTACACAGGCTGATATAATTGAGTCTGTTGTTAATAAACCAGATGGTCCAACTAACGATAAAGACCTTTCCACAGTCAGCCAGCTCAAACGTCCTAGAAGCGAAATTCGATCCACAGAGAAAAGTGATGGAGCTATTAAGAAACCTAGGCTATCTTTACCAGCCAAGAGATCTGTTTGCTTCACGGAACCACATAAAATCAAATCTATTGCTGAAAAGCGGGCCTCTGGACTGGTCCTTGGCAAGCCTGGTAGCCTCAACTCAGCCAGCACAAGTGGCTGGACAAAAATTTTATCAGGAAATGATGTGGCCATGTTGGATGCAACAGTGGCGGACATGTGGTTGTCGAAAAAAGTGACTTTGACAAAAGTTGGCTCCGAGTCTGGGAAAGGTAAGGCAGGAAAGAGAAAGCGGGGAGAAAGTGCTGAAGACAAACTGAAGGAGAAAGTAGCAGCAGCCAGAAACCAATTGGAAGAACGCAGCATACAGACTAAAGTAAACCCAAGCGTCGTTCCTGATAAACACAGGCAGAGAGAGGCTCCTGCTACAGGTATTGTTGTAATTTTTTCAGGGTTTATGTTTTTGCTTTGCTTATCAAATTGCTTCTTTATAAAAATTCAAAAACAGTCTAGCAAAAAAAAAAAAACAGAAACAAACTTTGTTGTATTGGATACTTAAACAAAAAAGAAACAGAATATTGGCATTTTATTAAAGTAATCAAAAATTTAAAAAAGCATTTGAAATGAAAACGAATTGTTAAGTTGTGTCCTCTTTTCTACTTGTATTATGAATAGTACATTCAGGATTCAAAATTTGAAAGAATATTATTAAAGCAATATTTACAGACTTGTCTTTGACAGCTTATCTTGTTTTGCAGCTACTGATGTTGACGACGTTGACTTGCCAACCTGCAGCCAGATCATAGAAAAGGGTCTGCCAATTCTTAATCCCACCGGTCTCCTTACAAGGAAGCGGCATTCATCAGGTACCCTTATCTGTTATTAAGATAGCAATGTTTCTTTTATTTGTTACAAGGTTGTCTTCATAGCACATTGGCTGGCATACTCAATTTTCACCAAGGCGATTTTGGGTTAGCTTGTTGCCTAGGGGATGTAAGTTTCATTGTTGGTCAGCATAGTATACCGAACAGGTGGATTTTCTTTGTGTGCTCTGGTTTCCTAAGTGTGCATAAAAAATAATCATGAAGAATAGCAGGAAATTGCATGTATGATTCAAAGTACATCCCAAATGTTGATGTGTCCCAAAAAGTAAATTGGGTAGGCTCAACTTTATGGGTAGGCTCCCACACCTTGTGTCCACATGCATTGCTTCAGGGCCTCACATACTGTGAAATACGCACATGCATGTTAGAAAATCTAGTCGTCACCTAGTCACTGATCTTTGGACATTAAGTCCCTTGCCATTTGTTAATATCATAGAAGTTACCATATGGCCATCATGACGATGGCCATCAAAACTATTATTGCATATTTTTCCCAAAATGTCTAATACAAACTATATGGTTTCAAGACAAAAAAGTCTTCTTAACAAATCAGAATTCTATTTACAGCAGGACTTCCAGAACAAAACACTACTACAAGCACTGCAACAACAACAAAGATGCCCATTGCAACCACATCAACCGCCTCTGCTGTTCCCATGGCAACCAGACCGACTGTGTCACTTGCTAGTGTGACACTTTCAGATACTATAGTTAAGCCAACAAGTTACGAAGCTAACAACCGGCTAGTACCTCCTGATCAGTCAAGAGCATCTGAAACCAATACATCTTCCAAAGACAAGGGTGACAAAAGTGCAGTAAAAAGAAAAGATACCAGTGAAAGTCATGACAAAGAAAACTCAATTGGAGGACAAACAAAAAGAGTCAGATTTGATAAAGAAGAACCTACTAAACATGCAACAGATGGTCGACAAAGACATAAAAGTGATTTGCATATCAGAGTTGTTGGCAGTAAAACTTCAAAAGATATTCCAGTTTCCAGCAGTAAGACTTCAAAAGACATTCCAGTATCTGGCAGTAAAACTTCAATAGATATCCCAGTGTCCAGCAGTAAAACTTCTACTAAAGATATGCCTTTGGCCAGCAATGCAGTAAGACAGGCAGGGGCAGTTACAAAAGGCAATGTGGCACCTTCTGTACCTTTCAAGAGATCTCAGAGTATACTGAAAAAGAACACTGTCCATTCTATGGCTACACATGTCCCTTCAGAGCAACTACTTAAGGTAATAGATAAAGGGTGTTCCTAAAATCTTGAAGAGACCCAGCGTTTTCATTTTGTGGTATATCAGAGCAAAAATTAGTCAAATGTGAACATTAAGTTGCCATGCTAGCAGACAATACTTGTGGACAAAATCTGAACTTGAAATTCATGCCAAGTTGTAAAAACATTGTTTTAAATATAATTATATAAAAGTGTAACAAAGCCCTGGTCAAGGTTGAACTATTTATCAACACTTCTAATTACAATAAGAAGAAACAGTCAAACAGTTATAAGTATCTATAAACATGTTATATTCAAGGCTAGTTTGAAGTTGGGATCTGTTAAAAAAAGATATGCCATTTCTCCAGCCCACGATGTGTAAATATTTCTAAAACATGACTTAAGTATTAATTTAATGCTAGCTTTATATGCACATAATTATTTGTCTGTTGTTTGTTTCTTCAGAAATCAAGTTATGTTCAGCAGCCAACCATGCCGACCAGTTCCGTAACCAACTACAACATTGCTTCAACGAGCACAGGTCATGTGACCAGCGGTGCCGGGCAACCGTTAGCAAGGGCCCAGGGGAGGCAACCCTTACAGCCCCTTCAGCAAAGTGTGACTCGCACGACGGCTTTCTCATCGGTTAATAAAGAGACGATGCCTCCTAACATGGTGGACAAGAACTCAATGATACACTGGGACGACTTCTTGAAGGATATCTTGAGGTGGAATCCAGAATGGTTTGAAGAAAGATGTAAGATATATGTCGTAACATTTCTCAATATTTCATGCTATGTCTTTCGTATTTAGTTGTGGATGACTTTTGCTCTAGATCATATGTCTTTCAGTCAGTTTCAGCTGTGATTGATTTACATTTGTGTTTGACCAGTGCTAAAAGTAGTTAATGCATAAATTGTAAACTAGCCTGGTCATGTTATACATAAAATACTAGTACCTTAATGCTTAACTGAAAATATTTGCTATAACTATCAGTGCTTGAACATTTTAGATTTGGTATTTTTGTTTTCCCAAGATAAAAATTCACTTTAATCCATACAGGGTTATTAGCAGGGAAATTATATGAATGATGAATATTAAATGTGAACTCTGTAATTTATATATGCCATAGATCTACTGTTGCTGTAACCTGATGTGACTGGATTTTCAGCAAAATTTGAAAATGATGCTGCAAAGAAAGTATCACCACCTCCACTAACCAATAGTAACCAAACACTGTTCCCGCTGTTGCGGCGTTACCAGAGTTACCAAGAGTATGCAGTGCACTTCATGTGGCCTCTATTGCTTCATGAGACATGGGAAAGTGTAAGTTTAATTTAAGTGTTTATACCAGTTTTTGGCATTTTCACTATAAAAATGAAATAATGTGCTTTGTGCCACATATTGCTGAGGCCTTTTAAATGTATTTCATTAAAGATGCCTAAACAAAAATGTCACAAAAATCATCACTTTTCCACAATGAACTTTGGAGTGCTCCCATTTACCATATCTATTGCAGTAATTTTAGTTTCAGAGACTGGATATGCTGTCAAAACTTTGAAAAAAGCTCCAAATGTCAGCTTGTAAACGGACCTGTTTCGAGTGTGGGTTTAATGTCTAATGCATGTATTTTAGATGCTTTTAATGTGTGTATATGTTCGTAAAACCGCTTTTCTTCATGACTTCTATTCTTTAGTGTTACAGCGACTGGAGAGAAAAGAGGAGCAGCAGTGTTCGGCACCAAATGTTGTTTAGCCATAACGAACCACACAGAGGGAAGGCAATTACTGTCTACATTCTGCATGGTACATAGTACACAACATACAACACACATACATGTAATGTCAAACTGTGATAATGTAATAGATATGTTGGTCATTTCTTAAAAATACATTTTTACATAGAAATTCATTCATTAAAGTGTTTATAGGTCAGTTATTTAATATCACATTTTAAACATGAATGAATCAGTATATTATAGTATTTATAAAAAAAAGAAAGATACCGTACGGTAATTTAAATATAGCGTGTCATAGAAAAATCGAGCTGAATGCATATACGAAAAGTGCCATCCCGGATAAGCCCGTCAGTCCGCACAGGCTAATGCGAGATGACACTTTCCGCCTATAGTGGATTTGTGTTTAGAAGATACATCCTTGAAACAGAAAATACCATAAAAGCGGAAAATGTCGTCCTGGATTAGCCTGTGCGCACGTGCATTAAGCCCGGTTTTCCCACAACATGCCTCAAATATTTTTTTACATAGTATTCCACAATGTTTTGATGTTTGGTAACCATCTGTACGCTTTCTTTTTGTTGCCAGGCCTTATAAGCGAACAGAAGCGTTGTCTAGGTAACTACACCAACGAAGGTGACCTAGTGAAGCTGGTGGTGCATGGGCGAATGGAGAGCGACAACAGTGTCCGTAACATTGAGTACAAGATGACCGGTTACATGGAGAATGTCTCGTTCAGAAACATATCAGTAGAAAAACTGTGTGCACACCATGCAGACATGGGTGAGTTGAGAATGTCAGATAGCTTTCAGTCATATTCAGACTGCACAGATCAAGGACTAGGTCATAGTTGCATAGTAGGGTTTGTATCAACAGAAAATATATATTTGCATTATTCGATCAAATAAATAGTTTTTGTTGATGGTGAAGTTTTTTAAGTAATTTATAAAACTTTGTTCGTTAGATGAGTAACGAAAGAGACCTGGACCAATATCCACAAAGCTCCTTAGTGAAAACTTAAAGGCCTAGTTTAATCCCTCTTTATTTGACCCCGTAGTTTAAGGAATGTCTGGCCTCTCCATGGGTATTCCACTATATGTATTGGTCCACCATAAAATCTCTTATCATTATCTGCAATCTTTTGTCTCAACTGATTGAGCAATGCCTAAGTGCACTGTTTCAGTTCCAGCAGTGTATTGATTTCAGCTGATAAGACTTGCCACACTGTGACCACAGCAGGGTGCCAATAGAGTACAATACCCCAGATATTGGGGGGGAGGAGGGGGGGGGGGCTCAAAAAAAGAAGGATTAAACTAGGCCTTTGAATATGGCTGAAGTTAAGATTTTCCTTCGGAGCTTTGTGGATATGGTTCCAGGGACCTTATTTCAAAGTCTTAAGTAAAATCTTATCCTTCAACTTAAAATAATTTTTCTTTCACAGTCGTATGCCATGTGTAAATGGTATTGTGCTTAGAATCCAATCTCATTTAAATCCCATCCTAACGCTTGCTCTAAAACTCTTTGCTGTTAGGATCTGAAGACAATGTACATTTGGTTGCATTCGGCTGACCTTTGCAACAATAATCACATGACAATTTATGCATCCAATGAAATAGCTTGTTACATAGCAAAGTTTGTGGACGGAAAGTCAAAAATGCTGTGTTTTGCACTGACCACTCATTTACAGTTTATTTTCATGTGATCTTTACAATAAAGTATTATATAAGCTAATTAGTCATCAGACTGCATATTTTGGTGGTTCGTTAAGTTATACCACATCATTTTGAAGGCAGCCATTTGATTGGCTCCTGAAATAGTCATCAGAACGTGACCCCTTACGTGTGAAGTCATCAGATCTAGATAGCTGATAGTAGAGTGGTGTCAAACTGAGGAAGATTTTAATAAGATTTTTATAAAGCAATAGTTGGTTAAATGTTTTATTAGCATTCTACACTTACATAATTATAAACAGCTGAGTTACTTTTACTTTTATTTGATTGTGTTTGTCTGGCTATCAGTTGATGGAATTGAATTTAAGGTGTGTCATGTTAGCGCCCACTAAGTTTTGATTGTCAGACCCGGGCCGGTATACATAAAGCTACTTAGGGAGTTTTATGAATTTCGGAAATTTACTTACTTTTCCCTGAGGAGCTTTGTGAGCGATAACAAACTTATCAGTTGTCGACACTAATTAGTGTATGTCATCATAGTAGGGCGAAGCAGTGGCAACACAGTTGCAACCGTGTATCAACAATGCTAATAATTGTCAAGAGCCATAACTGAGACAACGTGGCTTGGGATATTGTAACTGCACCATATTTCCCGATCCTCCTAAATCTGTTGTCCAATGTTTTGCCATGAGGCACAGTGCAAAAAATGTATTCCAAGTACACTGTATGCAGTTTGTAAATGCTTATATAATTATAATCTTTTTTTTATTTTTTTATGTCCCCAGCATCTTGATGCAGGATGCATATAGCGATTGTCCTGTCCATCCATCTGTATGTGATTCCGTCTGTGCGAGGTTAACTAGATTTTATCATTTCATCAAGCACCAAGACCGCTTACTACAACATTTGGATACTTACACAGTTGATGCTTATGACCATTCCTAAACCACCCATATCACCCAACCTCACTTTCACCTTAACCTTGACCTAATTTGCATTTAGAATAATTCAAGTGAGCTATTTCTTGGTTAACAAGATTTTACCGTTCAAATGGTCTATTTCTTGGTTAACAAGATGTTACCGTTTTACTTTGCACCAACACCACTTATTACAACACTTGGATACTTACATAGTATGAGCATTCCTAATCCACCCATATCATCCAACCTCACTTTGGCCATGACCTAATTTGGACGTAGAGTAATTCAAAATGGGCTGTCCAGCACCAATCGGGGGCATCTTTATTGAACACAGCAGCTTGTAATTATTAATAATTTAGCACAGAAAACATAAATCTTTCAATTCAGTACTTTATTTTCTTAAATTTGTTGCAGCCAAGTTGAGACCAAGCAATGCAACTTCGATCACCATGCGTATTCTGGTTCGAAGTAGAATGTTTTTTCCTGATGTGCAACAACTGATTACTCTAGAGGTATGTTCACTGTTAACTTCTTATGATTAATAATTGCTATACAGTCGAATTTTTTAATTTTGAAAAAGATCAGTAACTTCAAGGGGTTCAACAAGTTTCTTCTCAAAAACTGATTTACTGTAAAGTCATTTTAATTTGCGGGTCTACATTTCACGCATGCTTAATAAAAGACTTATTCATGTTGTCTGAATGTGCGCATTTGTTTTTTTATTTTGGCAATAATTATGTAAAAAGACGATCATATTATTTAAATATAATAAAATATCAATATGAACAAAGCGAAACTCCAGCTGTGACAGCAGGAGAGAACTCTTATTAGCAGCCCGAGGTCTTTTAGTTATGGCAAGTGACCAGTTGCCAAAAACAATACACAGGACATCACAAAAACACATAACAAACACAAAACACACATGAATAAAACTGGGGTCACTGCCTTGGAATGGTCAATGCAAGGCATTGGGGGTTTAAACCGGTTTATGTACGCACAAACCATATTTGAGGCACATATTTGTTAAAATATATCAGAATTATTAATAATCTGTTAATTCCGTTAAATTACTCAAATTAATAGACAACAGTCATTCAAAGAGTATCATACACTTAAATATACCAATAAATGGCACTTATACGCAGGGTCATACATTTGCGTGACACTCAGACGACGAAAATTTGACCACTGCGAAATAAAACAATTTACATTCATCCTACAGTAAAGTATGCTGTAGCTTTACTATATTGGCCTGCATTAAATCATTATGCAGCGTTTTTTTTTACTGCTTTGGGAATGGGTCGGGTACCCATCAAATTGGGAATTTTGCGACTTGAAAACATGCAATTGGGAACATTTTAAGAATTTTTTTTAGTTAAGAAACAACTTAAACTGGTGTTTTATTGGTTGAATTTGGTATTTTAATGGGTGTTCTATCTATACACATACAAGTAAGTTCATGATTTACAACTTAGAATCACATTTCCTATGTATTTAGCATTTTGTTACTTCTGATTTGGGATTTTGTTTCTTTCAGTTGGGAAAAATAATTCATATTTGGCATTGGGAATGGGTCTGTTTACCGGACCCTGTTATATAAGGCAAAAACTCACTGTTATGTTATATATATCGCTAATAACCCATGGATTTCAAATTCAACACATGTATGTAAATACATTGTTCTAAGTTACATAACATAATAAAGTGTTGGTGTTATTTCCTTGTATAATTGATTGCCTTTTTCTTCCAGAGAATCAGCCCTATAGTGAACACCCGCCGCCAGTTCTGTGCCCTGTCCTACCTGTCCAGGAACCCGCTGTGCCCGCACCTCCTTTACCCCACAGACAACCCCACCTATCGGGACCAGGCACCGCCCAGTATTGCAGGGGTCCATGTATGGCCTTTTGTTTCTGTTGTAGTCCTAGAAACTAATGAAGAGATTTCCCTAGAGTTTATTAGCCCTTCTGTTGCATGTTTGTTTTTTTTACTGTAATCATATAACATTTTTGCTCTCTCTTGGTTATCAAAATTCAAACAGTTCTTTTCATCAGGTGTTATAATTACTGATGTTTATGCAGCTCAGTTGGTAGAGCACTGGACTCTCAATCTGCGGTTCGTGGGTTCGAACCCCAGCTCGGTCACATAACTTGTGTAGGGATTGGTCAAGTACAATTTCTATGGCCATTCTCCCCCTACCTCTGATTCAAGTAGGGCAATTGTAAGTTACTGGTCTAAGTATGTGCACTTTGTACTGGTAAACTGCTTAGATCGACTAAGCTTGCCCAGCAAATGTGCGAGTAGGTTAAATGACTGCCGTTATATTACTGAAAAACTGTTGAATAAGGTGAAAAATCCAAACATACAAAAAAAACAAAAACAAAATGATGTTTATATTGTCCACAATGTCACCCTTTTAATTGTCATGTTACAGAGTATCAGTAGTCTCCACGCTAAGATTTGACTGGTTCCGAGCATAGCTCAAATCAAATCCCTGCCGTCATAACAAACCATGTGATGATGAACAATTAAAATGTTCATTTTTATTATTTATGGTTTTAACTTGTCATTTTCTTTTACCTTTTTAATTATTGACTGCAAACGATATATAAAAAGTCCAATCATATAGAAAATTGCACGAAGTTGCATTAAATGAGAAAAAAATTACAAAAACAAAATCCTTAACAAAATCCTTCCAATCAGGGAGGTTTTTATTTGTGCAGTGGTTACCAGTAACCAATAGTGGAGGTAACCGCTGCTAGGAGTTTGAGTTATCAGTAGTCTGCTTTGTTTTTAGCTCACCTGAGCACAACCACTTCATGCTGAGCTTTTGTGATCGCCTTTCGTCTGTGGTGTGTTGTGAATCATGCATCGTCAACATTTACCTTGTGAACACTCTCGAGGCCACATTTATTGCCCAATCTTCATGAAACTTTGTCAGAACATTTGTCGCAATAATATCTCGGAAGAGTTTGAAACTGGGTCATGTTGGGTCAAAAACTAGGTCACTAGGTCAGATTGAAGTAAAAGCTTGAGAACTCTCAAGAAGTCACATTTTTAGCCCTATCAACATGAAACTTGCTCAGAACATTTGTCCCAATGATATCTCGGATGAGTTCGATACTGGGTCATGTGCATGTGGGGTCAAAAACTTGTCACTAGGTCAAATTGAATCAAAGGCTTGTGAACACTCTAGAAGTCATAATTTTTACCCAATCTTCTTGAAACTCGCTTAGAACGTATGTTTTAATAATATCTCGGACGAGATCGAAATTGGGTCGTGCAGGGTCAAAAACTAGGTCACCAGTCCAAATTGAGGAAAAAGCTTGTGAACACTCTAGAGGTCACATTTATAGCCCAATCATCAAGAAAATTGCACAGAACGTTTGTCCCAATAATATCTCGGATTAGTTCAAAACTGGGTCACTTGGGGTCAAAAACTGGATAACGAGGGCAAATTGAAGAAAAAGCTTGTGAACACTCTAGAAGTCACATAATTTGCCCAATCTTCTGTAATATTGATCAGAACATTTGTTTCAATGATATCTTGGATGTGTTTGAAACTGGTTCATGTTGGGTAAAAAACTAGGTCACCGGGCCATATTGAACAAAAAAGCTTGTGAACACTCTATAGAGGCCACATTCAAAGGCCAGTCATTACGAAGCAATCATCATGAAACTTGCTTAGAACATTTGTCCCAATGATATCTGGGACAAGTTCGAACACAGGTCACATGGGGTTAAAAACTAGGTCACCAGGCCAAATTGAAAAAAAAAATGCTTGGAACACTGTAGAGGCCCCATTTTTAGCCAAATCTTCATGAAACTTGCCCAGAACAGTTTAGTTCCTTAGCCGGTCCGGTGAGCAACCTAGGACCTTATGGCCCTCTTGTAAAATAGTATCTCTTCTATTGTTATTAGGATAAATACAATATAAGTCAGTCTCGGGCCATTAACACTGTGGAAAAGATCTCAAAACTGCCAGACAATCTTCCACGTGTGGTCCTTCTACAGGGTCCACCGGGTACGGGCAAATCTCACACTATTGTCGGCATCATCAGGAGAATCGTGCAGGTACAATTTGAAAAATTTTACTTTTTTTTTGCTTTAGGAATAGGTCTGGTACCCGTCAATGTATGGGCCATCAATGGTTATAACCCATAACCCATCAATTGGAATTTTGCATGATGAAATCTTATTAATTAGTAAACATTTAAGAAAGTGATATAACAAATGAAAATAAACTATACTTGGGACTGGAAATGGGGCCTTTTAATTGTCCCTGTTAAAAAAGGAAAAGAAGTCACTGTTAAAGAAAATCAAGATGTTTTTACTATAAAATATGTATTCCCACCGTTTGAATTGATGAATTAGGTGGGAAATAATTTCCTCTATTGTCTGAAATCCGTTGGTTAACACCAACTTGTTATGGTCAGTTCTGACCAATCATTGTTCAGATAGTTGTCTTGGTCATTCAGCGTGGGGCTCTTGTCTTTTGGTCATTCAGCATTGGGCTCTTGACGGACGCATTAAAGACAAAATCAGATCAAACCATGGTTTCTGTCTTATGTTTCTGGGCAGTTGTATTTATGGTGTTATTATCATGTTGAAATATTTATTTTTTTACCCTTCAGTATAGTCCAAACACTAATGCCATTCCATTTGCCGTCTGTTATAACATTTCATCTGCTGTTGACAGGCCAGCAAGGGTGCAGCTCGTATCTGCCTGTGCGCTCCCTCTCACTCGGCTGTGGATGAGTTGCTACGGAGACTTGTAAAGCTCAACAAGGAGAGTGAGTATCTTGAATTACACGTGGATGCTTATTAGTTATTAGGAACATTCCTTTATTTTTTACCATTTGAGTATTGTTGTTTTGTTGTTGTTTTTTTGTCACATTTTTAGCTAGACTTTTCTCCATTAGTCCGAGCTATACTACTCACCCATTCGTCAGCGTCGGCATAATGCTCTGGTTAAGGTTTGAGTGCAACAAATGCATATCTCTGTAACTACTACAGATATTCAATTGAAACTTCTCACACGCCTTTGGGGTCATTATGTGAGGTCACTGACCAAGGCCCATATAACTCTGACCTGCAATTTAGCAGAATTTGCCCCTTTTTGTACTTAAAAATTCAGGTTAAAGTTTACGTGCAACAACTTCATATCTCTATATCTACTACAGATTTTCAAGTAGCACTTCACACATGTATTCGGGGTCATTATGTAAGATCTATAACTCTGAGTTGCAATGTAGCAGAATTATACCCATTTTGTACTTAACAAAATTCATGTTAAGGTTTATGTGCAAGTACATACCAGGTATCTATGTAACAACTACAGATATTTAATTGAAACTTCTTACATGTCTTTGGGGTCATTATGTAAGGTCACTGACCAAGGCCTATAACTCTGACCTACAATTTAGCAGAATTATGCCCCTTTTTGTACTTAGAAAATTCAGGTTAATGTTTGCGTGAAACAACTTTATATCTATATCAACTACAGATATTCAGTAAAAACTTCTCACATGTCTTCAGGGTCATTATATAAGGTCACTGGCCAAGGCCCATAACTGTGACCAGTATTTAGCAGAATTATGCCCCTTTTTGTACTCATTTTGTGATCATAGAAAACACTAATTTTCTTGAACGCATTTTACTGGTAACATGTTTTGACAGATTCCAACTCAGGGTCCTGTGATCCGGTCAGGATTATTCGGCTGGGAAAACATTGCAGCCCTGATATTCAAGATCTGCTGCTGGACCAACAAGTCAACAAGGCTATTCACAAAGGTGAGAACGTGTGTCTTTCATACAAGTCAAAATGGCCATTTGCAAGATTTTAGAAGATGTCATCTTTTTCTACTGTTAAAAAGCCTTTAAACGTGTTTGTCAGTGTATTCTGACCCCACAATTTCCTGCTACAGTACAGCTCAAGCGAAAGAAATATTTTTCTTGCAGCTGCAGAGTCAAATTATTGATTAGCGTATTTATTAGGTGTATTTTTGCTGAGTTACCAAAGTGTTAGCTGATGCTCCCCACCAAATAACACGGAGTTACGCAGAGTCCGTGTATAGCTGATACCGAGTGATATGCAGTAAGTACTCCACAATGTTTCATGAAATACACAGTTCTCATCTGCATTAACTTGCCTTGGATTCGTTCGCCCAAACTCCGCTAATCATTAAATTTGTTTGTTTGGCGTAAGAAAATACAATAAGATTAGTATTGTGCAAATGGAGTAGCTGTCATTGCGAAACATGTAGCTATTATTGCAAAAGCAGTAGCTATTACGTACGAGTATTATTGCAAATGGAGTAGCTATTATTGCAAAAGAAGGGTTTATGGCAAAACCGGCCCCAGTTTAAACCAGCCCCCAAAAAAACAAAACTGGCCCCACATGTGATTGCATAATGACTAAACCGGCCCCAAGATACAAAAAGATAGTGTTACATTTGGAGTTTTATTTTTTTAATTTAGGTTTTACTATTCTCATACGTAATTCACGTATTAGTTATCAATGACAACATGATTGACACACAAAATCACCACCACCTTTAAAAAGTACCGGTACATGGGAAGACGATGATCAGATCTTAAATTTGCAATAATATTTCTAAATTTTGAATTTTACATTTTATTGAAGTTAACCGATTTTTTTTCAAAAACAGGTTAAAATTCTTTGTAAAGAAACATTTAGGAACTTGAAATCATTTACATCGACTCGTCAATTTGAAATAAAGATATCTTATAACCTGTTTCGCAAAATAATAATAATACGGTAAAAGTTAACTGATTCTGGGTATGCTTCTTTATTTTATTTAAGAATTTAATAGAAATCTCAAATAAACGGCATTTATACATATACTTTAATGCATTTTAATCGATTGACAAAATTTATAGTGCACGCGCTGACTACATAAAGTAACTCAATTATACATTCTATCTTAAGAAAAACAGGTTATGATTGAGGTGTTGTACCTGTGACACATTGACGACATTACCATGAAATGTGTGAAAAACATAACATTACGTAACAATTAAATAATTCAATTGACACTAGCACCACCGAAAATGGCACTTTTTTTTGTACTCTTAAATTGTGAATATCAGATTTGCAAGAAATGTATTTTGTGTTTTTGGAGTAATTTGTTTTTAAAATTAATAACTAAGTATTTAAATATGCACTTAATGTCGTCTAAATTAAAAGGTTATTTCTTCCTAAATGCACGATTCATGTTTTTTTTTTTTTTTTTTTTCATTGATATGTACATAACAAATTTTACATTACACTTTCACTAGTTCAATACAGCGCTTGCCATAACACATCATCATTATACATTGTTATAATACGAACATTATTATTACATTTAACTCTTGTTGTTTTTTCAAATTAACGATTAATGTGTTTTCATATACATGTATATACGCTTGAGAAATTGTATGACCATAATACGATTTATATATATTTTAATACACTTGGAAACACAAAATTTAATCTAAGTTTGTATCATACAATACAACATTAATCAACAAACAACTTCAAAAATTTATTTCAGCATAATTATATACTAAGTAATTTCCACTTTGTAATAACACAACCTTTTTATAGTTGCTCTGTAATTAGTTGCTAATTCATGCAATAATTAAGACTCATTTGATGTTAAACTGATACACAATATAACAATTAACCAAACGCCGCTCCAGATATTTTATTTTAACATAGAAATACATAAAATAATATTCATTCAATTCTTTGATAAACAATTTGGGGCCGGTTTTGCCCAAATGTGGAGCCGGTTTGCTTTTTGGGGGCCGTTTTAGACTGGGGCAGGTTTTGACTGGCGCCCGTTTTGCCTGCTCCCCAAAAGAAGTAGCTATGATTGCAAAAAGAGTGGTTATTACTTCAAAGTCTGTTATTACAAAAAGAGTACCGGTAGCTATTCTTGCCAAAGGTGAGGCAATTTTTGCAATTGTACTGGTGTATTGATATTTTTGCCAAAGAAGTAGCTGTTGTATAATTTCTGTGTGTGTTTCAGAGCTTGTGGAGCAGCTACTGAGTCAGTTGCCAGCAAGTCTGCAAGGCGAGAGACGGACACTGGAATCCAAGATTGCCACTCTCAGGAACCAGGTTTCATCGGAACGAGATCAGATGCAGGTCAGTCTGCATGTGATTGGGATCTTGTTTTTCGTGTCCGTTTCAAAAGAAAAGAGTGGATTGTTTTTTGTGTTCATGTTTATTAAATTTCATTGTTGAAATTTGGTTACAAACTACTAAATTTTGACAGAGTAATGGCCCTTTATTTGATTTACATTCCTTAAAAACATGGTTTCCTGTCGATAACTCAACAATGGCTTGACATATTTAAATATTATTGGTACACATGTGTAGCATCGTAAAATACAGGTCAAGTTTGACTTAAGTTACAAACCACTAGATTTTGACACAGTTATTGCCCCTTTTTGACTTAAATTCCCCAAAAAACATGGACAATAACTCATGAAAGCTTCACATATTTAAATTATTTTTGGTACATAGGTTTAACATCATAAAATACAGATCAAGTTCCAATTTGGTTACAAAACACTTAATGTTGACAGAGTTATGGCTCCTATTGAAATTATTTTTTTCCAAATACACTGTTGATCGTTCACAAATTAAAGCATTCTCTCTCTGCCCATTTCTTTTGAATAAATGCCATAGTTTCTTGACAAGGCCATACTGTGGGGTATATCCGTCACTCATGTGACAATTCTAGTTTAAACTATTTTCTAAATGCTATGCACATAAAGAACATTATGACCAGGCATGTTTAAGGTTTTAGAGACTTCACAGACTTTTCTTTGCTATTTTAGAAGGTGAAATTGAAAAATGACCTGAAGAAGCTGGAGAAGGAAATAGCTGTGATAGAAAGCAAGTGTGCAGTAGACACGGTAAGCAGTAGACACGGTAAGCAGTAGACATGATAAGCAGTAGACATGGTAAGCAGTAGACAAGGGAAGCAGTAGACACGATAAGCAGCATGCCAAAGCTTGTTGTCTGTGACTTTTGCCTATGTACATGTACAAACGTTTTGGACGTTTCTCTATATTTAGTTGAGAAGTTTTGGACATTTCTCTATATTCAGCACAGAAGTTTTGGACGTTTCTAACTCATTTAGTTCTACTACCATCAGAAATACCTTCCATATTAAACCTAAATACAACACATTTAGTTTTACTACGATCATAAATACCGTCCATATTAAACCTAAATACTGCACATTTAGTTTTACTACGATCATCAATATCGTCCATATTAAACCTAAATACAACACATTTAGTTCTACTACCATCATAAATACCGTCCATATTAAACCTAAATACAACACATTTAGTTTTACTACCATCATAAATACCTTCCATATTAAACCTAAATACAGTACATTCAGTTCTACTACCATCATAAATACCTTCCATATTAAACCTTATGATTCTATCTTCTGCAGTCTAAGATCCCGTGCGACCCGAGGAAGGACCGTGAGGTGAGACGGCGGCTGACCACGCAAGCTAACGTGGTTGCGGGCACCCTCAGCAGCATGGGAAGTCAGGCTGTGAAGAGCCTGTTTAGCGTGCAGGCCGGCCAGAACAAGCTTACCTTTACGTGCGTCATTGTCGATGAGGTGAGTCCAGGCTGCATTAGATCAGTAACAAACTACATAGGTCAGCAAATGCAAGCTCAGCTAGTGCTGTGACTGTCTACGTAGGACAGCTTTATTGCAACAATGTGCTTAGCGCAACAAGAATTTTAAACATTTTATTTGGCAAGGAATTAGAATTTTATGAATCTTTGTTTTCAGTCTAATCTATTTGTAGACATACAGAAGAAGTGCCATAGTAAAATATTGAGGGTTGAGCATGAAAGTATTGTATCTGATATGCAAATGTCATATAATGTAGGGATGGAAAACTATTTGAATATTCGATTGAATAATTGCCATTCGAATAGTTAAAACGCTATTTGAATATTCGGAAATTTGTATTGCTTTTTTAAAAACCATACTTTCCTGATTGTAGAAATTATCTTTCTGTCAACATAAAGGCAGTACTTCACCAAAAGATACCTAATACCGTGTTTTCAATAGTATGGGCCCGCATCACGTGTCAGGCTAAAAGATATTGAATATACGGGTCGGTGTCAGTCGCCTATCGTCTAGTTGCCAGTAATACGCAATTACACCAGACAGCAGGAAAACATAACCGTTAATTGTAATTGCAACTGGCGTTTACATTTGTGAAAGAAGTAACAACGAATTACAGAAGTGCGATCACACATTTTAGCAGTCATTATGGCTGAGAAACTTTGCTGATAAACGAATGATTATCAGAGCGATTTTAAATTGATAAAAATGCGTGTTTTTTTTAATACTATTTGATTAAAAGAACAATTAAAATGGGTACTGGAGTTGTTTTTGTTTTTATACTGTGCAATTAATACATGTATTAGAAAGCGCAATTTGCTTATGAAAATATGATGGTACTGGCTAATCGGAACTAAAATTTCATACAAAAAATAATTATTATGTCTCTTAGCCCACAAAGTTCAAAATAGTTAATACCAATCTATGCGAATATTCGATTGAATGAAAAAGCGAATATTCTAATACCGATTTTGGTATTCGATGCCATCCCTAATATAATGCCAATTTTATTTTTTAGGCGACCCAAGCTGTTGAGTTGGACACTCTGATCCCACTGCAGTATGGCAGCAACAAGCTGGTCCTCGTTGGAGACCCAGAGCAGCTCCCTCCTACGGTCCTGTCACAGGTCTGTCTTCGTACCTTTCAGGGCCTTCCCGTTGTTTGCACAAGTTTTGGAAATAATATTATCTGAAAAATTACTTTTAAATGCAGATCATTTTGTGTATGATATATAAAAGTTAAGTAGATTCAACACTTTCATGCTCAACACTGTGTCTTGATATGTCACACTATGCCAATGTTGCAAGTAGAGACCTAGTGCAGCTCCCTCCCACTGTCATCTCACCGGTCTTTCATGGCCCTGTCTTGAGAATTGGGCCATGAAAGGTAGCAAAACAGACCTGTCTAAAGCTTGTGTTAATTTCTTTCACAGACCGCAATATGTTCCTGTCTAAAGCTTGTGTTAATTTGTTTCACAGACCGCAATATGCTCCTGTCTAAAAGCTTGTGTTAATTTCTTTCACAGACCGCAATATGTTCCTGTCTAAAGCTTGTGTTAATATCTTTCACAGACCGCAATATGTTCCTGTCTAAAGCTTGTGTTAATTTCTTTCACAGACCGCAATATGTTCCTGTCAAAAGCTTGTATTAATTTCTTCACAGACCACAATATGTTCCTGTCTAAAGCTTGTGTTAATTTCTTTCACAGACCGCAATACGTTCCTGTTTAAAAAAGCTTGTGTTAATTTATTTCACATACCGCAATATTTCTTTCACAGACTGCAATATGTTCCTGTGTAAAGCGTGTATTAAATTCTTTCACAGACTGCAATATGTTCGTGTGTAAAGCTCATGTGTTAAATTCTTTCACTGACTGCAATATGTTCCTGTGTTAAGCTTGAGTTAAATTCTGTCACTGACTGTAATATGGTCCTGTGTAAAGCTTGTGTTAAATTCTTTCACAGACTGCAATATGTTCGTGTGTAAAGCATGTGTTTAATTCTTTCACAGACTGCAATTTGTTCCTGTGTAAAGCTCATGTTATTATCCATTCACAGACCGCCATGGATATGAAATTCAACATGTCCCTGTTTGAGAGACTGGATGGTCACTTCAAGGACCATGACAACAGTCCGGTGATCCTGCTGGATGTGCAGTACAGGATGGACCCGGAGATAGCCTCTTTCCCCAACCAGTACATATACACTGGGAGGATCAGGAATGACAAGTATGAATGATTGTAGTGGGGATGTTGTGATGGGGATTTTTCTTTCAATGATGGAAAGAAGCCATTGCCTTTAGGTTTAGAAAACTATGGCTACAACCCAGTAAAGTGGAACAATTTTTTTTTTTTAAATAAGGAAATTATCCAAATGTGTGACTTTGTAGACACTGGGCCGTTATCCTGAATCACACTAACATTGGATCTGATAAGATCTGCATCCTGTGTCATATAGCGATGTATAAAAGATATAACAGTTGCAGGAGTTTCCATGATGAATTTTTTGTTTCATCTGTTTTTGCTTGAAAAAAGGGTACCTGTATTTTCCAACATATGCAAACAATGTATATCACATGTCAGAGTTATATGCCCTTAGATTTAGAAATAATAGTGTGAAGGTGAATTAGTGGTGAAAGATTGCTTTGTGAACTTGTACAACAATGGGTTGTGTTTCTAGGTGCGTGCTGGATCGGTCAGCGTTCCCACTTGTCCCCTACCTGCTCTACAACATCGTCGAAGGGCAAGAACTCTTCTCCCAACACTCAAGGTAACACACTACTAACAGTCTTCTTACACTCAAGGTAACACAACACTAATGATTTAACAGTTTTCTTTAACTTCATTAAGTTTCAAGAAATATGTAATGTCACATAAACAAGTTTAAAACAATTGTCTGTTGCCTAAACAGTTGTGGAATTTTTTTGTGTTCTTTATGAGATGTAAGTAATTTTATTACATATTTTGTGAGATAAGTTGAAGTTACAACAGTGTATGAAGTTTTTGGCTTTGGCAAATTTTGAATGTTGTTAGTATGGAATTTTCAGACAGGTGCTGATATCAGTACAATGTGTTGGCATATTCTTTACCACTTATTATACTGCAAATTCACGCTGTCTAAAACATTTTTCTTTTTTATCTATATGTTTTTAATAATTATGCAAACAATAAAATTACATGTCATCTTAAATTCATGCTATGTTTGGACCGCAGAATATAAGACAACCGTGAGATACTATGATTAAACAGTAGCTCTTGTTTGTCCAAATTACTGTAACTAAATGTTTTCTTCCATTCATTTTTCTGAAAGTGTGTGAAAGCTATTGATGTTGGAATGAACAGTTACAGTGTAATTGCTTGGTTTGGCTTTGAATTTTTTGTTAGATGTCCAATTTCTTTCTGTCCCATAGTATAGCGTATATGTACATCTAACACTATTACGTATTGTCAAATATCTTAGCTGGAATTATCAGTTAAAACGGTGAGTGGTCTTAATGTTGATGTGTTGTATTTTGTTGACAATCAGTTTATTCATGTTGAAACTATATTTACAGTGCAGTTGACATTATAGACTTTGATAAATAACTATTTAAACAAATTGTAAAAAGTGGTAATTGAAGTTGGCTTTTCAGTCATGTAATACTGAAAATGCATCTAGTTGAATACTTTCAGTGAATATTCAGATTTGATCCACATCGCTACAATTATTGCTTACTAAGACGGTCTTTCCTAGTTACCAGTAATCGTCTATTTCTGCAGGTCAATGTGTAATCAGATGGAGGCAGAGTTCGTGGCGGAGCTTTGTCGGTACATTGTAAGCAACTCGAGGGTCGCCGAGAAAATGATCGGCATCGTAGCACCGTACTCCAAGCAGAGAGATGAGATACTTGGAAAGCTCAGAACCAGGTATGGGAAATTAGTACAGCTCCAGCTAAACAAATATTTAACTTGCCACCGCGGAGTCAGAATTATTGATAAGCGTAATTATTAGGCGAATCTATGCAGAGTGGTAGCTGATGCCCTCCATAAATCACGCTGAGTCACTCCGAGTCCATGTATACCTAATACTGATAGCTGATATCGAGTGATGCAGCATAATACAGGGTTCTTAGGGATCTTGAAACGTCATTGAAAATGGGCTTTGTCTCGTAAAATCATGGAATTTTCAAAAACTGTCATGAAAGTTCAAAAGTGTCCGTGAATATGCCGGTAAGTGCATAAAACTGATCAAATCAAACAATAAATCAAAATCAGTTGCGCAATGATGGACAGACATGTATTGTAACGTTACAAGCAATTCTATTTTATTCTACAGGGTGCGAATCAGCCTATATAAAATTCTTTTATAAAGTGTTATTATGTACATAAATAAAATGTAGACATCAGTGTACCATTTTGACTTGTGTTTGTTCGAATTAAATCATGGAAATATCATGGAAGGTATACGACTGAATATTCAAATATGCAAATATATTTACATATAATGTACTTAAAATATCACCAAAGTTGACAACTAAAATAACTTACCGTTTTAAGAGTCTTTATGGTCCAACATTCATGTTGAAAGTAAAGAAGCATCGCAAACTAGTGGTTAGTTGTTTAGGTACTACTCATATCACTTATTGTCATTGAAAAAAATATTAGAATTTTTCACTTAAGTATGACCTAAGTTAAGATTTTCCTTAAGGGCCTTATGAGTATTGCCTCGGGAGATCTAGTATAGTGGTAACATTTATTTCAATGAAGACTTTGCAGCTTTACAAAGTGCATTGTCTAGTAGTCGGTTGTGGTTCAATTGCGGCGAAACGCTAGTTACAAATAGAAACATGGAAAATAATATGACTTTTATTTTGCAGGATTATTTGAGAGAAATATCTTCATACAAAGTGCGCACATTTAAGGCCATGCGAATGGCCATACAAAGTGCGCACATTTAAGACCATGCGAATGGCCATACAAAGTGCGCACATTTAAGGCCATGCGAATGGCCATACAAAGTGCGCACATTTAAGGCCATGCGAATGGCCATACAAAGTGCGCACATTTAAGGCCATGCGAATGGCCATACAAAGTGCGCACATTTAAGGCCATGCGAATGGCCATACAAAGTGCGCACATTTAAGGCCATGCGAATGGCCATACAAAGTGCGCACATTTAAGGCCATGCGAATGGCCATACAAAGTGCGCACATTTAAGGCCGTGCGAATGGCCATACAAAGTGCGCACATTTAAGACCGTGCGAATGGCCATACAAAGTGCGCACATTTAAGACCGTGCGAATGGTCATACAAAGTGCGCACATTTAAGGCCGTGCGAATTGCCATACAAAGTGCGCACATTTAAGGCCATGCGAATGGCCATACAAAGTGTGCACATTTAAGACCATGCGAATGGCCATACAAAGTGCGCACATTTAAGACCATGCGAATGGCCATACAAAGTGCGCACATTTAAGACAATGCGAATGGCCATACAAAGTGCGCACATTTAAGGCCATGCGAATGGCCATACAAAGTGCGCACATTTAAGGCCGTGCGAATGGCCATACAAAGTGCGCACATTTAAGACCGTGCGAATGGCCATACAAAGTGCGCACATTTAAGACCGTGCGAATGGTCATACAAAGTGCGCACATTTAAGGCCGTGCGAATCGCCATACAAAGTGCGCACATTTAAGGCCATGCGAATGGCCATACAAAGTGCGCACATTTAAGACCATGCGAATGGCCATACAAAGTGCGCACATTTAAGACCATGCGAATGGCCATACAAAGTGCGCACATTTAAGACCATGCGAATGGCCATACAAAGTGCGCACATTTAAGACCATGCGATTGGCCATGCACTAGTTTAAACATTATGAAATAGAACAATTTTACAATAAACTGTTTTAGTTAGGAGCTAAAGGATATGGCACTAGGGATATCTATGCTGTTAATATTTATTTCAATGGAGACTCTGCAGCTGTAGAAACAAATGTAAAGCTAGGAAAAGTTGACCCTGTACTGACCTTTATGCATGAGTATATTACAAATTCTTTAGAATAAATATATTATTTTCCGTACTGTTATTGAGTTAAATTGATGAAAGAGTGTCAAAATTAAAGTTATGGTACCGATATCATGTGAAAAAAGTGCACTTACTACACCGAGTATAGATATAGGAAACAATTCAAACGCATTAATATGCTATTAAGTTCACAAGTGGGAGGTTTAATCTGTCCGAGCTATAGCTGTGTTGATTCATCATGTCTGCAGGAGGCTGGAAAGTATCGAGGTGTGCACTGTGGACGGGTTCCAGGGCCGAGAGAAGCACGTCATCGTCATGTCGTGTGTCCGCGCCAACCAGGGGAAGAATGTCGGGTGAGTCCATTTCCCGTTGTATTTGTATCAAAAAGGACCCAAAGATAAAGTAAATAGGAACCAGTTCAAATGAGCTGTCATTAATTAAGCAAGTAACAGGACCAAAAGATAAGAGGATGTTATATGTTTAGAGTACATTTTTGATAAAAACATGTAATGATGAGAAAAGTCAATTTAAAGACTATTAATTGTGTAATGAAAATAAGATAGCATCTTTACGAACTGTTTGGTAATGACAAATGTACATACCTTGAAAATTTCTTATGTATTGTTTAAAAATGTACATTATTTATAATAGTATGATATAAAAGTACAATATAAAGCAATGGTATATTGCATGGATCCCAAAAAGAGTTAACAATGACAAATCAGGGACTTATTCCATGAAAATGTGCTACAAACCATGTTTATACCATTTGTCCATATGTGTAAATGATTAACAATTTATACTTTATGTAAAAAGTATAATGCACATGAAGTTGTATGCCTACTTTACAGGTTTGTTGGCTGCCGGAAGCGTATGAATGTGGCTTTGACTCGGGCAAAATATGCCATGTATATTGTGGGCCATTTTGAATCACTAGAGGTAAATAATGGTCTCAGTTTATATGTATGGCAGTGAGAGTTTTTGAAACATACAAAACGAGAATTTGCCGAAATGCTTAGCGATATATATATGAGAAAAATGTTTTTGTTCACTATTTTATATACTCAATATACGGTTAGCACAATTACATAATTTACGTAATTAGATAATTTACATAAAACTGGCATTATTTTTATGCTTTAGAGAAGCCAAAATATGAAAAAAAATGTTACGCTCCCAAGCATAGTTACTGGTAAAGAATAGATGGCCCCATTGGTGTGAAAGATCTCAGTATTAGTCTTAGCTTTGTCTTCAGTGTTTTTACCATGGAAACATGTATAAAATCTGGGGTGAGTTGCTTAAAACTTTTAACAGTCAATAAAGCTAAGAGCCGTTAAATTTTGGGTGAAGATATGTATGTATATTAAGCATAACATGTTTAAACAATGAGTTTATTCTACATAAATTGTTATGCCGGAATAATTTGAAAATGTTTGATAAAATAGTTGCTCCCAATTAATGTTGTTTTACATCTACAGTTAACAGCCTGTTACCTTTACTGGCCGTTAAGGTTTTGAGCAGTGGGCCCTAATGTTTTATTTTGCTCCCCGAAAAATTTCGGGGGAGCATATAGTCGCCGCTTTGTCCGTCCATGTGTCCTTCCGTCACACTTTCTTGTCTGGAGTATTTCTCAGCAACTACTGGCCGTAATTCAACGAAACTTCATGGGAAGCTTCATTACCAAGAGGAGATGTGCATATTAACAGGACGTTCCGCTCCATTGATTTTTCTCAGAGTTATGGGACTTTGAAGATTTCTGAAATTAGTATAGAGTGCATAATTCTTGACTTTTCTGTCCTGGGTATTTCTCAGCAACTTCTGGTCAGAATTCAACGAAACTTCATGAGAAGCTTCATTACCAAGAGGAGGTGTGCATATTACCAGGACGTTCCGCTTTATTGATTTTTTTTAGAGTTATGGGACTTTGAAGATTTCTGAAATCAGTATATTGTGCACAATTGTTGACTTTCTTGTCCGCGCTTTTTCTCAGCAACTACTAGCAGGAATTCAACGAAACTTTATGGAAAGCTTCATTACCAAGAGAAGGTGTGCATGCTACCAGGACGTTCCGCTTCAATGATTTTTCTTACAGTTATGGGACTTTGAACATTTCTGAAATCAGAATATAGTGCACAATTCTTGACTTTCTTGTTCCGGCTATTTTTCAGCAACTACTGGCCGGAATTCAACGAAACTTTATGGGAAGCTTTATAACCAAGAGGAGGTGTGCATACTACTAGGACGTTCCGTTTCAATGATTTTTCTCTGAGTAATGGGTAATGGGACTTTGAAGATTTCTGAAATCAGTATATAGTGCACTATTCTTGACTTTCTTGTTCGTGCTATTTCTCAGCAACTACTTGCTGGAATTCAACACAACTTAATGGGAAGCTTCATTACCAAGATGAGGTGTGCATATTTCCAGGACTTCCGCTTCAGTGATTTGTATTAGCGTTATGGGACTTTGAAATTTTATGAAATTAGTATATACTGCATAAATGCTTGTCCGGGCTATTTCTCAGCAACTACTGGCCTGATTTCAATAAACTTTAATGGGAAGCTTCATTGCCAAGAGGAGGTGTGCATATTAGCAGGATGTTCCACTTCATTGATTTTTCTTGCAGTTACGGGACTTTGAACATTTCTGAAATATAGTATATAGTGCACAATTCTTGTCTGTGCTATTTCTCAGTAACTACTGGCCAATGAAATTTCATAGGAAGCTTCATTGCCAAGAGGAGGTTTGCATATTAGCAGGATGTTCTGGTTTTTTCTTAGAGTTATGTAATATAGTACACATTTCTATAGATTTTTAGTCATTTTAATACCTATGCCTTTCTCATTGCATTTATATTGCTTGACAAAGCGCATTAGGGAGCATCCATCAGTTTTACTGATATCCTTGTTCCACTGGCCATGATTAGACCAAGTTGAAGATTGCCATGGGGTCAGCATTCCATTGCAAGCATCCCATTCAGACGATGCTTGTAATATTAGGAATAATACAATAAAATGCATTGATTATATTGTTGTCAATACCAGACTGAAATTCATTTATATTTTCTTGATTAATGTTCAGTCTTCTTTATATATGAACAATTACTTTCAAAATATGTATAGATTTTGCATTTTAATTTGATCAAGGTCATTATTTTGTGTTAATAATGGATATAATTCTTAAAAAAAAATTCTCAACCAGTTTCAATCTATTTAAGATAATTCTTGAAGGTTTTTCTATACAAGTTGAATAAATGATCGTAAAACGGTATAAATGTGTAATACGTTTATTGACTGTTGTCATTTTCAGGGCAACGACGAATGGAATGCTATGGTCACGGACGCCAGAAATAGGAACAAGGTCGTCAAAGTGGAACAATCGTCGGTTGCGGCAGCTTTGAAATATTGCTTCAAGCCACCTACTTGAAGTAGTAGGATATAAAGTACAGGAAAATAATCAAGAATAGAGAGATCACTTACTGAAAAGTGATATAATTGTTCTCGACAAGCAGCATGAGAATTGTAAGAAATGTTTGTAGTTAATTTATAGGCAGCATAAACATTTCAAGTATCAAAGTTTGGACCAGAATGTGTGGCATATCATTGGAACATGCCTTGAAATCCTCTTGCAATCCTGCCGTGTTGTTGAAAAATTCTGCCGGAATCTCAATATGTGAATTATACTTTCTTATATTTAGGTTCAGAAATATTGATTATGATATATGAGGAAGATCAGGGAATAAATGTTTGTAAGTTTTGTAACGTTTGTAAGATTATGGTTTCTGTCGTTTTCTAATGGAGTGTTGGTCTTTTTCCAACAGCATGTGAAACATAGAGTAATGGTACACCCCATAAAATACTGAGTTATGATAACACCCCATACAAATTTTCAGTTATGGTACACCCAATAAAAATACTGAGTTAAGGTACACCCCATAATATACTGTGATATGGAACACACCATAAAAATACTGAGCCATGGTAAACCTTGTAAAAATACTGAGTTATGGTACACTCCATGAAAGTTCTGAGTTATGGTACACCCATAAAATTACTGAGTTATGGCATACCCTATACAATTATGAGTTATGGTACATCCCATAAAATTACTGAGTTATGGCATACCCTATACAATTATGAGTTATGGTACACCCATAAAATTACTGAGTTATGGCATACCCTATACAATTATGAGTTATGGTACATCCCATAAAAACATTGAGTTATGGTACAACCCACAAAAATTACTGAGTTATGGTACACCCCATAAAAATACTGAGTTATGGTACACCCCATAAAATTCTGACTTATGGTACACCCCATAACAATTTGAGCTAAGGTACACCCCATACAAATTCTGTGTTATGGTACACCCCATACAAATTCTGTGTTATGGTACACCCCATAAAAATCCTGAGTAATGGTACATCGCCATTAATGAAGATATGCAAGTTTACTCACTTACTGTTTCTGAAATCACACCAAATTATACTATAATCACTGCTCTGTGTTCAACACATGATCACTGCTGTTACAAATACATTTTACTGTACATAGCACACACTTCTCAACTCCAATCTGTATTTCACAGCAGTGACAAAAGTGTGCGAGATTTTGAAAATTGTTATGATTTGTGTTCTGTTTATAATGTAAATACAATCGTGTAAATGTGTATAATGAGTACTGGGTATGCACATAAAAGCTGTGTTTACTGTATTGTTATGTTTGCATGAATGTACTTAAGCAACTAGTCAATGCTAATTTCATCAGGTTTTGTATAATTTTTTATGATTTTAATTATTCTTACAAATTTGTTGCAAGAGTGATAGAGCCTTTGGTAAAAATATCGCATGCAAAGAAACTGGAAATCAAATGTGATCTAAAATTGTCTTTCGTTATTTCAATAAAGCAACTTTTATTAATTCAGTTTAATATTTCTAATGGCTATTCACATGTAGGAAATCAAATCAAATACCTGTCCATTTATAAAACACCTTACAAATACATTCCATCATAGGAAAATCATTTACTAGCAAATAGAACGTTTAATGCATATGTTGTTCAGGGGTGCATTAATATTGATTCAAGAATAACAATTTTTGTTTCTGAAAGGGACAATTTTAGTGTATACATGTACCTATCTGATAAAAGAGAGTTTTTGTCTGTGCCGAAGATCTTTTGACGACCCTCGTCAGTTTGTTTTTTTTTTCATTCAGATCTTCCCATCAATTTCAATACCAGAATTGTCACAACTTCTTTTGAATGTTAGTCGTTATTACATTGCTGTTGTATTTGCACTCTGAAAATTTAGCTTCATGCTTTTCACAATTTACAAAAATACAAAAAAAATCTCCCACTTTGAAGACCTTGCCATTAGCTTGTATTTTTTTTATGAAAATGATTGCCGAAAACATGACTTTTTACTAGTGCTTGTATGATCTTTATTTGGTGCTTTTAGGTTCTTGTTAAGGAGTAAACTGGCAAATACATGTATTATGTTTGCAAAACTTTTGTTCAAGCCGAATTCAACCAAGATGATATTTCAAGATACTGAAATTGCCTCCTAACTCTACTTAAAAATCTATCACATTGTGTAATGGATTACTTCTAGAAAATAAAATGACAATCACACGTGTATGTTTCACTGCTTTCTTAATTCTTAATGTGTGTACAGTAATTTATGTACTTACTGCTTAAAGCACTCATTATTTACAGTTTGCTATTCTTCATGTGAAATTAATTAGTTATGCTAAGTTTGTAATTAATTGTTTAAATGCATTTGGTTCTACTAACTAATTATTACAGTATGGAATGTGAGTTTTTGGTATAGAAAATACATAAAAATAATATATATACAAAATACATTTTGGTATAGATTATACTGCCATACTGTGATTGGTATGTCAAATACCTTTTAATTATTAATCTGCAGACACTGTTGACATCATACCCACTCGTTTTATTATATTTTAGCCAATTAGCATTTTAAGACTATCACAACACAGTGATATTAGAAATGCCAGTTTCTATCTATTTGTCATTACATTTTGTGCTGATTGATTTCTTGACTGAAGTTTCATTCACAGGCGCTTGGTTGTTTAACAACAAAAAATCATAGTCCTATATATATAAATACACCAGGTAGCTCACTCGCCATTTTCTATGAAGTGAAAATTCCTTATTTAGTTCCCGAAATCAATGTAGTGATTGTGTATGTATTCAGACCAGGTACTTTTCAATGCAATGTCTCTTCCTTTACGATATAAAATGGCGAGTGGGTTACCTTATGTACATTTATAATATAGGGATAGATATTATTAGCTCGACTTTTCTAAGAAAATGCAAGCTATTCTACTCGCCCCGGCGTCGGCGTCCAAGTTTTTCGGTAAGCTAGTTTCTCAGGAATGGCTCTTGGGATTTCATTCAAACTTAAAACATTTATTCCCCACATTAAAATTAACCTATAGGCCAAGTTTCGTAACTCTAGTTTGATTTTTTTTTCACAATTATGGGCCTTTTTGCTCTTAGAAATTTTTCATGTAAGGGTTTTTTGGTAAGCTGGTTTCTCAGGAATGGCTTGAGGGATTTCATTCAAACTTAGAACACTTATTCCCTATATTTAAATGAACTCATATGCCAATTTCAATAACTCCAGTTTGAAATTTGTCAAACTTATGGGTCTTTTCACACTTAAAAATTTTAAGTGGGTGGAATGATGGTGTCAACTTTTTTGATTGCCACTTTCTAACTTGAGAATCAATCATCATACATAAATACCCTAAAGTAAAATTTTACTCTGGATTGCATTTGTGGTGGGTTGGGTGGGGTCAAGGTCACTGTTACTAAACATAGAAAAAAAAATCTGCTTTATAACTCAAGAACAAATTGCAATATTTTAATAACATTCAATTTATAGATACTGTATAACGCGACATTGCATGAGATTGCATATGGGGTTATTTTGGTCAAGGTCAAGGTCACTGTTTTGAAATTTAGAAAAATGCTTCCACTCAGTATCTTGAGAAAGAAATTAATTTTGTTTAATTGGCCCCTACTATACAGTTTGTTCTAGAAAAAATGCCAGAAACTCTTACAAGAACAAGAAAAGTCGAGCGTGCTGTCCTATGACAGCTCTTGTTTTTTATTTGTTAAGCAACCAAGCGCCTATGGTTTCATTCAAGTTTCTATCTATTATCTTCACTCTTTTTTCTCACTGCTTTCTGTATTGAGATTTTTGCTACTTTTTTTCCTGTTGTTTCTACCTTTTTTTCCTTAGCTGAAGTATCATCTCTCTGGTTTCTTGCTTCTTCTATTTTATCCAGTTTAAAATATGTTTTGTACTACTTTCTATTTTCACTGCTAGCATTTGTTCTTTTTAAAAAATGGTGTGTTGTTTTTTTCATTGTTTTGTACAGGATTTAGATGTTTATGTGTACAATATTTCGAGCTAATTTATTATCAATAACTATAACAGTAGTCTTTAAACACTAAAATAATATATATTTTTGTCAGTTATTTCGATTATGCTGATCACTTAATCTAGTTTTAGTCCAGATTTCATACGCGGATTTAGAGGGGTGAGGAGCAGCATACCCGACCCCTGTAATATAATATCTATTTTTAGCTTACCTGAGCACAAAGTTTCTTCCCTGAAACCGCTTGGCAGATTTTAACCAAACTTGGCAGGAATGTTCCTGGGATGGTCTTTTAACAATTCCTCCAATTCATTTGAATATATGAAAAACTCTGGTTGCCATGGCAACCATTCAGAGTTGCCATGGCATCCAAAGGCTTAAAAATCTTTAATGGGGTTCGTGAACGTTTTGTAATATGCCTTTATTGAACACTTTGAAAATCTTCTTGTCTGAAAGCACTGGCTGGATTTCAAAATAATTTCACAGAAATATTCCTTAGGTTACCATCTGCTATATTTCTTCAGATCATTTTGGTTTGTCAAAAAATGGCCGTCAGGGAGAGGGACAGTTACCTTATATGGCTGTATCGAAAACTTATAATTTTATTCTGTGTAACTTGTTGTTATGAATTAATTTGATATTGAATTGGTTGTAAAATTTATTTGCATCTACAGTTAACAGCTGTTAGCTATTTTTTCATTCGCTTTTTTTAAGCAAAATGAACATGTTATTGATAAGATTTAAGTGGCATTTGTACCGAAACCTACAAAAAAAAGCTTTTTACGCCGTTTCGTCACATTTAATGTGCTATCTAAATGCGTTGAATTTGAAAAAAAAATTGAGCCCGGCATCGTTGATGGTCTGTTTCATTTACTGTATTAAATTGGGAACCAGTGTGAAACAGTGAAAATTACCGGAGTGATAATTTTCACTGTTTCAAACAGTGAATTACCAATTTTATTTCAGTGATTTATTCCCTATAAATCACTGGAAAGCATAAAATAAATAATTTTAACGTTTAAACAGGAGTGGCAAAATCTGATATTGCCGTTTGTCCGTCCTTGACCAATACTGTTAGCCAGTTGTCCATACAGAAGTTATATAGTGCATTCTGGCAAATGTTCACTTGTCCGTACTTGCCCTGGGACAAACTAGGCAATACATCAATTGATTTTGCCACCCGTGTTCAAGGCTAGATCTGGCTGAATTGCAGAGTATACTATCAATAATTTAATTTCAGGTTTGTACTCATAATTATGTCTATAAGAATTTATTAAATTTGAAGAGAATTTATGCACTGTGTGTATGTTGATGTATATTTAAGCCGCAATTTACTTAAAATTATTTTGCAAGGATAAGCCTCTATCGTTTTCCCTTCTCTGAATAATTCTACCTTTTATTTGGGGATGAAAGGTATTTGGTATTCATTTTTTAACAATCAACAAAGCAATTAACAAATGTGACAGGAATTGTTACTTAAGAATGTTATACCAATGTAAAAAAAAGTGCATTTTCCATGCTGCCATATAACTCGTGTATCTTCATACATAATCATGTGCGAACTGTATGCATTTTAGATTGTTTCTTTATAAAATACAACAACCAGTAATTTTGTTATACCTTTAATCGTATGCATTTATGATTCATTAAGCTGATGTATAATATCATTGTGTATGCTTACGTGTATTTTGATTTGTTGTTATATTTGATAGTTATGACCAATTGATGATTAATAAATAATGAATGTCAGTCTTTGTTCGGTTTACAAATTTTACAATGGGAAGGATAATTACTGCATAAACGGTCTGGTTTCAGTGCTATCGGAACCGACCTGCTCTAACATCACCTTACTCCGGTATGTCATTGAACCTTACAACAGGACAAAGACAGTGTACCTAACACTGATATAAAAGACAAAGTAATATATATATATACATTAACGACAAATACAATGTACCTAACACTAATATCAACGACTGTTCCATACACCAATGACAATGTACCCAACACTAATATAAAATACAATGTACTATACAACCAACGACAAATATAATGTACCTGACACTAATATAAAAGACAATGTACTATACACCAACGACTAATACAATGTACCTAACACAAATATAAAAGACAATGTACTATATAACCAACAACGACAAATAAAAGATCTAAGACTGTACCAAACACCAATGTCAAAGACAATGTACCTTCCACCAATGACAAAGACAATTTACCTTACACCAATGACAAAGACAATGCACCTTCCACCAATGACGAGGACAATGTACATTACACCAACGTCAAAGACAATATACCTTACACCAATGTCAAAAACAATGTACATTCCACCAATGACAAAGACAATGTACCTTACACCAATGTCAAAGACAATATACCTTACACCAATGACAAAGATGATGTACCTTACACCAATGACAAAGATAATGTACTTTACACCAACGTAAAAGACAACGTACCTTACACCAATGTCAAACAAAATGCACGTTACACCAATGTCAAAGGCAATGTACCTTACACCAATGACAAAGATAATGTACATTACACCAACGTAAAAGACAACGTACCTTACACCAATGTCAAACAAAATGCACGTTACACCAATGTCAAAGGCAATGTACCTTACACCAATGTCAAAGGCAATATACCTTACACCAATAACAAAGACAATGTACCATACACCAATGACAACAGGAATGTACCTTAAATCAATGACAAATATAATGTACCTTACACCAATGTCAAACGTGATGTACCTTACACCAATGTCAAAGGCAATGTACCTTACACCAATGTCAAAGACAATGTACCTTACACCAATGTCAAAGCAGTGTACCTTACACAAATGTCAAAGGCAATGTACCTTACACCAATAACAAAGACAACGTACCTTACACCAATATCAAAGACAATGTACCTTACACCAATGACAAAGACAATGCACGTTCCACCAATGACAAAGACAATGTTCCTAACACCAATATCAAAGACAATGTACACTCCACCAATGACATATTCAATGTACCTTACAACAATGTAAAAGACAATGCACCTTCCACCAATGACAAAGACAATGTACCTTACACCAATTACAAAGGCAATGTACATTACACCAATAACAAAGACAAGGTACCTTACACCAATGTCAAAGACAATTTACTTTACAAATATGTCAAAGACAATGTATCTTACACCATTGTGAAAGACAGTGCATTCACACCAATGACATAGACAATGTACCTAACACCAATGTCAAACACAATGCACCTTCCACCAATGACAAAGGCAATGGTCCTAACACCAATGTCAAAGACAATGTACCCTCCACCAATGACAAAGACAATGTACCTTACACCATTGTCAAAGACAATGCACCTTCCACCAATGACAAAGACAATGTACCTTACACCAATGACAAAGGTAATGTACCAAACATCAATGTGAAAGACAATGTACCTTACACCAATGACAAAGCCTATGTACCTTCCACCAATGTCAAAGACAATGTACCTTCCACCAATGACAAAGACAATGTACCTTACACCAATAACAAAGAAAATGCACCTTACACCAATGACAAAGACAATGTACCTTACTCCAAAGTCAAAGACAGTATACCTTACACCAATGTCAAAGACAATGTGCCTTACACCAATGTCAAAGGCAATGTACTTTACACCAATGACAAAGGAAATGTACCTTAAAGCAATGACAAAGATAATGTACCTTACATCAATGTCAAACGCGATGTACCTTACACCAATGTCAAAGGCAAGGTACCTTACACCAATGTCAAAGACAATGTGCCTTACACCAATGACAAAGGCAATGTCCTTACACCAATAACAAAGACAACGTACCTTACACCAATATCAAAGACAATGTACCTTACACCAATGACAAAGACAATGCACGTTGCACCAATGACAAAGACAATGGTCCTAACACCAATGTCAAAGACAATGTCCCCTACACCAATGACAAAGCCAATGTACCTTACATGTCAAAGAAAATGCACCTTCCACCAATGACAAAGACAATGTACCTTACACCAATGACAAAGGCAATGTACCTTACACCAATAACAAAGACAACGTACCTTGCACCAATATCAAAGACAATGTGCTTTACAAATATGTCAATGACAATGTATCTTACACCATTGTGAAAAACAGTGCATTCACACCAATGACATAGACAATGTACCTAACACCAATGACAAAGACAATGCACCTTCCACCAATGACAAAAACGATGTACCTGACACCAATGTCAAATGTAATGCACCTTTCACAAATGTCAAAACAATTTACATTATACAGATGTCAAAGACAACATACCTTACACCAATGTCAATGCCTTCGTCGGGGCTCAAGCCTACCATATTCAGGATCAAAAATGTGACGCACTAACCACTTGGCCTTGTAGATTTATAAACATGTTAGTGTATACATGTTATGCTTTATAAATGATGCACATGTTTTCCCAAATACGGAAAAGTGTTATGCACCTATATTTTCCCCCGCGGGGGGGGGGGGGCGGCGGGCATATACGGGACTTAGACTGAAAGCGATTCCCGACAGGCGGGAATTTGACACGCCGAATTATTCCGGGTCCGGTGATATAGACTTTGGTCGGATTGTAGATCCTGATATTATTAGGAAATTTAGAAACCGGCTTTTGCACACAACTTAAATATGGCATCTCCACTGTGTGGGTTTTGACAAAAATGTTTGGCTCTAGGGTGGGGAATCAAGACCCCAAAAAATGACATTAGTCAAATTCCGCGGGTACTGTCCGCCGCTCCCCGCGCCCCCCCCCACCACCCCACCCCCGGGGAAAATATTAATAGGTGCACTTTCAAATGCTTTTTTATATGATATTATTATGAAAATAAGAACCAGTTTAAAAAAATACATAATAAGCTACGTTTTAATCACAAACTAGTTTTTGGCTGTAAAGCCGGAAACTCCAAAACATCTATATACATTGACTCGACAGTTGCTTTAGGTTACACAACACTAATAAACGATACAAAAGTGTACACCTGTATTTGTTGATCTTTCAATCCTGTTTATATTTATCTGTCTGCATTCAAGATATATTGTAATTTTCATCTGCTTATTTTGAACATTGAATCAATGATCATACATACACCCTTGAATGAAAACACTTTACTGGTATGACATTCAGATGACCAGATATGGTGAATACATGCATAATTTACGTACAGAAATCACAAGATTATACACACCTATAAATGACAAGAGTGTACTTTCTTGGCCATTGGTAGAGGGGTTTCAAAATAAAATAGGACACAAATGTTTGCTGCAATCAGCTGGTGTTTACGGCTCATGAATCAAGTCCGTAAGTCAAAGATCAATATCATACCTAGAGGACAAAGGTCTTGTCTGTGCTTGCCATGCATTTTAAAACTACTTAGCACTAAAATTAATGTTACCCTCAATGCAGCATTATGAGCAGCATGAAATACACATGAACAAGGTCTGCAGGTCAAAGTTCAAGGTCACACTTCGAGCTCAAAGGTCGAAATTGCCTTTTTTGCTCGTCCAGACTATAACTTTGCCATTGTTTGAGGTATTTTTCAATTACCTATCACAAATATTGTGATGACATGTAACGTGCATGAACTAGGATTGTAAGTCAAAGGTCAAGTTCAGAAGTCAAAATTTGCTTTTTGGCATGAATGGATGGATTTTAAAATCACTTTACACAACTGTTTGCCCCAGCAAGTCTTTCTCCGTATGAATCCGGTCCATAGATTTATGATCAAGGCCACAATTAAAGTTCAAAGGGGCTGCAAGGAGCATCCATCTCTTCTACCAATATTACTGAGTCTTTAATGATTCTACCAATATATTGATGCCATTTAATAATCTTTATTTGAAAATAAGAAATAATTTGTCTATGGTTACATGCAATGGATATGCCATCTGTCATGTAAAATGCATAAAGCCTATTACTTCTAACATAACTGGGTACTTTCTGTGTTTTAAAGTGAAGGTTTAGACAAAACAATGTAAATTGAACGGGAAAACTAATTTGAGATTAGGAAATAATGAAATATGATGGTATTGAAGCTTTACTGTAGTGAAACCCGTCTCTTTTAAGCGCGTATTGCTCGTGACATGGTTTTTGACATTTTGAATATCAATATAAAACTGTATAATTAAGAAATAATTTTCGATTTCTCGTTGTTTATCGCCCAGTAAAAATCGATTTGGGAGTTCTGATGTGTAGGAATTAAACCACGAAGGTGCTAATAGCCACACATCAGAACGACAAAGAATTGTTTATTGGCTGATAAACAACGATAATGCGAACATTATTTCTATTCTAACCTGATTTGATATATATTTTTGCAATTGTAATTGGTACTACTTTTTACTATGCTCCGTTCAGAATCAGGACTTCTTTTTGTATTCTTTATTGGGTAGTTTAACAACTATACTTTTGTGTTTTGTCTGTTGACAAATTAGCAAATATCATGTAAGAATGATTTTTGATTGCATTAAAGTACTGCTATGGTTAATGTTCACTACCATCACACAATGCACATATTAAGACAATATTCTCAAATCCATGTAGCATGTAAGATTGTTACAATGAGAAGCATTTTTAAGTAGATTTTTTCGATAAAGACAATAAACGTGGACATTCAAAGAAAACCAAATTTTTCGAACGAAATGCATTAGTCTGCACAAAAACACAATTTTTAGTAATTGTGACCTTGACATTCACCCCATCAACACCATATACAATCCCAAGCAATGTCTAGATATAAGATATGTACATATAAAGTTTTATTAAAATATCTCAACGTGTTCTCAAGCTATTGAGCGGACACTGTTTGCCTAATTTTAGTAATGGTGACCTTGACCCCACCCACCCTATATTCAATCCCAAGCGATGTCTCAATATAAGATATCTTTGGCGCATTAAGTTTCATTAAATTATCTCAACACGTTCTCAAGTTATTGAGCGAAAACCGTTTTCTATTTTTAGTAACAGTAACCATGACCCAACCCACCCCATATGAAATCCCAAGGCAGGTCTCGATATAAGGTATCTATGTATTAAGTTTCATTACAATATATCAATGCATTTTCAAGTTATTGAGCGCAGCTCGTTTTTCTATTTTTAGTAAGAATGACCTTGACCCCACCCACCCCATATGCAATCCCAAGCGAGGTCTTTATATAAGGTAACTAGGCTATTAGTTTAAAAATATAAATATCTCAATGCGTTATCAAATTATTGAGCAGAAATAGTTTTCTATTTTTCGTAACAGTGACCTTGACCTTGACTCCACCGACCCCATATGCAATTCCACAGGAGGTCTTGATATAAGGTATCTATGTATTAAGTTTCATTAAAATATATCCATGCGTTCTCAAGTTATTGAGCGGCAATCATTTTTCTATTTTTAGTAAGAGTGACCTTGACCTCGATTCCACCCACTCTATATGCAATCCCAAGCGAGGTCCTTATATAAGGTATCTGTGTATTAAATTTCATTAAAATATCTCAATGCATTCTCAAGTTATTGAGCGGAAACCGTTTATCTATTTTTAGTAACAGTGACCTTGACCCCACCCACCCCTTAGGAAATTTGATAACATGATATTTATTAGTATACTATTTTAGGCATATGGTACTGTATTACCGTAATTAAAATGTTGATGGTCTTTATTGCTTCATACAAACATAAATGAATACCTGTTTAAATACTAATCATTATGGCATAAATTAATACCCGTTATCAAAGTTAAATTCTAATAAGTATAGCATTTAAATTTCTACATAATCCATTACTATATGAAATACCGGTATTTTCATTTTAAAATTAATGTGTTTAAACAATTATTGTTTCTGACAAGATTGTTGATGTTGTCTTGTACCCCCATTGTAGTGTTATTAAATTCTATCTTATTCTTTGATACCATTATAAGCTGTTTTGTAATCTCAGAATGTAGAAGCCATTGCTGTTGGAGTCTCACATGAGAAAATGAGGCAATCCCATTAAAAAAAAACATAGAACATACCTTAAGCAAAGAATCCTTGAGAACAGCAACCTAGCAGACAACACTAGATGCGATATGCCCGACTACACTGGTTCATTACAAACCCAGTGGTGGGTACAGTGTTCCGTCTGTGGCAAGTGGTTCCCCATCAGATGCTGTGAGATTTCAGTATGGGCAGCCCTGCAAGATTTCATTTGCGTGCATTGTACAACAAAGTACTCTTAATCTGAATAATGCCACAAGAAAAGAGAAAAAAACAACACAAAAACAACAGCACCCCCCCAAAAAAAAATAAAAAAAAATAAAAAAAATTAAAAAGACTAATATGGACTTGTTTGAAGTATTTCAGGCAACAATGAGTCTGGTTGCGCCGATGATACCCCTGCCATCGAGCAGATAATACAGTTACACACCAGTAAATTACAGCTGGGGGACCTATAGCTTACTCATATACATAGCCATACCAGTTGTTATGTTGAATATATAAGCAGAGCACATTCACATTGATAATTTCTTATCCAATACAATTATTAACACTATTTTCCTACAGTGGAGTTAACCTCAATTATATTGACTTGTCAGTTGTTTGATTTTTGCTCATTTGTAAATGCAATAACATCATATATTAATTGCTAATACTTTTCCCAGTTATTATTGTAAAGCAGTAACAAAAATTACAATACAACTACATAAAACTTGTAAAAAAGATAGTTGCATGATACTGCATTAACTTGAAATCTTATGAGGTGTCATTTATTTTCTTGTTTTATATGAACAATTTGAACTTCTAAAATTTTGCCTTGCAGTTATACATATTTTTATATACAGTCTGGGACAATAAGATCTGATTATAACCTTGGACACATACACAGTAAACACAGGTGAAGAAGTGAGTTAATTTCAGTCATACCGATGACGTTTGTTGTCAGACTAACAGAGGATTTCTATACCAATTAATAATATTATAAGAAATATGCCCCTGAAATAAAGTAGGCATATAAACGTTGATAGACAGATTAGAATTTAAGTTAAGAAAGATTTTTAAATCTTAACTCATCATGTGGTGTAAAATAAATGCCATCAATGTTTTATTATTTTTAACAAAATTTTTAGAAGAAACATTTTGGTTATTAGGGGCCCCGCAATTTTTTTGCGGGTGCCCTATAGTAATCACCCTGTCTGTCTGTCCGTCCGTCCGTCCACATTTTTCATGTTTTTCTTTCATAACTTCAAAACCGTTTCAGCTATTAATTTGAAACTTTATGGGTGGATAGATCTCATTAAAGAGAAGTGCAGTGCACAAGAACCATTACTCTGCACTTCATGGTTCTGGAGTTATTGCCCTTTATTAATTTTTCATACTTCGTTTTTTTCCTGGAGCATAACTCTTAGACTATAAGAGGTATTAACTTGAAACTTCATTGGTGGATAGATCTCATTGAGGAGAAGTGCAGTGCTCAAGAACCGTTACTATGTACTTCATAATTCTGGAGTTATTGCCCTTTATTAATTTTTGTCATTTGCAGGCGGAGTCAACTTTTTTTTTCAGCTCTCTAACTTAAGAACGCATTGAAATAGTTTAATGAAACTTCATCCATAGATACCTTATATCGAAACCTGGCTTGGGATTACATAAGGGATGGATGGGGTCACTGTCAAGGTCACCGTTACAAAAATAGAAAAACGGTTTCCGCTCAATTACTCGAGAACGATTTGAGCTATTGTAATTCAACTTCATGCATAGATACATTTTATCAAGACATCACTTGGGATTGCATAGGGGATGGGTGGGATCAAGGTCTAGGTCACCGATACTAAAAATATAAAAAAAACAGTTTATTCTCAATTACTCAATAACAGATCGAGCTATTGTAATGATTACTAATGAATATAGAGGGAACATTTCTTGCGAATGCAACTCCTCCTACAGTTTCCAACAGACTTTCTTGAAACTTGTCTTCATTGATGAGGGTAATGTGTGGTTGTGCGTAAAGATGGGTATGTAAATTTGCCTCCCACATTCGGAAGTTATGTATATATTGCATTAGTTATTGTGTTTCTCAGATATTCTACACTTATTGGTTATCAATGTAAACATGCATGTACTTATATATATTCCACGAAGCTTTAGGTAACTTTTGACATAGATGGAATTGCTGACATGAACTAGTGTTTTCTAGCATGGAGTGCTTTTCTAATTACTTTAAATACATGCAAGAACCAGGCCTTTAGTTTCGAGGTCAACGTCACACCAAGTAGTCAAGGTATTTGTCCACAGCATATATTATACTCTTGGTCTGGCATTGCCTTCCTCTGACTAGCATATGCTTTGGGGCATATGTCACATCTTAAACTATTAGAGATATTAACTTAAACTTCATAGGTGGATATATCTCACTAAGGAGAAGTGCTGTCCACAAGAACCGTTACTCTGCTCTTTCTGGAGTTATTGCCCTTTGTTAAGTTTTTCTTACTTCATTTTTGGAATGGAATATATAGAGAAATTCCTTGTGAATGCAACTCCTCTAACAGTTTCCAATGGAATTTCTTGACACTTGTCTTCATTGTTGAGGATAATGTGTAGTTACGCATGAAGCTGGGGATTTAAATTTTTCTCCTCCATTCGCCCTTTGGTTATTTCTCCATTATGCAATATATAAAAGGAACATTCCTTGTGAATGCAACTCCACGTAGTTTCTAACGTATTTTCTTGAAACTTGTCTTCATTGTTGAGGGTAATGTGCTGGTGTGTGTAAAGATGGGGTTTTGAAATGTTGCTCCTCGTTTAGAAAGTTATGGATTAGAGATTATTTTTCTCTTTGCAATACTTAGGGAAAATTCCTTGTGAAATGACTCCTCCTACAGTATCCAACCGATATTTTTTAAACTTATAACTTTAAAAAACTGGCTGGCCACCACATTCAAACATGCTATAATTCGCGGCCCGTTGTCACTTCTGTGACAAAGCTCTATTTAGATTAGGGTATGTCGGGCGGGCGGGCGGGCAGGCAGGCGGGGTGGCGGCGTCAACTTTTCGCTTCCGCTCTCTAACTCGAGAACGGATTGAGCTATTGTAATAAAACTTCATACATAGATACCTTATATCGAGACCTCGCATGGGATTGCATAATGGGGGAAGGTGGGGTCAAGGTCACTGTTACTAAAAAAAGAAAAACGGTTTCCGCTTAATGACTTGAGAATGCATCCAGATATTTTGATGAAACTTCATACATAGATACCTTACATCGAGGCCTCACTTGGGATTGCAAATGGGGTGGGTGGGGTCTCCGTTGCTAAAAATAGACAAACGATTTCCCCTCTCTTCTTGAGAACGCATTGAGATATTTTAATGAAACTTATGCATAGATACCTTATATTGAGACCTTGCATGGGATTGTATAAGTGCAGTTCAGACATACATACACACTCAGTTTCTTGTCCAACATTAAATTCATTCCAACAATGGGACGTTTTGTGTTATACATTTATATCTTGTTGAAATGACAGTTATTTCGAACTCTGTTAATTCGAAGTCTGCGTTATTTTTCTGGTCCCGATTTTATTTGTTCTTTATTTAACTAAAATAAACGCGTGTAATTGGAACTTTTTTTAAATCGAGTTATCAGTATTTCAAAGTCTAAAATGCGGTCCCAAGCAATATTACACACTTATTTGGCTATTGTTAATTCGAAGTCGCGGTCTTAATTGTGACCCCGTATTTTCACAACTTCGCTGAAATTTTCCGCGCGGTCATTGATTGATAATGGCTGTAATTCACTAGTAGGCGCAATTATCGATCATTAAGGAGATTGTAAACAATGCATGTAATCACAACAGCGTGTCCAAGCTACACACAACACTGTCAAAACTAACGCATACATTAGTTTTTTTTATTATTTCTCATTCAATCATAATACATAATTATGAAATTCAATAAACAGATCATATGTGCATTAAATGAAATAAATTATGATTTAGTATATACTATCATTTGGCTTTCACACAAACAATATTTTCAGTGTTCCAGAGTTCCAAATGTTTAATCCGAACCATCGTTATTTCGAAGTTTTCTGGCCGGTCCTGACGACTACAAAATAACGATGTTCGAATGTATACCTGAGCGAGGTATAATGCGTGGTATAGAGCGGAATATATTTTGTCATATACCTCCGCGCTTTTGGGTTTAAATATAGCAACACGTGTTTTCCGATATTCCGTTTTAGCTAATAATTGGTAGGCACTTATTAAAATGTATTTAAAATTTCAATGTTGACGAGCGCTTGATTTTCCAATAATAAACTGTTCGTTTAATATGTATGACTTGTTTGTTCTTTGAATAATAGTATATTTGTTCGGTATAATAAAATAAATAGACATCACTCTCCTCGGGTTACAATATTTACTATACCCCTCAACTGCCTATTATATTTTTTATATTATACCTCCTGTGACACATAGATTAAAGGGTGCTAGTTGTTATAAGATCAACCCTTGAAAAAAATGGCATATATTGCATAAATTTAATACTTTAACCCTGTCAGCAATGTGTTAAAATAAAATTCTGTTTGCCTTCTTTTTTTCAATAAATATCAACCAGTTATGATTGAATACAATCTTGTTGTCAACACTGTTAAGGATATTAGAAGCAGGACTCCCAGCTGACCCCCGTGAAAATAAAGGTTTTTATAGAGGTTAAAATTTTGCAAAATAAAGGCTTTTTAGGGAGATTTCAATAACTTTAAAGAGCAAATAAAGGCTAATTTTGCCCATCTGTTTTGAATGATATTTAACAAAACATACCTGATTTGATGAAATTATCCTTTATAAATTCAACATGAATATTAAACTGACATTAGAAAATATTTGCTTGTTCCTAAAAAGTCACTTATCATATTTAAATGTTTAATTAATATGAACTTTAAATAAAATATCATACACTAAAATTGTCAAATAAATGAAGGATATACCCCCACAATATGGCCTTGTCACAAAACTATGACATCCGTTCGAAAGAAATGGACAGAGAGAGAATGCTTTAATTTGTGAATGGTCTACAATGTATTTGGAAAAATTTAATTTCAGTTGGAGCCATAACTCTGTCAACATTAAGTTGTTTGTAACCAAAGATGAACTTCATCTGTATTTTATGATGTTACACCTATGTACTAAAAATAATTTAAATATGTGAAGCCTTTAATGAGCTATTGTCCATGTTTTTCGGGAATTTAAGTCAAAAGGGGGCCATAACTGTGTCAAAATTTAATGGTATGTAACCAAAGTCGAACTTGACCTGTATTTTATGATGCTTCACATGTGTACCAATAATTATTTAAATATGTCAAGCCATTGTTGAGTTATCATCAGGAAACCATGTTTTTAGGGAATTCAAGTCAAATAAAGGGCCATAACTCTGTCAAAATTTAGTGATTTGTAACCAAAGTCAAACTTGACCCGTATTTTAAGATGCTACACATGTATACCAAGAATTATTTGCATAGTCAAGCCATTCTTTATTTATCGTCTGTTTGGAAATCATGTGTTTAGGGAATTTTAAATCGAAAAGGGGCCATAACTCTGTCAATTCTATGATGTAACACATGTGTACCAAAAATTATTTAAATATGTCAAGCCTTTCTTGAGTAATCATCCGGAAACCAACAACCAACAGACCGACAAGCTCACTCCTATATACCCCCCTAAACTTCGTTTGTGGGGGTATACAAATGTATACTATTTAAGAAAGCAAACAGCCAAAATCCATATGGAAGAGAAAACATACTGGTAAACATTAAGAACAACATAACAGGGTGTTGCACACTTCTTTCTACCTTGTGAATATTCAACATCAGTTTAAAGTCAAAACTGGTATCTAAGCAAAGCATATTATAAATGCACCAATTCTTGCTCTTGCCATATGCAAATAAAATTTGAGTGAATGTGCTGAATGATCCTAATAATGAAGTTGGTCAAATGATTGCAATAAAATGACTTTTTTTTTTTAAATCACAAAGATATTAGTGAAAAAGATGGTTGCTGTACAGCAATGCACTTAGGCAAATAATGGGAATGCAATAATGTTAAAAAACTATAAGTCATTACAATTGCAAGATCAAATCAATTATCAAATCTGTATTTGAGCATAAGACAACAATGCCATACCAGCATGCGGATAACACAAAATTACTAAAAGCTCTCAACTAAGAAAAATCACTTAGTTGGAACATACATTGCAAAAGGTCATCTCTTCTCTGTATTTAGCATCCCATAATCTATATTTGAAGTTCATTTGTAGCTCCAGACAAATAACAATGACACAAACAAAGAGTATGAGGTATCATACAATGTACTGACATGCACACTTAAACAACTTAGAGCAAGTATGTTCAATGAGTACCTTAAAATTTCAATTAGAAAGAATGATCACTGTGATGGCATACAATAATACAATCTGAATGGCTATCCTCAGATTTTGTTATTTATAAAAGTGCATACTACACAAGCAGAAAGAGTTAATACTTACTCTTACTGTGTGGAAGTTAATAATGAAACTACACTGTTTTAACAAATTTTAACACTTAAGTATTATAGGAAATTGGACAATGCTTTCATGTCATGTCTTGCCTACATCACAACATGAACAATGCCACTTTTAAAGCCAAGAGAGTTGTCTAACTTTCTTGCTCAGAAATGTATACATTTGCTGGGTATTACTACAAACTTGTAAACTCAACAAGAGACCTTCTTTTCACTAAGTAACTTACAATATTTAAGTCATTTGTACTTCAGCTGTTTGTTACTGTTTATAGCTTTAATTACATTTTACAATAAAATCAATATTCCTGAGTTGACTTACCCAGAGAGGCAGAAGTGGAAACCAGCTATTTTGTTCTGGACCTTGGAAAGTCTTCATTTGATTAATTCTATGATCTTCCATGTACAAGTTTAGAGTATTAAATGGTTATTTCAACTATCCAACAAGGAAAAAACCTACCCACAATGATAATATTATCATTGATGTGCACAATTGTTACAGAGATAATGCTGTTGACAAATATATATGGTTATTGCTCAACTGCTGTACATATATGTACAAGGTTTTGTCTTGTTGTTTTGTAAAATTCAAGATGCATACATGGATTTGAAATGTTATTAACAACAGTTGCACGAGTCTTATGTGTTCCTGTTTTTAATATTCATTACTACAAAAAGATGTGACTAACTAATAAAAAAAAAGGTTTTGAGAGTGAATTACAGGTTTTTACAGGTTTTTCAGGAAATTAAGGTTTTAAAGGATTTTCAATAAAAAAAGGTTTATAAAGGTTTTAAAGGATTCACTAGGAGGCCTGTAGAAGACAATTTATTTATCTCCACAAATTCAGCCACTTTGAGTTCTGGCCTCCTTATCAGTCCAGGAATGGCACTGTGTTTTCCTGGGGTTTAGCCACCAAACGAATCCAGTGATTTCCATTGCTGTTGATGAGCTCAGCACTAGCTCATATTTGGAGAAGTGATCCTACAAGAAAAAAAGAACTTACAAAGTGGCCATATACATTATTAATACCAGTAGCCAAAAGTAAACAAATGTTAATAATGCTGTCAGTTGCAGTTTTCCGTAAGTTCATGCGAAGTCAATCTATTGGCTAACAGCACCTTTTAAAAAGTATATGCTAGTGGCCTGTAACAGGCTACTTAACAATTGAAACCATCATTATTTAACAGTTTTGTGATAATGCCTAAATTAAAAATAAGTTTGTTTGCCCTTAACCGACCGACCCACAAAAAAAGCCGCCGACTCAAAAAAATGTATTGCAAAATCTGCGGTAACATTTTGTTTATTCAGTTATTTTAATTCTTGCTTTAAATGTTGCTCTTTCTTTAGCTCACAACTTTCTTAGGCGCTAAACAAGACAGTATACAGTCTGGTTCCCAGCGTACTATTCCGTAATAGCACGTCTAGCATAGGCTGATAATGAAGGACAATCACGTGACAACAAATGTTATATTGAAAAAGAATATAATAATCTAAACGTTTGTAGTAGGACTGGTATTCTTCCTTGTAAAAGCTTGTTTAAATAATCTATCTGTATGAATTAAACACATGTTTTTATCTGTTCAAGTTATTTTTATTGTTAATCGTTTTAAATTAGAATAGCTTATATATTAGTATCTACAATCTAATTATTAACTGTCAGTTTTTGCATATTTTGTAATGTCATAAATTTATTATATATTTGTTGTGTTCACTGTATGTAAGCGGAAGTTGATTTTCCACTATCGGAGTTAAATCTCCGCCAGGAAAAGCCTTTTAGCAATGTATTATTTGGAATTTATATACCACATAATATATTTCCCCAGTAAGTTCAATTGATTAAAATTGTATGCTGTTAAAACTGCTGTTTTTCTTCTATCAGCAGCCAAAATTTTAAATATGATAACATTTCTTTGTCAAATAGTCATTTACAAAAACAATTTATTTGAGAGGACGGATACATCCAAGTTTACACCATTTCTGAATTTTAGCTCACAGTGAGCTATTGGTATAGGAGACTTTTCCTGAGACGTCCCTCGTCTGGTGTCAATAGTTCGGACTGTTATCGTGATAAAGACAACATTTTATTCAGTCTATACCTAACTTGCATAGTTTGTGCATGACCATAAAATCTCGGATGATATCTCAGATGGTATCGAATAATGGGCCAAATCGGACCAGAAACCTTAGAGTTATTACCCTCTTTTCAAGAAAAATGCAGACATTGCATTTTTCTAATAAAGTTATCTTCATTTTTTATCTAATCTATACCAAACTTGCACAGTTTGTGTTTTGTCAATAAGGTCTCAGTAGAAGCCAACAATGGGTCAGATTGGGCCACAGGAGTTATTGCCCCTTTGTAGAAAAAAAACCCACAAATTGCATTAATCCTGCATGGAGATTTAATTTTGTTTTCAATCTTGATCACACTTCCACAGGGTTTGAATGTCCTTAAGATCTCAGCACAAGCAGCAACTGACGCAGATCAGTTCAGAAACACTCATTTCGAAAATTAATGCAAAAATGGACATGATGCAAAACAGGGACTTCATTTTCAACCAATATGGACCCAACTTGAACAAATTGTCTATGACCATAAGATCTAAAGCGAATTGAGTTAATGACAATTCACTCCACTCTTTGGAACACGCTAGCAATCATGACATGATCTGTGCACGGCCGCAATTATTTTCAGAACTGCAGCATTAACACTATTCTTCCTTTTTTGTTTATGACCCTGTTTTTTGTTTGTCTTTAACAAGCATTGGCAAGCCACGGAGCAAAAGAAAAACCTTTATGTAAAAGTTAATAAGTTAGACAAATTATTTATGGACATTATGGCGTACATTCCTGCATGCATGTCATAACAGTATAGTCTTTCGTCTATGTCAGTACTCATCATGGCCCTATTGTCTTATTTATTTGAGTCATTTTCATCAAATTATTTTTTATTTTTAATTCATTTATCTGACATTCAAACAGTACGTACTTGTACTGTATTAATATGTGCGTGACTGTCGAGTCAGTTCAGCCATTGATACACATGTTTTCTTGCCAGACAGTGTGTATTAGCGTTGTTAATCAGTGTCCAAAATTTTTGTCGATTAATCAGCAACAAGTTCTAACTAAATAACCGATTAATCAGGATTCTTGAAAATAATGGAAATACACCCTAGACTGCGACGTTTCAATGATTTACATTGTTTTATTTGGATTGGCAATAAATATGTGTCATATGTATATACCAATTCGGAAGAAAATAGGCATAAAACGTTGTTTATTTTGTAAATACAGTTTGTGGACTGCATTATCCTACTAACGCGCTGGACTATTGACAAGATACATATCAGATATATTACTTATTGAAAAGTTAATCAACCGCACAAACACTATAAATCTTTATCTTGTGTAGGGTACAAAAATGCAACATTTATTTAAAAAATACAACAACCATGGCATAATTAAAACAACATGTAATGCTAAGGCTCTGAATAAATAAGCAATTCATATAGATTTGTTTAGCCTTTTATTATTTTGGTTATTTTTAGCTTACCACCGCAGCATGAAGTGCTTGGTGAGCAATTGGTATAGGGGACCTGTCATACGTTGTCTCTCTTTCGTTATCATGAAATCGCGGATGGAATCCATAAGTGACCAGAAACACTAGAGTTATGTTGCTTTTTTTCGAGGAAAATGCAAAAATTGCTTATCAAACAGAGAGACTTTATTTGGCATCCTATCTGGATAAATCTTTCAGTTTGTGTGTGACAGTATAATAAATGCTGACGCCAAAAAAATCATAAATCGAAGTTAAGACCCTTTGTTCGATTAAACAAAAATTGTAATTTCCCATGTAAAGACTTTTCATCCAATCTTAACAAAACTTCCATAATTTATATGTGGCCATAAGATCACAGCTGGAACTACAGAGTTATGACCCCTTGTTTCGTAAAGAAAATGCAAAAATCTAAGACAGTGACTTAATGTTCCATCAAACCTTGATCAAATTTGCCATTTGTTACACCATATATAATATCACAGCAGAGTCTTAAAATCGACCAGATCAGGCTATAACACCGGGGTTATTGCCTGGGTGAAAATTAAATAGGAAAACAATGGACTTGATGCAGGATGGGTACAGGTGCTTCATTTTCCACCTTAACGGTACCGAACATCGCATATTTATCGATGACCATCAGACCTCAGACAAATTTGAATATAGAAAGTGTAGATGATAAAACAGCTTCACTCTAAGAAAGAAGCAAAACAAGACGGCAAGCATGACTTGACCTTTGCACAACAATCCCCATTATTTTTCTGAACTGCAGCATTAACATTATTTCGCCAAAACTGAGTGCAGAAATTTGGATACCAGGACAAGAAAATATACCTGCGTGTCTACTCGTTTATAGCATTTATTTAGATTTTGATAGAACAATGACCTAAAGAAATATAGCAGTTAACAAGCTAGACAAATGAATACACTGACTACAATTTTATTATTTTTATTGGTACATTTTATAACCTTTGTTCAAACCTTTCACAAAAGTAATATCTCCATCTTTAACAATACCGAGTGCAGCCATCATGGACTTCTTTGTTTGTAATTAAGGCAAAACAGCTTTACTAGAGACATTTTATTATATTGAACAATGTATTTAAATTAATGTGCATGTGTGTTATTCAATCACATTATGTGGTCACTGAAACATATAAATGAATCAAATAACTTTTTTTAAGTTAAAAGAAGGGGATTGGACATTTTTCAAGAAAGAAAACTCATGCACAGACATTTTTAGGTAATCGACGAATCCCAAATCTTAAATGACTAATGAATCATAATATAATAGTCGTTGATTAATCGACGAAAGGACTAATCGGCACAACACTAGTGTGTATCTATGCTGTATTAATTTACATGCATGTCTAGTCAGTTCAGACATTGTTATTAATAGAATACATATACTTATTCTAGTTTATGTGTATGCTCCTTTTAATCAAGCCAGTTTTGCTCTGTATATACTTGGTAGTATCAATCCAGATGAAGAAAGTAATTGCAACTTTGAAACAAAGATACAATTAAACTTTAAATGGCGACATTCATGTATACAAAGGTCAAATTCTCGGAATATCAAAATAACATATTTTTCCTACCTACCGACCCACCTCTAAAATGTCGGGTCGGTAAAGGGCAAACAAACGATTTTTTAAATTTAGACCTAAGGTATATAAATAACATTTGGAATACAACAATTTCAATAAATCAAATTAAAACAATGAGGATTTTCTTGTGTATAATGTGTTAACTAAGACTTCCTTGTCCATATTTTTTAACTGCAAGATCCTCAACGCATATTATTGTGATTATCTTACATGTGCAAACACACTGTTGTTCACAAATTCCACAAAACATGCCTACATTTTCGCAATAGCGACCAGATTCATGAATCTTCATGAATCAGGTTAAAATAAACTGGCTAATATGATACGCCATAAATACGCTAGACAGAAATATAAATTCATGTATTACTTTATCTATCATTAGCCAAGTAAACGTCTGTTCATGTTATTTATATACCTTTTCAAACATCCAGTGGTCAAGGTGCCATTTTCCCACAGCATTGCTGTATACGAAGGCCGGACGAACAGAAAGGGACTGGATACATTCGCCTCAGTTTTAAGAAAGCCAAGGTAGGCATTAACGATCTGTAATTAAAATATAGGTGTTTTACTGTTCGTGTACATTTCTATGCTACGGCAAATTCTTGGTTAATTTGAACATCGAGAATATAAATTTTGTCACTATATACATTTTAAACTGTTCTGTGAGTTTAATAACTGCTATAGAAAATATTATTGTAATTTTATTTAAAAATAAATTGATCATTTCCTCGTGCACAACTAATGAAGATACAGAGGAAATCTAAAAATACTATAAATGATAAATATGCTTAAAAAAAGTGTGAAACAACGTTTCAGCAATTATGTTGTTTTATACATTTAAACATATTATAAACCAATTCAGTCTGGAATGAACTTGTGCACTTAACATGTAACCATTCTCCATTGTCCAGTGTCGCAAGGTCACTTGCATCTATGACTTTATCTTCAACACTCAGTCTAAGTTCAGCAGCCAGCTTTCCTTCGCTAGAGGTGGGCTTCATATGGCGGGGCCTCGCACGAAGCGTCTCGGATATTAAAATTAGTTCTGTTGATGATTCATTGTTCTGTAGACGTGTTAATTTAATCTGTGAGGGGCAGTCAAAAAGTTCATGGACAGAGTTCATAATTTCATTTAACCTTAACTTAATCGGCCGAAACATTACACAAATATCAAATAGTATGTGAACAAAAGATATACACAAAAACAGTAGCAAATGATTAATACTGCGGCGCACTTCAGTAACTACTCCATGACATTAATGTCATTAATGTTTATTTCAAAATATTTGCCGCATTCCTGCGTTTCATAACCCATTTTCGAAACATTTTTGTCTGATCGTGGATTATACTAATCTGCGATGACTGTCTGCTCCATCGGACCAGTATGAGATTCCCCGATGGTCCATAAACACGATCAGCACGACCTTCTTCGCCCACTTGACAACTTTTGCTTTCTTCATAGGAGGCGAAGATATTCGTGTCCACACTATAGAATCTGCTTTCATTTACAGTTAATAAAATGGGCCCATGTTTAACCGTGTCTGTGGCTGTCATTCCCGCTCTAACGCAATGCTTGATAATTGCAGATTTTCCATTGACGTCATCATTCTTTCTTGATAAAACGTAACGACACAATTCAAATGACTAGCGTTCCGTTGATGTTTGTCGTATGACGTCAACTTGTTTAACGTTTAAAACATTTATGTTAACATTACGTCAGTGGAATTTTCGCTATAATTCGACAAGGTTTTCCCACAAAAATATCATTCTTTAGATGGTTTCAAACATTTTTAGAAAAGATAATCTGAAGTGCCCCACATTATTCACGGTATATACAAATGAAGTAGCCTTAAGGCATTTATTTATTTAAATAATCAAATGCGTTTTCTGCATTTTATTCAACACGCATTAAATATGTTATAGCTGTATTTTCTTCTACATAGGTCTACAATTATGCGAAAAAAATGAGATTGTCCATGAACCTTTTGACTGCCCCGTAATAAACCACTCTAAAACTGTCATTAATGCAGTACAGCTATGTATACACCATTTATATTGAAGTATCCTTTTATTAATTTTAAATAACTAATATTTAATATTTAATAATATATGACCATTTAATGATAAAAAAGTATGTTTGTATTTTCTTACTATAAAAAACACATAATTATGGCAAATCCCTTAAAACCTGAATCCTCTCTAAAAAATACTTGTGACATAGTCACAATGTTGTTCCGGGTTTTACTGACAATATTAAGTTGCAATTGTGGAAGCTATTTTAAAGGCACCTGTTCACAGATTTAAAATTGACAATTTCCCAAATTGATTTTCATAGATACCAAAAAGAAAAATACATTATATATGAACAAGCGAAATACTGACAAAGAAATTTGTTGGAAATATGGTGTCACTTACAAAAAATAATCAGTTGAAATGAATAAAATTATTAGGCGTGTGCAACGCTTTTCATTTACATTTTGGAAATGGCATGTACCACTTACAGATTTCACTGTAATCGAGGGCAAGTCATAATGGTCAAGTGGCATGTACCACTTATAGATTTCACTGTAATCGAGGGCAAGTCAGAATGGTCGAGTGGCATGTACCACTTATAGATTTCACTGTAATCGAGGGCAAGTCAGAATGGTCGAGTTGGGCATGTACCACTTATAGATTTCACTGTAATCGAGGGCAAGTCAGAATGGTCGAGTCAGAATGGTCGAGTCACTGTAATCAAGGGCAAGTCAGAATGGTCGAGTGGCATGTACAACTTATAGATTTCACTGAAATCAAGGGCAAGTCAGAATGGTCGAGTCAGAATGGTCGAGTCACTGTAATCAAGGTCAAGTCAGAATGGTCAAGTCACTGTAATCGAGAGCAAGTCAGAATGGTCGAGTCACTGTAATCAAGGGCAAGTCAGAATGGTCGAATCACTGTAATCAAAGGCAAGTCAGAATGGTCGAGTCACTGTAATCAAGGGCAAGTCAGATTGGTCGAGTCAGAATGGTCGAGTCACTGTAATCAAGAGCAAGTCAGAATGGTCGAGTCAGAATGATCCAGTCACTGTAATCAAGGGCAAGTCAGAATGGTCGAGTCACTGTAATCAAGGGTAAGTCAGAATGGTCGAGTCACTGTAATCAAGCGCAAGTCAGAATGGTCGAGTCATTGTAATCAAGGGCAAGTCAGAATGGTGGAGTCACTGTAATCAAGGGCAAGTCAGAATGGTCGAGTCACTGTAATCAAGGGAATGCCAGAATGGTCGAGTCAGAATGGTCGAGTCACTGTAATCAAGGGCAAGTCAAAATGGTCGAGTCACTGTAATCAAGGGCAAGTCAGAATGGTGGAGTCATTGTAATCGAGGGCAAGTCAGAATGGTGGAGTCACTGTAATCAAGGGAAAGTCAGAATGGTCGAGTCACTGTAATCAAGGGCAAGTCAGAATGGTCGAGTGGCATGTACCACTTACAGATTTTACTGTAATCAAAGGCAAGAATGGTCGAGTCAGAATGGTCGCGTCACACTGTAATTGAGTGCAAGTCAGAATGGTCGAGTCAGAATGGTCGAGTCACTGTAATTGAGGGCAAGTCAGAATGGTCGAGTGGTTAGTGCTACAGATCTCGATTCGAGTCCGTGCAAAGGCAAATATTTTAAGAACTTTTTTTCTCCATATAATTTTTTTTATTTGTCCATCTGCTTAAGCTCATGCAGCTAATACATTTAACGACATTCTTTGAAAACCTGAGAACAAGTCCCTTTAATATATTATTTTTAATTTGCAAACATTTTTTCAGAGTATTACCTCATTTAGCAGATTCTTTGAGGCACTATTGGATGGCTGATTTAGGAATCCACCCTGCAGTACGAAGTCAATAAGAGCTTGAAGTTGTCCAGAGGAAGCCAACTGTAAAACATATTCCTCTCTCTCATCTGACTGACTTGGCTCTGGCACTGTGACAGACTCTCCTGCCTCGGGCTCTGCTGTGGATCCTCCTGCATTGGACGATGTGGTGGACCGTCTTGCCTCCATGGATTCTGCCTCTGCTTCTGTAAACGCTTTCAGGCGGTCCAGAGAAACCTTTTGCTTTAGCTGCTAGCCATTGGTGCAGACAAGACTGGCTGTCTTGCCCTGGAGGGACGAAATCGTGAAGGGCCCTGTATAGTTCTGCTCCAGGTTCCCTTTCCAGGTGGCTGTCTTCACCCGTTGGAGCAGGACACGGTCACCCACCTTCAGCTCAACGAACCTCTTGGTCTGCCTGGCGAAGTCCTTTTGTTGTTTGGTATGGGCTGTTTAGATGTTGTCCTTTGGTATGGGCTGTCCGAAAAAAATGCACCAAACTACCCAGGTGCACAAGTTCACATGCTGATGAATATGTTTATAAGGTTTCATCAGTCTAGCATTTATACTTTTTAAGTTACACGCGACACAAATCCACAAATGTCAATTTTTGCTAAAAAGGGGCCATAACTCCACTGATGGCGGAAAAAACTGCACCATAATACCCAGGTGCACAAGTTTACATGTCAATTAATATGTTTATCAAGTTTTATCACTCTAGCAGTAATACTATTTGAGTTACATGCGACACAAGTCCAAAAATGTCATTTTTTGCTAAAAAAGGGCCATAACTCTGCTGGCGTCTCAAAAAAATTCACCGAGGTACCCATATGCACAAGTTCACATGCTGATTAATATGGTTATAAAATTTCATCAATGTAGCAGTTATACTTTTCGAGTTACACGCGACACAAGTCAAAATATGTCATTTTTTGCTAAAAAAGGTCCATAACTCTGCTGACATCGAAAACAACTGCGCCAAAATACTCAGGTGCACAAGTTTACATGGTGGTGAATATGTTTATAAAGTTTCATCAATGTAGCAGTTATACTTTTCGAGTTACTCACGACACAAGTCCAAATATGTCATTTTTTGCATTAAAAAGGGGCCATTACTCTGCTGATGTCGGAAAAAACTGCACCAAAATACACAGGTGCACAAGTTCACATGCTGATAAATATGTTTATAAAGTTTCATCACTCTTGCAGCAATACGTTTTGAGTTAGGCGCGACAAAAGTCCAAAAATGTCTTTTTTGGCTAAAAAAGGGCCATAATTCCGCTGATGTTAGAAAAAACTGCACCACAATACCCAGGTGCACAAGCCCCGATGCCGATGAATATGCTTATCATATGAAGTTTGATCATTCTAGCAGTTATACTTCTTGAGTTATGCCCGACACAAAAATCTGAGAGACGTACAAGGGAGAATCTTTATGCTCCCCCTCTAAAGTGGGGGAATAAAAACAAACTATAAACGAAATTACATTACCACTGTACTCATTTATTATTTTGTTGTTGTACACCCACCATCAATATTGGGGGGGGGGGGGGGCATTAAAAGTGGACCCTAGTGATGGGCATATAGGTTGAAAATTGTCAATAGAGTAATCGACATAATCAGTTGAACCAATGCGATAGTTTGGTTATAATTGTCTAGTTGTATGCTGTGTCTGTTCTATGCTTTATAACAAGATATGTGAAGTTAAATTTCTAATAAGATCATATTTATGTAACTCTTTATAATATTGTTTGGAATAAACAAATGAATTAAAGGTTGTATTAATACTGTTTAATATTTTATTTGACAACAACTGATTCAAACCTAGCACCCAGATACAATGTTCAACAGTAGGGATAGGTCAAGTTTGTTCAACAATTAATTATATTAATCAGGTATGGTTTTTCACAATACAACCTCAATGATTATGAGTGTTATGTTAGCACCATATTATTTGATTTTCCTTTAGATGTATACGGTGCGGATATGCATGTATTGCTTAAGACAATATTACATCAATTAATAATGAGACACATATATACAGACTCTCTTTTAAAGAGACTGATTAAAAAGTGGATGGGGAAAGAAGAGAAAATCGCGTTTAAGGATAATGTTATTAACCAAATTTAAAGAGATCAAAAAATGCACAAAGACGGTTAAAAAACACTATTATATATTTTCTTTATTAACAGATTGCTAAATTGAAAGTTATGTAAATAATCTGCCATAAATAACAGCAATATTACTTACTTCTCCAGTAAAAGATGGTGGAAGCTGACTTGGGTACACTGCCTCCTTCCCATACACCAGGAAGAAGGGGCTGAACCTAGTGCTGGAGTGGCGTTTGGTGCGCTGGGCAAATAGGGCTCCATCAAGGTAATCATCCCAGTCGTCCTTATGATCATTGACCATTTTTGCAAAGAACGAAAAATAATTCATGACCAATATACCTTTATATTCAAGCTAAATGCTTTATTATACCCCCACTACCAGTCGATGAGGGGGGGGGGGCTATATAGGAATCACATTGTCCTGTCAGTCTGTCAGTCTGTCCTAAAACTGTCCAGACTCTAACTTCCTCATGCAATAAAGGATTCTTAAATAAATTGGCACAAATGTTAAGCTAAATGAGACGAAGTGTCATGTGCAAGAACCGAATGACTACCTGTATGTTAACCTACAAGAACCAGATGGCTACCTTAAAAGTCAGGGTGATACTTTGAGGTCAAATATTAAAATAAAGTGCCTTCTTGTATTTTGTTTCCGCTAGTTAGCTTCTAGATGCATTGAATTTTAATATCAATTCAGAGCACTATTCCTCATAAGGAGGCAATGTGTTGCATACATGACCCACGCTTGTAGGTCAACGGTCAAGGTCACAATTCAATGTCAAGGTTAAATATTTGTATTTTGTTCCTCTCCTACTTCTAAATGCCATAGAAGGATTTTAATATTACTTAAGATTTTTCCCGCCTGATTATACGATTTGTTGCGGACATGTCCAATAATTATTAATCAAAGGTCAAGGTCACAATTCAAGGTCAAAGTACAAATATTTTTCCTCTAATGCATGTCATTTTATCACTCAATGCATAGTTCTGTGTCAAAGCAATACCACTGCAAAACTTTCTATCGGTGTACAAGTGGTATTTGGAGATATTAATCAACTGAATTGATAGCTCTAGTTAACATTATTTCATTAGAAGTTTAAGGTCATGGAGGTTTATCAGTCCATTTATATGTACTGCAATATCGCAATAACTGCATTGACAGATGATTTAGGTTACTCAACACCAAAAAGAAATTCAAAAAAGTTTGTTTATCAAAGTGCCAGTGTTTCATTCAGTTATTTTACAGACAATCTGTTTTTTATGCCCCTGAAGGGGGGCATATTAAAATCAAACCGTCTGTTAGTCCATTTGTTAGTCCGTCCGGCCAAGATTAAAGTGTTTTGTTTAAAGTCCAATATCTAGGAACACTATCAAAGGTATTTTACTTGAAACTTGAAATACTTCTTTAATAGCAATGTCTCCACCAGAAAAAGCAACCCCAATAACTCTGTTTTGTATTTAGATTTATTCCCCTTTTTTAACTTAGAAATTTAGGTTTAAGTTTGCATAAGTTTTTCCAAAACATTTTGACTGAAATAATAAAATTGACATTTTTCATTCTCTTTTATTTACAAAGATTAATTTTGATGTCAATGTAAAAGCGTCTTTGGTGGCATAGCTCACCTGATAGTGACAGCACTTGTTTGCAGTATACATTTTAATAAAGCTACTTTTTGATTGTCTGGTTGTTTTCTCGTCCAGTCCATTGGTCTGGGGATGGTATGCAGAATTGATGCAGTGCTTGATATTCCACTCGTTGCAGAGTTGCTCGTTCACCTTCAAGAATACATGCTTGTGTCACTCATATCTTCCAAGATAAAGTTACAATGTTATTAAGTTTTGATTCATGTCATACAAATTGCACCAAATCCATCGACTTAATCCTGACTGAAATGTCCAATGAAACAGTAGTATCCACTTTGAAAGTTCCCATTGTTTTTAGCCAAGGTGATACAAAACATTCATCAGTTGATAAGCACCGACAGCTAGTGCTGTGTAAACAATATGGTGTGTTTAAAATGCAACCAAAATAGAGGCTTTATTTTCAAAATTATAATAAATTGCTGCAACATGTTACTATGTGGTGCCTGCTTACATGTCAAGCAGAAAAACTTACGGTATACTAATTGTGTGCTTTACCTCATTCTCGAATTCCCGACCCTGGTCAGTTAGGATGGCATTCATTGCCCCACGGGTGGCAAATAGTCTCCTGAAACACTTGTTTACGTCCTTTGCAGATTTTGATTGAATAGGAAATGCCTTAACCCCACTTCATGAAATAGTCTGTGGCAGTGAAGATGTATTTGTGACCACTGGCTGTTTCCCTGAATGGACCAATGAGGTCAACACCCATCAGCTCGAAGGAGCAGGAAACCTGGAATTTAAGAAACAGCTACATATTTAACTTAAGAATATAACAAATAAATTGATATTTGTCATGGACTCATAATATGTATAAGCCTTGTACTACAGGTATTGTTTATGTCCCTAAGATAAGGCATATAGTAATAGCCATGAGCGTCTATAGTTCAGTAATGTCATTCACATTTCCTATATGCAGTAGTATTCAAATGTATAAGAGGGATTTTGAGAGAAACTTACTATTGTGATACAGAACAGACAATGAAGAATATATGCCACATAGGTATCATTATATTATTTACATTTAGTAAATGTGTACATTGCTACTACTACTACTAATAATAATAATAAAATCTTTATTTTTTGAAGGTAACACATTAAGTTATACACAAAAACATATTAATTTATTTACAATGTAAATATGAACAATTGTAACAAACAAAAAACAAAATCACATCTACTCAAATACATGTAAAGGATACATCATTAACAAAGATATTGATATATACATTATTTTCATTTACAAATTATAAAATATGTATATATGTACATTGTTCATTTATCACACCGTATTTCACACAATATTAATAGACTGAAAACAACACAATTAATAAGCGACAGTCACACAAGTATACATACATGTACTTTATATTACACGTGTACAATTAAATTCAAGCCAAGGTACAATTTGTGAATTTGCGGTCAACTGATAATCCAGCAGAAATTTTTTAGAACAACATTTAAATAACTTTTCAGAATTTGATTTACGTATATGTTCAGGTAAAAAATGCCTAACATTTTCGCTGTAAAATGTAAACGATTGCTTTTTGTACTGCGTCTTGTAACGAATATGTGCAATATCTTGTCTGGCAGATGATCTCAAGTTATAATTTTCATATGTAGTAATATTAACAAGTTCTCGTATATAAGCGGGCGCTAGACCATGCAGTGATTTATAAACTAAAACAACTGTTTAATATTTACATAGATTTTCAAATGTGAGCCGTTTAAGTTCTTTATATAACTCGCGTGACGAGGTTCTGCTGGGTTTGATAAGTATAATTTTTGCAGCTCTTTTCTGCAGAATTGCCATTTTTTCATTTGCGTTTGCGACGTTTTCCCCCATATGCTACAGCAGTATTCAAAAACCGGAAGTATATAAGCGTTGTAAAATAATTGTCTCATATGATCATTTAGAAAATAATTAATTCTTTTTAATAAAGCTATTTTCGAGTTATTTTTTTTGCATATGGAATCGATTTGTGTGTTCCAAGACAAGGTTGAATCAACAATAACTCCAAGTAACTTATGTGAGGTAACATTTTCAATGAGAATATTATCAACGTATATATTAAGTTCTTTTGCATGTTTCACCTTCGCATTAGAACCTATAAGCATGCACTTATTTTTTTGCGGATTAATTGCCATATTATTTATCTTACACCAATCTGTCACCTTGTTCAAATTCGTTTGCAATTTGCATTCTATCTGATGCGTACTAATGTCCGTTGAGTACAGCGTAGTATCATCCGCATATAGATCGACAATAGAATCTTCTATCTCACAGCTAAGGTCATTTATATATAATAGAAAATAGATTGGCCCTAAAATTGAAACGACATTATTGATCGACACAAAGACTGGATGTTACCAACTTTCACCATTTGGTGTCTATTCGTCAAATACGATCTTATCAATTTGATTGCATTGTAGAAAAATGATATAATTTTAATTTGTTGAATAAGTTGCCTAATGTGCAAATATTCTTAGTAAGCTTATTCTTCAAAAAAGCTCAGTCTTGATTCTTACTGGTAGTTTTACAAGAAACTAAGCCGGGCCGGCTAGCTCAGTTGGTAGAGCGCTGCACTACAAATCCGAGGATCGCGGGTTCGATTCCCAGCCCGACCACATAACTTGTGTGGGGATTGGTCCTGAAATTATTTCTACGGCCATTCTCCCCCTACCTCTGATTCAAGTAGGGCAGTTGTCAGTTACTGGCATAAGTGTGTGAACTTAGTACTGGTCAACCAGCTTACCCAGGAAAAGTGTGAGTAGGTTAACTGACCGCCGTTATATGACTGAAATATGGTTGAATGCGGCGAAAAATCCAAACAAACAAAAACAAAACAAGAAACTAAAGAATGGGTAATATTAAACTTAATAAATGTCTTGAAAATTACTGTTGTTTTATGGCACATTGTGTTTGCTCGCTATTCTTCTCAATATGTATAAATAATGGAAATGAAGACTGATTTTTTCATGTACACATTAATTTTAATGATGTGTTTTTATGCACATTTTTTATTGTTGTTAGTTGAAATGTCAATGGTAATTACATTTATCAACAACAGAGTGTGATGAAGAAGGCAGTGTAATACATACCTAATTCTGACAGTTAGTCCATATTACAAATTATCCCTATAAATCCTAATACATACTACAATAATTGCATGTTTTTGTAGACATTTGTTAGTGGTAATTGATTCTTGCATAAATGAATAATGACAAGTCACATTGATATTTTACTACTTTTACACACCATTATGCATTAACTGACCTGCCTAATTTAAGTACTGTCTAATGTTATTTCATCTGATTTTGTTTGACATTATTTATAAATAGTCCTTAAATGTCTAGCTTTATAAGCTGTGCCCTGACCCCATGTTCACGAAACAAGTTGAGCCTGATTTTCAGGTTCAAGATGCACTTTATCATGATATTTCAGGATGAGACTCAACAATGGTGTTCACTAAAGATCTGGTTTAATTTTAATTATTGTTCACTTATATATTTTTCATAATTATGAATTCATCTCGGCTTAAAGTTATTATGAAAATGAAAAATGTAATAAAAACTGAACAAAAAATTGTGTTCTTAAAAGAAAAGTTATAGAAAAAGATTTTGGGGATTCTGCTCTTTTGAGATGGAAGATCAAGATCAGCTAAGGTTCATCTTTATCCTTCATATAATATTTTATTATTAACATTATTTATGAACATGGGGCCTGGACCTCTTTCAGGGTGATCCACGTTAGCAGTGCCATATTTATCAAATGTATATATTGTATATACAATGTATCAGGTTTATTGTGGGCTTAATACTTTAAACATAGCCCTAATAAAGTTATTTGTAAATAAATATTACGTAATTCATTTTTGTTATTTTTAAAAGCAACTTTATACATAATAAGGTTCTTTTTTAAATTATGATATTAATGCACATCGAAATATATATAACTGCATTAGTAAAATTGATTTTACCACAAACTGTATACTAATGTAAACAAAAAATATGCGAAGTTACATAAGCAAGGTATAGTGGGATTTTTTTCCAAAATCTTCTTGTAATGAGGTAGATAATTGTTTTAATGTTGCCCATTTTATAGGTAACAGATGAGTGAAAAGTGAAGTAATTTTTCTCTGTTGTTGCATATTATCACAAATATGTTGGAAGTATGTGTACTAAAAATATTTACTATAATGCATAAGAATATGAAATTATTACTGTATATATTATTTCTTACGTAACAATGCATTATACATACCGGTAATCACATTCATGATAATAACGCATGACATCAGCTCAGTTGGTAAAGGGCTGGACTGTCAATCTGAGGATCATGAGTTTGAGCCCCAGCCTGCCCACATAACTTGTGGGGATTGGTCATGAAGTAATTTCTACGGCCATTCTCCCCCTACTTTTGATACAAGTAGGGCAGTTGTCACTTACTGGCATAAGTATGTGCACTTCATGTTAATCATTTGCCCCTTGGACATTATCCTCTTGCAAATTGCATAGCTCTCTGGGGCGGACAATAGCCCTCTCATTTTTATGTCCTTCACTTTCAGAGGAAGGGCATATATATTTGTAAACACACATAAGCCCCGCTGACATTAGCGCATTCGTTATAAAATGCATTGGTGGACATTGGGTGTAGTACAAAAGCCCCTTGCCCAAAAGCCCCTTCGTCTAAAAATGTACACATAAGTCTGTTGGTGTATTTGACAGAGTGGACGTAAGCCCCTTGGTAGAATTAACAGGGTGGACAAAAACCCCTTGATTATTGTGAAATGGTGGACAATGCCCTTCTGTCCACCCCGTTAATTCTACCAAGGGGCTCAAGTCCACTCTGTCAAATATACCAAGGGGCTTAAGCCCACTCTGTCAAATATACCAAGGGGCTTATGTCCATGTGTGCATTTTTAAACCAGGGGGCTTTTGTCCAGATACCGTGTACATTAGCCCTTTCACTATTTTTTAAACCCGGCCATTAGCCCGTTTTATCTAGGATCATATTCTCTTCCAACCAGAGCGTTCAGATTCTGACATTATCCCCTTTAATCTAGGATAGTAGCCCCTTTTGAACAGCTTATCGGGCCCTTTCATGTTTTTAATTAATATGTTTAAAACATTTAATACATTACACGAATCAGAACTTTTAAGGTGAAAATATAACTTAAAATGATTTGAAATGAGGACACATGACCCACAAAAAAACCAATATATTTGATGTACAGCTCATTTCAAGCATTAATGTAGTATGTTTTAATTTAAATAACATTACAGTTGACTTACTTCAATTGGATATAAAATGTGAAATTCAACTGCAATATGAATAGGACAGATTAGCTGTTACGAAAGGGATATTGTTTAAGTTGAAAATGTCTAATGTCTGGCATAAAATTTGCAATGTCAAAGGGGCTTATGTCAGTTTACTGTCTAAAAGACCTTCATGATGTGTGCTGGCAAAAAGGTGTATTGAAGTTATCATAACTACTTGGTGCCAAACAGGATACATATTTAGTAGATCTAGCAGGATATTTGTCAGATTTTGGTAACAAACATTACCATACCATATTTTCCTTTGCGAGGTGTGTGTTTCTGGCAATTAGAATTTTATGTCATTAAATTAAATTGTTTATTTGCAGGCAAATGTAATGTGTTGTAAAATGATACATACTGTTTTGTTTTGACAATGAATCAATCAATAAAACAATTATACATATTATATGATTTTATATCTCTTTAACATATTCCCAACTGAGATACTTAACTGAAATGCAAATATCTGGTGTGGTTCTACAAAAACCTTAGCTGTTAACATGTGACTTCAGTTTATGCAAAGCACCAGGCCTATTGTCTACATTGCCAAACATAATTGAAAGTGGCAGAAGTCCTTCTTGGAGGGGTATAATATCCACCTTTAAAATAGCAATCTAGATTCATAGACCTTACACAGTCATAAGTCCATTAACAGCCATTGCTAAGAGTAAAGACATTGATTTTAATTTGGAATAGAAGAGACAACATCAGTATTTTAAGAATTTAATGAAATTTAAAAATATAACAATTATTACACACATCTTTTTTTATAATAATTCTTTTCCTGGACATCTTGCATTTTCACGGGCTTGGTCAGAAGTGTCAGACTATTGCAGAGATACAATTCATGGTATCCGTCCCGAACATAATCCCTCCTGCTCATTTTTACGTACCCAGACAAAAACCCTGCCGTTGATTTTACAACCGTGACAAAATATCTCCCATTTAAATTTACAATATTTAAATTGTTGGCAAAAAAAAGTTTTTTTTATTTATGCTCTTTTTAGCTGCAAAACAAAGAACAATCATGTAAGTGTAAGTCTGCTGATATATTTATATTATTTTACCAACAGTGGTATTATATAAAGCCATAATATAATGTTAATATTTCTATTATTTAGGGGGGGGCGGAGGATATGTATGGGATTCACAATTCAAACATAAATGTTTTCTTCATCAAAGTGAAAAGCACAAATATAAAATCTGGCACTTTATATGCATTTTAACTAACAGTAATACAAATCTCTAGCAGAGGTAACATGTTGAGACGACATCTTGTGAAATGCTTTGCTGAAAGCCCTTTATTACAAACTCTTCTTGGAACTTGTGTTTTGCAAACTGATTGAAGTTCTGAAATAAAAAGGTAATACTTTGACAATAATATTTAAGATGTTTACACCTGGAATATATAAAAACAACACACATATACATTTTTCTTAGAATTTTAAGTGTTATTTCTGCTGTAATGTAAAGATTTTATAATTTTGATATGTAAAGGCTATTTCTTGCTACAGTACATATTCAGAAAATGTTTTATTTAACCTCTACATAAATATTTGTATGAGTAAACATGAGCTAGCTAATGATTACTGTCACTCACCATTAATCACTATTAATGGTGCATTATGACTGATAAGTAGGTGGTTTAAGGGCCGTACATCATTAGGGGGTGTTATACTTTGATATGTAACTGATATAAGTTTTAAATATGCCCCAACTGGTAAATAGTATTATATTTTTGTACACCGAAAAACATTAACTAAACAAAAATCAACTCAATATGAATAAAATTTCAAATATTTTATGTGACATTATGTGGACATGTATAAGACAAAATTAATAGTCTGTTCTGTAAATTATTTTCAAACTATTAACAGTAACATTAACACGGAGTCCGTGACAACTTCAAATCATCATAAACATCAAACATTTACATATTAAATCCATCTGCCATGCACACAGACAACGGCGTGGGTTACGGTGCTTAAAACTTCTTCATAAAAAGTATCAGTTTCATTTCACATGAAATCTATACATTCTCCTTATTCCAATTACCCATCAGCCACCGCGGCTCCGGACTTCCGGTTTGGAAATACACGGAGACACGGTTTCGAAATAAAACCGCGATAAAATCCGAGAATCGCCGATTACGCTCCAACTTCCTGCTGCGAGTAAACAAAGATGGCTGCAAAGAAACGCAAGGCAGAGCGAACAGACATGGCAGAAATCACAGTACTTTAAACAAGGTAATACTGAGAGTCATCAGTTATACTCAAATTCCAGTATGAATATCCTAACTGATTTTCTAAAATATTTATTCAGTTTCATAAGTTAAGTCTACCAGAAGTGTATATTAACAATTTCCTGTTACAGGATTTGTGTATGTAGTACTCCAACTTTGAAACAAGTTTATAAATACTTTTTTGTCGTGTCAAACATTTCTTTCTTATGTATAAGCCACACATTACCGTGTTTGTTATTATAGTTTGTACTGTACATATAATGCTTTATTTTGATTATTTTCAATACTGATTTTCTATGCCCCAATATTTAAACAGCATTTTAATTGGTATACAAATTATGGATACTAAATGACTTCGCAAATTGTATTGTGCATTTTCAGACACCAGTTCGCATGGGCATTCAGTCCGCAAATTAGCATCGGTTTTTTATCCATTGCCAAGTACCCACACACAGGACATTAAAAGAGAGCTCTTCCAACTACTGCGCTCAGTTGCTCCAGGTTCCTGTGTTGTACAACTACTAGATGGGAGGCAAAAAGAACCACAGAAACCTGTTGAATGTCCACCATGGCCACTGGCTGTGGTGCGTCAGCTGGACCTGGATCCTCCTCCAACACTGTACTGGATGCAATGGCTTGGGCAAATTACAGCTAGTAACTTCCATAGGGTTTTTACGAGACAGAATACGTTAGCTGTTAACACTAATGCTGATCCGAACCCACTAATCAAATCATTAATGGGCTACACCAACGTTCCCGAAACAGTTGCCATTAAGCATGGCAGGTCCATGGAAATACATGCTAAACACAAGTATGCACAGTTGATGAAAAGAACACATAAACAATTTAATTGTAAAGAATGTGGGTTATATGTATTTTTTGAATGTCCGTGCTTAGCAGCCTCGCCAGATATTCTTGTTAGTTGTAATTGTAAATCGGGTTCCTGCCTTAGTGGTCCTGGTATTTGTGAAATAAAATGTCCCGAGTCTATCAATGATCAAGTTCCATCTCCATCAAATTATAAGCACATTCAGTCTGGAAAGTTATCAACTTCTTCTCGATATTATACTCAAATACAGGGACAAATGGCTGCTTTAAATGTTCTGTACTGTGATTTTTTTTTATACACAGTCAAGGGTTACTTTATTGAAAGAATATTGTTTGATAGTAATTTTTGGAATAATGTCAGGCCGGTTTTGGTCACATTCTGGAAAGAATATATTGCTTTAGAACTTGTATATGGTACGTTAGCCAACAGCGTTTGTACCAATAACAACAGTGTAACAGATCACACATACTTTGCATTATCATCGGAAGCAGTACTTGGTCATAACAGTGTTACTACCTGTACCAAGGGACCATTGAAAAAGTCCAAAATACCAGCGGTTTATCTGTGTGGCAAATGTGGCATTGATATACCCAGTGATCCGCATAATGAAAGGGAGGAAAGTGTTGAGTGCTCAATGTGCCATGTTTGGTTCCATATTGGCTGTACACAGCTTCAGAGTGTTGCAGAAGCCCATAACATTGATTGGTTTTGTGTAAATTGTGTGTAAAATTTAGTCAGTGTCATCAATCAACAGTCTTTGCGAAATTGCCGGTCCGCCGGTCCTGACCGGCAAAATTGCATTTGGACCGGCATGTTTTCTGAAAATGTCGGTCCGGGCGACCGGCGAAATTTTAAATTGTTCCGAAAAATGCAATGGGAAAATACGAAATAACCAAAAACTTGATTGACATGTTTACACTCTGGAAGATGACGTCACACGTCTAACCGGTGAGTACACAACGTTTTCTCAATGTAATTACCGAAAATATCAAGGTTACATTATACTTATTTGAAACCTTAGCAAATGTGTGAAGTCGATAACATTTTGCGCGCAATGACCCCTCACAACCAAACTTAAAAATTTATTAATAAAAACATTTTACAGGTCATACGAACAAACTACATTTAGCAAACATTTAAGTAATTTAATATATCATTTTCTTTTTGAATATTCTACATGAACTTGATAAATTTAATAGTGTATCATAACCTTAAATTTTATGTTCGTTTCTTTTCTACTTTTCATCAAATTGGTTTGTCTTTTGCAAAACGCTATTTCATTGGATAGTTTATCATTCTTAGTCCAATTAGATTATCTGTAACAAATTTCTGTTGTTGTTCCAAGATGTCATTTTTGCGATATTACCCTGGTGCAGCACCAGGTAAAAAACAAAAACTAACTGACGATGAAAAGAAAGAAAAGGCTAAAGAATACGAATCTAGAAGGGTGGGCAGGTCATTCCAGGATCGTTGGAAAAACGGCAGGGATTGGTTGGAATATGATAAAGATCAAAATAAAATGTTTTGCAAGTTCTGTAAGGCGAATCAACTGTGGGGCCAGTCGTAAGCTTTGAGAAACAAGTCGAAAGCCTGTGCGATGTCGATGATGAACTGGATTCTCTTGAAAATGATGACGAATGCATAGACTTTCAAAGTGAACTGTTAAATGCTGACAAACTGCTCACCTGTACTTCCAATGATTAAGCAAATATTAAGCATCACAGTCCATCAAACTCTAACACTAAAGAAAACTAACACATTATACTATGTATAGTTAGTGTATGGTAGAAATAAGTGCTGTCAACACAATCCTGGTCAATAAATAAATGATAAAAGTTTAAAATGTACACGTCTTTTTCGGTCCGGCAAGTTTTTGTTCGGACCGGCAACTTTTACAAAATGCCTGTCCGGATGACCGGCGTTTTTTAGCCAGTTTCGCAAAGACTGAATCAATACAACTGTATGTGTCACTGGTATAAATGTGGCATTGATATACCATTGATAGTAATTGGTAATATCATTGTTGTTAATATAGACATGTTAAATCAACCACTGCTATTCCTAACTACTAGTATATGCTCTATATGTACTGCTAGTATATTTACAACTGAGCTAGCCAAGCATGTGAACAACAAAACGCATTATACAATTTCTTATTTTATTGTTAGCTCTGTAATGAAACACAGTAACGTTTCACTGTGATACAAAATTTGTTGCTGCAATCATATAATATATATAAGTTTGCTTCTATTCATTATGCATCTTGGTAAAAAATCATGTTATTTTGCAAGTCTTCGTAAATGATTAATTAACTTCTACAAACAAATGACAGTAATAATTGATTATTCATCAACTGTAACTGATTTCATTCTTACTTAACAAGTTTGATGTCTAGATTCATATTTAATCCTCATAGTCATTGCATACATATTTTTTTCTGACGATTAAACATGATTTTTAATTACCAAATTACACCACTACTGGTGAAGCTTCAATATACAAGTTATAATCAAACAACAGAACAAATTGTGACCATGTGTAGTTTAAGCACATTTACAAAAAATATATATAATATATTGCAATGTTGATAGATACAATGTTTATATTTTGGGATTTATAACAATTTATGTCAACTATACATGTCAACTGTGAACATGACAACAACTTGTGTCTGTGTTATTAAGTAATACATGTTTATACTATGTTGACATGTTTATACTTTTTTGAAATTAAATCATATAAAACAAACATGGTAGTTATCTTTTATCTACAACCAAAAGTCTGTTTTACTTATTATAAATTGGTTTCTTAATATTACTAAGTGCACAACAGACAATTATAACCTTGTCAAGAGATGACACTAGTGATATTGGAACAGTATATTTAATCAATCTAAATGACTTAACGCGTCTTATTACTTGCTCCACAATAATTCGGAAGTTAGCAATCCTACTTGTTTTAATATTTGCAGCCGTTGACATTTGGGCCTGTCCACGTTTACCTGGAGGAACATGCAGATGAACAAGTCTAGCAGCACATTCCTCTGGAATGTTGAAACCTTTATCTGCTTGGATCATATCATATGGCTCTAAAAGATCTAAAAATCCACATACACATGTTATGCTTTTGTCTGAGGCTCTACCATTATATAATTTTGAAATGTAGATGATAGATGAGTTTGGAGCTACAGCAATTAAAAACTTGCCAGTGTTGTGATGCTTGTAATCAGACCATGTGGCTGCCTGTAGTATGGGATCTTTGGGAGTTTCAATAAATACTTCACTACAATCAATTATTGCCCGCAAATCAGGCAAATGTCTGTATCTGTCTGGTTTAGAAGCTAAAATCTGCTCTTTAGAAGGCCAAAAAATGAGATTGTTAAAAAATGTTGACATTGCAGTTATCCAACAATTAAATATCTGGCTCCAGAGGCTTAATGAAATGTTGAATCTATCTGCCAGATCCTTTTTTAAAAGACCCAATCGCAACCACATGAGTGTGAGAAAAAACTCGTCAACACTTTTAAGTTTACGGGCGGGACCAAACTTTCTTGGACTTTTATGGAATAGTCGTTTTTTAGTAGTTAAAACTTTAAATCCTTTCCAGCGTCGTTTAACAAATTTGGACATGAAATCGTGTAAATTGTAAAACAAAGCCAATGTATCTAAACCAGTATAAAATCGGGCATCTGAGTCGTGTTTTAAGAAACGCTTCGAAGGTGACAGACTAGACTCTGAAACAATCTCAATCTTTTTTTTAAGCAGCTCTACCAGATTTTTGTACAATACCACTTGTTGTTTAAGCAGACAATTTTGAGTTTTAAGCTTTTTAATAACCAAAATAAGCATAAACACAATAAACTTTGCAGCAACCGAAATAGTTGAAATAGATAGTTTGTTTTCTGGAATGTCATCACTAATTTCTTCACTGTGTATTTCACGACAGGGGGATGCAAATAAAGTTTTTTGGCATTTTTGATAACGATCTTCTCTTAAACTGTCACTCGCTGTCCTTTTTTTCGAATGTCCAAGTTTCAATTCGGGATCAGGGTGGTCTGCTGTAGGGCGCCCATCTTCAAAATGTTCAGAGCACACACGGTGGTCTTTTTGGGGTTCCAGTAACTTTACAGATTTACTATTTTCTGCACGAGATATTAGTTGAATCCAACGTTGTCGCTTCTCCAAATCCCGTTTCACTGTTGGGAATGTTATCAACTGGAAGGGAGGAGCACATGTGCATTTTTCATCGGTTCTAAGAACATTATGAATGTCACACCAACACTGTTTCCATTTCTGTAGTTTGTAGTCACCATTACTGCAGCCAACAACATAACAATGTCTAGATGTACTTCCACTAAGGGACATCTTTACAACCGATGTGAGAATATTGTATGGATTACAATGTCCGAAATGTCAACAGCCGAAACTACATGTCCCTTTAGTAAAAAGCAGTCACTTTCAATAAATATAGGACTATTTTATCATTTGACTAGAAAAAAAAAATTGTTACACCGTTAAACATCTTCTCAACAAAACTGTTCGATGAATACCGTTGGCTTCAAGGGAAACACGATTTGCCACAACGCAGCTTCCTGCTTTGTTTACTCGCAAAACCGAAGTAGGTCAATATGGCCGCCAAACCGTGTCTCCGTGTATCATTGACAAAGTCGTCGTTACTTCTGGTAGGTTGTAATTATAAACTATTTTTCCAGTCTAACACAATTGAACTTGCATATAGATGCAAAATATTGTATATTTAGTATTTTGAAACAAATTAAAGCAGAAATTATGATTATAATGGTTTGTAAAAGACAACTTTCCGTATCCGTCTGTTGCGGCCACTTGGCAATTTATTTGGGTGGGGTAAGAATTTAGAACGGTAAAGTTTACAATAAAACAATTGATAAGCCTGCAAATACTTGTTTTAGTGAAAGTTTGTGTACTAGGCTTAATAATTTTAGCTATGCAACACATGATTCATAAAAGTGTTGACAGTGTCTTAAATACGTTTTCAGTGAGATGATGGATGACCCTCCCAAAACAAACAAAAGATCACCAAGAATTGTTGGGAGTACAAAGGGTATAAAGGTGACTACTGTTGTGTACCTGGATGTACAAATTCAAGAGGTTCGTGTAATCGCCAGGGATTAACGGTGGCATTCTACAGCATACCCTCACAACCGGAACGACGTAAGCTGTGGTTGCAGAGGATACGTAGAGGAGAAGTAGATGACAATGGCCGAATAATTCCCTTCGTTCCAAAGTCTCATACACGCATCTGTTCACATCATTTTGTAAGAGGTACATACACTTTATGAATAATGTATTTTAAAATGTCAAAATATTTATCTATTGTAACAATTGTAAAATTAATTAACATGCTTATACATTCATCTTCCCTGTTAATTCCAACAGAAATAATATTATTTGGATGCTGACATTTTCATTGTCAAGCACATTGTGTATAGTTCTTTAAATATAGTCAACAGATTTATTGATTGTCCTGTATTTGTGCTTATAATACATTTTAAATCTATTTTGAAGAGAAACATTGTTTTTCTATTTAAGGTACAAAAAGCGACGATCCTGTCAGCCAGTCGTACATGCCTTCCATCTTCCCGCGGAATTCCACATCGAAAAGAATGACAAAAACATCAGAACAAACAGGTATTCAATATCAACAATATGAATTTATTAGCAAATAGCAGACCAAACCATCATAAATTAACAACAGAATAAATTTTATAAATTAATTATTTCTGACTTAAAAGCATTTTTAGTAGCAATTCTGTTCAATATTTATTTATTGTAGGAAATAGTAAGATAATAACATAAGCTATGTAAAGCTTTTGACCGACAGTAGATCTTTTGACTGACATTATTTGTATGTTTCATCTAGATAAAAGTTGACAGGAGTTGTATCATTTGCATTAATGTGGCATCTATCATTCATTAGATTCTTACTTACCACTATAGTATGTCATGTATTAATATAAATGATATTCTATAATTATTATGAGTTTCTCAACTTCTGCACAATTTAAAGTCTTTCAAATGGGTTTTATTTTATTTTCAGGTTTATGTACACCTACACCAGCACCTAAAAAGTCAGTGAAAAGAAAGATGGACGAACAAGGAGCTCGCATATCTAAGTTGCCACGAAGATTGCAGTATCTCGGTGAATCTGGCGGAAGAGCAGTATGGGAAACAACAGACCATGATTATGTAAAATCGAAACATGGTGAACCAGAAGAATCTAATAATGTTGACAGTCGGATTCAGCAGTTACAAACTGGAAATGAAATGTTGAAGTCGAAGTTGTTGCGACTTGAAAATGTGAAAGACAATGATGACAAGTTTCAGTTCTATACAAACCTGCCAAATTACCAAGTATTTAAAGCTCTAGTCAGCTACCTTGAAACTATAACAAATCCTGATGGACTGAATTATTGGCGAGGGAAATCAACCAATACTGCTACAAAGTCAGCAAAGGGCCCAGAAAGACAGAAAGAAGGTTCACCTTTGAGGAAGAGTTGTTCATTGTCCTGGTGAAATTAAAGACAGGTAACTTCAATGAAGACTTGGCAACAACGTTTGACACCAACAACATTCCAGTTCTTAAAGAAGTTCTGACACGCTGAAACAATTTTATTTTCAAAGTACGATTTATCGAATTGTACTGGTACTGTAACCATATCACGAGTTGTCCACACCACCAAATTGCACAAGGATAATCTGCTGATCGCCAAGAGACCTTGTACTTGTGCGTAATAACCATCTTTTGAATTTTTCTTTAGCACAAAACGTCCATCCTCCTTTTCAAGGTATTTTATAACTCTACTATCTACTGCTTCAGTAATGGTCATCATCCTGGTGCTATACGGACATTTCACTTCCAGGAGGCGTTTCCGTGGCATGCGCAGCTCACAATCCCATCTGGACTTCCTCTTATAAAGTGGCACTTGTCGTAAACAAACAGTCCATGCGTTGTTACAGACAGATTTGTATGGTACTTCGTAAACTTTTCCATGTAGCACTGACGAGCCTTCTCTTCGTGTTTGCGACCCATTTAATAGCAGGGACATTATTTAGTCTATCCTTTTTGCTTTCTGCCAATATGTCTTTGACTAACGATTCAAACTTTGTCTTCGTTTGTTCATGCACTTGCATCACATCATAAAACTTTGTGGCCGTAACCGCTCCTTGTCTTTTCATGAACCATTCATTGTTACTGGCTTGGCCACGAGTACTTTTTTCCACTAACAAAATATCAGTCATGTTTTTACACTCTTCGTAGAAGTGTTCAACTTCTTCCCTGAAGCCGGGGTCCTGTTCCGTCTTGAATGTAGCATGCGGTACCCTCATTATTGAAGTCGGGAAACTTTCAACAACAGTTTCCTGGGAATATGCCAGCTCTTCACAGTTATTTAGTAAGAAATCTGGCAAAGTCTCAAAGGAGTGGCATGTGCATCGACCTGACTGAACTTGTTCAACACGTGTACTGCTGGGCAATACTGACCAGTATGGTGTGTGGCCATCAGCAGACTGGCCCGCAAGTCCATAAGTGCCTCCTTTGACGGCAAGCTGTCCTTCAGTAATGTTTTTCCATAGTGCTGAGTGGTCCTTTTGAATGTTTTTTCACTCTTCCTCACAGGAATTTCACTAAACAGTGACGGAGCACATTTGCTGCCTTTTGGGTCTGTCCATGCACAAAGTTCTTCGGTACATGCCTTTGTGCCCAAGGTTCCCATGGACAGAGCGTCTGACACAGCAAACAATACGGCTCCAATATGTCCGCATGTCTGAGAACAACCAACAGTGCAGGTGCAGAATTCACCATAGGGAACTCCGGTGATTTTGTCCAGTATCACATACACAATTTTAACTTCATCTGCACTCGTTGCCTGCGATGGATTGCACTGGGCCTTTAGGATTATAAAAGTTTCTGAAGTGACATTCTCATGAACTTGGACTGAGTGAACAAACTGTTTAAGCTGGTAAGGTCTAGAGAGTTTGTATGTTCGAGCACTCGTTTCATCGATTTGATCTGTGTATAGAAGGTATGTCTTGATGTCCTTATCTTCAATTGATGGGAGCTTGAACAGGTCCTTTGTCCAGTCAGTCATCTGGCTGATTTTTTTGACTGTCAGCTGCTCATATTCTAGTCTCTGAACATTAGTCAAGGCTTTCACATTAGAATGCATACATATATTCCTCGACACATTCTGTCCAACTGTAGATACGCCAAGAACATGACAAACAAGCACAATCCTTGCTTTCTTCGGCAATTTAGGGTCAATGTTACTCTTAATGCAAAGTTTCTTCAGCTCATCCGCCTTCAATGCAGCAATCTGGGCGTATGTTGTGTACTTCTGTGAACCTTGGGTATTGCTGCACGCCATCTGAAACAGACGCAAAATTATTAACTTATCGGTTTGAATGTATAAGGTAGTAGATTCTCGAACAAAAATGTTCCTTTGTGCTTTGATTTGTAAACAGGGTGAATTTTGCATTTAACGTGGAAATGTTCCTATGTCATGAAGGCATAGTTGATTTTGTACATATGTGCGAAAAGGTCTTGCGTGTAATTTAAAACCAAGGGTAAAATTACAATATATTGCAAATATTGGACATCATTATATTTAGTGGATTGTTGTCAGGCTTAATATCAAAATACAATGAAACTGAACTCAGCACAATTAAACAAAAATATGTTTTACAGTAATTAAAGTTATATTACCAAAATGTCTTAAACCAATCAGATTGGCATATTATAATGTTGACATAATATATACACAATACAGCTTGAAGATTTGTCCTACATAATCTATAAGAGCTATTTTGATTAAAAATAATTATTACTTTTATAATTCAATTATTATAAATCCATTAACACAAATTTAATTACACTGAATTAGGCTGAAAATATTTATTTGCCAGGGTATGCCTTATCAAAACTGCCATATTCGGACTTCATACTTTCAGTATTACAAATCTATAATGAACTAATAAATGCAAATATGTTTAATTAAATTTCAATATGATTGATCTTAAAACTTACTGTAAAGGTTGATGTTTCTGTTTATCGTGATTCCGTTTGTTTCATAGAGTGTATTTGTGTCTGATTCGATTGTTTACTTTTTTACCGGAAGTCCGGGGCCGCGGTGGCTGATGGGTAATTGGAAAGTCGATAATCGGCAACTTTCACTTTTTAACCCCGATGTTGTTATATAATTGCGCAAGCGTACTTGGGGGTCTCACTAAACGCAGACGAGTAAACGCATACGATATAGATAACGTAGGAAAACGCATACAATAAAAACAAAGAAGGAAAACGCAGACGGCATTCGGAATGCGTTTATATTGTGTTAAATGTATTGCAAATGTTTATGATGTGTGTAAACGTTCAAAATTAAATTTTAATTCATAAAAGAGTGATATTTTATTGAAAGTTTACTTTTATAGGTTGTTTCATGTAAATATTGTGAGAGATGTATTTATAAACGTGTATATATCGGGTGGTAAAATGATGTTTACCAATGTTGAAAGCATTGTGTTTATTTATTTAAAATAACTATGGATTTATGTTGGCATGTACTTTTACTTTTTTTTACAAAAGCGCCGACAAAAAGTGTACAAGAGCATAGGAAAACGCAATCAAAATTATCAAATGCGAAAGGCATCGACTGTATACGGAATGCGTGTATATTTGTAATACATGCGTTTTACGAGTTGAAGTGGTCTGCATTTTGTACTTTATGCTTAATGATATAAATTAACAAAAAAAATAAATTATGTTTAACATATATAAAACATTACCTGATATCTCAAGTATTTGCAATCCCATCACTGTTACCAAACGAAAGCATAAATATAATATCTGTATCAGCACAATTAATTACCTTAAGAAACATATTACACAGGCAACAAAAACCAAACACATAATGATGACGACGAGTGGGCTTATTTACCCTCGGGACTTCGGTTAAAAACCATTGCCCGAGCACACTGCTTAACATATAAAACTTTGCGTGATAAAATACTAAAACAACCCTTCTTCAAAGGGTGTTACAATAAAATCTTTGCAGTGTGGGTGCGGTGCTTTAATAAAAATCTAGTCGCAAAAATCTATTTTACTGTTAAAAGTCTTTAACAATATAGTCATTACTCCAAGAAGCACTGTAATTGAATAATTCTTGGAAAATATTCATAGAAGCGTTAATATATACAATGGAAAAATAATATAGCAGTAAAATGCACTGGTTGACCTTTGCGAAGAATGCAGAGCGTGGGAAAGTTAATTTGCATATAAAACAGGACGCCGACGAGTGGGCTTATTTACCCTCGGGACTTCGGTTAAAAACCATTGCCCGAGCACACTGCTTAACATATAAAACTTTGCTTGATAAAATGCTAAAACAACCCTTCTTCAAAGGGTGTTACAATAAAAATCGTTGCAGTGTGGGTGCGGTGCTTTAATAAAAATCTAGTCGCAAAAATCTATTTTACTGTTAGAAGTCTTTAACAATGTAGTCATTACTCCAAGAAGGACTGTAATTGAATAATTCTTGGAAAATATTCATAGAAGCGTATACAATGGAGAAATAATATAGCAGTAAAATGCACTGGTTGACCTTTGCGAAGAATGCAGAGCGTGGGAAAGTCAATTTGCATATAAAATAGGACGCTCAAAAACAGATAGTAATTGAACCAATGGAGTAATTGAACCAATGGAATTAGCTGTTTAGAAGGGGGTGTGACCAATCGGTGTCGAGCGCTAAATTTAGATTTGCAAAGGAAAGTATTTTTAATCAAAGCTCTGCTAGGTTAAAATATGCAGAGTTAAAAAAGTGATATAATTTTATAAATTTTAGGAATTATGTCTGAATGGAAGTGACATAATAATATTTGGAGTATTATGTCTCTATAAAAGTGACATAATTATTTAAATTTGAGGAATGTAAAAATAATTAGTATTTTAACTTTATTTATTTATTGTTTCCTTTGCAGTTGATACCTAGATAGAGAGAAAGAGAGAGGATAGCCCAACCTAATAAGATTTAATGATGGGAAACATATAGTTTTATATGAGCCATCATATTTCTAGACCCATTTTCCAGCATATGCTGTAATGGGGTTGTTGGAGTCTTTGTAACTTAGAGATCTGGAACAAATATATGGTTTAATAACCATATAAACATAAGAAAATTGGAGGAAAATACAGGCACAATAGTACCGGTTGTGTATTTAGGGTAAATTAATGAATACTTTAATATATAACCAGATCTCTAAGTGGTTCAACATAGCTTTTAAAGAATGGATGTGATATTGGCAAGTCAATATTACATTTAAATGCTGTCAATATATGGAAAGGCGGAATTTTGCCAATAAAATAATTTAAAAGGGGGTCATAATAATAAATATACCCTGAATGTAATGGGTATTTCAGCTTAATACAGTGAATGGGTGGTATTTACGTTTTTTTTACCTTTTCGTGTTAAATGTTGAGTAAAAATACTCTTGAAATGGAATAAAATGAGTCAGGGTTCATCCACTGATGGAATTTGGATGCTGTTTATTTAAGAGAGGGGCTTGCATAGGCAAGTTAGTTATGAATTTATTTAGTTATAGATAATAGACAATTATGAAATAAGTGGTTAGCTTATGTTGAACACTTGCAGACAGGGAATATAGCAAGGTGCTCCAACTTGAGACCCTGTCTGTTTAAATCTGAGGAGGGTTGGGCTATTTTAGAATGATAATTCCCCCCCCAGGGTGGCATTAAAACAATAGTTAAAAACTGCATATATATAAATTTACATAAAATGCAGCAAGATAGGCTGCTGGTGACAAAACGGTTACCTAGATAGGGCCACTTAAAACAATATGTTAAGAAAATAACACTATATACAGTTAAGAATTAACACAACTGGAACATTATTTATAATATGTACAGTTCTACATGTATTGTTCATTTTATATATAGGAATTTAAGAAACTAGAACATTATTTATAGCATGTACAATTCTACATATATTGTACATGAAGAATAAAAGAAACGAGAAGCCGCCCAGGGGGGAATAAGATGAAATATAAGAAGTGTAGGGTGGTCCGCCAGCAGGGGTTGATTTCTGTGAATTTGGGTGGGTAAAGGAGGTATAATTGGACTGGTATGGATGTTTGAATTTGGTGTAGTCCTTTGGACCAGAGGGAGTGCACGGCAAGATTAAATAACTTAAAAATGGAGCAAAAGGTTGCAAAAGTATTAAAATCTTAAGAAATTGAATACTATGGGAGTGTAATTGTACCAATTTGGTAAAATTGTTAGTGAATAAAACAGGATTATTATAATCCCTGATAAAAAACTTGCACAAGGCCATATCCAGATGTTAAAATGGATATAGTATAAAAAATACAGCATTAAGCACTGTACTTATCACAGTATTGATGATTTCTAAAATTCCAATACCTATCTATGGTAATTGGCCTTGATATGACCGACTGCAAATAAATGCAAGGAAAAAGGATCCTTGCACCGTGCACTCCAATCCGGCGTGGTTCTTAGAGGGTGTTTGAAATTGAAGGTGTCTGAGGGGTGAGGAGGGGGTGCAATGCAGTCAAATATACCCAGAAAAATGGAAGGCCCCGTCCTTTCTAGATATTAAAAACTGCAATAAAAAGGTTTTTATTAAGACACTGAAGAATGTAAGGGTGGACTAACGTCATACTCTCATAATAAATGGTTTTAAAATAAGGAATACCAGGTCAATACCATTGACCTGATTTAGAAAGGGCAGGGAATTTCATAGTTCATAAAAGGTCATATAGTAAAAAACAGTTATAATAACTGTCAAGTAGTTGGTTGGGTTTTGACTGCTCCTACCCACCCCTATAGACCTAAATTTTGTCAGTGATCTGACAGTCTGTGAGGAAGGTTGACAGGGCAGAGAAGACCGGACCCCTGGCCGCTCCCTTGGGGTCTAGCACGTTGTTAAGGTTTAAAACTAGTCCATGGGAGTGCAATGCGGCCCTGAGCCGGTCTCTCTGCCCTGTGTAGGTGTTGCACTGTAGCAGCAGGTGGGCTGCCGTGAAGGGCTCCCGGCACCGTGGACACCCAGGGTCCAGCCCAAGGACATACTTTCCCCTGTCACCGGGTAGGAGAGTAGTTCCCATCCTCAGGCGCGTGATGGCTCTATCAAGCTTAAAGCTTGGCGAGTACTTGTCAGGCGGCCTGAGGGTTTCGTGGGTCTGTGGAAAGTATGTCGATAGGCAGACACATTGGGAGCCCAGAGATCCCACTCACCAAGGACAAATTTCTTTGCCAGTGAGTAGATCTCAGTCGGCGCCAGGGACTCCCCCACATCAACAGCCCCCCTCCTGAGACCCTCCTTAGCCCCCCTGTCCGCCTGTTCATTCCCACTGATGTCGACGTGTGCTGGACACCATACTAAGGTGACCTTTAAAGATTTATCTAGGCACTGTTGATGAAGTTCCAGAATATTAGATAAAATGTCAGGCCTAGATCTGCTATTTCTGTTTTTGATAGACTAGTGATGATAATGAGTCTGATAAAATAGCAGTTTTAGTAGGTTTATTGACCAAAATCCAGCACAATGCATATTTAATTGCCAAAAGTTCAGCCGAATAAATAGACAGATGGTTGCTGAGCCGGTGTGTTTTTGTAATATTTTTGGAAGGAATAACAAATGAATTGGCTACCAAACCAGAGTTAGGGCATTTGGAGCCATCAGTATATATTTTTAAATGCTCAGCATACCTATTATCAATATGTATAAGAGTTTCTGACTTGACGAGCTGCGGTAAGTCAGATTTCGTTAGAGTCTTCGATAGGGTTATGTCGACATCAACAGGTCCCAGGGGGGTGTTTTGGACGGCCTCAGGTCTGCCACAGGGGTCTTGTCGAGACCGGCATCCCCCAACAGGGTCTTAATACTTGCTCCGAAGGGGAGCGGGATATGCTTACGCTTAAGTATTTTACCCTTGATGAAGGTGCCGGTCCCGACCAGCTGATTTACAGGATTTGAACCACGCCGGGACATGGCTCTGGCCCAATAATTGATAGACTGTTGTTTTCTGCGCAGACTGAGCAGCAGCACACCAGCCTCCTCCTCGAGCATGGCGTTAGGGGTGCATTTCAGGGCCCTCAGAGCTATCCTAAGTGCTTTATTCTGAATGGCATCTACAACTCTAAGGGCGTTTGGCGATGCACATACATAGATCTGGGCTCCATAATCTAGCTTTGGACGTATAAGGGACTTGTAGAGAAGTAAGAGGCTATTTTTATCTGTACCGAAACCTGTGCCTCTTAACATTCTCATTAAATTTAAGTCCCTTTCGCACCGTTCAGCCAAATATTTAAAGTGGTGAGTAAAGGTTAACTGTTTATCTAGGAACATACCTAGAAATTTCACCACTTTTTCAAAAACAATTTTGGTGCCGCCTAAATGTAAGTCCAAAGAGTGCTTAATTTGATCGCCAAATAATACACCTACAGTTTTGGTTGGTGAAATTTTGAATCCCCATTCAATTGACCATTTCCATATGGAGTCTAAGCCTGCTTGAGCCCTCTTTTGCAGGCGTGACATATTAGACCCCTTTAACCAAGTGCTGGAGTCATCCGCAAATTGGGAGATAACCATTCCTGAATCCTTGACTGTCTCAGGTAGGTCATTGACGATGAGGGAGAACAGAGTTGGGGATATTACGGACCCCTGAGGGGTACCGCGGTCAGTTATGGTTTCCTCTGATAACTCCCCATCGACTTTGACCTGTATTTTTCTGCCCTCTAGGAAAGCTCTGAGGTAGTGGAAGCAGTAACCAGTGATTCCATAATCAGCTAGCTTTTTTAAGATGCCAAAGGTCCATGTTAAATCGAAGGCCGCCTGAAGGTCCAAAAATATAGCTAATAATGATTGGCCTTGATTTTGAGCTGAAATAATATCATGTTGTAGTCTTGCTAGCTGATCAAGTGTTGAACGCCCTTTCCGAAAGCCAGACTGGAAGGGGTTCAGAATATTTTTGGTTTCCAATAAGTGTTCTAGTCTGTTTTTAACCATTATTTCTAGTAATTTACCTGCATGAGATGTTAGACTTATTGGACGGTATGAGGCTGGATCATTTTTGTCTTTACCAGGTTTTAGAATAGGAATCACTGTAGCCAGCTTCCATTCGGGGGGTACCGTTCCTGATCTGTATACCCGATTGAATAGGTCAAGCCAGATTTTTAGAGTTATGGCCGGCATGTTTTTGAACATCATATAATATATTCTGTCTGGGCCTGTGGCGGAGTTACTTCTACCATTAATTGCAGAGTTAAGTTCTGTCATTGTAAAGGGTAAATTTAGAGGCGTGTTATTATCCCCAGGCTCGTTTAAAATGTTTTTATTCTCCAGCTCAAATCGTTTTTGATAATCCAAAGTTTCTTGTGGGAGATTTGAGTCACTGGAGACTGATTTGAAGTGTATTACCAAAAATTGAGCCTTTTCCCTTGGGGTTGTGGCAATTTCGCCTTTATATTTTAGTAGCGGTACAGGGTTGATGCGGTTTCCTTTAATTCTGTGAATCTTTTGCCAAAAATCCCTAGTATTACTTTTATTAACAACTGCTGATTCACAGAATTCTTTCCAATTTTGAGTTTTTGCTTCCAAAATTACCCGCTTTGCAGAATTTTCGAGGGATCTATAGTTCGTGAGATTGTGCTCGGCGGGGTTCTTTTTAAGTATTTTTTGAGCTGCTTTTCTTTCCTGTACCGCTTTAGAACATGCCTCATTCCACCAGGGCACATTCTTACTGGCTTTATGATGAGCATAAGACACGATCTATATATCAACAAGAGTGGTCTTAATCTTGCATTATTTCCTGTCCATGACACTTTCCGGTCGCCTAATTGGCTTCAGCCCGCATGTGTGAAAAGTTCTTACTTCGTACGCAGTATACAATATTATCTCTGTGACATGTTCACACATACTAATAATTTGTAGCCATATTTCATATGATCAGCGTTTTTGTAGTAAGCTCATATTGTGTGCTGCGTTCTTACTTTTACCACAGCGTTTGTTCATAGTATTTTCATTGCGCCGGCGTTACCATACTAGATCATATTAACATTTTCTTATCGTTTGAGTTTTCCTTCAAATTTCATATTGTCTGCGTTTTGCTTTTCCTTCTATTTTCATATCTTCTGCGTTTCGTACTAGTTCATTTCGTATGGGTTTTTCTACTGTTTATATATCGTCTGCATTTTCCTTATATTTTCTTATTGTATGCGTTTTCCTTATATTTTCATATCGTCTGTGTTTTCTTTATATTTTCATATCGTCTGCGTTTTTACCTTTTATATACGAGTCTGTTGCATTTTCCTACTATTGTCATGCGTTTTTCTAAGTTTAAATATATCGTCTGCGTTTTTCTTCTGTTTTCATATTGTCTGCGTTGTCTTACTATCTATATATTGTCTGCATTTTCCTACTATTTCATATCGTATGCGTTTCTCTATATATTGTCTACGTTTAACAACTATTTCATATTGTATGCGTTTTTTTCCCTCTGATTCAATATCGTCTGTGTTTTCCTACTATTTTCATAGCGTCTGCATTTTCCTCCTAGATGTATACTGTCTGCGTTTTCCTTATATTTTCATTTCGTATGCGTTTTTCTACTCTTTTCATAGCGTCTGCATTTTCCTACTATTTTTATATCGTTGGCGTTTTCTACTGTTTATATATTTCGTCTGCGTTTTTATTCTATTTCCATATCGTCTGCGTTTTCCTACTACATGTATCTATATATTGTCTGTGTTTTCTGACTATTCCATATCGTATGCGTTTTTCTTCTTTTAATGTATTTGTCTGCGTTTGCCTGCCATTTGCATATCGTCTGCATTTTCCAACTATTTGCTCATCGTATGCGTTTTTCTACAGTAGTGTCTGTGTTTTCTTCTCTTTTAATACCATCTGCTATTTTCAAATTGTCTGCATTTGCTAACTATTTTCTCAGTGAAGCGTTTTTCTACTATTTATACAGAGTCTGCGTTTTCCTTCTATTTTCATACCATCTGCGTTTTCCTACTATTTTTATATTGTCTGCATTTTCCTACTATTTTCTTATCGTATGCGTTTTTCAACTGTTTATATAGAGTCTGTGCTTTCCTTCTATTTTCATACCATCTGAGATTTTTTACTATTTATATATTGTCTGCGTTTTCCTACTAATTTCATATCGTATGCGTTTTTTTACTGTTTTCATTGCGTCTGCGTTTTCCTCCTATTTTCATATCGTATGCGTTTTCCTTCTATTTTCACATCGTCTGTGTTTTCCGACTATGTTCATATCGTCTGCGTTTTCATTCTATTTCCATATCGTATGCGTTTTCTACTGTTTATATATTATCCGAGTTTTCATTATATTTTCATATCGCCTGCGTTTTCTCGTTTTCCTACTATCTATATATTGTCTGGGTTTTCTTACTGCGTTTTTCTTCTAATTTCATATCGTATGCGTTTTATTTTCATATCGTCTGCCTTTTCCTGCTATGTTCATATCGTTTGCGTTTCCTTCTATTTCACATCGTCTGCGTTTTCCAACTATTTTCATATCGTCTGCGTTTTCATTCTATTTCAAAATAGTAAGCGTTTATGCTTTTCATATATTGTCTGCGCTGTCCTTGTATTTTCATATCGCATGCGTTTTTCTACTGTTTATATAGAGTCTGTGTTTTCCTTCTATTTTAATACTATCTGCGTTTTCAAGACATTTTCAAATCATCTGTATTTTTCCTACTATTTTTTCATCGTATGCGTTTTCCTAATGTTTATCTAGAGTCTGTGTATTCCTTCCATTTTCATATCATCTGCGTTTTCCTACTATTTATATATTGTCTGCGTTTTCCTACTATTTTCATATCGTATGCGTGTTTCGAATGTTTTCATTGCGTCTGCGTTTTTCGTCTCATTTCATATCGTATGCGTTTTCCTACTATGTTCATATCGTATGCGTTTTCCTTCTATTTTCACATCGTCTGCGTTTTCATTCTATTTTAATATCGTATGCGTTTTCTACTGTTTACATAGTGTCTGCGTTTTCATTATATTTTCATCTCGTCTGAGTTTTCCTTCTATTTTCATATCGTATGCGTTTTCCTTCTATTTTCATATAGTCTGCATTTTCATTCTATTTTAATATTGTATGCGTTTTCTACTGTTAATATATTGTTTGTCTTTTCATTATAATTTCATCTCGTCTGCGTTTTCCTTCTATTTTCATATCGTCTGAGTTTTCCTACTATGTTCATATCGTCTGCGCGTTCCTACTAGTTATATATTGTGTGCATTTTCCCGCTATTTTCATTGCGTTTGTCTTTTCTAATTATGTTCATATCTAATGCGTATTTTTACTATGTTCATATCGTATGGGGTTTCCTACTTTGTTAAATTTTCTACGTTTCCTACTATTTCTGTCGATATTATTACGACACAAGTGTAAAAGGTGTTAAAATATATACATGAAAGTTAGTGACGAAGTCCTGATCGTTACTGCTGCGAAGGTTATTGATTTAATCCCCGGCGGAGGCAAACTTTTTCGACGCTTTTTTTGATATTTTTTTCAAATAGAGTAAATTAATTTTACACAACTGTTCAGAGTTTAAAACGCGCACACACACAAATGCGAGGGTCGATTACAAACTGCATAAATACATACCGGTAGATACATGTATAGGTTAAATTCGTGGAACAAATGCATTTATTAGTTTATTTATTTACGCAGACACTCGCCGATATACAATAACAAGTAAAAAAAAAAAATTATTCAGAATACAACACCTGCATACTCTCGTATATAAATATTTGATACCATTCGTGTTGTTCTAAAGTTTTGTTTTTAATATCCAAAGTTGACGGACGTTATCTAAATACGAGTATGTTAACTCTTGCTAGGTGTAGCATTACTTTATACAAATTAGCAAACACCGCAAACGAACAATATCACTCCTGGACATATCCAATGGTATGTGGGTACGCAAACGAACAATATCACTCCTGGACATATCCAATGGTATGTGGGTACGCAAACGAACAATATCACTCATGGACATATCCAATGGTATGTGGGTACGCAAACGAACAATATCACTCATGGGCATTTCCAATGGTATATGGGTACACGATTTATGGTACCAAGCAAGACATCGGTCGGATTGAATCATGTTATCAACCTATGTCAGCCTGACTAAAAATTATCGGGAAGGCATATGTCCGGGAGGGCATGTGTCCGGATACCGTTATCAACGCATTCCGGATGGTTACATATACAACAGTTATTAATTCTATCATATTTTTCTACAAGCTTTCATCGTTTGCTCAATGTTTTGTTTGTGACAGGAAACAAAGATATCTCGTCTTGTTCGATGCCGTTCAGCACGTGTGATCTCATCATCGAAGAATAAAAAAATACTGCGGATACGATTATGTGAGACAATATTGGGTAACAAAGGCAATAGCGTCCACAATCAACGTAATTGTTTTGTTTCATGACGGTTGGAAAGTAGACATCATTGTATTCTTTGTATTTACCATACAGAAGGGAAAGTTGAATTTGAAGGCTGTTCGAGATTAATCTGTCCACAGGACGTTCGTTACTTAAGCCGTCCAAAAGACGAATTTGATTATCATGATATACGTGATGCACGCTGAAATCCATGTAAAATCTCATTTTAAAATTCGAATCCAGCTTTAACCTATGTTTCGGGCCTCTGCGTTACGACCTCCAAACGCTATATTATCCCTATAATGTATACCTTATATACTACATTATCCCTATAATGTATACCTAATGTACTACATTATCCCTATAATGTATACCTTATATACTACATTATCCCTATAATGTATACCTTATATACTACATTATCCCTATAATGTATACCTTATATACTACATTATCCCTATAATGTATACCTAATGTACTACATTATCCCTATAATGTATACCTTATATACTACATTATCCCTATAATGTATACCTTATATACTACATTATCCCAATAATGTATACCTTATATTACCACTGAATGGAGATGCTTAGGTCTTTGAATTTGACATACAGGAAATATATTGTCTATTTTATTATTCAAAGATAATACGATATTTTTGATTCTAAAAATCTATAAATCGATTACTCTCTCATTTGCAAAGTCAGTCATTCACTTCGAGTCAGTCAATTACATCTCATAGTCATTCAGTTAATCATTAACTCATTCGCACATTTAGTCATGTACTTACTATTGGCAAATAATCAGTCAGTCACTCACTAATTCGAACAGTCAGTCAGTCAGTCAGTCACTAACTCATTCGCACAGTGGGTCAAACACTCATTCATTCGCACAGTCAGTCAATCAATCATTAGTTCGCACAGTCAGCCAATTACTTACTCTTGGCATAGTCAGTCAGTTTGTAAGTCAATCACTCACTCATTCGCAGATTCAGTCAATCAATCACTTATTCGCATAGTCAATCGCAGTCAATTTCCTTCTCTTACTCTTTGCATAGTCAGTCAGTCAATTACTTTATTCATTCGCAGTCAGTTAGTTACTTACTCTTGGAATAGTCAGTCAGTCAATCACTGACTCATTTGAAGTCAGTAAATCACTAACTCATTCGCAATCAGTCAATCACTCATTCATCCGCACAGTCAGTCGATCGCTCACTCATTCGCACAGTGATGTAATTACATTCGCTGGGCATAGTCACTCAGTAAATCACTCACTCATTCGCAGTCAGTCAATTACTTGCTCCGCCCATGTTCAGTCAGTCAGTAAATCACTCACTCATTCGCACAGTCAATCAACCACTCACTAATTCGAACAGTCAGTCAATCAATCACTCAATCGCACAGTCAGCCAATCAATCAATCATTTGCACAGTCAGTCAATAAATAACTCATTCGCACAGTCAGTCAGTCACTTACTCGTTTGTACAGGCAGTCAAACACTCACTCATTCGCACAGACAGTCAATTACTTATTCTTGGCATAGTCAATCAGTTTGTCAGTCAATCACTGGCTCATTCACACAGTCAGTCAATCGATCACTCATTCGCACAGTCATGCAATTACATTCGCAATGTCAGTTAGTCAGTCAGTCAGTCACTCACTCACTCATTCGCAGTTAGTCAATTGTATTTGTTTGGCATAGTCAGTCAGTCAATCACTAACTAGTTCGCATAGTCTGTCAGTTGTATTCGCTTGGTATAGTCAGACAGTCAATCACTCATTTACAATAACTTCCTCTTGGCATGGTTAGTTAGTCAGTCAATTATTGACTTGCTCGAAGTCAGTCAAACACAAACTCATTCGCACAGGCAGTGAACCACTAATTCAGTCGCACAGTCAGTAAATCACTCATTCATTCTCACAGTCAGTCAATCAATCATTAATTCGCACAGTCAATCAATTTCCTAATCTTGGCACAGACAATCAATTTACATACTCTTGGCACTGTCAGTTAATTACTTACTCTTGGCACATAGTCAGTCAATCACTAACTCAGACGCACAGTCAGTCAATCACTCACTCATTCACACAGTCAGTCAACCACTCACTCATTCGCAGTCAATTACTTATTCTTCGCATAGTCAGTTAGTCAGTCATTCAATCACTCACTTATTCGCAGTCAGACGATTATTTACTCTTGGCGTAGTCAGTTAGTCAGTCAGTCAATCACTGTCTGAATCGAAGTCAGTCAACCACTCATTCTGACTGACACACTGGACTGACTGACTGACTTACTGACTGACTTGCGGACTCACTGACTGACTGACTAAACTGCACTAGACCGGACTGCACTGGACTGGACTGGACAGGACTGAACTGGACTGGACTGAACTGGACTGACTGAATGAATGACTGGTGGCCTGACTGACATCTGGACTAACTGACTGACTGACTTGCCTGATTGACTGACTAACAATCGGACTGACTGACTGACCGACTTGACGACCTGACCTGACCTGACCTGACCGGACCGGACTGACTGACTGACTAAATGACTGCTTGACTGACGAACTGCTGGACTGACTGACTGACTGACCGACCGACCGAAAACAGACACTAAGTTGATTGTTGATAAAACATTTTACGTGGTTGTCTTTATTTTGTACATTTTTCTGTCTAATGAATCGATGTCAATAAAAGTTTGACATGGAGTAACATTATCTCGTAGAATGGTTTACATTGTATGAAGAAATCATATGTAATTTCTGGCTTAATCTAAATCCAGACTCTTTAACTTCGTCCAAAATATTTGGTTGGTAACCCCTTTATCTCTATTTCATGTCACAAGATGCGCACAGTTGTCATAGTAACAATGAAGCCGGTAGGCAATAAATCTAAGATAAGGGCAGATTGGAAGACCTGCCACTGACTTTTAGCTACATGTATGCGCCCACATAAACATTCAACTACATCATTTATTTAAAATTGCAATTAATTATTTCTATATAATATATTATATATTTAAATATTGAATAATTATATTAATATTTAGCAACACGTATTTGATGTGCGCCGGTTTCTTTAATCATTTAAGAACTCTAGCATTAAATAGGGTATCCGGACACTGTTTACTGATTGAAATTAATGCATGACTTTAACCCGTAGTTATTTAGTATTATCATTTTACCGTTATTGATATTGTTTATGTTTCTTCATTGTTTAAACCGTGCGTTTAAATAAATAATGATTAGAATTCTTGCACAACCAATATACGCTATTTCGTATTAAAAAGGTTTTCTGAATGTCAGATATACACATTAAAATTAATACGGTTTCAATAACAAACAGTACAATTCGGTTTAAATGTACATTACAATATTCATTCATTTATAGGATTAAAATTCGGCTTTAAATTGTAATATTTTCTCGAAAATGTGTTCATTTGCGACAATAAATTGTATAATAATATGCGAAAAAAATAAGTTTCTAATTATTTTTGTTCCTAAAACAAATACCATAATATTTTATGCAGTAGTAGACACTACTATGATTTTTTGTCACGAAATTGACAAAACAATTTATCAAATTCCTTCAATTTTCGTGAAAATTTTAAAAGTAGAAGCAAGCTACCATACTGACGGACTCGACGACCTGACAGGGTATTGAAACATATCATATAGAAATAACGATAAAAAGAATAATTAAATGAAACATATAATATAAAAATAATGATCAAAACGAATAAACGAACATAATATTTGTTAGTGAGAGAATGCGTGTTAAATAAAATGTGTCATATGCATGTTTTGACATGGTACATTGTATAATGATGTTTAACAACTGTGAGGCAATCATGTGACCTGTATTGAGAATTTTGACACTTGAAGCCATTTGACACTGAAAGCCGGATATACTAGTATCATAATGTCCCCACTTATTTGGATCTTATTAGTGAACTGAAGTTTGGCTTTCATTTGGTACAATAACAATAATAGATTTTGTGTTATGTCTTGAAAAGTCGGATAAAAAAAGGTAATATTAACAATATAAATACAAAGAGGAATTATATGTTTATCACTTAGTGGAAAAGTCGGAACACGCAAAATGTAAAAAAAAACAAACGCATATGATAGGAAAACAGAAGGAAAACGCAGACAATATATAAACAGTAGGAAAACGAAGACGAAATGATAATAACAGGAAAACGCATACTCTGTGGAAGTAATAGAAAAACGCAGACGGTATAAATATAATACAAAAACTCAGAAAATATGGAACTATTAGGCGAAAAAGACGTTATGAAAATATGAGGAAAACGCAGAAGAGCGATATGAAAACAGAAAAACGCATACGATATGAAAATAGTAGAAAAACGCATACGCTATGAAAACAGTAGAAACATGCATACGATATGAAAACAGTAGAAAAACGCATACGATATGAAAACAGTAGAAAAATGCATAAGATATGAAAATAGTGGGTAAATACAGACAATATGTAAAAATTGTAGGAAAACGCAGACGATATATAAACAGTAGAAAAACGCATACGATAGGAAAATAGCAGGAAAATGCACACAATATATAAATAGAAGGAAAATGCAGACAAGATATAATTAGTTGGACAACGCATACGATAAGAAAATTGTAGGAAACGGAGACGATATATAAAGTTAAAACAGAAGAAAAACACAATGATATGCAAACCGTAAAAAAATGCAGACAATATATAAGAAGTAGGAAAACGCAGACGATATGAAAATAGAAGGAAAACGCAGACGATATGAAAACAGTAAGACAAACGCACACACTATGAAAATAGTAGGACAATGCAGAAAATAAATAAATAGTAGGAAAACGCATACGATATGGAAATAGAAGGAAAACGCATACGATATGAAAATAGAAGGAAAACGCAGACGATATGAAAACAGTAGAAAAACGCAGACGCAGTGAAAATAAACACTTATTGTATAGAAGGGGTTTTGTTTGTTTATTATGGATAATTCTTGCCAAATAAAATATTGACATTGCGATCATTTAGGATCATTTTTATGATTTTTTTTTTTTTATTTGAAATAAGGCCTATATGTTGTGTATTTGTATTAAATTTTAAAATCAGTACATTAATTTATGACGTGTTTTCTTTCCAAAAGTGAGAAAGAAATTTTTTTTTTTTATAAAATAAAGTTATATGTACACAATGCATGTGTTATTTTAGAATTACAAGTTATTTACACAGAACTAAAGAAGCATTAAACACAGCGACTTTTTAACTGACTTTTTACAAATGATAAGCATCGCTCAACATTAAAATGCTATACGTGTCTCTTAAGTCATCATTATCGGTAATAACGACAATATATAAAATATTTTATCAATATAATGTTATATTTACAGATGTTGGACAACTTTACGACGTTTTAACAACAATTAAAATATATTTTTTGAAACCCGTATCCCGTCTGCGTTTTCCTTCTTTTTTTTAAAATATCGTATGCGTTTTCCTTCTTTATCTATATCGTATGCGTTAAGCGTCTGCGTTTTAGTCAGTGCCCGTACTTGGTTCGTACTTGCATATTTTACGGGACTTTCGATTTACGCTACAGCGTTTTAATATCTATTAGATCTATTTACTGGGCTAAATACGCAGAAGGCCATACAAAGCGCGAAAAAGTGAATCAGCAGTGGAGAGCGGACGTGTCCTGAGATTTGTTTTCGACGAACTGGACGTTATTAATGCATGCGTGCAAGCGTCCATGAAAAATACATCGTATAAAGGTATTAAAGTGCAGGCAAGTCAAATGTCGTTAACAACATATCTGATTTTCTATTCAGTTCGTAACAAATCATGTTGAGCTATTAATGATACTATGATGATGAATATAACAAGACAGTAAAGCACAAACCCCCCCGTACATAAATAACTTGAAATACCAGCGTACGGTCTTTAATGTAAACATCTTCGGATAGTATCATTTCGGATACAACCGTATTTCGGACAAACGAAAACCTTGTCTTCATGTAGCATTGTTTGAACATAAGAGCACCAGTATGAAAGTAATAATTGTAATATTTTTGAAACTAAGATAAAAATGTTTGACTATCATTGCAATGTACCATTATATCAAAGTTATAAATGAATTTTGTTTGTGCAGATTTTCCTGGATGCGGAATACAATTGTGTTGTCAAATCCAGTGAGTGCCAGTGTCCAATGGGTAGTTATAAATGCCATCATGTGGCAGCTGTGTTGTTGTTTGGGTAAGAAACGATGTGTTTGAAGTGTTAAACATTCGTGCAATGAAAACAAGTATTTTTTGTCGATTTTCTCATTAAAAATTAATAGCTGTAGGTGGAACAAATTGATAGATAATTTATTCATTTAACACCTAAATCACACCCATCGCAAATGGCCCATTTAAAACTTAGACTTATGACATGACAAATAAGTTGTAGGTTATTGACTAAATTTAAATAATAGTTATGTCAAAATGTATATGTTGTCATGTTGAACTGTTTATTTTGATGATGTTTCTGTCAATGTATGGTATGGCTTTTATTATGCATACAATAACTTGATTACGTTAGTATAACAAATATTGTTTGTAGTTTTACAAGACTTATTGAAAACTTTATTTTAAATGAATAGATACAAGCGAGCCAGCAGAACTGATGTAAAATGCAGTTGGATTAAACATCCGAAGTCTCCCCCGCCAAAGACGACAGTCACCATGAGTGATCTTTATCCTCCCAAAAAAAGTGATTACAGGTAATCTACATCAAAAATCAGTTGATATCTACTAGTGCTCAGCCAAATTTAAGTCTGTCATACCATGCCAAATTTTAACACATTTATTTTGTTTAACCCACTGTTGGCTTAATCTGATATTATAACAGTTTTATCAATCACAGTTGTTAATTTGTCCATAAAGTAATTATATTTATGATCATTTTTCTACACCCAGCTTGGACAGTTAGGAAGATTTACAGGTTTCTTGATTGTTCGAGGTGATGTTAAATTTGTTGCTGTTTGCCGTTTTGTTTACTGGAACATATTTCTAAAATGCTGATTAATTTATTTAATACACCTGGTACATGTAGTAAAACTGATATAAATGACGCAGTAGCATAATGGGTATTTCAACTGCCTTGGATTATGATGTTCCCAGTTATGGTTCAATGCCAAAGTCTCAAGAAACATGTACATGTAAGTAATATAATGTGTGAACATATGATTAATTTAACGATTTAAAGTATGCTATAAAATGTATATTTTAAAGCACCTGTCAGTTTAGTTTGTTGTGTCATGTTTTATAAGTTTTTTTCTCATATTTATTTGTTATTTTTTATGTATTTAATTTTGAATATTTTCTCATATCACACAATCATGTTTAAGGTACACAGTGACTGGATACAATTATGTTGCAAGGCCACTATTAGCTTCCAATCAATAATAGATAGATGTACTTGTTATTATACATGTAGAGATATTTTTCACAAGGATGGAAAAAATGGTACTTAATGTTTTGATTAGAGGATGAAAAAAAGTAAGAACCATAATTGTCACTTTCGTATGTACACTGTTGTTGTTTTTTGTTTAATAGGACACACAAAATATCTTAAAAGTTCATTTGTTTCAGGTGAGAGAATTATTCACTAGACAGCTTTTGTTAATCTTATTTCTCTACCTGTAAAATAATGTAATTATTCTTTTGTTTAATTGCTGCATTACATTGGATCCTCTCAGCTGAGCCAAGCACAACAGAGCTTCCAGTTCCCTTGATCGAAGACATGTTGTCCAGTCCTGGTTATCTTTCCGCAGAAGACCCTGATACCTGGTTGCTGGTACAATTAGTTCTTCCTAAGGAGAAGGTGGTCGAGGTGGCTGGCCTGACAGCTGGACAAAAGGAAAATGCAATGTGGGCGGCAATTAGGAAACTAAGGTTCACTGCCTCCAACGTCCTACATATCATTGGTGCTGCAAGGCGCAACAGGTGAGTACTAGGAGGAGAAGTCGTTTGAATGAAAAGTTGACGACGGACACACGCACGGACGACAGGCGATCACAAAAGCTCACCATGAACACTTTGTGCTCATGTGAGCTAAAAAATCGTGTTATTTCATTATAGTTTCATTCTCAAAATAATACCATTTCCAGCATAATTATGTTAAATTAAAAACAATCTTCATTAAATATGTTTCAAGGTTGACTGCATCATTAAAAAAAGACTCCTGTGTGCATACAACCTGGAGAAAAGAGCTCCTGTCCAGTGGGGCATCACCCATGAGAAGACTGGTGTTGAAGAGTATTGCAAAACAGGAGGAGTGACTGTTGAGCAGACAGGCAAGTATATATTCTATGTAAAGATGTTGTACTGTAATACATGTACTTAAACTAAAATCTTTCCAGGGATTTCATCAGATTTTCAAAACCAGGACTCAAATGACTTATAGCTGGAAATGTTGAGGGGTAAAAATGACAATTTTAGGGGTTAGAATGCTGATGTAACAATAATTATTTCTGTGCATAATTATGTATTCATTGGCAAATTGTTCTTTGTGACACAGGCATATGGCTTCATGAGTCGGGCATACTTGGGGCATCCCGGGATGGTTTTGTGAAGGGTGCAATCAGAACTTGCCCAAATGTACACCTTCAAAGTCCAGATCAACCTGCACTTACACCCGACATCATCGAAGTGAAATGTCCATTCTCTGCAAGAGACATAACCATTGCGAAGGCTTGCACTTCAAACAAGGACTTTTTCCTAGGTTGTTTTCACTTATTTATATCTAGCAGTACATATGTAATAATGTTTATATTTCCAGTAAAATTTTAAACTAATCCATAAACATATTTACTATTTTTGAGACTGGAAACAATATTTAATAATTTCGTGTACAGACATGCTGAAGACTTTGCATATTAAAATGATACACAACTAAAACATGACTCAGCAAGAATCACTTTCAAGGCAAATCGTAATTATAAATGCTTGCGACTATTATAGCTATTAACATAAATTACCACACAAAGTGCAACCTGAATTTGCTTTTAGTCATGAAATTTTGACAGAGATTTGTGGTTGGTTGAAGGATAGACGAATTCGCATAAGACCATGTCATGATTACTGGCACCAAATTCAGAGACAACTGCATCTTACTGGTACTCAGTGCTGTGACTTAGTGGTGTAGACCAGGAAAGACTTACAAGTGATTAGAATAGTTATTGACAACTTGTGGTCTATCAACATCCCAGCTATGATACAATTTTACTTTAAAACCTTTTTACCGTCACTAAAATAAAACGAAGAAATAGTTTATTGTTTTATCGCTTTCTATCAATGCAATTCTCTTTCCATCAAAATAACAAACAATTAAGGCATAATAAACATAATTAGTGTCACAATAAAATCCGACATGCAGTGATAATTTCCTAAACTGCATACTCCTGTACTAAACAATGTGTTGTTACATGTTAATTAAAAAAGCAATGAAACTATATTTTAGCATAAATGCCTTTGGATATTGCCTCATACATTTATGAAAATAACATTGTGTTAAAACATGCCATATGTTTTAAGAAAAATATACATTTGCTATGCCCCTTTGTTACAGAGATGATTGGAAACTATCGTTCATGAATTGTATTTTACTCCAATATTTCATATTTATCTGCAATTTCCTTTAACAGATTCACAAGACAACAGCACAGCTGAATTATTGTTGTTGACAAATGCCTGTACTGGGCTGATATGTGGTTTAAAATGTCATAGTTCTTCATTCGCTCTTTCGACTTGAATTCTGCTTCTTCCAATTTTAAAGCAAAGTTCTGCCCCCTCCTTTGTGAGTTGCCCTTTACTTGACAGAAAAGGAGGGTTATTAAGTGATACACCTGCAGGAAGTTTGTCAAATATATTAAACCCTTTACCAGCTAATATCAAATCTCCTGGTTGTAAATGTGATGAAACTTCACAATGATCCACAATAGCTGCATCGGATGTAGAACCAGGATACAAATCAGAACAGAATACTATTGCTCCATTTGGTGCTACACATGTAAGTGCTTTTACAGTATGTCTACTTTTATAACTACTGTATGAAAGTGACTGAGAATTCATATCAGACGGAACATCCTGAACAACTTCAGTAGCATCAAGGGCTATCCTGGCTGAACTAAATTCTTCAAATATTTGGGCATCGAACCTTTGCACTTAATTTGATATGGTATTCCAACAGCTTTCATAACACCGTCATATAAAATCTCATGCGACACTGAAATACACGTATTAAGTACATTTGAAGTGGTTGCTCTGCTAGTATTAAATTTAACGGCCTAATTCAAATCCTTGCAGTTCAAACTTGGCTTCATCAATGTCATCAAAAGCTAATCAACAATGCTGAAGCATGTGACTGTCCATCCAGGGTAATAATTGAAGGAAGACATTTTCTCGAGCATGCTCACCAGCACTAGGAAAACATCTGGCGGAAATGATGTGTACAACAGCATCTACAATTTAATGTAAAGATAACCATGTGAATGTTTAAAAAAAAATCCTAATAATTGTAGGTTGGTTTCAACAGTAAAAAGTTGTACCTTTAAATAGTATGCTGTCGTAAGTATGTAATTAAACAGTATCAAACACACCATACCATAAACAAACAGTTAATTCATAATATGCGCTTTAATATGGCATCATTAAACCACTATACTGTTCACAACTAGCTACTAGTATTGTATAAAGGTTTGTTTCTATACAAATACAAACATGAAACAAATACTTTCTAGACTGAAATGTGAGGTATAGACTGAAATGTTAGGTGAAATGCCCAAATATATTATGCTCAGAAGTGCCCCTTTATTACAGAATGTTCAGTTTTGTAGGCAGTTTCCTCTGATGATGATACCTATGATATCAAAACTGTGCTGAGCACAACAAATGACATCCAACAACTCACTTTGTCTTGCTCATTGATTATATCTTTTATTGACATCCCTGGCTTCTGCATTTTCAACGTTTTGATTTCCTCTTCCAACTCTGCAATCTGCTGTGTCGGTGCTTCATCTGGAAAATAAAATCTAGTTATCAAATTCAAGAAACAAAATATTAAGTTCTAATTTTAATTTCAGGTTTAATATAGTTATATATTATATGATTTTCAGTGAAATATCAAATTTTATTGCTGAAAAAATCGTATATTTTCACTGTTGAAGCAATGAAAATATAAGATTTTTATTTTCACTGCAGTGAAAATATAGCATAAAACGCTATATTTTTCTATCAATAGCAGCAATCTACCAGTATTGATTTACCTCAATTTGAAAATGTATATACATGTACAGTATTTACATACATTTGTTTACAGATAAGACATGATAACTTTCAACAACAAAATAATTTAGCGACACCGACGCACAATTTATGGCACTTTTGTTCCCACCATACTTATGATAAAAAATTTTTGGAAAAATTTATGACGTCAGAATACACAAACGTCTGACGTGTAAGCTAATATCGCGCAATTTTATTTATTTATTGTCCAAAAGCATAAAATAAAAAGAACATTTGTTGATTTCAGTGAATGATCGAATATTTATATCATTATATTTTTCTATGACCATTTGTAAAATAAAATTGGATCATTCACCGAAATCAACAGATACCCTATATATATATGAGTTCAAATAAGTTTTATTCTTTATTAGTTTGAACTGTTAGCTTACACAATATCGTTTGCAATGCATAGCACATTTATACTACCCTTACAAGATTTTGAAAGTTTCGAGGGATCCTCCAAATGGACATCGTCCGAGTCAGGCAGCTGCAGATAGTAGCTGTGGTCATGAATGCAAGCCAATGCACATGCGCCATGGTCCTCATGAGAGTTTTTCTGTACTCAGTGCACCATGTTCTGCACAGCAGGATCTCTTGCGTCTGTATGAAATACATTTCTAATAGATGTTTGAAATATTATTGCAGAGAAAGAAACAAACGAAAAATGATAATTTGAAACAAGGACATAGCCAATGTATTATTGAGTCTTATTTTGTTTAATCTTTCGTGTTGTGACGTCTGGACACATGCCAATATTTTTACTGTATATAAAAATGGTTGGTCCGTTTACCTTGTTCCCTTCTATGAAGTGGCAGCCACATATACGATCATTTAAGTCTCTATCTGCCCGTCTGAAGTATTTTAATTTTAACAAAATATATCAGACAAACAAATATCTTCATCTGTAAGTGAATTAAGTTCTTGTAAAATTAAAATAGTTTATTTGATTGGATTTGCGCTGTTTTTAACAGTATTTCAGTCATATCACAGCGGTCAGTTAACCTAATCGCACTTTTCCTGTGCAAGCTAAGCCGATTATTTGCTTAACCGATTGATTGGTGGATTAAGAACTATATTATGTAATTTTCTACACACTAAAACCTAATAAACATTAAACTGTACAACAAAATATTATGATGGGCGAATCGTTGTACACATTGGGCGAATCGTTATTAAACATGGGGCGAGTCGTTATGGGGCGAGTTGTTATATATATTCCTTTTTGCCATGTACCCGGAAGTTGAAAATCGAAATCGAAAGTAAACGAGACTTACATGCAAAAGCTAAATATCGCAAAGTTTTTGCACTACGAAAGTTTTATACAAAAAGAAAATATTTCAAAGTTCTTGCACTACGACAGGGTGTTGAAACGAACCAAAAACGCACCCTCTCCGTTACGGTACCTGTCACTCTCCGTTAAATCAGGATGTTTGGATGTAGGAAGGCATCGATCAACACAGAAAAACGGAAGTTATGAGGTAAGTTGCTTGAAAATTTATGGCGCACGGAGCATTAGCATCATTAAGCTTTGAAACAGCATTTTTGTGTACAAATGCATTAGGGAACTTAAACGAAAGAAAACAATTTCAGACAGTAGTCAACCCCACATATTTACATTTGAAGATTGTGTATATATGTGTATCGATTTCTGTCAATTCCTGTTGGGTGCATTCTCAACAGATATTTCATTAGTAAAAATCACAAAAATGATAAATACTGTCTTAAATATGTACAAAACGAATGAAATTAGTATCACCGCGGCAACTGTATCCTCTCCGTTACTTCATTTTTTGTGTGTCCTCTCTGTGTATGGTACCTGCAACCTTTTCGTTATAGTTAATTAATACATTAAACGGCTGTTGATAGGGAGATGTTTCTTTTTTAAAATCCGTTTCGACTCAAGATGTGTAGAACTCTACCACTTTGGTGATCAATTAAAACGATACACGCGATTTTTAAAACTCCTCGCAGCGGTTACCTCCCCTTTCGGTTAACAGTAACCACTGCCATCACAAGTAAAATCCTTCCAGATCTGGAAGGATTACTTGTTTGTAGCTTTAATTTATTTAATACAACTTTATGCAATTTTCTACAGAATTGGACTTGTTTTATCGTTTGCAGTCAATAATGAAAACCGAAAAAGAAAATAACTTATTAAAACCATAAATAATAACTAGAAGATTTAAATCGATCATTATCACATGGTTTATTATGACGCCAGGGATTTGATTAGAGCTATGCTCGGAACCAGTCAAATCTTTGCGCGGAGGTTGGCGATTTTTAGTTAAAATACAGCAATTAAAATTATTACAGTAACATTTTCCTTCAAGAATATCAGAAAATGAAAATTACTATTAAAAGAAAATATCATTTAAAGTATAATCATTGAGAATATCTCAGCTTTTTAAAAAACTAATCGATTAAAGTTTGACAAAGCAAAAAATTATGTATTTTAATAATATGACTTGTATATTGTGTGTGCAATAAATGCGCGTTTGTTAATTGTATCAAATGCATGTATTCTTTGACTTAAAATACACAATCCTACAATGTTCAACTGCTTTGATAATTATTATGTCCCCTTATCGATGTATTGGTTTGCTTGAGGTCGCGGTGGCGTAATGGATATGGTGTCCGCCTAGCGATCGGGAGGTCCCGGGTTCGATCCCCACTCTGGGAACGTACTCAAGATATCCCCGAAAAGACACCAAGTACTGGTTCTACCCAGGTAACGGACTCGAGAGTGTCTCGATAAGCCTTAGGCTTTCGATGCAATGGAGCTAAAATACATAGATTTTAACTTTATGTCGGTCTGTAGATCACTTTCGTTTATGTCAAGTCAAAGTCAAACAATTTTCATCCGATCTACCCAAGTGGCCCTTGATGGATATTAAGACTGCCAAAAACTTTCTTTCTTCTGTTCATTTTTTTTTTTTAATTTAAAATCATTTTTCTTTATTTTGTCTTTTTTATTACTTATCGGTTATAAATTTGCTTTATTAGTTTAATAACCGTGCTGTTATTTACAAGTGACAATTATTATTATCTTACAATATTAACAAGACGCAGTGCAACAACTGTCAAAGATCAACTGAAAAAAATAATAATACCAAAGTACCATATTGCGAATTAAAGTGGCATATTGACGGTAATCCCCGTAAATATAGAAACTTATTAACAAGGCACATCACCATTTTTATCTCGACGAATTTTGGTTAAGTTTTTTGTCAGAGTCCATTTCTTACAAAAATATCAAAGGAATCCATTTGAAACTTTCAACACTTGTTACAACAAGACAGGTAACTCCGTGATTTGTATTTCCAGAGTTATCTGCCCTTGATTGGAATTAAAACTTGGCATATTTTGACAATTTTTGGTACATATATAATGTCCCAATAACTATCGAAGACATGACATTGAAACACAAGGTACTTGTTTATGGTGCTGCCCCCATTCTGCAGCAAGATGAGGTAACTCTTTTACTGATTTTTTTGGAGTTATTACCCTTTTCAACTTACAATTTCCGCTTTAGGTAAAATTTCTCAAAACCTGTATGGGATATTGACTTGAAACTCAAAATACTCAATCACAGTGATGAACTTATTCTGTACACAAGAGGAGGTAACTCTATCAATGATGTGTTTGAGTTATTGTCCCTTTTTCAACTTAGAATTTTCGCTTTAGGTCAAATTTCACAATATCAATAAGAGGTATTGACTTTAAACTCAAAATATGTGATCACAGTTATTTGATCACAGTTATGAACCCATTCTGTAGACAAGATGAGGTAAGTATATCAAGAATTTTAGTGGAGTTTTTGCCCTTTTTTTAAACTTAGAATTTTAGGTCAAATTTTTCAATATCAAAAGAGGTATAGACTTAAAATTCAACATACTTCAGCACAGTGATTAATAAACAATAGGCCAGAGTACTATTAAATACGAGGAAGTCGAGTGTCCAGCACGCGAGGGCTCGTTGTCTATAATTTTTCTAATAGCAATAATATGCTGATGGAATCGTTAAGAAAAAATAAATACTATGCCAAAAATGTGTGTTTTCTTACACGGGGTTCATGTAGGATTTGAACTCACGCCTACAAAATCTCTCACTTCAATGAAATCTTTCTCACGCTACAGTACAGTTATAAATGGTGTGCATGCACAAAGCAGTACTTCATGTACATTTCATTTATTTCGATTTAACTAGAACTACTTATTTCCCGATCCCACGCAAAGTGTCATGGTGACCACTTTTACTAGTAATAATTATAAAAGACAACATTTTACTGTTTGGTTATAAAAAACGAGACCTATGTGTTAAGCAATAATTTAATAAATACTTCTTAAAATTAAATTTTATTTTTCAGAAAATAACTGTCCGTATTAGCCGTCGATACGCCCCGTTAAATCACATTGCAGTACCCAGATAAGCAACAATGTTGAATAAACTTCAATAAAAGTTGATGACGTAAAAGCTCGTCTTCAAACTGAAAACATTTAAATTTCAGAAAGGGCAGCAAACAGCTAGAAATTATGTTTAATGCCATACATTTGTATGATAACAAGTTACATAATGCAAAATTTATATGTTTAACATGTTTTGTTTTGTAGCGAAAGTAGCAATAAAAACTATTATATTAACGTGAAAGTGACCTATCGGTAGTTTCCGTGTTGATTTTTAACGGAGAAGGACATGTACCGTAACGGAGAGGGTGCGTTTTTGGTTAGTTTTAAGTTTAAAACGGAGAGATGACCGATTCGTTTCAACACCGTGTACGGAGTTTTTATTCCCAGATGACATGTATATATTTGATGGTAAATACACGCACGCTTTCCATGCGTGGAACATGACGTCGTTTGTGTCAGCATAGCTTTCGCGCGCTTTTCTAGAAAACAAATGATTTACATGAAATGCACAGACTATTAAAAATGTGTTTATGACACTCGAACACGAGAATTGAATGTTGGGTGTTAGAAATGTATAAGAAATGTTACGTAAAAGTCAGAATTTTCAAATTTTTGAAATATATTTTACCTGAAATATAATTAAAGGAAAGTAATTTAAAACAATGCCTTTACATTTAGGAACTAAACTAAATGTGGAATACTCGACAAAGGAAGCGGTGAGTAAATAGTGTTTAAAACGTTTAATGCTCGGGAATCATTAACTAACAGGGTGTTTCATAATATATGTTACACTTTCAAAACTAAATAACAAATATTATTGATTAAGATAACACACAAACATTTATACCATGTTATAGGTCAAATAATACAGTTTTATTACGCGTACTGTATGTAAGGTTACATAAAACAGCAAGAGCGGCCAGCACTTTTAAAACGTACATCTTTTTACATTAAATGTTCGAAATGACGTCCATTTTGACGGTTCATCGTATGCAGTCTCTTCATCAAATTGGCTATCTCAGATCTGCACGTCTGGGTTGTTGTTATTTTCATTTCATGATTAATTGATGCCTTAAGATCCTCTGTGCATAATGTAGGCCGGACTCTGTACGCATTGTCTTTGAGGAAACCCCACAGAAAAAAGTCCAATGGGCTTAGGTCCGGCGAATGAGGTGGCCATGTTCGATCTGTTTTTAATGAGATCACTCTTGAATCAAACTTGTTTTCCAACCATTCCAACACGCAATGAGCTGTGTGTGGTGTCGCGCCATCCTGCTGTGTGTGCGGTCTCGCGCCATCCTGCTGTGTGTGCGGCGTCACGCCATCCTGCTGTGTGTGCGGTGTCGCGCCATCCTGCTGTGTGTGCGGTGTCGCGCCATCCTGCTGTGTGTGCGGTGTCGCGTCATCCTGCTGTGTGTGCGGTGTCGCGCCATCCTGCTGTGTGTGCGGTGTCGCGCCATCCTGCTGGAACCATATTTTTTCTAGTTCAATTCCTTTTTGACGAAATGCTGGCAAGAACATTTGCATCAAGAGCTGTAAATATCGTTCAGTGTTAATTGTTGCAGCATCACCATTAATGTCTTCAAAGAAGAAAGGCCAATTGCACCATTCACATTCAAAGCTGCACACACAGTAACTTTTGCAGCATGGATGCATTTCTCAACAAGCATGTCTGGTTTTTCAGTTGACCAATAGCGATTATTCTGTTTATTCAACTGACGATCCAAGTAAAAGTAGGGTTCATCACTAAACCATAATTTGTCCAGGATATCGGCATTGTCCGTCATCCATGTCGCAAAATCCAATCTCGATGCAATATCGGTATCCTTCAAATGCTGAAGTGTAGTAATAGAATATGGCGTGAGATTCAATTCATATCTTAAGGTTCTGTAAACACTGGACACACTGCAGTCATTGGTAATATCTGATACCATATCTTAAAGATTAACTCTGTATATTACGCCGATTGGTCGATTGTTCACGTCATTGGAAGTGTATATAACTATGCGTTTTAATTGGTCAATATAAACACTTTTGAGCGACAAAACTCCATCTGAAGGGCGGAGCTGCACGGTCACTTGACCGCTGATAGGCAGCGTCTATTCAAAGATTAACTCCGCCTCCAACCAATAATCGGTGAGTGGTTTATCAACTTTGACATCGCTGTTACTATGACGCAAGTCCGGAAGTAGCCCCGTTTCAAAGGTGACGCATGAAGTAATTACCTCGCGTGTCAAACAAGCGTATTTTAAAATTCCCACGCATCAAAACCCGGGAGCTCGGGTCAAACGAAAGCCCTGAAAGCTTGAATTTTATATTTAGTTTCATGTCCTAAATGCTCAGGACTTCCAATATCCAACAATTTGAAGTCGGGACTTCCAAAATTTTCACCCTGTAAATGAATGAATATTTATGTTTCTTCATCTATCTACATCTACATTGGTACATTAAACTGTCAGACCTGTCTGCCCGGAAAGTGCAAGTTCAAGAATTATGAGTCATTTACAAAAATAAAATTTCCAGATTACACTGACTACACGAACATCACTATCATTTGAACTGTTTACGGGGCTTTCATTAACATTTGAAAACTGGAAGTGTGAACTTCCTGGACAGTGATTTTGGAAGTTTTGCTCATAATATTTGGAAGTTTTCACAGTATCTTGCTACATAAGTTCTGAGCATTTCAGAAATGAAATTAAGTATAAAATTCAATTTATATCATTGAAGGTCAGTTCTTTTTTAAGTGTTTATATGCCAATTTATTCAGTGAAAGAGGTATACATTTAGATAAATTAATAATTTTTTCTCCTAACTTGTTCATCCTTACATGGTGGAACTTCCATGGCTGCAATTTTGGAAGTTCTGCAATTGCCATGGCTGCAATTTTGGAAGTTCTGCAACTGCCATGGCTGCAATTACTCCCGTAATGCAAGCCCTGACTGTTCAGTTGATCTGTGTTTTATTTCCTAATTATGCCCCCCTTCGAAGAAGTGGGGATATATTGCTTTGCACCTGTCCGTGGGTCCGATGGTCGGTCGGTCTGTCCGTAGACCATATCGTTTCCGCACGCTGTCTAGAGAACGCTTTGACCTGCGATCATTGAAGTTGGTGTGCTGGTTACTTGGGAGGAAAGAAATACGCCTATAGATTTTGAGATCAACAGGTCAGAGGTCAAGGTCACAGGGGCTTGTAACATGAAATTCGTTTCCGCACGAAATCTAGAGAACGTTTTGACCGACGATCATTTAAGTTGGTATGCTAGTTACTTGGGAGGAAAGGAAGACGCCTATCAATTTTGAGGTCAACAGGTCAAAGGTCAATGTGACAGAGGCTTGTAACATGAAAACTGTTTCCTCTGTAGACCATTTCGTTTCCACATGATATGTAGAATACTCTTTGACGTACGAGCATCCAAGTCGGTATGCTGGGTACTCGGGAGACAAGGAAGACGCCTATGAATTTTGAGGGCACAGGTCAAAGGTCAAGGCCACAGAGGCTTGTAACATGAAAACTGTTTTCTCCGTAGACCATTTTGTTTCCGCGGGATATCTAGAGATGTTTTGGCCTATGTGATGTTTAAATCAAACAGGTAACAGGTATCATTATATAATGGACTAAAAGTAAATCCATAATTATACTCTTATCTTTATTTCAGCTTTATATTTACCTTCTTAAGCATCAACTTTAATTTCCTCCCCATATGTTAATGTACACATACAATATTTTAAAAATCTCTTAACAATTGCGCATATTGACGACTTGGCTGCAAGTCGGGGGGCATACATGTTTTACAAACATCTCTTGGTTAGGACAAATTCAGATGCATTCAGGCAAGTTGAAATTGTATGGCTTATGCCCGAATGGTCAAGTCCTTCCAACTATTGTGAAGACTGATGTTGTGTGCATTAAAATATTCAAGTTTGTCTGATGCTCAGGCTTCCTACTATACATGTTGTGTTAAGTAACAAAGCCAGGTTTTTGACTTTGTAGTTTCTTTAAAGAAATGGAATTTACTGACAATTTTAGTAATAAATAAATTGTCACTCTTATTTCCAGAGGTGAACACCAAAAACATGCGATGGCTTACAATCCGAACAGATACCAACCAGACCGAGGCAGAGCTATTCATGGACCATCAAGAAGGCAAGGCGTTGATCAGCGATCTGCAGGTGCATCTGTGTCGTTGGTAGGATCCCATCCCTCGGCATCTGGTGCTCCAAGATATCAGCCCACTCGTACTGCGCTGCTACATGAACCACATGATCCAAGGCCTGTTGTTCAGCATAGGCCTGCTGCGCATGTTTCCCAGCCAAGAGGTACAAACCGGAGTCTCCAGTCGCCTGTGACATACCGTACCCAACCAGGTCACAGTAGGGCGCAGTCTCGTAGTGATTCATCTTCATATCTACATAACACAGCTAGGTCATATGCAACAAGTGTAAAACATAGCGGGGCTAGAAGTGTGAACAAAAGCAATCATGTGTACCAGTATAATGACTATGAAACAGACAATCCTGATTACGTAGATACAGTTTATGGTCATGAGGATTATGTAGCTGCAGCTTATGGTCAGGAACATGGTTATCAAGGAGATGATGTTGACTGGCAAGGCCATGACGGCAATTACCATGACTATAAAACTGGATACTATGTAAATGATGCTGCATTGGTCCAAGATATTAACGATGTTAATGCAGTTGATAATGAGTGGAAGACTTTTGAAACTGACGGTAATTAATAAAACGAAAATGAATAAATACATATAATTAATAAATATACGTTTGGCCCCATTATTTTGCTTCCATTTCAAATAAATTTTATTGCTTTTAGTGACTAAAAGTATGAACATATAAGACTTTGTAACAATAAACCAGTCATGATATATATTGAAAAGCAGTATAATGATTAGACTATAATATATGTGGTGCTAACCTGCTATTTAGTTATAATCCTTCCCAAAAAAAGAAAAACATTTTCCTTCTATTTGTTACAAAGTGTCAGTTATGTTGCATTGTCCTCCATGATTCTATGATGTCTATGGGCTGCTCTTTTTCAACAAGTCTTTTAAATAATACAGCCCATAATATAATCAATAGTATGATAATTATTAATAATAATTATATTATTATTAATATTTTTGTTGTTGATTTCTTTTCAGGTACATTTGCTGCATCCAAACCAGCTCATCAAACAGCTGCCAGCTGGAGACAACCTTCTGCTCCAGGGCATGATACCTTTCACAGGAGCCGTAAACAGTTTCGGTGGAAGTCATTCCGGCCATCGGACCATGAGTTATCCAATACCTTTTCTGTTGGACAGGTTTATACACACAGGAGATCCCATCCCAGGGATAGTGTTGCTAGTGAGGTTCATCAAACGGGTACACATGTGAAACGAGCTCACAGGAACACTCCTCTGACTGCTCAGAAAGAAGTGCTTTTACCAACACATGTACCTGAATTTAAAAGTTCGTCAGTTGTAGTTCAGGGGCATAATCTTCGGCCTGTACAGAAAACGAGGCTTTTAACATCTCATAAAATCTATGCCCCAGAGTCTGCAGTGTTGCCTACAAAAAAGAAACCACTTTTACTAGATCCAACAAACGTTAGCCCTATGCCTTCACATTCCACAAAAACAGTTCATAGGCAACATCATCCAACAGTTAAATCTCCAGGTTGTGAAAGGCAAAGTTCGAGTAAAAGTACGAGCACTTCACAGATAACGTGTACTGATACAAAACATACTGAAAATGTATCAGAAAATGTGAATGATCGTAACCAGAATGTCAATGAGTATAAGAATAGGTTGGATAGTAAACACAGACACGGTAGTAGTGCTATTCAAAAATACAGAGGAGAAGAACAAGTATCTTCAAGAACTGTCAATGATGCATCAAAATATAGATCTAGTAAAAGCCATGATCACAGAAGAGAAACAGAGAGAAGAGATAGGAAAGAAAAGTCATTTGCTGATAGAAGAGATCATTCTTCAAGCAGAAGACGTAAAGAATCTCATGAACATGATAGACATCGCAGAAGACACGATGAGAAAAGAAATGCAGAAGTTTTCAGTAAATCTGAGTCCAAAAACCAAGAACCTGTGACTATGAAAGAAGTGATTACGCCAGAGCATGTTATTGATTGTGGAAAAACAAAACAAGTCAACACCTCGCAGAAACATAAAAAGCATTTCAGTAATTTTCTTGATGATTGTAGTGATTCTCAATCAGCGGTAGAACATTCAGATTGTAGTGTTATGGTGAATAGTATGAAAACAAAACAGACTGAGTCGCCTATAACCCATGATAAAAGAGCTGCCATAGGAGAAACAAAATTTAAAACATTACTTGCACAACGAATTTCAAATGAATGTCATCCTTCAGATAAAAGGTTATCAATATCAGAAAACTCTGATTGTTCTAGTGATGAACAATTCATAAATAAAAATTCAGTGATTATAGGAGAAAATCGTTCCCATGTTGGTACAGATAAAATGAGCATTAAGTTTGAAAGTACAAATAAAATGGTTGAAAAAACTTATGACAAAGCAAGGAAAGCATTGCCAGATTTTGGCAAAGATTACATGGAAATGAAAAATATTATGAAAGGTTTACATGTAAGCGATAGGCAAGACAGAAAGAGCTCTTCTGATGAAATATTTCCTGCTAAAGAATCTGGAAAAAAGGGTAAGGTTATACAAATTGGTGAAAAAACTGTAAGTGAAAAGACAGCCTTGTCTGTTAGCAAACTTACCAAAAGCGGTGAATTTGATGGAAGGCAATCCACAAGTGGAACAATAAAAAGGCAACCCCCTTTACTCAATGTAGAAAATAAAACAGAGTCAACTGACATAGTAAAACATGATGTAAAAGATAATGTTGTACATGAAAATAAAGCAAAAATATCTGTTAAAAAGTGTTTAGAAGCAGATAATTCTAGTATTCCTGAACCAGTTTTTGACAGTGATTCAAGTTTAAATGACTTTGATTTGAAAGCATCTACACCAGTGTCCAAAGAATTTAAAAGGAATATTTCGAATTTGGGAAGTCAGGAAAATACTGAAAAGATGTCTGATATAGCTAAGAAAATAGTAGTTAAACTTGTTGACATAAAAGACAGTCAGCGTTTCAAAGACAAGGTATCTTCCTTAAAGAAATTGATGTCCAGTTCCAAACATAACGGACCTTCAGACTCAACACTCAGTGGCTACAATTTGCCAACCCATCAGTGTGATACTGCTGAGGTTGCAGAGAAAACTGATAACTGCGTAAAACAAAGATCAAGTCAAAAGGAGACTCACAAGGAACTAGATAAAAACAGTCAGAAAGATAGACACAAATTGAATCGGCATGAAGAAAAGCATGCCAGACACAAGGACAGAAATTATCGTAAATATGGAGGACAAAATGAAAGTGAGAAAAACGGTAAAATTGAAATATTACAGGAGGATGGCAACCTAAGGACGAAGTGTTCCGAAAAAGAAGTAGTTACAGATAAAGGTCATGTTGTTGAAAACAGACACAGATCGCAAACTGAGAAGCCAACAAATAAATCAGATGAGTCCAAAATACATTCTGATAGCACGCATTCTCACGAAAGACACACATCAGATGCTGAAAGTAAATCGGCCAGTTCAGATATTAAACATGGTGATAAAGATCAATTAAAGCATAAAAGTACTGTTGGAAAATGGACTGAGAATCATGAATCAAGACAGATGGCAGAAGCTCAGAAGTATGAACAAACAGGCAAGAAAACAGATGCAGGAAGAAAGGAAGACATTGCACCAAAGAACGGCGAACATGAACGAAAAGAAGACAAGATGTTTTCATCTGACGCACATGATGATTCTCAAAGCAGCAGTGATTTTGATATGAAGGTAGTTGCAGAAAGTGAAAATTCGGATGACAGTGAATTCTCTGTGGATGTTAAAAGTAAGCACAGCAAAAGTGTGTGTTCAAGTTCCGAACATTCTTCGCGCAATTTATCTGAAAAACATGGCTTCACTGAATCAGAATCTGAGTCCTCTGAGAGAAATGTTTTTGAAAGCTTAGGTCTTTCACATACAGCATTAATTGAGGCCAAAGAGAGCATAAATCACATTGGCGATGAAAACATTAATTCGTTTTCAGCTGGGTATCAACGTGGTGAAGAAAGTCTCCAGTCTTACACTGCTATTACTGACACCACAGAAAGTCGAAGTGTCACTGCAAAAGGTAACAGTGTTACAGCAAATAATTCAGATAACAGGCAAATTGCAGGGAGAGCAAATAACGACGCTTTTGATACAGTGAGAACCATTACAGAACCTGTAGAAAAAACAATTCTGACAAGCAACAATGTGTCGGAACAATTTTCTGGTTCATTGCCGTCAACTTCTAAAGATACAGTTATTTCTGAGAATAAAATTAGTTTAAATGATGGACTGAATGTTTTGCCAAATAGTGATATTGATTCTAAAACTACCAGACCAGAACTGAGCAGGATAGATTCAAGTGCAACCACTAGATCGGGGACAAGTGTTTTAATAGTAGAGGATAATGGCTATGTGGAAATAGAAGATGGTTCAAGTCTTCAAATGGGCCTGGAATACAATACTGATGAAGAGGATAAACCACTGATTGGTAGTTTGGAAGTAGAAGATGAAGAATTGGAATATGATTTACATATAAAAATGACAGAGCAGACTTCCATGAGCACTGATAACTCAAATACACCCAGTGAGTCTAAGAAAGTGTCAAATTTCTTATGCACTTGTAGTTCTTATGAATATCAAAATTCCGTAAGATCTGGTGGTTTTAAGGAAGACCCTCAAGCATCATCTGCAAGAATTTCTACAGATAGTAAATGTACGAATGATACTTCCAGTGATGATAGTAGCACAAAGACTGCTCCTACGATAAGAAAAAATATGTTCAAAAAGAGCAAAGAGAGCTGTTCTAAAGAGCCGAACAACCCCAAAGAGAACAAACTTAGCAGTGATTCCAAAGAGAACAAACATAGCAGTGATTCAGACGGAACAAACAGAAAACAAAAAGCATTGTTATCGGGTGTTATAAACAAAATAGACAGTTCTTCAGTTGTGCTGGACGAGTCGGGAGATGAGGGAGACATGGAGGACAATGTAGCTTTATTCAACCTTGAACCACCTGCGTCTGATGATGAGGAGTTTTGTCCTTCTCAAGACCTCTTTTCAGGCATTAGAAAACCTTTTGAAAAGGATTTTCAAACATCTAATGATTACGTTCAGATAAAACAGTCTGGTGCTGGTGCTTCAAAAGCTGAATTACAAAAAGTGGATGAAGTCTGTCCGAACCTAAAGGATGATGGCATTACTTCAGAGCAAGATAATATTACTTCTGAGTCAACACCAAATGTCAATGATAATTTAATCAAATCAAATAATGATAATGAAAAGCCGAACAGTGAACAGAAAATATATCCCAATGACGTGGCGGTAAAAGATGAGCCAGTTTGGTTAAGATTTGGGTACACTCAAGAGCCGGATACTATCTTTCTCAGTGACAGTGATGTTGACATTATGATGTCCTTCTCACAGCCTGTGATCAACTTAGTATCCAGCGATGACGAATCTGACCTTAGGACACCAAACAGAAGAAATAACAAAGTTGCAGAATCACAAGGTTTTGTGGTTCAAATAAAGCAGGAGAAAGATCACCTTAGTGAAGACAAACAAAGTAGGCAAAATCATGGTGAAAATTTTGAAGACTTCGAAAATTTGTCTGATGACTGGTCTGACAAGGGTAGTGATTTTGATCTTGATGATATGTTCAACTCGATTAAAAGTTTGTATGCTTCCAAGGTCATTGAAAATGATAGTGAAGCAAATATGTCTTCGGATGAGGATATTTTTATGTCGCAAGTGCCAAAAGCAAGTGACATTGTCCAGCTTAAGCAAGAAAGAAATGAACTAGTTACAAACATTCCTAATTATGATTCAGATCAAAAGAATGAGTTTGATTTAGATGAGTCCAATACTCAAATAGATGTAGATGAAAGTAGTGACAACGAAGTGCCTGTGTTTGATTTTCATTCTGAACATTTCTGTGAAACAGATACTACCAAGAACATTTTTTGTGGTAAAAGTGATAGAAAAATGGAAAGTACTCAGAATCAGTTGTTTGGAAAAACTAAAAATACTGCTGAAACAAATAATGATAAGGGTTTCAATACTGTAATGGTTGGGATTAAGCTCAACCAAAATCCGGAAGCTGACAAAAATGTTGAATTTAATAGGAAACAAAATGGTGCAGATAAAGAAGAAATGCATGAACTTTCAGATACAGAACTGTCTGATTATGAATTTGAAGACCCACAAGCATCTGCTTGCATACATTGTACACAAGTTGATGATGTGAAGGAAATGAGACGAAGGTCCTTGTCAGGAAATTTAGGAATCCCATTTGCCAGCTTTTCTGACGAGGAAAATATGGATTTATATGGTGCAAGCACTCACGTCATTTCCAAGAAATCCAAGAAATCTGATGGTAAAGATGATGATGCAGTTCAAAAGTGTAATGTACAAACACAGGTTGATACAGCTTGTAAGAAACCAAAGTATGCAAACAGATTGAGACCTTTCACTTGTATGGAGGAAAACACAGAGAAACCTTCAAATCAAAACAATACTGAGGTATCAAAAGAAGATAATAATGCTTATGAAATTGCTACTCAGATACATTCAGATCCAGATACGAAAGAAAATATTTCAGCAGGTACTGTGTCCAGGAAAAGAAATGTTAAAAAGGCATATCCTCCAACACTCATGGATGATCTTGTGCTTTCTACAGACGACAACAGTAGAGGAAGTAATGTCTCTAAGCTTAGTAACCATACGGGCAATGAAGCTGATGGGCAGAATAATGTAACTGGTATTGTATCCAGGAAAAGAGATGTGAACAAGGCGTGTCATACTCCAACACTCATGGATGATCTTGTACGTTCTACAGATGACGACAGTTGGGGAAGTGTGACCTCTAAGCCTAGTACTCAGACCACCAATAAAGCTGACAGGCAAAATAATTCAACTGGCATTTTATCCAGGAAAAAAGACTTTAGCAAGGTATGTCATGCCCCGACACTTATGGACGATCGTTTGCTTTCTACAGATGAAGGCAGTAGGGGAGGTTCTGCCTCTAAGCCTGGTAAAAAGACTTTGAGTGAAGCTGCTACTGGTGGTGAATATTTTACTGCAACTCTGAATCAAAGTACTAATGACGCTGATGAGATTGATGATCCATATAATGCTGCTACACAAGTTGATGTTTCTGAGACAGCAGCAGAAGATGCTGATTATGATGCAAGGTATTTTGATGCAACTCAGATAGACATTGACGTTGATAAAAACAGTGTAAATGATAAAGATACAGATGAAAGGTATTTCGATGGGACTCAAATCGATGTCGATGATGATAAAAAGAGTATGATTGACGGTGATAATGATGAATATGGTATGGAAACTCAGGTGATAAACATAAGTGACAGCAATAGTGAGACAAGTAATGATGGATTGGTAGAAACTCAATTGGATGATGAATTAGACCTTGATGTTTTACATGACTTGGAGCATGGACTTGACCCTTACCAAATAGCTACACAGGCTGATATAATTGAGTCTGTTGTTAATAAACCAGATTGTCCAATTAAAGATAAAGACCTTTCCACCGTCCGCCAGCTCAAACGTCCCAGAAGCGAAATTCGATCTGAATCCACGGAGAAAAGTGATGGAGCTATTAAGAAACCTAGGCTATCTTTACCAGCCAAGAGATCTGTTTGCTTCACGGAACCACAGAAAATCAAATCTATTGCTGAAAAGCGGGCCTCCGGACTGGTCCTTGGCAAGCCTGGTAGCCTCAACTCAGCCAGCACAAGTGGCTTGAGAAAAACTTTATCAGGAAATGATGTGGCTATGTTGGATGCAAGAGAGGCGGACATGTGGTTTTCGGAAAAAGCGACTTTGACAAAAGTTGGCTCCAAGTCTGGGAAAGGTAAGGCAGGAAAGAGAAAGCGGGGAGAAAGTGCTGAAGACAAACTGACGGCGCAAGTAGCAGCAGCCAGAAACCAATTGGAAGAACGCAGCATGCAGACTAAAGTAAACCCAGGCGTCGTTCCAGATAAACACAGGCACAGAGAGTCTCCTGCTCCAGGTATTGTTGTAATTTTTTAGGGTTGATGTTTTTGCTTTGCTTATCAAATTGCTTCTTTATAAAAATTCCAGAACAGTCTAGCAAAAAAAAAAAAAAAACTTTGTTGTATTGGATACTTAAACATAAAAGTAACAGAACATTGGCATTTTATTCACGTAAGCAAAAATTTAGAAAAGCATTTGAAACGAAAACGAATTGTATTATAAATAGTACATTCAGGATTCAACATTTGAAATAATATCATTAAAGCAATATTCATAGACTTCTCTTTGACAGCTTATCTTGTTTTGCAGCTACTGATGTTGACGATGTTGACTTGCCAACCTGCAGCCAGATCATAGAAAAGGGTCTGCCAATTCTTAATCCCATCGGTCTCCTTACAAGGAAGCGGCATTCATCAGGTACCCTTCAACTGTTATTATATATAGCAATATTGCAATGTTTCTTTTATTTGTTACAAGGTTGTCTTCATAGCACATTGGCCGGCATACTCAATTCTCACCAAGGCGATTTGGGTTAGCTTGTTGCCCAGGGGATGTTAGTTTCATTGTTTGTCAGTATAGTATACCAAACAGGTGGATTTTCTTTGTGTGCTCCGGTTTCCTAAATGTGCATAAAAAATCGTGAAGAATAGCAGGAAATTGCATGTATAATTCAAATTACATCCCAAATTGTATGTGTCCCAAAAAGTAAATTGGGTAGGCTCAACTTAATGGGTAGGCTCACACACCTTGTGTCCACATGCGTTGCTTCAGGGCCTCACATAGTGTGAAATATGCACATGCATATTAGAAAATCTAGCCGTCACCTAGGAACTGATCTTTGGACATTAAGTCTCTTGCCATTTGTAAATATCAAAGAAGTAACCATATTGCCATGATGACGATGGCCATCAAAACTATTACTGCATATTTTTCCCGAAATGTCCAATACAAACTATATAGTTTCAAGACAAAAACGATCTTCTTAACAAATCAAAATTCTATTTACAGCAGGACTTCCAGAACAAAACAGTACTACAAGCACAGAAACAACAACAACAAACATGCCCATTGCAACCACGTCAACCGCCTCTGCTGTTCCAATAGCAACCACACCGACTGTGTCACTTGCTAGTGTCACAATTTCAGATACTATAGTTAAGCCAACAAGTCATGGAGCTAACAACTTGCTAGTACCTCCTGATACATCTTCCAAAGACAAGGGTGACAAAAGTGCAGTAAGATGGAAAGATACAACTGAAAGTCATGTCAAAGAAAACTCAATTGTAGGACAAACAAAAAGAGTCAGATTTCATGAAGAAGAACCTACTAAACATGCAACAGATTGTCGACACAGACATAAAAGTGATTCGCATATCAGAGCTGTTGGCAGTAAAACTTCAAAAGATATTACAGTTTCCAGCAGTAAGACTTCAAAGGACATCCCAGTATCTGGCAGTAAAACTTCAAAAGATATCCCAGTGTCCAGAAGTAAAACTTCTACTAAAGATATGCCTTTGGTCAGCAATGCAGTAAGACAGGCAGGGACAGTTACAAAAGGCAGTGTGGCACCTTCTGTACCTTTCAACAGATCGCTGAGTATGCCTGTAAAAAAGACTGCTACACATGTTCCTGCAGAGCAACTACTTAAGGTAATATATACAAGGGTGTTCCTAAAATCTTAAAGAGACCCAGCGTTTTCATTTTGTGGTATATTAGAGCAATAATTAGTCAAATGTGAACATTAAGTTGACATGCTAGCAGACAATATATGTGGACAAATTCATGCAAAGTTGTAAAAACATTGTTTTAAATATAATTATATAAAAGATTAACAAAGCCATGGTTAAGGTTGAACTATTTATCAACACTTCTAATTACAAGAAGGAGAAACAGTCAGACAATTGTAAGTACCTACAAACCTCTTATAATCAAGGCTAGTTTGATGTTGGGATCTGTTAAAAAATATATGCCATTTCTCCAGCCCACTATGTGTAAATATTCTAAAACATGACTTTACATATTGATTTAATGCTAGCTTTATATGCATATATTTGTCTGTTGTTTTTTTCTTCAGAAATCAAGTTATGTTCAGCAGCAAACCATGCCGACCAGTTCCGCAACCAACTACAACATTTATTCAACGAGCACAGGTCATGTTACCAGCTATGCCGGGCAACCGTTAGCAAGGGCCCAGGGAAGGCAACCCTTTCAGCCCCTTCAGCACATTGCGACTCGCATGACGGTTTTCTCATCGGTTAATACAGAGACGACACCTCATAATATGGTGGACAAGAATTCAATGGTACACTGGTACGACTTCTTGAAGGATATCTTGAAGTGGAATCCAGAATGGTTTGAAGAAAGATGTAAGATATATGTCTTAACATTTCTCAATATTACATGCTATGTCTACGTATTTAGTTGTGGATGACTTTTGCTCTAGATCATATATCTTTCAGTCAGTTTCAGCTGTGATTGATTTACATTTGTGTTTGACTAGTGCTGAAAAGTAGTTACTGGATAAATTGTAAACTAGCTTGGTCATGTTATACATAAACTACTGGTACATTAATGCTTAACTGAAACAGTTTGCTATAACTATCAGTACTTCCAAATTTTAGATTTGGTTTTTTTGTTTTCCCAAGATAAAAATTCACTTTAATCCATACAGGGTTATTAGCAGGGAATGTAATATTCTCTACGAAATTATACGAATGATGAATATTAAATGTGAACTCTGTAATTTATATATGCCATAGATCTACTGTTGCTGTTACCTGATGTGACTGGATTTTCAGCAAAATTTGAAAATGATGCTGCAAAGAAAGTATCTCCACCTCGGGTAACCAATAACAAAATACTGTTCCCGCTGTTGAGGCGTTACCAGAGTTACCAAGAGTACGCAGAGCACTTCATGTGGCCTCTACTGCTCCACGAGACATGGGAAAGTGTAAGCTTAATTTTAAGTGTTTATACCAGTTTTTGGCATTTTCAGTGTAAAAATGGAATGATGTGCTTTTTGCCACATATTGCTGAGGCCTTTTAATTGTATCTTATTAAAGATACCTAAACAAAAATGTCACAAAAATCATTCACTTTTCCGTCAGTGAACATTGAAGTGCTCCCATTTACCATATTTTAGTTTCAGAGAGTTGGGGTAATTTTAGTTTCAGAGACTGGATACGCTTTCAAAACTTTGAAAAAAGCTCCGATTATCAGCTTGCAAACAGACCTGTTTCGAGTGTGGGTTTAATGTCTAATGCATGTATATTTTAGGCGCCTTTAATGTGTGTATGTGTTCGTAAAACTGATTTTCTTCATGACTTCTATTCTTTAGTGTTATAGCGACTGGCGAAAAAAGAGGAGCAGCAGTGTTCGGCACCGAATGTTCTTTAACCATAACGAACCGCACAAATGGAAGGCAATTACTGTCTATATTCTGCATGGTACATAGTACACAACATACTACACATATACATTTAATGTCAAACTGTGATAATGTAATTGATATGTTGGTCAATTCTTAAAAATATATTTTTACATAAAAATTCATTCATTTAAGTGTTTATAGGTCAGTTATTTAATATCACATTTTAAACATGAATAAATCTGTATATTATATTATTTTAAAAAAAAGAAGATACCGTACGGTAATTTAAATGTAGCGTGTCGTAGAAAAATCTAGCTGAATGCATATGCGCAAAGTGCCTTCCCGGATAAGACCGTCAGTCCGCACAGGCTAATCCGAGACGACACTTTCCGCCTATAGTGGATTTGTGTTTAGAAGAAACTTCCTTGAAACAGAAAATACCATAAAAGTGGAAAATGTTGTCCTGGAATAGCCTGTGGGCACGTGCATTAAGCCCGTTTAACATGGCTCAAATATTTTTTTACAAGGTCTTCCACAATGTTTTGATGTTTGGTAACCATCTGTACGCTTTCTTTTTGTCGCCAGGACTTATAAGCGAACAGGAGCGTTGTCGAGGTTACTACACCCACGAAGGTGACCTAGTGAAGCTGGTGGTGCATGGGCGAATGGAGAGCGACAACTGTGTCCATAACATTGAGTACAAGATGACCGGTTACATGGAGAATGTCTCGTTCAGAAACATATCAGTAGAAAAACTTTGTAAACACCATGCAGACATGGGTGAGTTGATAATGTCAGATAGCTTTCAGTCATATTCAGACTGCACAGATCAAGGACTAGGTCATAGTTGCATAGTAGGGTTTGTATCAACAGAAAATATATATTTGCATTATTCGATCAATAAATATTTTTTGTTGGTGGTGAAGTTTTTTAAGTAATTTATAAAACTTTGTTCGTTAGTGGGTAACGAAAGAGACCTGGACCAATATCCACAAAGCTCCTTAGTGAAAACTTAAAGGCCTAGTTTAATCCCTCTTTATTTGACCCCCTAGGTTATGGAATGTCTGGCCTCTCCATGGGTATTCCACTATATGTATTGGTCCACCATAAAATCTCTTATCATTATCTGCAATATTTTGTCTCAACTGACTGAGCAATCGCTGAGTGCACTGTTTCAGTTCCAGCAGTGTATTGATTTCAGCTGAAAAGAGTCGCTACACTGTGACCACAGCAGGGTGCCAACACACAGGAGTACAATACCCCAGATATGGGTGGGGGTCAAATAAAGAAGTATTAAACTAGGCCTTTAAATATGACTTAAGATTTGTGGATACGGCTCCAGGGACCTTATTTCAGAAAAATCTTTAGTAAAATCTTATCCTTCAACTTAAAATAATTTTACTTTCACAGTCGTATGCCATGTGTTAAAGACATTATGCTTTGAATCCAATGTCAATTAAAATCCCATCGTAACGCTTGGTCTAAAACCCTTTGCTGTGATCTTTACAATAAGTATTATATAAGCTAATTAGTCGTCAAACTGCATGTTGTTGTTTTTTTCGTTCGCATATTTTGGTGGTTCATTATGTTATACCACATCATTTTGAAGGCAGCCATTTGATTGGCTCCTGAAATAGTCATTAGAACCTGACACCTTATATGTGAAGTCATCAGATCTAGACAGCTGATAGTAGAGTGGTGTCAAACTGAAGATGATTTTAATAAGATTGTTATAAAGCAATAGTTGGTTGAATGTTTTATTAGGATTCTACACCTACATACTTCTAAACAACTGAGTTTCTTTTACTTTTATTTAATTTTGTTTGTCTGGAGCTATAGCTATCAGTTGATGGAATTGAATTGAAAGTGTGTCATGTAAGCACCCACTAAGTTTTGATTGTCAGACCCGGGTCAGTATTCACAAAGCTACTACGGAAAATCTTAACTTAAGTTGTACTTGAGTGAAATTTTCACATCAATTTCTGTATGTAAAATAATATGATTTATGTGTATAAAAGGGTAAAATATGACACTTCTGAGCAATATTTTCTAGCTGAAAACATTTTAATTTAAAAAGACGTATACATAGAAACAGTCAGACACATAACTGAGACAACATGGCTTGGGATGTTGTACCTGCACCATATTTCCCAATCCTCCTAAATCCGTTGTCCAATGTTTTGCTATGAGGCACAGTGCAAAAAATATATTCAAAGTACACTGTATGCAGTTTGTAAATGTTTTTATGGTTAGAATCTTTTCTTTGTTTATGCCCCTGGCATTTTGACGTGGGATGCATATAGCGATTGCCCTGTCCATCCGTCTGTATGTGATTCCGTCTGTGCGAGGTTAACTAGATTGTACCGTTTCGTCAAGCACCAAGTCCGCTTACTACAACATTTGGATACTTACACAGTTGATGCTTATGACCATTCCTAAACCACCCATATCACCCAACCTCACTTTCACCTTGACCTTGACCTAATTTGCATTTAGAATAAGTCAAGTGAGCTTTTTCTTGGGTAACAAGATTTTACCGTTCAGATCGGCTATTTCTTGGTTAAGAAGATTTTTACCGTTTAGTTTAGCACCTACACCACTTATAACAACACTTCGATACTTACATAGTTGTTGCTTATGAGCATTCCTAATCCACCCGTATCATCCAACCTCACCAATCGGTGCATCTTTATTAAACACAGCAACTTGTAATTAATAATAATTTAGCACCGAAAACATTAATCTTTCCATTCAATACTTTAATTTCTTAAATTTGTTGCAGCCAAGTTGAGACCAAGCGATGCAACTTCGATTACCATGCGTATTCTGGTTCGAAGTAGAATGTTTTTTCCTGATAGGCAACAACTGATTACTCTAGAGGTATGTTTACTGTAAACTTCTTATGATTAATTATTTCTATACATTCGAATTTTTAAATTCTGAAAAAGATCAGTAACTTCAAGGGTTTCAAAAAGTTTCTTCTCAACATCAAAAACTTATTTAATGTAAAATCATTATAATTTGCAGGGTCTACATTTCACGCATTCTTGATAAAATACTTATTTACGCTGTCTTAAATTCGCACATTTGTATTTGGGCAATAATCATGTAAAAAGATAATCATATTTATTTATATGCAATAAAAAATCAGGCACATATTCATTAAATATATATAACTATCAGAATTATTAATAATCTGTTAAATGTGTTAAAATACTCAAAGTATATAGACAACAGACACATTTACGCAAGGTCTTACATTTTCGCGACCCTCAGACCGCAAAAATTAGACTACCGTAAAATAAAACGAAGCAACGGCACATCCTACAGTATAGCATGCTGTAGCTTCACTATATTAGTTTGGTTTAATTATTATGTTCTGTATATCGCTAATAACCCATGGATTCCAATTTCAGCACATGTATGTAAATACATCGTCTTAAGTTACATGATATAATAATGCTGTTGGTGTTATATCCATGTATAATTGATTGCTATTTTCTTCCAGAGAATCAGCCCTATAGTGAACACCCACCGCCAGTTCTGTGCCCTGTCCTGCCTGTCCAGGAACCCGCTGTGCCCGCATCTCCTCTACCCCACAGACAACCCCAGCTATCGGGACCAGGCAGCGCCCAGTATTGCAGGGGTCCATGTATGGTCTTTTGTTTCTGTTATAGTCCTAAAAACTAATGAAGATATTTCCCTAGTTTATTAGCCCTGCTTTTGCATGGTTTGTTTTTTTACCGTTATCATATAAAATGTTTGCTCTTTCCTGATTATCAAAATTCAAACAGTTCTATTCAACAGGTGTTATAATTACTGATGTTTATGCAACTCAGTTGGTAGAGCACTGGACTCTCAATCCGGGGCTAGTGGATTCGAGCCCCAGCTCGGCCACATAACTTGTGTGGGGATTGGTCAAGTATAATTTTATGGCCATTATCCACCTACCTCTGATTCAAGTAGGGCAGTTGTAAGTTACTGGCATAAGTATGTGCTCTTGGTACTGGTAACTAATTAGATCGACTAAGCTTGCTCAGGAAAAGTGTTATATTACTGAAAAAAACTGTTGAATACGGTGAAAATTTCAAACACAAAATAACCAACAAAAAAGATGTTTATACTGTCCACAATGTCACTCGTCTAATTGTCATGTTGCAGAGTTATCAGTAGTCTCTACGCAGATATTTGACTGGTTCCGAGCATAGCACTAATCAAATCCCTGCCGTCATATCGAACCATGTGATGATGAACGATTAAAATGCTCTTTTTTATTATATATTGTTTTAACTGGTTATTTTGTTTTCCCTTTTTCATTATTGATTGCAAACGATATATAAAAAGTCCAATTTTGTAGAAAACTGCACGGAGTTGCATGAAATGATAAAAACTTACAAAAACAAAATCCAGATAAGGTTTTTATTTGTGACGGCAGTGGTTGCAATTAACCGATAGTGGAGGTAACCGCTGCGAGGAGTTTGAGTTATCAGTAGTCTGCTTTGTTTTTAGCTCACCTGAGCATAACTACTTCATGCTGAGCTTTTGTGATCGCCTTTCGTCCGTGGTGTGTTGTGAATCATGCATCGTCAACAATAACCTTGTGAACACTCTAGAGGCCACATTTATTGCCCAATCTTCATGAAACTTGGTCAGAACATTTGTCCCAATAATATCTCGGAAGTGTTTAAAACTGTTTCATGTGGGGTCAAAAATTAGGTCACTAGGTCAGATTGAAGAAAAAGCTGAGAACTCTCAAGAAGTCACATTTTTAGCCCAATTAACATGAAACTTGCTCAGAACATTTGTTAGTATGATACCGCGCTGAGTTCGAAAATGGTTCTTCTTCATTGATCACCATGGACGCTATTGGGCGGGGCAGTTTTACTTTAATAGCTATAGAAAAAGCTTGTGAACACTACAGAAGTCACATTTTTTGCCCAATGAACATGAAACTTGCTCATTACATTTGCTTATTTGATATCGCGGCTAAGTTCGAAAATGGTTCAGGTCCGTTGAAAACAAAGGCCGCCATGGGGCGGGGCAGTTTACCTTATATGGCTAAATTGAAAACTTTTAAAAGCTTGTGAACACTCTAGAGCTCCCATTATTGCCCATTCTTTGTGAAACGTGCTCAGAACATTTGTTCTAATGATATCTCGAACGAGTTCAAAACTGGGTTATGTTAAGTCAAAAACTAGGTCACTAGGTCAAATTGAATATAAAAAAAAGCTTGTGAACACTCTAGATGCCACATTATTAGCCCTATCATCATGAAACTTGCTCAGAACATTTGTCCTAATGATATCTCGGACAAGTTCGGTACTGGGTCATGTGGGGTCAAAAACTGTGTCACTAGGTCAAATTGAATAAAAGCTTGTGAACACTCTAGAAGTCATAATTTTTTACCCAATCTTCTTGAAACTCGCTTAGAACGTATGTTTTAATAATATCTCGGACGAATTCGAAACTGGGTCATGCGGGGTCAAAACTAGGTCACCAGTCCAAATTGAGTAAAAAGCTTGTGAACACTCTAGAGACCACATTTTTTTTTTTATAGATCAATCATCATGAAAATTGCTCAGAACGTTTGTCTCAATGATATCTCGGATTAGTTCAAAACTGGCTCACGTGGGGTCAAAAACTGGATCACGAGGGCAAATTGAGGAAAAAACTTAAAAGTACTCTAGAAGTTACATAATTTGCCCAATCTTCTTGAATATTGATCAGAAGATTTGTTTCAATGATATCTTGGACGTGTTCGAAACTGGTTCATGTTGGGTAAACAACTAGGTCACCGGGAAATATTGAACAAAAAGCTTGTGAACACTCTAGAGGCCACATTTAAAGGCCAATCATCACAAAGCAATCATCACGAAACTTGCTTAGAACATTTGTCCCAGTGATATCTGGGACAAGTTCGAACACAGGTCACATGGGGTTAAAAATTAGGTCACCAGGCAAACTTGAAATAAAAATGATTTCAACACTGTAGAGGCCACATTTTTAGCCAAATCTTCATGAAACTTGCCCATAACAGTTTAGTTCCTTAGCCCGTCCGGTGAGCGACCTAGGACCTTATGGTCCTCTTGTAAAATATTATCTCTTCTATTGTTATTAGGATAAATGCAATATAAGTCAGTCTCGGGCCATTAACACTGTGGAAAAGATCTCAAAACTGCCAGACAATCTTCCACGTGTGGTCCTTCTACAGGGTCCACCGGGTACGGGCAAATCTCACACTATCGTCGGCATCATCAGGAGAATCGTGCAGGTACAATTTGAAAAATAAAACATTTTTTTTTTGCTTTAGGAATTGGTCTGGTACCCATCAATGTATGGGCCTCCAATGGTAATAACCCATAACCCATCAATGGGAATTTTGCATGATGAAATCTTATTAATTAGTGAACATTTAAGAAAGTAATATAACACATGCAAATAAACCAAACTTGGCACTGGAAATGGATCCTTTTACCTGTCCATGTTAAGAAAGGGAAAATAAACACTGTTTAAGAACATCAAGATGTTTTTACTATGACATGTGTATTACCCACCGTTTGAATTGATGAATTAGGTGGGAAATAATTTCCTGTATTGTCTGAAATCCGTTGGTTAACACCAACTTGTTATGGTCAGTTCTGACCAATCATTGTTCAGATAGTTGTCCTTTGGTCATTCAGCTTGGGGCTCTTGTCTTATGGTCATTCAGCATTGGGCTGTTGTTATAGACGGACGCATTAAAGACAAAATCAGATCAAATCATGGTTTCTGTCTTATGATTCTGGGCAGTTGTATTTATGGTGTTATAATCATGTTGAGATGTTTATTTGGTTACCCTTCAGCATTGTCCAAACACTCTAATGGCATTCCATTTTCAGCCTGTTTATATCATTTCATCTGCTGTTGACAGGCCAGCAAAGGTGCAGCTCGTATCTGCCTGTGCGCTCCCTCTGACTCGGCTGTGGATGAGTTGCTACGGAGACTTGTAAAGCTCAACAAGGAAAGTGAGTATTGTGAAAAACATGTGGATGCTTATTAGTTATTAGGAACATTCCTTAACTTTTTACCATTTGAGTAATGTTTTTTTTGTTGTTTTTTTGGTCACATGTTTAGCTAGACTTTCCTCCAAATAGTCCGAGCTATACTATTTATCCATTCGTCAGCGTCGGCATAATGCTCTGGTTAAGGTTTGAGTGCAACAAATGCATATCTCTGTAACTACGACAGATATTCAATTGAAATTCCACACACGCCTTAGGGGTCATTATGTGAGGTCACTGACCAAGGCCCATAACTCTGACCTGCAATTTAGCCGAATATGCCCCTTTTTGTACTTAAAAATTCAGGTTAAAGTTTACGTGCAGCAACTTCATATCTCTGTATCTACTACAGATTTTAAATTAACACTTCACACATGTCTTCGGGGGTCATTATGTAAGATCTCAGGCCAAGGCCCATAACTCTGAGCTGCAATTTAGCAGAATTATACCCATTTTTAACTTAACAAACTTCATGTTGAGTTTTATGTGCAAGTACATACTGGGTATCTCTGTAACTACAACCGATATTTAATTCAAACTTCTTACATATCTTTGGGGTCATTATGTAAGGTCACTGATCAAGGCCCATGACTGTGACGTTCTATTTAGCAGAATTATGCCCCTTTTTGTACTTACACAATTCAGATTAATGTTAGCGCGCAACAACTTCATATCTATATCAACTACAGATATTCAATGAAAACTTCTCACATGTCTTCAGGGTCATTATATAAGGTCAATGGCCAAGGCCCATAATTGTGACCAGCATTTAGCAGAATTATGCCCCTTTTTGTACTGACAAAAGTCCATAACTCTGACACAGTGGTTTGAGTAGTCGAGCGCGCTGTCCTGGAACAGCTCTTTGTGAATACCGGTATTTATTATTTGCAACATCATTTCCACTTAAATTTAATGCTGCATACAAGTTTATATAACTTGTAATTTATTTATGATGTTTCTTTGATAACCAGTATTCATGAACATGTATGGGAGAACTGAATCTTAATTTATGAAAAATCCTATTATAACAGCGTACTCATTTTGTGATTATAGAAAACACTAATTTTCTTGAACTCATTTTACTGGTAACATGTTTTGACAGATTCCAACTCAGGAGCCTGTGATCCGATCAGGATTATTCGGCTGGGAAAACATTGCAGCCCTGATATTCAAGATCTGCTGCTGGACCAGCAAGTCAACAAGGCAATTCACAAAGGTGAGAACGTGTGTGTTTCATACACGTCTAAATGGCCATTTACAAGGTTTTAGAAGATGTCATCTTTTTCCAGTGTTAAAAAACCTTTAAACATGTTTGTCAGCGTATTCTGACCCCACAAATTTCCTGCTACAGTACATCTCATGCGAAAGACATATTTTTCTCGCCGCTGCAGAGTCTAATTATTGATTAGCATAATTATTAGGTGTATCTTCGCTGAGTTACCAAAGTGTTTGCTGATGCTCCCCACAAAATCACACAAATTGCCTTGGATTCGATCGCCCAAACTCCTCTAATCATACAATTTGTTTGTTTGGCGTAAGAATATACAATAAGATCAGTATTATGCAAATGGAGTAGCTGTCATTGCGAAACAAGTAGCTATGATTGCAAAAGGAGTACCTATTACGTACGAGTATTACTGCACATGGAGTAGCTATTACTGCAAAAGAAGTAGCTATGATTGCAAAAGGAGTGATTATTTCTTCAAAGTATGTTATTACAAAAAGAGTAGCTATTCTTGCCAAAGGTGAGGCAATTTTAGAAATTGTACCGGTGTATCGATATTTTTGCCAAAGAAGTAGCTGTTGTATAACTTCTCTGTGTGTTTCAGAGCTTGTGGAGCAGCGACTGAGTCAGTTGCCGGCCAGCCTGCAAGGCGAGAGACGGACACTAGAATCCAAGATTGCCACTCTCAGGAAACAGGTCACATCGGAACGAGATCAGATGAAGGTCAGTCTGGGTCACTGGTCGCTTTCATGTGATCGGAATATTGTTTTTGGTGTCCATTTCAAAAGAAAAGAGTGTATTGTTGTTTGTGTTCATGTTTATTAAATTCATTGTGGAAAGACAGTTGTTTTTGGCTTTAAAAAATAAATCAGTTATGAAACAAATTTTTCAAATGTTGTGTATATAAAGAACATAATGACCAAGGATGTTTGAGGTTTTAGTCACACACTTTTTATACTCCCACAAACAAAGTTTGGGGGGGGGTATATAGGAGTGAGTTTGTCGGTCCGTCGGTCTTTTGGATTTTGGTTTCCGGATCATAACTGAAGAAAGGCTTGACATATTCAAATAATTTTTGGTACACATATGTAACATCATAGAATACAGGTCAAGTTTAATGTTGTCTCAAACGACTAAATTTTGACAGAGTTGTGGCCCCTTTTCGACTTAAAATTCCCTAAAAACATGGTTTCCGGATGGTAACTCAAGAAAGTCTTGATATATTCAAATAATGTTTGGTACACATGTGTAACAGCGTAGAATACAGGTTAAGTTTCAATGTTGGTAACAAACCACTACATTTTGACAGAGTTATGGCCCCTTTTGACTTAAAATTCGCTAAAAACATAATTTCCGGACGATAACTCAAGAATGGCTTGCGGTATTCAAATAATTCTTCGTAAACATGTGTTACATCATAAAATACGGGTCAAGTTTGACTTTGGTTACAAACCACTAAATTTTTACAGAGTAATGACCCTTTGTTTGACTTAAATTCCCTAAAAACAGGGTTTCCTGACGATAACTCAACAATGGCTTGACATATTTTAATAATTATTGGTACACCTGTGTGGCATCATAAAATACAGGTCAGGTTCGGTTTTGGTTACAAACCAATTTTGTAACAGTTATGTCCCCTTTTTGACTTAAATTCCCGAAAAACATGGACTATAACTCATAAAAGGCTTCACATATTTAAATTATTGTTGGTAAATATGTTTAAAGTCATAAAATACAGATCAAGTTGTACTTTGGTTACCAACCGCTAAATGTTGACAGAGTTATGGCTCCTATTGAAATTACGTTTTTACAAATACACTGTTGACCATTCACAAATTAAAGCATTCTCTCTCTGTCCATTGTCCATTTCTTTCGAATGGATGCCATAGTTTCTTGCCAAGGCCATACTGTGAGGGTATATCCGTCACTCTTGTGACAATTCTAGTTTAAACTATTTTCTAAATGCTATGCACATAAAGAACATTATGACCAGGGATGTTTTAGGTTTTAGAGACTTCACAGACTTTTCTTTGCTATTTTAGCAGATGAAATTGAAGAATGACCTGAAGAGGCTGGAGAAGGAAATAGCTGTGATAGAAAGCACGTGTGCAGTAGACACGGTAAGCAGTAGACACGGGAAGTAGTAGACACGATAAGCAGCATGCCAAAGCTTGTTGTCTGTGACTTTTGCCTATGTACATATACACAAGTTTTGGACGTTTCTCTATATTTAGTACAGACGTTTTGGACGTTTCTAACATATTTAGTTTTACAGCCATAATAAATACCTTCCATATTAAACCTTAATACAGCACATTTAGTTCTACTACCATCATAAATACCTTCCATATTAATCCTTAATACAACACATTTAGTTCTACTACCATCATAAATACCTTCCATATTAATCCTTAATACAACACATTTAGTTTTACTACCATCATAAATACTGTCCATATTAAACCTTAATACAGCACATTTAGTTCTACTACCATCATAAACACCTTCCATATTAAACCTTAATACAACACATTTAGTTCTACTACCATCATAAATACTGTCCATATTAAACCTTAATACAACACATTTAGTTCTACTACCATCATAAATACTGTCCATATTAAACCTTAATACAGCACATTTAGTTCTACTACCATCATAAATACTGTCCATATTAAACCTTAATACAACACATTTAGTTCTACTACCATCATTAATACTGTCCATATTAAACCTAAATACAGCACATTTAGTTTTACTACCATCATAAATACTGTCCATATTAAACCTTAATACAACACATTTAGTTTTACTACCATCATAAATACTGTCCATATTAAACCTTAATACAGCACATTTAGTTCTACTACCATCATAAATACTGTCCATATTAAACCTAAATACAACACATTTAGTTCTACTACCATCAAAAATACTGTCCATATTAAACCTTAATACAACACATTTAGTTCTACTACCATCATAAATACTGTCCATATTAAACCTAAATACAATACATTTAGTTCTACTACCATCATAAATACTGCCCATATTAAACCTAAATACAACACATTTAGTTCTACTACCATCATAAATACTGCCCATATTAAACCTTAATACAACACATTTAGTTCTACTACCATCATAAATACTGTCCATATTAAACCTAAATACAGCACATTTAGTTCTACTACCATCAAAAATACTGTCCATATTAAACCTTAATACAACACATTTAGTTCTACTACCATCATAAATACTGTCCATGTTAAACCTTAATACAACACATTTAGTTCTGCTACCATCAAAAATACTGTGCATAAATTAAACCTAAATACAGCACATTTTGTTCTACTATCATCATAAATACCTTCCATATTAAACCTAAATACAACACATATGGTTTTACTACCATCATAAATACTGTCCATATTAAACCTTAATACAACACATTTAGTTTTACTACCATCAAAAATACCTTCCATATTAAACCTAAATACAACACATATGGTTTTACTACCATCATAAATACTGTCCATATTAAACCTTAATACAACACATTTACTTCTACTACCATCATAAATACTGTCCATATTAAACCTTAATACAACACATTTAGTTCTACTACCATCATAAATACTGTCCATATTAAACCTAAATACAACACATTTAGTTCTACTACCATCATAAATACCTTCCATATTAAACCTAAATACAACACATATGGTTTTACTACCATCATAAATACTGTCCATATTAAACCTTAATACAACACATTTAGTTTTACTACCATCAAATATACCTTCCATATTAAACCTAAATACAACACATATGGTTTTACTACCATCATAAATACTGTCCATATTAAACCTTAATACAACACATTTAGTTCTACTACCATAAAAAATACCGTCCATATTAAACATAAATACAACACATTTAGTTCTACTACCATCATAAATACCGTCCATATTAAACCTAAATACAACACATTTAGTTCTACTACCATCATAAATACCGTCCATATTAAACCTAAATACAACACATATGGTTTTACTACCATCATAAATACTGTCCATATTAAACCTAAATACAACACATTTAGTTCTACTACCATCATAAATACTGCCCATATTAAACCTTAATACAACACATTTAGTTCTACTACCATCATAAATACTGTCCATATTAAACCTAAATACAACACATTTAGTTCTACTACCATCAAAAATACTGTCCATATTAAACCTTAATTCAACACATTTAGTTCTACTACCATCAAAAATACTGTCCATGTTACACCTTAATACAACACATTTAGTTCTGCTACCATCAAAAATACTGTGCATAAATTAAACCTAAATACAGCACATTTTGTTCTACTATCATCATAAATACCTTCCATATTAAACCTAAATAAAACACATATGGTTTTACTACCATCATAAATACTGTCCATATTAAACCTTAATACAACACATTTAGTTTTACTACCATCAAAAATACCTTCCATATTAAACCTAAATACAACACATATGGTTTTACTACCATCATAAATACTGTCCATATTAAACCTTAATACAACACATTTACTTCAACTACCATCATAAATACTGTCCATATTAAACCTTAATACAACACATTTAGTTCTACTACCATCATAAATACTGTCCATATTAAACCTAAATACAACACATTTAGTTCTACTACCATCATAAATACCTTCCATATTAAACCTAAATACAACACATATGGTTTTACTACCATCATAAATACTGTCCATATTAAACCTTAATACAACACATTTAGTTTTACTACCATCAAAAATACCTTCCATATTAAACCTAAATACAACACATATGGTTTTACTACCATCATAAATACTGTCCATATTAAACCTTAATACAACACATTTAGTTCTACTACCATCAAAAATACCGTCCATATTAAACATAAATACAACACATTTAGTTCTACTACCATCATAAATACCGTCCATATTAAACCTAAATACAACACATTTAGTTCTACTACCATCATAAATACCGTCCATATTAAACCTAAATACAACACATATGGTTTTACTGCCATCATAAATACTGTCCATATTAAACCTAAATACAACACATATGGTTTTACTACCATCATAAATACCGTCCATATTAAACCTAAATACAACACATTTAGTTCTACTACAATCATAAATACCGTCCATATTAAACCTAAATACAACACATTTAGTTCTACTACCATCATAAATACTGTCCATATTAAACCTAAATACAACACATTTAGTTCTACTACCATCATAAATACCTTCCATATTAAACCTAAATACAACACATTTAGTTCTACTACCATCATAAATACTGTACATATTAAACCTTAATACAACACATTTAGTTCTACTACCATCATAAATACTGTCCATATTAAACCTAAATACAACACATTTAGTTCTACTTCCATCATAAATACCTTCCATATTAAACCTAAATACAACACATATGGTTTTACTACCATCATAAATACTGTCCATATTAAACCTTAATACAACACATTTAGTTTTACTACCATGAAAAATACCTTCCATATTAAACCTAAATACAACACATATGGTTTTACTACCATCATAAATACTGTCCATATTAAACCTTAATACAACACATTTAGTTCTACTACCATCAAAAATACCGTCCATATTAAACCTAAATACAACACATTTAGTTCTACTACCATCATAAATACCGTCCATATTAAACCTAAATACAACACATTTAGTTCTACTACCATCATAAATACTGTCCATATTAAACCTAAATACAACACATATGGTTTTACTACCATCATAAATACTGTCCATATTAAACCTAAATACAACACATATGGTTTTACTACCATCATAAATACCGTCCATATTAAACCTTAATACAACACATTTAGTTGTACTACCATCATAAATACCGTCCATATTAAACCTAAATACAACACATTTAGTTCTACTACCATCATAAATACCGACCATATTAAACCTAAATACAACACATTTAGTTCTACTACCATCATAAATACCTTCCATATTAAACCTAAATACAACACATTTAGTTCTACTACCATCATAAATACTGTCCATATTAAACCTAAATACAACACATATGGTTTTACTACCATCATAAATACCTTCCATATTAAACCTTAATACAACACATTTAGTTCTACTACCATCATAAATACTGTCCATATTAAACCTAAATACAACACATATGGTTTTACTACCATCATAAATACCTTCCATATTAAACCTTAATACAACACATTTAGTTTTACTACCATCATAAATACTGTCCATATTAAACCTAAATACAACACATTTAGTTCTACTACCATCAAAAATACTGTCCATATTAAACCTTAATAAAACACATTTAGTTCTACTACCATCATAAATACTGTCCATATTAAACCTTAATACAGCACATTTAGTTTTACCACCATCATAAATACTGTCATTATTAAACCTTAATACAACACATTTAGTTCTACTACCATCATAAATACTGTCCATATTAAACCTTAATACAACACATTTAGTTTTACTACCATCATAAATACTGTCCATATTAAACCTTAACACAGCACATTTAGTTCTACTACCATCATTAATACTGCCCATATTAAACCTAAATACAACACATTTAGTTCTACTACCGTCATAAATACTGCCCATATTAAACCTTAATACAGCACATTTAGTTCTACTACCATCATAAATACTGTCCATATTAAACCGTTATACAACACATTTACTTCTACTACCATCATAAATACTGTCCATGTTAAACCTTAATACAGCACATTTAGTTTTACTACCATCATAAATACTGTCCATATTAAACCTTAATACAACACATTTAGTTTTACTACCATCATAAATACTGTCCATATTAAACCTTAATACAACACATTTAGTTCTACTACCATCAAAAATACCGTCCATATTAAACCTAAATACAACACATTTAGTTCTACTACCGTCATAAATACTGTCCATATTAAACCTTAATACAACACATTTAGTTTTACTACCATCATAAATACTGTCGATATTAAACCTTAATACAACACATTTAGTTTTACTACCATCATAAATACTGTCCATATTAAACCTTAATACAACACATTTAGTTTTACTACCATCATAAATACTGTCCGTATTAAACCTAAATACAGCACATTTAGTTCTACTACCATCATAAATACTGTCCATATTAAACCTTAATACAACACATTTACTTCTACTACCATCATAAATACTGTCCATATTAAACCTTAATACAGCACATTTAGTTTTACTACCATCATAAATACTGTCCATATTAAACCTTAATACAACACATTTAGTTTTACTACCATCATAAATACTGTCCATATTAAACCTTAATACAACACATTTAGTTTTACTACCATCAAAAATACTGTCCGTATTAAACCTAAATACAGCGCATTTAGTTCTACTACCATCATAAATACTGTTCATATTAAACCTTAATACAACACATTTAGTTCTACTACCATCATAAATACTGTCCATATTAAACCTTAATACAGCACATTTAGTTCTACTACCATCATAAATACTGTCCATATTAAACCTTAATACAACACATTTAGTTTTACTACCATCATAAATACTGTCCATATTAAACCTAAATACAGCACATTTAGTTCTACTACCATCATAAATACTGTCCATATTAAACCTTAATACAACACATTTAGTTCTACTACCATCATAAATACTGTCCATATTAAAACTAAATACAACACATTTAGTTTTACTACCATAATTAATATCGTCCATATTAAACCTTGATACAACGCATTAAGTTTTACTACCATAATTAATATCGTCCATATTAAACCTTGATACAACGCATTAAGTTTTACTACCATAATTAATATCGTCCATATTAAACCTAAATAGAACACATTTAGTTCTACTATCATCATAAATACCTTCCATATTGAACCTAAATACAGCACATTTAGTTTTACTACCATAATTAATATCGTCCATATTAAACCTCGATACAACGCATTAAGTTTTATTACCATAATTAATATCGTACATATTGAACCTAAATACAACACATTTAGTTCTACTATCATCATAAATACCTTCCATATTGAACCTAAATACAGCACATTTAGTTTTACTACCATAATTAATATCGTCCATATTGAACCTAAATACAACACATTTAGTTCTACTATCATCATAAATACCTTCCATATTGAACCTAAATACAACACATTTAGTTTTACTACCATAATTAATATCGTCCATATTAAACCTTCATACAACGCATTAAGTTTTACTACCATAATTAATATCGTCCATATTAAACCTAAATACAACACATTTAGTTCTACTATCATCATAAATACCTTCCATATTGAACCTAAATACAGCACATTTAGTTTTACTACCATGATGAATATCTTCCATATTAAACCTAAATACAACACATATGGTTTTACTGCCATCATAAATACCTTCCATATTAAACCTTATGATTCTATCTTCTGCAGTCAAAGATCCCGTGCGACCCGACGAAGGACGGTGAGGTGAGACGGCGGCTGATCACGCAAGCTAACGTGGTGGCGGGCACCCTCAGCAGCATGGGAAACAAGGCCGTGAAGAGCCTGTTTAGCGTGAAGGCCGGTCAGAACAAGCTGACCTTCACGTGCGTCATTGTGGATGAGGTGAGTCCAGGCTGCATTAGATCAGTAACAAACTACATAGGTCAGCAAATGCAAGCTCAGCTAGTGCAGTGACTTTCTATGTAGGCCAGCGACGATGTGCATAGCCTGTCAAGAATTTTTAACATTTTATTTGGCAAGGAATTAGAATTTTACCACACTATGTTTTCAGGCTAATCTATTTGTAGACATGTACAAGAAGTGCCATTGTAAAATATGGAGGGTTGAGCGTTAAACTATTGTATCTGATATACAAATGTCATATAATGCCAATTTTATTTTTCAGGCGACTCAGGCTATTGAGTTGGACACGTTGATCCCACTGCAGTATGGCAGCACCAAGCTGGTCCTTGTTGGAGACCCAGAGCAGCTCTCTCCTAAGGTCAAGTCACAGGTTTGTCTTCGTACCTTCCCGTTGTTTGGAAATAACATTCTCTGAAAAATAAATTTTCATTGCAGATCATTTTGTGTCTGATATATGAAGGTTAAAGCCGCACACAAGGTGGAAATGGCCAAATTCAAACTCTACAATAAAACAGTTATCTTATTGCATGTCTAAGCATGTGCTTATGTTAGTATATAACCTACGTCAGAAACATTTCGTTTGCTGGATACTTATTATTGCAAATACACTCAACCTCCAAGTAAAACACTAGCTTTATTTTCTGCCAAATTTCGCGGCGATGCAGATTAAATCCGACTATTCAACGTTAACATTTGGCGAACTGCTTGATATTCTACATAAAACACGAGGTGTTTTGGCTAGTTTCGTAATGTTAAAAATGTAAGCACCAAACTCAACTTCCAACTGTTCAAATTCCTTTTATTTATTGAACTTGTGTATAAGTGCTTAGCTCATAATCCATTATTTATTATGTTTGTTATCTGAACATTAAACTTGTTTAGTTTTACGTTTTTCACCTTGTTAGTGTCTTTAAGTAGATACAACACGTTCATGCTGAACACTGTGTCTTGATATGTCATATAATGCCAATGTTGCCACTAGAGACCCAGTGCAGCTCCCTCCCATCGTCCTCTCACAGGTCTGTTATGCTACCTTTCATGGCCCTCTCTTGAGATTTGGAGCCAGGGCCCCGTTAGTGTGCGGAGGGGGGGGGGGGGATTTTCACCTTGTTTCTACAATTTTGGGGAATAAAAGAATAACATTTCCTGAAAATTAACATTAAAATGCAGATTATATTAATGTTTTTCATTACTTAGTCAAACTTTTCACTGAAACAGGGGATGAAGTATGCACCTAGCTGATTTTCTGTTTTTGGGGTGCCAACGTTTATATACAAGCTTCAACCAAAACTGATCATTTGATTTCCTTCTTGATATGTCTAAAGCTCATGTTCTTTTCTGCTCAGAACATGTCCCTGTCTAAACCTCATGTTCTTTTCTGCTCAGACACCCATTGGTACGTATTTCAACATGTCCCTGTCTAAACCTCATGTTCTTTTCTGCTCAGAACATGTCCCTGTCTAAAGCTCATGTTCTTTTCTGCTAGGACACCCATTGGTACGTAATTCAACATGTCCCTATCTAAAGCTGATACTATTTTTGGTCACAGACCTCCAAACCTCTAAAGATATGAAATGCAACATGGCCCTATCCAAAGCTTGTGTTCTTTACCAACCACAGACATCCAACCATAAGAAATTCAAAATGTCACTGTCTAAAGCTTGTGTTTTGCAATACGTTCTTGTCTAAAACTTGTGATCATTTCTATCACAAACTGCAATACGTTCTTGTCTAAAGCTTGTGATCATTTCTTTCACAAACCGCAATAAGTTCTTGTGTAAAGCTTGTGATCATTTCTTTCACAAATCGCAATACGTTCCTGTGTAAAGCTTGTGTTCTTTTCTTTCACAGACCGCAATATGTTCCTGTCTAAAGCTTGTATCATTTCTTTCACAAACCGCAAAACGTTCCTGTCCTAAGCTTGTGATCATTTCTTTCACAATTCGCAATACGTTCTTGTCTAAAGCTTGCGTTTTTTTCTTTCACAGACCACAATACGTTCCTGTCTAAAGCTTGTGTTCATTTCTTTCACATACTGCAAAACGTTCCTGCCTAAAGCTTGTGTTCATTTCTTTCACAGACCGCAATATGTTCCTGTCTAAAGCTTTTTTTAATTTCTTTCACAGACTGCAAACCTTCCAGCCTTAAGCTTGTGTTCATTTCTTTCACAGACCGCAATATGTTCCTGTCTAAAGCTTGTGTTCATTTCTTGCACAGACTGCCATATATATTCCTGTGCAAAGCTCGTGTTATTTTCATTCACAGACCGCCATGGATATGAAATTCAACATGTCGCTGTTTGAGAGATTGGACGGTCACTTCAAGGACCAAGACAGCAGCCCGGTGATCCTGCTGGATAAGCAGTACAGGATGGACCCGGAGATAGCCACGTTCCCAAACCAGTACATATACAATGGGAGGATCAGGAACGACAAGTATGAATGATATGAATGTTTGTATGGGGGGGGGGGGGGGTTGTGATGGGAAATTTTCTTTCAGTGATGGAAAGAAGCCATTGCTTTTAGGTTTACAAAACTATGGCTACAACCAAGTAAAGTGGAACAATTGTTTTTGGTAAATATAAGTATTATCAAAATGTGTGACTTTGAAGACACTGGGCCGTTATTCTTATTCAAACTAATATTGGATTTGATAAGAACTGCATCCTGTGTCATATACCGGTGTATGAAAGATATAACAGTTGCAGGAGTTACCGTGATGAATTTTGTGTTTCATCTGTTTTTGCTTGAAAAAGGTACCTGTATTTTCCAACGTATGCAAACAATGTATATCACATCTCAGAGCTATATGCCCTTAGATTTAAAAAAAAGTGTGTAGTGGCATTAGTGGTGAAAGATTGCTTTGTGAACTTATACGACCATGGGTTGTGTTTCTAGGTGCGTAATGGACAGGTCAGCGTTCCCCCTTGTCCCCTACCTGCTCTACAACATCGTCGAAGGGCAAGAACTCTTCTCCCAACACCCAAGGTAACACATCACTAACAGTCATCTTACACTCACGGTAACACAACACTAATGATTTTCTTGAACTTTATTAAGTTTTAAAAAATATTTAATGTCTCACAAATAAGTTCTTAAACATAAGTGATAGCTCTCGATTGTCCAAATAAGGAGTGTACCTTAATGTTGTTTTCCATAAACAGACATGAGAATCTTCCTCTCTTCAGCAGATTTTCTCGTTTTACTGAAAAAACATAGCTGAAAAGTTGTTCAACTTTGTAAGAGCTGTGTAAAATTGCCATTTTTGAAGTAAGGGTAGGGGTTTCATCAGTTTTTCAAAATTTCCATTGGCTTGTCTGCATTAATTTTTCTAAAGTTTTGTAAAAGCTGTTGCTGTTGAACTAAACAGTTACAGTGTAATTAGTTGGTGTGACTTTGAATTTTCGGCTAGATGCCTGATTCCTTTCTGTTCCATTGAGCTAATACTTCTATGTATTGTCAAATATCTTAGCTGGAATTATCAGTTTATATGGTGAGTGCTTTTAATGTTGATGTGTTGTCTTTTTTGACAATCAGTTTTATTCATGTTGGTACTGCATTTACTATGCTGTTGAAATTGTAGACTTGTATAAATAAATATTTATATACTTTCTAAAAACACGGAAATTTAACTGCGCTTTTTGGTTCATTGTTTATATTTTATGGAAAAAAAATGGCAGAAAAATGTCTTTATGTTATTTAAAATATAAAAAATTGTATGCTTCTAGTTGATTACTTACAGAGAGAGTTGTGATTTAATCCATATCACAACAGTTAGTGCTTGTAAATAATGCTAATGTTTATCAACAGTTGCATTTGGATGATATACGCTTTGTATCACATAGTACCCACCCACCCTCACCCCCAAACAAAAATAAAAATAATCATAAAATAACAAAGAAAGCATTTGCTAAGACATTCTGTCCCGTTTACATAAAAAGGTAGGTGCAAATATTCTACACAATCACCATTTTGTCATTATTCTTCTGCGTTGTGCTACTTTTCGCCTTAAGAGTAGCTTAACATCCCTGGTCACCATCTATTTCTGCAGGTCAATGTGTAACCAGATGGAGGCAGATTTTGTGGGGAAGCTGTGTCTGTACATTGTATGCAACTCGAGGGTCACGGAGAAAATGATCGGCATCATAGCACCGGACTTGAAGGAGAGAGATGAGATACTTGACAAGCTCAGAACCAAGTATGGGAAATGTGTGTTTACACATATATTACCGTCAATATATTTATGTATGGTGTACTTGAACAATACATGATGTTTATTAACTTATTTTGATGAGATTATATGGTACATCATACATATTAGCTGAAAATAATGAAGCATCTCCTAGTCGTGAATTGTTTCAGCAATGCGTTTTAGTGAGACTGCTTTGTATATAATAGTTGCTGTCCTTAGTAACAGTTAAGGGATCCAACAACCTGTTGGAATCATTATAATCCAATATTTTGCCCTGTGTCAGTGACATTGTGTCTTGAATCAACTCAATGCAGCGGTGGAAAAGTCAATTTTTAGTATTGCTGAGCTTGTACACGAGCGTGTATGGACAAGTGAACTTTCATCAGAATTTATTTTGCCATTCATCGAATGCCGGTTAATATTGGTTTGCTAATGTCGGTCCGTCTATTGGTTGATGATTGGTCGGTCGGTAAATCACTTTCATTTCTGCTGTCCAAGACCAACAGTTTTCATCCGCTGTTCAGAAAACTTAATGAAAATGTTTGTAGGCATAATATCTCGGCCAAGTTTGATAATAAACCAAATAGCCCCAGGAATTGTGAAGTTAAGGCTCTTCTTGAATTGGCGTTTTTAGCCGTTGCTGCTATCAGAATCCAACAGTTACCATCCAATCTTCACCAAGCTTAGCGAAAATGTTTGAGGTTATAATATCTTAGCCAAGTTCGATTATCAACTAAATCACCGCATGATCTGCAGAGTTGTGCCACTTGATTTATCTAAAATTGGTCTTTTTAGCAGTTTAGGCTCCCTATGTCCAATAGTTCCCATGCGATCTGCACCAAACTTGATAGTCTAAAGATTTAAACCTAGAGGGACCCTAACTGTTTTACTCTGTATAGCTCTTGTTATATTATTATTATTGTTCAATCTAGTGGCAAATTTCATTTGGCAAAAACAAGTTAGGCTATTATCAGATTTTGCCACCCTGTATAGATTGTGCTGATTATCAGTGGGAGTTATTATTATATATTCTTACTCAAAGGGCACAGCTGTATACTGGTAACATTTATTATGCTCCCCAAAACATTTCGAGGGAGCATATAGTCGCCGTTTTGTCCGTCCGTCCGTCCCGTTTTCTTGTCCAGAGTACTTCTCAGCAACTACTGACCAGAATTCAATGAATCTTCATGGGAAGCTTCATTACCAAGAAGATGTGTGGACTGATCGAGGACGTTCCACTTCAATGATTTTTATGCATCTTGATGCGGGAGGCATATTGTGATCCGTCCTTCTGTCCGTGACAAGGTGAAGTATTTTACCGTTCCGTCTAGCACCAACACCGCTTACTACAACACTTGGATACTTACACGGGCATTGTTGCTTATGACCATTCCCTATCCACCCATATCACCCAACCTCACTTTGATCTTGACCTTGACCTAATTTGGACTTGGCATGTGTGTTTATCAAACACAGAATCTTGTTCTCATCGTTATGGGACTTTGAAGATTTCTTAACTAAGCATTTAGTGCTTAATTCTTGTCCAGTCTAATTCTACACAACTACTGGTCTGAATTCAATTAAACTTCATAGGAAGCTTCATTATCAAGAGGTGTGCACTGAACCAGGGAGTTGCGCTTCTATGCTTTTTCTCAGAGTAATGGGACTTCGAAGATTGCTGAAATCAGTGTATAGTGCGTAATTCTTGTCTAGACTGTTTCTCAGCAACTACTAGCCAATATTCAGTGAAACTGTATGGGAAGCTTCATTCCCAAAAGGTGTTCACTGTACAAAGATGCTCCACGTCAATTATTTTTATCTCGACTTTTAGAAGAAAAGGCAAGCTATTCTACTCGCCCCGGCGTCACCGTCGGCCTCGGCGTCCGAGCTGGGTTAATTTTTTTTCGGTAAGCTAGTTTCTCAGGAATGGCTTCAGGGATTTCATTGAAACTTAACACATTTATTCTCCACATTAAAATGAACCTATAGACCAAATTTGGTAACTCTAGTTTGAAATTTGTCAAAATTATGGTCCTTTTTACACTTAAGAAATTTTACATATAAGCTAGATAGACAGGTTGAAGTTGTTCGGTAAGCTGGTTTCGCAGGAATGGCTTCAGGGATTTCATTCAAACTTAGAACACTTATTCCATATATTGCAATAAACTCATAGGCTAATTTTGGTAACTCTAGTTAGAAATTTTTCAAAATTATGGGCCTTTTTACATTTAGAAATTTTACATATCAGCTATATTGACAGGTTACCGTTTTTCGGTAACCTAGTTTCTCAGGAATGGCTTGAGGGATTTCATTCAACCTTAAAACACTTATTCTCTATATTAAAATGAACCCATAGACCAATTTTGATAACTCTAGTTTGAAATATCTCAAAATTATGGGCCTTTTTACACTTAGAAATTTTACATATAAGCTATTTAGATAGGTTAAAGTTTTTCAGTAAGCTTGTTTCTCAACTTTTCGTTTCCGCTATTTAAGTCGAGAACGGATTTAGCTATTGTAATGAAACTTAATACTTAGATACCTTATATCAAGACCTCACTTGGGATTGCGTATGGGATGGGTGGAGTCAAGGTCAAGGTCACTGTTACTAAAAAGAGAAAAACGATTTCCGCTCAATAACTTAAGAATGCATGGAGATGTTTTTAAGAAACTTAATATATAGATACCTTATATCGAGATCTCGCTTGGGATTGCATATGAGATAGGTGGGGTCAAGGTCACTGTTACTAAAAATAGAAAAATGGTTTCCGCTGAATAACTAGAGAACGCATTGAGATATTTTAATGAAACTTAATACATATATACCTTATATCAAGACCTGAATTGGGATTGCCTATAGGGTCAAGGTCAAAGTCACGGTTGCTAAAATAGAAAACGGTTTCCGCTCAATAACTTGAGAACGCATTGACATATTTGAATAAAACTGTATACATAGATACCTTATATCAACCCTCGCTTGGGATTGCAAATGAGGTCGGTGGGGTCAAGGTCGAGGTCAACGTTCTAAAAATAAAAAATGGTTTCCGCTCAATAGCTTGAGAATACATTGAGATATTTTAATGAAACTTCAAACATAGATATCGTATATCGAGACCTCGCTTGGGATTGCATATGGGGTGGGTGGGGTCAAGGTCACCGTTAATAAAACGAGACAAACAGTTTACGCACAATAGCTTGAGAAGACATTGAGATATTTAATGAAACTTAGTAATGGATACCTTATATCAAGACCTCGCATGGGATTCCATATAGGGTTGGTGGGGTCAAGATCAAGTTCACCATCACTAAATATTTTATTGCTGTGCTGACTTCAATGCATTTTGTTTGAAAAAGTGGGTTTTCGTGGAATTTCCAGGTTCCATGTTTTAGTTTGCTTTTTTGTTTGGAGACTTCGCCGTTTTTAACAGTATTTCAGTCATATCACGGAGGTCAGTTAACCTACTCATACTTTTCCTGGGCAAGCTCAGCCGATCTAAGTGGTTTACCAGTACTAAGTGCACATACCTATGCCAGTAACTGACAACTGCCCTACTTGAATCAGAGATAGGGGAAAAATGACCGTAGAAATAATTTCATGACAAATCCCCACACAAGTTATGTGGCTGGGCTGCGGTTTGAACTCACAATCCCCAAATTGACTGTCCAGCGCTCTACCAACTGAGCTAGCCGGGCCCGGCTCCTTGTTTTAGAAAAAAAAATTGGTAACTCTGATAAGCACAAGAAAGTTGAGCGCGCTGTCCTCCGACAGCTCTTGTTCTTGCTGTTATGGGAATTTGATGATTGCTGAAATTAATATATAGAGAGCAATTGTCTGGACTCTGCTCTTCTTAAAGCATTCCCATTACTTGGCAAAGCGCATTGGGGAGCATCAATCAGTTCACTGATATCCTTATTTTAATGGAGACCCTCGACAGCTAAGGAAACAAGTGGAACAATGTTGATTCATCATGTCTGCAGGAAGCTGGACAGTATTGAGGTGTGCAATGTGGATGGGTTCCAGGGACGAGAGAAGCATGTCATCATCATGTCGTGTGTCCGCGCCAACCAGGGGAAGAATGTCGGGTGAGTCCATTTCCTGTTGTATTTGTATTAAAAATGGACCCACAGATAAATTGGAACCAGTTCAAATGAGGTGTCATCAAGTAACAGGACCAAAGATAAGAGCATGTCATATGTTTTTGATTACATGTACTCACTGATAAAAATGTGTAATGATGAGGAAAGTCAATTTAAGACTATTTATTGTGTAATTAAGAAGGGACAGCATAAAAAATGTGAACTGTTTGGTAATGACAAATGTACATGTCCTGAAAATGTCTTATGTATTGTGTGAAAATTTACATTTTTTATAATAGTTCAATATAAACATATAATATAAAACAACGTTAAATTGTATAGATTCCAAATGAGTTATAAATGACACATCAGGGACTGATCCATGAAAATATGTTACAACCCATCTCTATGCCATTCTTCCATTTGTGTAATTGATTTATAATTTTAATGCAAATACCGGTTATATAATGGACATGCAGTTGTATGCCTTTACAGGTTTGTTGGCTGCCGGAAGAGGATGAATGTGGCTTTGACTCGGGCAAAATTTGCCATGTATCTTGTGGGCCATTTTGTGTTACTGGAGGTAAATACCATAACTGTCTCAGTTTATGTATCTGACAGTGAGTGTTTTACCAAACATACCAAATGAGAATTTGACGAAATGATTAGCCATATGTATGTGAGAAAATTGTTTCTGTTCTCTAAATTATATACTCAATACGCGGTTAGCACAATTACAGAATGGTTATGCTTTAGAGAAGCTAGAATATGAAAAAAAAATGTTGTGCTCACTGACAGAGATACTTGTAAATAAAACATGGCCCCCTTGCTGTGAAAGATCACAATATTAGGCTTAGCTTCATCTTTTTCGTTTTGACCTACAAAAGCATGTATAACATCTGAGGTTTTATTTCCAGCGGGTATGATTAGACCAAGTTGAAGATTGCCATGGGGTCAGCATTCCATTACAAACATCCCATTGTAATGATGATGCTTGTAATATTAGGACAAATGCAATGATTTTTTTTTAAATTATATTTTTGTCAGTCCCAGACTTAAATCCATTAATATTTTTTTGTTTAATGGTCAGTCTTTATAAATGAACAATTACTTTTAAAATAATATGTGAAGATTTTGCATGTTAATAATGTCAAGGTCATTACTTTGTGTTGTGGATATAATGTGTTTACTCTATTTAAGGTATTTCTATTCAAGTTGCATAAATGATTGTAAAATGGTATAAACATGTATTACGTTTATTGTCATTTCTAGGGCAACGACGAATGGAATGCTGTGGTCACGGACGCCAGAAACAGGAACAAGGTCATCAACGTGGAACAGTCAACGGTTGCGGTGGCCTTGAAATCGTGCTTTAAGCCACCTACTTGATGCAGTACTTTATGACATATAGGACAAAAAATTAAGTAAATAGAGAAAACACTTCCGGAAAAGTGATATACATGTTCTCGACAAGCAGCATGAGAATTGTATATAAGAAATACAGCCTGAAAGGGACACTCAATTAGAAGAAATGTTCGTAGTTAATTTATAGGCAGCATAAACATTTGAAATATCAAAGTTTAGACCAGAATGTGTGACATATCATTGGAACATGCCTTGAAATCCGCTTGCAATCTTGCCGTGTTGTTGAAAAATTCTGCCGGAATCTCTGTATGTGAATTATACTTTCTTATGTTTAAGTTCAGAAAGAGATTGATTATGATATATGAGGAAGATCAGGGAATAAATGTTTGTAAGTTTTGTAACGTTTGTAGGATTATGGTTTCTGTTGGTTTCTAATGGAGTGTTGGTCTTTTTCCAACAGCATGTGAAACATAGGTGGAAGATAGAGTGCGTAAGTGCATTACAGAGCTGTGATTCTTGCACCATTCTGGTGGTTTCCTCATGTTGAGTGCTAGATGTATTGTACAAATAGTGCTTTAATTTAATGGATCTGTTTGAGGTACACCCATTAAATACTGAGTTATAATACACCGCATACAAATTTTCCGTTATGGTACACTCCATAAAATACTGAGTTATGGTACACCCCATAAATATACTGAGATATGGAACACCCCATAAAAATACTGAGTTATGGTAAACCCCATAAAAATACTGAGTTATGGTACACCCCATAAAAGTTCTGAGTACACCCATAAAATTACTGATTTATGGCATACCCCATACAATTATGAGTTATGGTACATCCCATAAAACATTGAGTTATGGTACACCCCACAAAAATTACTGAGTTATGGTACACCAAAAAAAAATACTGAGTTATGGTACACCCCATAAAAATTCAGAGTTATGGTACACCCAATAAAAATTTTGAGCTAAGGTACACCCCATAAATAGGTCTAGTTATGGTACACCCCATAAAAATCCTGAGTTATGGTACATCGCAATTGATGGAGATACGCAAGTTTACTCCCTTAATGTTTCTGAAGTCACACCAAATTGTACTAGAATCACTGCTCTGTGTTCAACACATGATCACTGCTGTTCCAAATACAGTTTACTACATAGCACACACTGTTCTCAACTCCACTCTGTACTTCACAGCAGTGACAAAAGTGTGCGAGATTTTGAAAGTTGTTAAGAATTATTATGTCACGATTGTGCTCTGTGTATAATGTAAATACAATCGTGTAAATATGTATAATGAGTACTGGGTATGCACATAAAAGCTGTGTTTTCTGTATTGTATGCATGAATTTCAGTTGTGTACTTAAGCAAGTAGTCAATGCCAATTTCATCAGGTATTGTGGGGTTTTTTTAAATAAGTATAATGATTTTACACATTAGTTGGGAGATTGATAGAGACTTTGTTAAAAAAATATGAAATGAAAAGAAACTGGAAATCAAATGTGATCTAAAATTATATTTTTATATAAATAAACCAACATCCATAATCTCAGTTTTATATTTCAAATGGCTATTTACATGTATTAAGTCAAATCAAATACCCGTCCATAGTTTCAATACCTTAAAAGTACATTTCATATAGGAAAATCATTTACTAGCAAATGGAAAGATTAATGTATATGAGGCGCGTCGTGGGACAACCGGGCTTAATGCATGTGTGTGAAGTGTTGTTTGCACATGCTAATCCATGACGGCACTTTTCCCAAACAGTGGATGTATGTTTACAAAAGAGTTCCTTGAAACAGAAAATATCATTAAAGCTGAAAGTGCCATCCGGGACAACGCTACACACATGCATTAAGCCCGGTTTTCACACGAAACGCCTCAAATGTTGTTCAGGAGTGCGTGTGTCCCATTTTATGCAATTATGCAATTAAAACCCTCTTCACTTTTTATGCCCCCGGCATCTTGATGCAGGAGACATATAGTGATCGTCCTGTTCGTCTTTCCGCCCTTCCGTCCGTGACAAGGTTAACTAGGTTTTATCGTTTCGTCTAGCACCAACACCGCTTACTACAACACTTTGATACTTACATAGTTGTTGCTTATGACCATTCCCTATCCACCCATATCACCCAACCTTACTTTGACCTTGACCCAATTTGGACTTATAATAATTCAAAAGTGCCATTTCTTGGTTAACTAGATTTTACCGTTTCGTCTAGCACCAACACCGCTTACTACAACACTTAGATATTTACACAGTTGTTACTTATGACCGTTCCCAATCCACTCATATCACCCAACCTCACTTTAACCGTGTCCTAATTTGGACTTAGAAATGGGCTACTCAACACCAACCGGGGGCATGTGTGTTTATTGCAAAAATTTTGTTGAAGCTGAAATCAACCAAGATGATATTTCCAGATACTGATATTGCCATTTAACTCTACTTAAAAATCTTAAATAGCCCATTTGCATTTTAGGACTATCACAACATAGCTATATTATAAATGCCATGTCTATCTAGCTCTAGTTGTCCTTATATTTTGTGCTGATGGATTTCTTGACTGAAGTGTTATTCATAGGCGCTTGGTGGTTTAAAAAGTCCTATATATATATAAATACACAAGGTAGCTCATTCGCCATTTTTTATTAAGTGAAAATTCCTTATTTAGGTCCGGAAATCAACGACGTCGTGATTTTGCATGTATTTGGACCAGGTACTTTTTAATGCAACGTCACTTTCGATATGATAGAAAATGGCGAGTGAGCTACCTTGTGTACATTTATAATATAGGGATAGATATTATTTTTATTTGTTAAACAACCAAGCGCCTGTGGTTTATTTAAAGTTCCTATCTAGTATCTTCACTCTTGTTTTCTCACTGCTTTCTATATTGAGATTTTGTTGCTAGTTTATTTCCTGTTGTTTCCAGCTTTTTCCCCTTATATGAAGTATCATCTCTGTGGTTTCTTGGGTTTTCTATTCTATCCAGTTTCAAACCTGTTTTGTACTACTTTCTAACTATTTTCACTGCTGCTGTTGCTAGCATTTGTTCTTTTAAAAAATGGTGTGTTGTTGTTTATTTCATTGTTTTGTACAGGATTTAGATGTTTACGTGTACAATATTCCGAGCTTATTTATTCTCAATAACTATAACAGTAGTCTTTAAACACTAAAATAATAGATATTGTTGTCAGTTACTTCGTTTATGCTGATCACAACCTATTTTTTGTCCAGATTTCATAGGCGGATTTAGAGTAGTGAGGAGCAGCATACCCGACCCCTGTAATGTAATCTTAAATTCTGTTTTTAGCTTACCTGAGCACAAAATGCTGAAGGGTGAGCTATTCTGGTCAGTCACCATCTGTCGTCAACAGTTTAACAACTTCCCTGAAACCGCTTGGCAGATTTTAACCAAACTTGGCAGGAATGTTCCTGGGATAGTCCTTTAACACTTCCGCCAATTCATTTGAATATATGGAAAACTCTGTTTGCCATGCCAAACTCTGGTTGACATGACAACCATTCAAAGTTGCCTTGGCAACCAAAGGCTTAAAATATTTAATGGCAGTATTTTTGTAATATGTCTTTATTGAACACTTTTAAAATATTCTTGTCTGAAAGCACAGGTTGGATTTTAAAATAATTTTACAGAAATATTCCTTAGGTGACCATCTGCTAAATTTCTTCAAATTATTTTGGTTTGTTAAAAAGATGGCTGCCATGGAGAAGGACAGTTACCTTATATGGCTATATTGAAACTTAAAACATGTTCTTGTCTGAAACCACTGGCTGGATTTCAAAAAAAATTCACAGAAATGTTTATTAGGTGACTATTTACCAAATTCATTCAAATTATTTGTTAGCTATAGAAAATGGCTGTCAGTGTCAAAATTTTACTTCAAACATCTCTGAACTGGCTATTAAATTTTTAAAAGCTATTATGATGTATTAAACTCAGGTTGGAGACTGTCAGACATTATCTTAAGTGAAGAATGAGATACGTTTATCAGCTTTTGTTATGTATGTTAGTATCAAAGCTATAGTATTGGGTACTTTAACGGTCTTTGTTTGTTATGGATTAGTATTGTAACATGTATAGTATATGCTGAATTTTTCATCCAGTTATCCACGCCTGGATTTTATTGTAGAAAAATCCATGAGTCTCAATTTAGCAAAATGAACATTTCCTATGATTTCAGTCTGTGTGGTTGTAAATATGTCAACATTCATACAAGTTCTTGAATTCAGTATTAAGACATTTATTTTATTTCGTAATCTTTTAATATTTCTATAATTACCTGTACTACAAATCTTGTGGTATGAGTTAGTGTTTGGTCGTAACTACTACGGACCCTTGTTATTTGAACCTCTGATTTTTTTAGCCATTACTTAAATTTCATTTGTTTGACACCTTTAAATCCAATTTGAAATACCTTGTTGATTTCAAAAATATGTTGCTTAGCGATGGGTTGCTCTAAAGTGTAACAGTCAATTCAAGTGCTAGATGTTAAAATTCAGATAGAGCATACTAGTTTTGATTTATAATTTTATTCTGTGTAACTTGTTGTTATAAATTGTCAAAGACAATGTACTTTACACCAATGACAAAGACAATGTACCTTACACCAATGTCAAAGACAATGTACCTAACACCAACGTCAAAGACAATGCACCTTCCACCTATGACAAAGACAATGTCCCTTACACCAACGTCAAAGACAATGCACCTTCCACCTATGACAAAGACAATGTCCCTTACACCAATGTCAAAGACAATGCACCTTCCACCAATGACAAAGACCATGTACCTTACACCAATGTCAAAGACAATGCACCTTCCACCTATGACAAAGACAATGTACCTTACACCAATGTCAAAGACAATGTACCAAACACCAATGTCAAAGACAATGCACCTTCCACCTATGACAAAGACAATGTACCTTACACCAATGTCAAAGACAATGCACCTTCCACCTATGACAAAGACAATGCACCTTCCACCAACGTCAAAGACAATGCACCTTCCATCTATGACAAAGACAATGTACCTTACACCAATGTCAAAGACAATGCACCTTCCACCAATGACAAAATCAATATACCAAACACCAATGACAAAGACAATGCACCTGACACCAATGTCAAAGACAGTGTACCTTACTCAAATGACAAAGACAATGTACCAAACACCAATGACAAAGACAATATACCATACACCAATGACAACTAGAATTGTCACATGAGTGACGGATATACACCCACAATATGGCCTTGTCACAAAACTAGGAATGTTAAGTCGAAAAGGGGCCATAACTCTGTCAAAATGTAGTGGTTTGTTACCAACATCGAATTTGACCTGTATTCTATGATGTTAAACATGTGTACCAAAAATTATTTGAATATGTCAAGCCTTCTTGAGCTATCATCCGGAAACCAAAACCCAGCAGACCGCCAGACCGACGGACCGACAAGCTCACTCCTATATACCCCCCTCCGTAAACTTCGTTAGTGGGGGTATAAAGACAATGTACCAAACACCAATGACAAAGACAATGTACCAAACACCAATGTTAAAGACAATGCATCTTCCAACAATGACAAAGACAATGGTCCTAAAACCAATGTCAAAGACAATGTACCAAACACAAATGTCAAAGACAAAGTACCTAACACCAATGTCAAAGACAATGCACCTTCCAGCAATGACAAAGACAATGTACCTAACACCAGTGTCAAAGACAATGTACCAAACACCAATGTCAAAGACAATGTACCTTACACCAATGACATAGACAATGTACCTGACACATATGTCAAAGACAATGTACCAAACACCATTGACAATGTACTAAACACCAATGACAATGTACGTTACACCATGACAAAGACAATGTACCAAACACCAATGTCACAGACAGTGTAACTTACACTAATGACAAAGACAATGTACCAAACACAAATGTCCAAGACAATGGTCCTAATACCAATGTCAAAGACAATGTACCAAACACCAATGTCAAAGACAATGTACCTTACACAAATGTCACACACTTTATCGTTCACAAATGTCAAAGGCAACGTACCATACATCAAAGCAGATTGACAGAACAAGCAAAAATACGCCACTGTCATAATGTACAGATTTACCGAGGTGGATGTCGATTTGTGTACAAACATTCTGCTGCCATGTAGACCGTTGTCGTAGCAACGTCAGCTGTATACTTACGCTATGTTGTCCGGTGATTTCAACTACTATAAAAACGCACCACCGCTATGTCGTCAATTAACAGAAGTACTGCACCACAAACAGTGTCAAGTACTGAACAACCGTGCCGACGTAGCTTACGTACTGTGCCATGGTTTCTGCGTACATCGCTACAAATGCATCGCTGTTTGGGCGTATGATTATACCATTTATAAGCAAAATGCTTTTTATACCTCCGACGTACTGTTACAAACAAGCAACTGTTTATCTTCGGCCGTTTAACTATCAAATTTGGCCATAGCCATGTTTAAACATCTCACACATGCTTATACACATACCCTAACGGAATCCGGACATAAGCCCTTCCGGACGAAAGCCCGCTCATTGTTTTTCACAAGGGAAATTACATCCCGGACAATCGCCCACTCAAGATAATTTGAATGACTCAAGTATTTGAATTTTGAGACGACATCCTATTTAACAAACACTACTGCCATTATATATATGAATACAATCACAATTGGCATTAAATTACTACAGTTGCATCAATTACCGGTACATTATTTAGTTATCATCTACACTAAGTGGGCAATTATAATAAATGTAAGGGGTGAAATTTCATTAAGCGGGCAATTGTCCGGGACATCAAAATTACCAGCAGGCTTATGTCCTGGGTGTGAAATGCAATAAGCGGGCTTTGTCCAGGAGGGCTTTTGTCCATAGCACATACTTATGTGCTATTTATATTAATGTGGAAGACCGTTTTCAATCAAAATCATTCTTTACTTAGAGACTAGGTCTTTTTCTTTAAATGTCTTTATCATATACATTTAAACATGCAGAACAAGTCTGCCATCAAGGGTAAAAACGTCGTTTTTGTAACAGATTTTAACAATTGTCATTACATGTGTAACTGCAAAAACTGAAGTGTCTGGAGTAACAAAACAACTTGCCTTCGTCGGGGCTCAAGCCTATCAAAAATGTGACGCATTAACCAATTGGCCTTGTAGATTTATAAACATGTTAGTGTATATATGTTATGCACCTATCAATATTTTCCACCGGGGATGTGTGGGGGGGGGGAGCGGCGGGCATATACGGGACTTTAGTCTGAAAGTTATTCCCGACAGGCGGGAATTTTGTGAATTTTGACAAAAATGCTTGGCTCTAGGGTGCGGAATTAAGACCCCCCCCCCCCCCCCAAAAAAAAAAAATATACTGCCCGCCGCTCCCCCCTCCCCCCCACCATTGGTGGAAAATATTGATAGGTGCACTTTCAAATGCTTTTTTATATGATATTATTATGAAAATAAGAACCATTGTTAAAAATACATAATAAGCTACGTTTTAATCACAAACTAGTTTTTGGCTGTAAAGCCGTAAACTCCAAAACATCTATATACATTGACTCGACATTTGTTTTAGGTTACACAACACTAATAAACGATGCAAAAGTGTACACCTGTATTTGTTGATCTTTCAATATTTTGGTGTTTCCTTAATCCTGTTTATATTTATCTGTCTGCTTTCAATATTTATATTGTAATTTTCATCTGCTTATTTTGAAAATTAAATGAATGATCATACATACACACTTGAATGAAAACATTTCACTGGTATGACATTCAGATGACCAGATATGGTGAATACATACATAATTTACGTACAGAAATCACAAGATTATACACACCTATAAATGACAATAAGAGTGTACTTTCTTGGCCATTGGTGGAGGGGTTTAAAAATTACATGGCACAAACGTTTGCTGCAATCAGCTGTGTGTACGGCTCATGAATCAGGTCCGTAAGTCAAAAGTCAATGTCATACCTAGAGGTCAAAGGTCTTGTCTGTGCTTGCCATGGATTTTAAAACTACTTAGCAGGAAAATTAATGTTACCCTCAATGCAGCATTATGAGCAGCATGAAATACACATGAACAAGGTCTGCAGGTCAAAGTTCAAGGTCACACTTCGAGCTCAAAGGTCGAAATTGCCTTTTTTGCTCGTCCAGACTATAACTTTGCCATGGATTGAGGTATTTTCCAATTACTTATCACAAATATTTGCCTCAATGTGATAGCATGTAACGTGCATGGACTAGGATTGTAAGTCAAAGGTCAAGTTCAGTAGTCAGCATTTGCTTTTTGGCATGAATGGATGGATTTTAAAATCACTGTACACAAATGTTTGCCCCAGCAAGTCTTTCTCCGTATGAATCCGATCCATAGATTTATTATCAAGGCCACAATTAACGTTCAAAGGGGCTGCAGGGAGCATCCATCTCTTCTACCAATAGTACTGAGTCTTTAATGATTCTAACAAGATGTTGATGCCATTTAATAAACTTTATTTGAAAATAAGAAATAATTTGTCTATGTTTACATGCAATGGATATGCCATCTGTCATGTAACATGCTTAAAGCCTATTATGTTTAACATAATTGGGTGCTTTCTGTGTTTTACAGTGAAAGTTTAGACAAAACAATGTAAATTGAAGGGAAAAAGAAATTTAAGAGTAGGACATAATGAAATATGATGGTATTAAAGCTTTACTGTAGTGAAACCCGTCTCTTTTAAGCGCTTATTGCTAATGACATGCTTTTTGACATTTTTAATATCAATATAAGATTTTATAATTAATAAATAATTTTTGATTTCTCGTTGTTTATCGCCCAGTAAAAAACAATTTGGAGTCTGATGTGTAGAAATTAAACCACGAGGGTGTTAATAGCCACACATCAGAGCGACAAAGAATTGTTTACTGGCTGATAAACAACGATAATGCGAAAATTATTTTTATTCTAACCTGATTTGATATATATTTTTGCAATTGTAATTGGAACTAATTTTTACTATGCTCCGTTCAGAATCAGGACTTCTTTTTGTGTTCTTTATTTGGGTAGTTTAAGAACGATAGTTTAGTTTTTTGCTGGTAGAAAAATTAGCAAGTATCATGTAAGAATGATTTTTGATTGCATTTAAGTACTGCTATGGTTAATGTTCACTACCATCACACAATGCACATATTAAAACGATTTTCTCAAATGCATGTAGCATGTAAGATTGTTACAATGAGAAGCATCTTTAAGTAGATTTTTTCGATAAAGAAAAAAAACGTGGACATTCAACGAAAACCAAATTTTTCGAACGAAATGCATTAGTCAGCACAAAAATACCATTTTTAGTAATTGTGACATTGACCTTCACCCCATCAACACCATATGCAATCCCAAGCAAGTTCTAGATATAAGGTATGTACATATGACGTTTCATTAAAATATCTATAACGTGTTCTCAAGCTATTGAGCGGAAACTGTTTGCCTATTTTTAGTTATGGAGACCTTGACCCCACCCACCCACCCTATATTCAATCCCAGGTCTCAATATAAGATATCTATGACGAATCAGGACTTCTTTTTGTGTTCTTTATTTGGGTAGTTTAAGAACGATAGTTTAGTTTTTTTTTATATATCGTTTGCAGTCAATAATGAAAACAGAAAAAGAAAATAACTAAAACCATAAATAATATCTAGCAGATTTAAATCGATTATAATCACGTGGTTTATTATGACGGCAGCGATTTGATTAGAGCTATGCTCGGAACCAATCAAATCTCTGCGCGGAGGTTGCAGCCTGACAGGCCATCTTTTCTGGATGCTGTTATTCACATTAATCGATCCATCTACAGTTAACAAGCCAAGTATACCCTTCTTTTTAAGGGTGACTTGTTATGCTTGTAAGCCTTGTATGGCAGTTTTTATTTTGACATTATTGTCGCAAAGCCGTTTATTCCGCCTTAAATTGGCTAGATATTGACGTGACATATAAAATGTATCACTTGCCCTGCCGGTGTTGCTATTTTTGCATTGACATAATAGTCAAGCAGCGACATGTAAATTTAGTGTATGACGATATGACAAACTTGACGTTTATGCTATTTCATAGTTATTATTCTGCGTGATGTATTTCATACTACACGCCACATGCTTTTATTCTTGTGCCTTTTGAGGGCGTTATTTTGCGTGATTTACTTTATATACGCCACATTATTTATTTCTATGCGTGATTTAGTTTACAATTCACGATTCCTTTCTATATTTTTCTATGTGTGTCAGTGTTTAGACTTCACACACATCAATGCCATACTCTTACTGGAGCTGGTTTTGGATAGTTCATGATGCATTATGAAACTTATGCCTTATCTAAGCAGGGTTGTCATTATGAATGGAAACGAGCGATTTTTATCGAAATCTAAGTGATTTGGCCAGGGGTCTATGGGGCCCATTTGTGGTATTACCTATTGCAATTTTTAAGTTCCTGAAAAAATTAAGATTTTCTCATGATTATAATCGATGAATTTGATCGGCAATCAGTTAAAAATGACAACCCTGCTAAGGTGATTTAAATCCCATTTCATACGGTGTTTGTGTGAATCGCTTAGCTCTTCTCACCACTACTACATTACATATATGTATTTCATTGATGTGATTTCATTCACGTCTTTCATTGCTTATTCCATTTTGTCGGTTACTATGACTGCCATTGCATTTTAAGTACCAACTTACTCAGCAACTGTTACCTAGATTTTGTTTTCTGGGTTCTTTAATTACATTTTCAATCAATATATTTTGACAACGGTCAGCGGTCAGTATTCAGTATGTGTTATTCACACTACACCTATTTTACATTTATATTATTGCATGTTTTTCAGAAAACACCTATGGACATGAAGTCATCAACTTCGCAGCAGGGCTGCAGCTTTCCACCATTCGACTGTGCCATCAAGTGCTTCGGGCAACCTGGCCTCTAAAGTGGTCTCCCTTCCATCCAGTACGCATCTACCCCACACTTGCCGGCTGGAAATTTACGGTTACCTTCCAGACATCGCCTAGTACAACTATGCTGTGAAAATCCTGTCCACCACCTTCAAGTTCATTCACAGCCAGTCTGTTTGCCGCATCCGGGGTTTGCGACGCATCTGTATATTACCAAAGTTCAATTTTCAACAACGTTCGATTATCAACATGCATTGTGTGTTCTGTACATTGCTCCTTTAAATTGATATGGCCATTCACACCACCAATCTCACAGTCACATGCATTCTCGCTATAATTTTATTTTGCTTGGTTGCTTTTAACACTCTCAATCATTATCATGCCCTATATTTTAGTACACATTAGCACATACATATTGGTCTTATGCTGTAGGTTCTTCTTAACATAGTTGTACAGTTTTACTGATATTAGTTCAGAGAGTTCTTAAATTGTTGCCATTTATGCTTCAGTGCGTTTGTGTAATTGCTGTCACCTTTAATACATTAGTTGTGTTGTAAGTCAATAACATCACATGGTCCAGTTTAACAATTTTTGATGCATATTAACTGTTCCCATCGGCTCTGACAGTTTGAGGCTGCAGCGCTTTATAAACATCCTGCCATACATACATTATAATATTACATTGTTTTGTTACCTACTTTCCATTAACTTAGGCTGGTTTGCCAACAATGCAAAACATAATAATTCAAGTTTGTCATGATTGACAGTTTCAGGCTGCAGAGCTTCCCTGTTACGGCACATGTTCAAATATCATTTCTTTACAATAGCTTCCTGTGAGAGTCTAACTACCTTTAACGACGTTTCCGTTATGGCTTGTTTGCCAACAAACATTTTTCACTTGTCATCCTCTGAAAGTCTCAGGCTGCAGAGCTTCATAACTTCTCTACATAATTTTGTCAGAATATTGTTATTTTACAATCTAGATTCATGTACATTGTTTCCTTAACAGTTGTATGTCAACATGTAGGTTGAAAATTTTATGGTCTAACAGTCTAAGACTGCAGAACTTTGTCAATTTTGAACATAATTTATTAATACTATTGTTTCTTTTTCTGTTGGGAATATTGATATTGTATCCTTTAATGAAAGTCTGTATGCAAATGCCGATGTTGCCACGTGTTATGTTTTGACAGTTGAAGGCTGCTGAGCTTTATTAATTTATACAGCATTATTCCATCATTTATGGCATAATTGGGCTTATTTGCATGCTTTTTTGTAACCTTATTTAATAAATTCATTCTCTGAAAATGTAAGTTGGACTCTATCAGTTTAAGGCTGCAGAGCTTCATTGTTGAATGTTGATATATATACATTCTTATGTTCTTGTTTTGTCGTCTTACAGTGTTTTTAGTAGGCCATCCATTTATATTATGGAAGCCTTTGGTGGTGCTCTGACAGTGTAAGGCTGCAGAGCTTCATCAATGTACTTATATATTTATTATTTGCATGTTGTATGTCACCTCATTTGATAAATTTACTTCTTTTAAAACATTAGTTGGGCTCTGACAGTTTAAGGCTGCAGAGTTTCATTGTTACATGTTATTATATATATATTGTTATGTTCTTGTTTTGTCATTTCACACTTATCCTCCTTGGTCTTATTTACATGCAGTACATTTGTTGTACTTTTAGGCGGCCATCCATTTATATGGTTCCTTTGGTGGTGCTCTGACAGTTTAAGGCTTCAGCGCTTCATCAAATGATCAATGTACTTATATATTTATTTTTTTTGGTGTCTCGCACGTATGTCGTATTTATCTACTTTTTGCCTCTGTCCTCTGTGTGTCATAGTTAGTTTTGAGGTCCAAACCATTCATGGTCTGACAGTTCAAGGCTGCAGAGTTACGTTTTCTACATCAATAAAATTACCATTTATTCTGTATGTCGATTTACCTGTTTTATGGAACAGTTTTATAACTGCTTTATACCAACATATTATGCTTCCATATTCTGACAGTTTAAGGCTGGAGAATTTAATTATTGTTTCTTTACATACATCTATAATTATGTTATTGCATGGTTTCCTTCAACTACTGCGGATATATTTACCTGTTGTATGGAACTGTATTATAACTGCTTTATTCCAACATCTTATGCTAACATATTCCGACAGTTTAAGGCTGCAGAATTGCATGTTGTTGTTTTTTATATAAATATATAACTATGTTATTGCGTGGTTACCTGCCACTACTGTGGGTCTATTTTCATGTACGTTATTACTGCTTTGTAACAACCTATTATGCTACCATCTTCCGACAGTTTAAGACTACAGAGTTATGTTTTCTTTTATACATGTACATATCATTATGTTCCTCGAGGTTTACATTCCACTACTGTGGGGACCATTTACTTGTTTTATTTAACAGTTTTTTAACTGCTTTGCAGCAACATAATTATTATGCTCCCATGTTCTGACAGTTTAAGGCTGCAGAATTGCATGTGTGTTACTACAGATAAATATATTATTGAATGGTTACTTCCCACTACTGTGGATCTATTTACATGTAACCATTTTATTAAATAGCATTACTGCTGCTTTGCAGCAACCTTTTGTGTTACCTTGTATTAACTGAAATGCTCTGACAGTTTAAGGCTGCAGAGCTTTATAGTGTTCTATGCAGTTGCATACACATGTCAAAATCTTCCGTTAGACTCCCGACAGTTTAAGGCTGCAGAGCTGATCTTCACTGTTGCAACTGTACACATACATGTGTTATTTTATTGTTACCACACACATAAATCATGTGGTCCTGCTTTCTTTTACTATTTTTTTGCGAATGAATATAGCGTATATGATGTTTTCACCTTAGGTTATTTTCTGCCACTATAGAGCTGCAGAGCTTCACAGCTTGGCATACTAATCACTGCGACTTGTCTTATAATATTGTCACACTGCATTGACCTACAATGTACTTATTTCAATTTTAATTACTTTCATTTACTTCCATTTTATTTGTTTCTGAGGTATTCAGCCACTAATAGTTTGCATATATTTCAGCCTCTGCTGGGAATTCATACCTTGCACTCAGATACATTCATTTGTAGTCAGTTATAAATTTTAATATCTAACATATAATATAGGTACAAGTGTATCTACAGCTTAATTTTCCTTATAGATTTGCTGTGATTATGCCAGAGCATAGTTTGTCAGTTTCATTTGGTATGGTTTTGTTTTTTGCCTAGTCAGTATTAACAGTATTTCTTTCGATTTTAATGTCTGTAAGCTCGAGTTGGAGTCTTAAGCTACTGCTTCTGTATCAGTCTAACACATATAGTATTGCTTGCTAATTTAATGGACATACTATGCTCATACTTTTAAGCAATGTGCATGTGTATTCCTTTACACATGTAATGTTGCAATTATTTCGTTGCATAGCCACATCTCTTCATCAACCAACACTTAGTGTTTGCTTTGTAGCACCTGCAAAACATGTTTCTTCATTTTCTTTACACCTTCATTTTCAGTTGTGGGGGGTATTGCTTTTAATGTGTGTGTTTGTTATCTCTCTACTTTTGTGTGCTTCATCATACATGTGGGTTGCAATGTACACCAGCCTAAATGATCTTTGTCAGTATTACGATTTTTCATCTTATATCACTTACCTACGTTTCAGCCCCGAACACTTGTCTCGACTCGGTCTTCATGGGCGGCGGTCGGTTCCCTTTGTGGTGGTTTTTGTCCCGCCCATTATGTCATTTATGGAAAACCTTGTGTTTTCATTGTATATTACACATTTTTATGTATATATTATGTATTGGTTATTTTATGGCATTTTAAATAAATGCCCTTTTTCGATCCTAACCCACGTGTTGTTTTTCCTTCAATGCCATACGAGTTCGACCGCTCCTTAGACTTCCCGGGGACAATACATAAATGTTTTTACTGTATATACTTATGCTTTATGTAATGACCTGTACGTCTTTGATCATCTTCAATATATTCAGTGAATTCGAAATGAAACTATATATTGTTTGTTGTTAATTAATTGTGCTTTCTTTTCTTTACCTAATTAAAATTATCATATAACATTTATTGTACGTATTGTCAGGGACATGCTGCGTCGCGATGGACTCCACCTCAGCAGGCGGGGTACTGGCGCGGTGGTGAAGTGTTTGGAGAGGACCATCAAGAACTTACTGACAGTCCGTCGTGTAGCGTCTACCAGGACTTGGAATCCTGCCGAGCAATATCATGGACCGTGTGGACCTTGCATATACAGCGATGTTGTGCTACCAGCGTGCCACCCACCTGCTTCGACATCAACCAGTGGCGATCCTTTCCCGCCACTACCGTCTGTTGCAACCACGGCTTCCCGACCTCAGTCATCAGCGCCCGTTCGGCTTTTCAGTGACGTCACCAGATCGCCGACTCCATCACCGAAGACTCCGACAACAAGTACTCAACCCAGACCCCGCCGACCCCAAAACTCCGACTACAAGAACTTCACCCCAAACCCCGCCGACGCCATCACCGATGACTCCTAATACCAGAGCGTCATCCGGACCCCGCCGACCCCATCACCGAAGACTCCGACTACCAGCGCGTCATCCCGGACTCCGCCGACCCCATCAGTGAAGACTCAGACTACCAGAGCGTCATCCCGGACTCCGCCGACCCCATCACCGAAGACTCCGATTACCAGCGCGTCATCCCAGACTCCGCCGAACCCATCACCGAAGACTCCGACTACCAGCGCGTCATCCTGGACTCCGCCGACCCCATCACCAAAGACTCCGACTACAAGAACTTCATCCCAGACGCCACCGACCCCATCACCGAAGACTCCGACTACCAGAGCGTCATCCCCGACTCCGCCGACACCATCACCGAAGACTCCGCCTACCAGCGTGTCATCCCGGACTCCGCCTACCCCATCACCGAAGACTCCGATTATAAGAGCTTCTTCCCGGACCCCGCCGACCCCATCACCAGCAACTGCCAATGTGTATGCTATAGAAAGTAAAAAGAAATTTAATCTAAATACTGACCGATTGCCAATTACTGCAAATCGTCGTAGGAAAACAATTTTGGTTGGTGGGGGGGGGGGGAGAAATTCCTTTTTTTTTTCAAAAACTGATAGATTTCTCACTTATAAAGAGGCCGTGGCTATTTTACTGCAAGACCTTAATGACCGTTTAACAACTGAGGTACCTTACCGGTCACAATCTGGTATAGTTTATATATTTTCGGACGGGGGCCACGCAGAGAAGAAAGAAGACTTCTGGCGTTCCGATGTGTACACTTGGAGAAATTGTGGTAAAAAATGTATGAAAGCGAAGGTTTTACTGTCGAAAAACATACCTTTAGGATTTGTAATAATGGAGAAGTTAGCAATAAGTTTCAAAAACATGCATTCCTATTCACTGAAAATAATGGTAAATGCTACTAGTATATACTGGTGATAATGACATGTATGAAAATTTACCTCATGGAAATCGAAAGCGTAACAGAAGACCACACACACGCGTTAAGCCATCGGTGATTGAGTCAATAAAGAGTATGAAAGATGAAAACCGTTTACATGTATACAACTCTTTCAAATCTGAAAATCATGAGGAAATATTGCAAGGCACCTCAGTACCTAGCAACAATAGACAGGTTACAAATATTCAGGCCGATATGCGGAAGAAAACTAAATTGTCGCATGATTCTTTATATAGTTTACATCTGTTAGTCGATCAGTTGGACAATTTCATTTTAAGTATTAAAACTCTTGTTGTTGGAAACACAAAACAATTTGAAGAATGCAATAGGATTTTGAGTCTTAAGGACGAAACGGTGAATGTGTATTATGACACTAATTTTTGTTTAGGGGATTTTTACGTCTCAACTCTATCCTTTCAACGTTTGATGTTCCGAGAAAAAACCCATTATACCTATCGCTATTATGATTCATGAAAGAAAATTTCAAAAATATCACGAACAGTTTCTTGAAATAATTAAGTCTAAAATACCAAAGATGTCAAAATCAATTTTGTGTTATTATGGACAGAGAAATAGGGATTCTTAATGCATTCAAGAATTGCCTCACAACCAGTAAAGTTTTGATATGCTGGAACCACATTTTAAAAGACTTAAAAGTTTTGGCTTACTAATCTTGGTGCTAAAGCGGATGCCAAATTGATCTATGACAAAGACGTTCGATCTCTTTGTCAAGTTTTCATTTAATGTTGTACCATAAATATGGGTATGGTCCGATGTGGTTTCTTACGAATTTTTGGTGGTTTCTTACGATTTTTTGGCTTTTCTTACGATCCTCATGTAGTTACTTACGATTTGGCCGTGTTTTCTTACGATTTGGACGTTTTTCTTACGAAGTTGCGTGGTTTCTTACGTTTAGTGGGTTTCGTACGCCCAAATATGAATATTTATAATAGGGGATATAATAGGTGGTATTTGTTATAAATAGTTAAGGGGCGATAAAATGTAAAATCCTGGACAGTTATCTGCCCCTTGTTAAGAATACATGAAAAATGACTGGGGGTGATAGGTTCTTGCTGGAATACGTGCGCAAAATTTATTTTTATAGGATGGGGTCAAATGTCGTGACCGTTACAGACAATTAAGGGGCCATAACAAGAAAAAAGGGGAGATAATTTAAAGGGCCACATAAAAAAAAGTTAGATTGCCCAAAATAAGCTTAAGAAACCAAATGGTTATTCGGCATTTTGTGACGATTATTTATTTTCAATTACAATCTGATATAATTTGTGGAATATTGTTACAGGATGAATAGTGAAAAAGAAAAATATGAATTGAAAGCGCTAACCGTTTTTTTCTGGGTGTTTGGGGTACTTGAAACAGGGTACTGTTAGTGTATTTTACCCCTATTTCGACCCTACATAAACGGCACGTACCCTGGCTGGGTTTTAAATGTTTTTAGTGTCGGATTTAATTGGCACAAAGTAGTTGCAAACGATATAATCGTTTGCTGGGGGGGTACAAGTATTTTGGGTTAGGATTAGAGTCAAAGCGCACAGGTAAAGCATGTTGTAACATATGTTATGCATAGCAGGAAACCCCTGATGGTCTGTATTTGTATTTTGTGTGCGTTTTCAGTGTAGACTGATGGGAAACAAGCAGGAAATGATGCTGCGCTAAGAATTTTGTCAAAAACTATGACCAAAAGTCACGTCCGAGGGGTATAAAGTGTGAATACATGTATAGTTTTACGTCTAAGTCGTTGCAATACAGACATTTTGGTGGAAAGCTAGTCTACTAGGATGGCTGGACAAGTGTAACTGTACATATAAAACCATAAAAAGTTATATTAAGTCCAAATGGAAAAAAAAAAAGTCTTCGTATTTTTGAGCGTAAGAAACACGAGGGGGTGGGGTCCATTATACCCTTATAACTTTTGAACGGTGCAATATATCTGAAAACGGATCGCGGATTTGTGCTCAGCAATGAATCCTAACATAGAAAACAATGTTTCATTGATGTCCTTGGACTTTGACCTTTTTACCCAATTTCACCCTGGTGAATTTTTTGACCGGATCGGTGACCTTGACATACAACCGTAAGATGTTCAAATCTATGTTAGGATTCATCGCTGAGCACGAATCCGATGTTAGTTTTTGGGTATCTGGACCCCTTAAAGAATTAGGGAGCTACAAAGGAGGTAGGGGTCAGGCAACATTATGGGGTTTCTTACGCTCAACACTAGGCGAGGATTCACGGTAGCCGGCTTCCGGTCTGGTACCGGAAGTGGAGCGCCGCTGGGTGCCACATACGAGTAATACCGCTAAAGAGAGTGTATAACGTCCTCTGTTCGTCCGTCCATCCGTCCGTCTGTCTTGGGAATGTATATGATTAGGAGATGGTTTGGAGGAAAAGGTTATAAAAAATTATCAAACATTATTAACAATAAACGGATTGCAGATTTGTATTGAGCACTAAATTGTACTTAAAAAACGATGTTTGTTCGTACTCACCGTTCGTCCGTCCGTCCGTCCGTCTGTCTTGAGAATGTGAATGGCCAGGAGATGGGTTAGCGGAAAAAAATATTAGAAAATATTAAAAATTCATAAACATAAACGGACTTCAGATTTGTGTTCACAATTAAATTGTACTTTGAAAACGATATCTGTCCGTCCGTCCGTTCGTCCGTCTGTCTGTCAGTGTGTACGGGTAGGAGATGGGTTAGCGGAAACCCTGATAACTTTTGAACGGTGCGATATAGCTGAAAACGGTTTTCACATTTGTGTTTATAATTAAATTGTACTTTTAAAAAAATGTCTGTTCGTCCGTCCGTCCGTCCGTCCGTCTGTCTGTGTATATGGCTATAGGGTGGTATGGAGGAAACCCTTATAACTTTTGAACGGTGCAATATACCTCAAAACGGCTTTCAGATTCGTGCTCAGCATACAATTTTACCCTTTGGGTCGTCCGTCCGTCTGTGTGTCTGTCTTAGGAGTGTTCATGGCGAGGGGTGGGCTCCAGAAAGCCCCTATAACTTTTAAACGGTTTAAGAGATCTCAAAACGGATTTCACATTTGTGTTTAGAATTAAATTGTACTTTAAAAAAATGTCTGTTCGTCCGTCAGTCCGTCCGTCCGTCTGTCCGTGTATATGGCTATAGGGTGGTATGGAGGAAACCCTTATAACTTTTGAACGGTGCAATATACCTCAAAACGGCTTTCAGATTCGTGCTCAGCATACAATTTTACCCTTTGGGTCGTCCGTCCGTCTGTGTGTCTGTCCGTCCGTCCGTCTGTCTGTCTTAGGAGTGTTCATGGCGAGGGGTGGGCTGCAGAAAGCCCCTATAACTTTTAAACGGTTTAAGAGATCTCAAAACGGATTTCACATTTGTGTTTAGAATTAAATTGTCCTTAAAAAACAGTGTCTGTCCGTCCGTTCGTCCGTCTGTCCGTGTACTTGGCTATAGGGTGGTATCCAGGAATACCTGATAAATTTTGAACGGTGCAATATATATCAAAACGGATTTCAGATTCGTGCTCAGCGTACAATTTAACCCTTGTGTCAATCCGCCCTTTTGTTCGTCTGTCCGTCCGTCTGTCTGTCCGTGTATATGGTTAGGAGATGGGTTCGAGGAAACCCCTATAACTTTTTTGAGCGGTTTAAGATAGCTCAATACGGATTTCACATTTGTGCTCAGCATTAAAAACTACTTTAGGAACGATGTCTGTCTGTCCGTCCGTCTGTCCGTGTATTTGGCTATAGGGTGGTATCCAGGAAACCCTCATAAATTTTGAACGGTGCAATATATATCAAAACGGATTTCAGATTCGTGCTCAGCATACAATTTTACCCTTGTGTCAATCCGCCCTTTTGTTCGTCTGTCCGTGTATATGGCTATAGGGTGGTATGGAGGAAACCCCTATAACTTTTGAACGGTTTAAGATAGCTCAAAACGGATTTCACATTTTTGCTCAGCATTAAAAACTACTTTAGGAACAATGTCTGTCTGTCCGTCCGTCCGTCCGTCCGTCCTTCTGTCCGTGTATATGGCTATAGGGTGGTATCGAGGAAACCCTGATAACTTTTTAACGGTGCAGTATAACTGAAAACGGACTCCGCGGATTTGTGGTCAGCGATGTTTTCTACCATAGAAACCACTATCTACTCGAAGTTGTTGAAGAAAACGTTTTGACCGAAAATTGAGCGTAAGAAACACGAGGGGGTGGGCTCCCTAAGACCCTAATAACTTTTTCATGGTACAATATATCTAAAGACGGATTGCGGATTTGTGCTCAGCATTGAATCCTAACATAGAAAATGATGTTTCGTTGATGTCCTTGAACTTTGACTTTTTACCCAATTTTACCCTGATGGTACCATCAGGTGTATTTTTTGACCGGATCGGTGACCTTGACATACAACCGTAAGATGTTCAAATCCATGTTAGGATTCATCGCTGAGCACGAATCCGGTGTTAGTTTTTGGGTATCTGGACCCCTTAAAGAATTAGGGAGCTACAAAGCAGGTAGGGGTCAGGCAACATTATGGGGTTTCTTACGCTCTAACTTAGGCGAGGATTCTAAGATCGTTGACCTCGACATACTATGTTAGGATTCATTCCTGAGCACGAATCCGGTGTTACTTTTGGGATATCTTGGCCCCTTAGGGAATTAGGGAGCTACAAAGTAGGTAGGGATCGAGAAACATGGGGTTTGTTACGCTCTACCTTAGGCGAGGATTCTAAGATCGGTGACCTTGACATACTACCCTAAGATATCGAAATCTATGTTAGGATTCACTCCTGAGCACGAATCCGGTGTTTCTTTTGGGATATCTTGGCCCCTTAGGGAATTAGGGAGCTACAAAGGAGGTAAGGGTCAGGCAACTTTATGGGGCTTCTTACGCTCTAACTTAGGCGAGGATTCTAAGATCGTTGACCTTGACATACTACCCTAAGATATCGAAATCTATGTTAGGATTCATTCCTGAGCACGAATCCGGTGTTATTTTTGGGATATCTTGGCCCCTTAGGGAATTAGGGAGCTACAAAGTAGGTAGGGATCAAGAAACATGGGGTTTGTTACGCTCTACCTTAGGCGAGGATTCTAAGATCGGTGACCTTGACATACTACCCTAAGATATCGAAATCTATGTTAGGATTCACTCCTGAGCACGAATCCGGTGTTTCTTTTGGGATATCTTGGCCCCTTAGGGAATTAGGGAGCTACAAAGGAGGTAAGGGTCAGGCAACTTTATGGGGCTTCTTACGCTCCAACTTAGGCGAGGATTCTAAGATCGTTGACCTTGACATACTACCCTAAGATATCGAAATCTATGTTAGGATTCATTCCTGAGCACGAATCCGGTGTTACTTTTGGGATATCTTGGCCCCTTAGGGAATTAGGGAGCTACAAAGTAGGTAGGGATCAAGAAACATGGGGTTTGTTACGCTCTACCTTAGGCGAGGATTCTAAGATCGGTGACCTTGACATACTACCCTAAGATATCGAAATCTATGTTAGGATTTACTCCTGAGCACGAATCCGGTGTTTCTTTTGGGATATCTTGGCCCCTTAGGGAATTAGGGAGCTACAAAGGAGGTAGGGGTCAGGCAACTTTATGGGGCTTCTTACGCTAGATATATAACAAGAAGTAAGTGTCTGTACTGATGTTATAATTTGCATTTTTTGATATTTTTTTAGTACAGACAATAAAAAATAATATAACCAATAACAATATAAAGAGAAATTTAGTACAATGTTTATTAATTATGTCTAAGTAGGCAGCCAGGGTGAACGAAATTTGTTTGCAAATCTGCTTACGATTAATATGCCAAATTAAAAAAAGTTAAGTCAATCAACGCCAATAAAATCTCTGCTTTTTACAAATGTTTCGCACTTTTTCGCGAATCTGCTCGTCAGAGAGTCGAGGCAAATGGCCGACCCTCTTCTCCCTGATGAGCTCGAGAGGAACTGTCTTGTTCACCCTAAGTGCCTGTTGTATATCTAAAGCAAACAGTTTTTCAATTTCAACTACTTCAGTGTCAGTAATGAAAATACGCTTCCAAGGTCGTGTAACCTCCGACCCTGTCACGGAATCCATGTCCGTGTCGGGTATCGCACTGTCAGAGTCCGAGTCTATGACTCGGACACGCTTCTTGGCCTTGCAGATCGACTGTTCGTCCTCCTCGTCCGTATCGAGTAAGGCTCGCGCCTGGCGGACGTGATAATCTGCGTTCTCGAGCTCCTCCTGTGGAAAATAGACATTACATGTGTAAGAATATGTGTTCAATATCTGTTAAGGAAGCTATAATGCGAATAGATTATATAAGTAAATAAATCATCGGTTTCGCGTAATTTTATCTGCATTGTAAATAGTGTTTGAATCATTGTCAAGCTTACCCGTGCCTCCTGCTCGGCGTCGTCGGCGTCGGACTGGATCCTAGAGGGCCCCGGCTGCTCTTCGTCGCATGCGGGTGAGGGTCCCGGGTGCTCTTCGAAGGCGGTGGTCTCCGCATGGTCCGGGTTCGGGGCGGTCGCTGTCACGGTGGCGGCCCCCGCTCGGCCCTGAATCTGCCTGCCTAAGGTGGCTAGCGGGACGTTGTCTAGTAGGTCCAGGGGATCGGGGTCCGGGGCGGTCGCCGACGCGGTGGTATGCCCCTCCCTGGCCTCCCGCAGCCACAAGTAAGCCTGCTGTGACCTTTGTCTGAATATGAACAAATGTATAATGTTAATGTATGATGGCTGAGTGTAAATTATATCGTTTTTCTCACGCTGTGGGACCTGTTACGAGTGTTAACTTTCGTAAGGAATGAACATTCATAGCTAAACGTTGGCGTACCTGAACGAATTTCAATACAAATGTAATCTTATGTCACAGCAACTTACTTCTGCTCGACCACGTCATAGTGACGGTCCGCCGTCGTTTTATTGTGGCAGAGCATGTCTGCGATGGGTTGGGCCATAGACATGTCCACCTTCCGGGCCTGTACAGTAATGAGCTTCCTGTTGGCCGTGAGAGATATCTTGTACCGGGGATACTGCGCCGCCAGTCCAGATCTGAAGAATAATTACATTTATTTATGCAAGTATCATATTTAACTGCAGCAAAAACAGCAGAATCATGCACAAAACTCAGATACTTACTTATTCCAGGCTCTCTGTATCCACTTGTTGATCGTGGTTTGACGCAGCTCCTCTCTGTCTGCGCTGCCGAACACGAGCTCGTTTTCTGTGTTTTGGTCGCTCCTGCCCGGATATAGGAGGCTCCTCACAGTCGCAACGTAAGTTTGGAGAAGCCGGAAGGTATGGCGCGTCAGGTGGAAGTATCCATACCTTCCGAACCTTGACGTTTTGTGGGCGTCGATGGTAATGGTGTACTGGTTTCCGTCATCGAAGTCCTCGTACCTGTCGACGTGCTTCATCTGCAATGCAACATCCAAATGTGTAGATACCTTTAAAGGTCAACATTTACCGATTGTACTGTGATGTAAATCGTCAATATTATTGAAATATATACCATATCCTATAGAGGACCACATACATATTTGAGTATATTTTGGTATCAATACAAGGCTGATCTATAGTTTTAAAGTACATACTCTGAGGTGAACAAACTCCCCAGCGCGGGAGCCATTGGGCATAGCCATCAATAGCACGAGTATCCCTCGTATGCACTCGTAATACTGGCGGGGGTCCCTCTGAAAGCTCTCGATGGCATTCCGCACAGAGTCCGATGTGCGGAAGCGGGCCTCCATGTCCGTGTCAGTTGGGAGGCTTGAGCTTTCTTGGACCCTTCGCTCCACCTCCCGCGTCTTGAGCTGCACGCGCGTCGCGCTCAGGCATCCCTGCATCGTCCGAAGCGCCTGTAAAATACAGGTGAATTAGAATGTATGTCTTAAAAGAAGGCATAGTTTACAGAAATAAATAAATACATATTATCAATACTATCATCTTGTCACACTTACCTCGTCCACGAGTGCGGCGTCCGCCAGCCTCTCGTCCTTGGCCCATTTGAGGAATGTTTGGATGCACGAGATGGCTGATCGGACCGTCCCGGGCTGGTGCCCCCTCTGGAGGTACCCGTCGTGCACCTCGAGGGCGCCCTTCCACTTCAAGATCCCATTAATGTCGTCTCCCTCCTTGAAACCCGAAAGGGCCATGAAACGATTTAGCTTCATGGCCGCCTCGCCAGCAAGCGTGGAGGTGTAGGCGCCCCCAGGTCGGGTCTGAATGTGATCGACGTAGCGGTCAACGATGGAAACTGCAATATATATCTTGGATTGATGTATCATGCAATAGCGTGTAATTACTGTACGAGTGTTCAACGGGTCCGGCTCATTTTAGATTTCTATAGCGATTTGTCGTTTACTTACAGTTTTTACGGCCCGACATGACCCTGGCATTCGGCGCCAGGCTGAGGCAGTACTGCTGTGTGAGGTAGCTTGTGTCCTTCTCTGGGCTGCTCTCTGGGCTGCCCGAGTCGGTACCGCTAGAGCTCTCATCATCTGCGTGGGCTGCCGCCTCGGCTGCACTCTCACCACCTCCCCCGTCACCCTTGGGTTCCTCTCCGGCCTCGTATGTTCCCGCTGTCCTGGTCTTCTGGACCTGGAAGTGTAACATTAGGTCAAACAGCAAACCTCACAAAGTCGTGTGGTATGGTGTCGTAGATAGACGTTGATAAACACCTGTCAGTGTTATAAACAATGTACTTTACTTTCTGAGTGTGAGTATAATTTGAAACATATCCCATATAAACCCATTGTGACACTTACCCGAGTAAAGGCGCGCATCTGCAGCGCGTGGTCAAGAGTGTCCGGCTGTATTTTATGCAGCTGACGGAGGTGCTGCGCCCTGTTGACGACGGAAACGCCGCACCGGCACTGCCAGTATGGACGTTTTGCCACGCGGCTCAAACCTGTCTTGGCCCTCATCGAAGACGTTAACATCCTCAGGTCTTCACCATCGACCCCATGGCATCGCCGGAGGTGGTCGTTCAACCGTTTGAACACGGTATTGTTGCCCTCCGGGATGCACTTGGGGCACTGCCTCGGAATACACGCGTATTTCGGAGGCATCTGAATTATATATATACGTTACGGACACTAATGATAAACATTAATGTTTAGCAGTAACGATATGTTAAAATTTATGTAAACATTATTTTTCTGACCCATACGGAACACCATACTTTTATTATTATTATTATTATCATTGTTGTTATTACCATGAAGTACTTTGTATAACAACGTCATTCTAATGTTAAATCCTATCACCGAGTACCTTTATACTACCTATTACCCATTACTTAATGAACATGTTTAATATATTTCGTTAGTTATAGTTCATAGTAGATAAATTAATTAATATAGATGTGTTCAAAAGAATACATGAAATTAACTTAGGTTTACTACGCACAATAATCCAAATCACAATAATCCGTTAACTATGCACAATAAGGATATCCTGTCACAAAATCACAATAATCCGTTCACTATGCACAAATAATGTATTCACCAACGCACAATAATCCTTTGACAATTCACATAATATTCCTGTCACCAACATTTTATTCATTACAATCTCTCTCTCTATATATAATACACGCGCGGACGTCAGCGGAAGCACCAGCATTTTTTTTTCTCCGAGAGAAAAAAGTGTGTTTCTTACATTGTAGAAAATAATTTTTGGTCAATTCGATTGGCTGAAATATTTGGACGTTGATTGGACAATATCGCCTCTCAAACGATGTCCATGGAAAAATACAGAAACACAATAAAGTAACACAGTCTGAAAATCATATATAATTAGTTTTTATGCGTTTAAATATCACGCCCGAATGAGATAATAAAAGAACTAATGGATTCCCGGTAGCCGGCTTCCGGTCTGTTACCGGAAGTGGAGCGCCGGGGGGTGTCACCCGAGTAATACCGCTAGGCAGAGGTTATTAGTCCATCTGTCCGTCCGTCCGTCCTTCTGTCCATGTATATGGCTCTAGGGTGGTATCGAGGAAACCCTGATAACTTTTCAACGGTGCAATATATATCAAAACGGATTTCAGATTCGTGCTCAGCATACAATTTTACCCTTGTGTCAATCCGCCCTTTTGTTCGTCTGTCCGTCCGTCCGTCTGTTCGTGTATATGGCTATCATAAGGGTGGTATGGAGGAAACCCCTATAACTTTTGAACGGTTTAAGATAGCTGAAAACGGATTTCACATTTGTGCTCAGCATTAAAAACTACTTTAGGAACGATGTCTGTCTGTCCGTCCGTCCTTCTGTCCGTGTATATGGCTATAGGGTGGTATCGAGGAAACCCTCATAACTTTTTAACGGTGCAATATATATCAAAACGGATTTCAGATTCGTGCTCAGCATACAATTTTACCCTTGTGTCAATCCGCCCTTTTGTTCGTCTGTCTGTCCGTCCGTCTGTCCGTGTATATGGCTATAGGGTGGTATGGAGGAAACCCCTATAACTTTTGAACGGTTTAAGATAGCTCAAAACGGATTTCACATTTGTGTTTAGAATTAAATTGTCCTTAAAAAACAGTGTCTGTCCGTCCGTTCGTCCGTCTGTCCGTGTATATGGCTATAGGGTGGTATCGAGGAAACCCTCATAACTTTTTAATGGTGCAATATATATCAAAACGGATTTCAGATTCGTGCTCAGCATACAATTTTACCCTTGTGTCAATCCGCCCTTTTGTTCGTCTGTCCGTCCGTTCGTCTGTCCGTGTATATGGCTATAGGGTGGTATGGAGGAAACCCCTATAACTTTTGATCGGTTTAAGATAGCTCAAAACGGATTTCACATTTTTGCTCAGCATTAAAAACAACTTTAGGAACGATGTTTGTCTGTCCGTCCGTCCGTCTGTCCGTGTATATGGCTATAGGGTGGTATCGAGGAAACCCTCATAACTTTTTAATGGTGCAATATATATCAAAACGGATTTCAGATTCGTGCTCAGCATACAATTTTACCCTTGCGTCAATCCGCCCTTTTGTTCGTCTGTCCGTCCGTCCGTCTGTTCGTGTATATGGCTATAGGGTGGTCTGGAGGAAACCCCTATAACTTTTGAACGGTTTAAGATAGCTCAAAACGGATTTCACATTTGTGTTTAGAATTAAATTGTCCTTAAAAAACAGTGTCTGTCCGTCCGTTCGTCCGTCTGTCCGTGTACTTGGCTATAGGGTGGTATCCAGGAAACCCTGATAAATTTTGAACGGTGCAATATATATCAAAACGGATTTCAGATTCGTGCTCAGCATACAATTTTACCCTTGTGTCAATCCGCCCTTTTGTTCGTCTGTCCGTCCGTCCGTCTGTCCGTGTATATGGCTATAGGGTGGTATCGATGAAACCCCTATAACTTTTGAACGGTTTAAGATAGCTCAAAACGGATTTCACATTTGTGTTTAGAATTAAATTGTCCTTAAAAAACAGTGTCTGTCTGTCCGTCCGTCCGTCTGTCCGTGTATATGGCTATAGGGTGGTATCGAGGAAACCCTGATCACTTTTTAACGGTGCAATATATATCAAAACGGATTTCAGATTCATGCTCAGCATACAATTTTACCCTCGTGTCAATCCGCCCTTTTGTTCGTCTGTCCGTCCGTCCGTGTATATGGCTATAGGGTGGTATGGAGGAAACCCTGATAACTTTTGAACGGTTTAAGATAGCTCAAAACGGATTTCACATTTTTGCTCAGCATTAAAATCTACTTTAGGAACGATGTCTGTCTGTCCGTCCGTCCATCCGTCCTTCTGTCCGTGTATATGGCTATAGGGTGGTATCGAGGAAACCCTGATAACTTTTTAACGGTGCAATATATATCAAAACGGATTTCACATTGGTGCTCAGCATTAAAAACTACTTTAGGAACGATGTCTGTCTGTCCGTCCGTCCGTCCTTCTGTCTGTGTATATGGCTATAGGGTGGCATCGAGGAAACCCTGATAACTTTTTAACGGTGCAATATAGCTCAAAACGGATTCCGGATTTGTGTTCAGCATTGAATCCTAACATGGAAAATGATGTTTTATTGATGTCCTTGAACTTTGACCTTTTACCCAAATTTTTACCCTTAGCTTAGCGATGTTTTCTACCATATAAACCACTATTTACTGGAAGTTGTTGAAGAAAAGGTTATTACCCAAAATTGAGCGTAAGAAACACGAGGGGGTGGGCTCCCTAAGACCCTGATAACTTTTTTATGCTACAATATATCTCAAAACGGATTTCAGATTTGTGTTCAGCATTGAATCCTAACATGGAAAATGATGTTTTATTGATGTCCTTGAACTTTGACCTTTTACCCAAATTTTTACCCTGATGGTACTACCATCAGGTGGAATTTAGGGTACGATCGATGACCTCGATATACAACCGTAAGATGTTCAAATCTATGTTAGGATTCATCGCTGAGCACGAATCCGGTGTTACTTTTGGGTTATCTTGGCCCCTTAAAGAATTAGGGTGCTACAAAGGAGGTAGGGGTCAGGAAAAATATATGGGGTTTCACTGGGCGATGAATGTGAGGTATTGTAGTGCATCTACACACATGAATTACATTATATAACTGTTGTTTTTAACAGAGATTATTACCTTTCCAATGAGGTTCTAACTTCCCTGTCTTCTGGGCTTTATAGGAGAACGAGGGTTTTTTGTTACCCCTATTCGCGATGTGTAGCCGTAAAAACACGTTTTAAACGACTTCTAAGTCCTATAACTCTGTCAATTTTGGGCCGGTTTTTAATTAAGAAATATCCTATATTAGGAAATGCTGGTACATTTCAGCACACATAAGTTCATTTTGCATTACTTGCGAAATAATATCACCAGAGTTCATTCAAGTGCCCGTTCGAGCCCTAAAAACGACCCCAAAAAGCACTGAAAAACGTGCGGAAATTTCTTATTACCCCCCCTTACCCCACCCCGGACCCCCCGGACGTTGTAGATATCGACGACGTGCTCTTATATGCGAGATATCAGGGATGTAGATATCAGCACTAAGGAGCATTAGATCTACCAGAGCCGTATGAGCAAAAACGTACCCGAGGGGTGGTCACTTTGAAACCCCTAGCCCACCCCCCAGGATATATTTGCCTTAAATTCTCGATTTCAGCCCCTTAGGAATACAATTATCCATCAATAGTCCAACTTTCATGCCGCCAAGTCCAGGAATGGGGGAGTTGGGTAACTTTACAGTCAAAAACAAGTGAAAAATGACAAAATTCGCCTTTTCGACGAGGGCACCCCACTTTGACACACCCTATTCCGACCCTAAGGCACACATATACCCCGAACCGCATGTCAATAGATCCGTGGTACTTTTTACTACCCATATATATCAGTTTCAGACACATATTGTCAGAATTCGAATTTTGGTAATTTAAAACTGGCTAAAATACTGTCAAAATATCGTACACAGAGGGGTTTCAGACACCCACGGAACACCATACATCTTTTCATCATTATTTTCTCGAATTTCCGCCTGATTTTTAAATACCTTTCCAGTGATCCAGTGGATCTAGGGGGGGTATTTTTGCACTTTTAGTGATGTGTAACCTAAAAAACGTGTCTCACACGACTTCTAAGTACTATAACACGTTCATTTTTGGGCCCATTTTAAATAAATAAATGTCCTGTTGTAGGAAATTAGTGCACATTTCAGAAAACATTAAATAATTTGGCATTAATTGCGAAATAAAATCACCAGAGTTCGTAAAAGGGCCCGTTTTGGAAAAAACAAATAAGAAATCGGCCCAAAAAAGGCCCAAAACTTTCTTATTACCCCCCTTACCCCCGGTCGGACCCCCCGGGCATTGTAGATATCCACCACCTTCACCTATATACGAGATATCAGGGATCCAGATCACAGAATTACGGAGCATTAGATTTTCCAGAGCCGTTTGAGCGTAAGAAAACACCATAAAATTCCTGTATCGAACTGGTAAGGGCCATAACTCCGGAACGGTACGTGCGATCCCCAAAGTTCAACCTGTTCCATGTAGGTCCCTTCCAGACCTTTCCAACGATGCCCATAGTATAGGGGTCACTTGACCCTGAAAAAGGTCACCGAGAGCTGCCACATACTGTCTATGAAAGTTCACTGACTAGATTACACCCCTAGTAGACCCACAATCTATATTTTCACTCTTAGGGGCCGGCTTTTTCCCCTTTTTGGGGTTATGTGGTATGATTTGGCTAGAAGTTCCCCACCCCCCGGGGGTCTCTACCCTATCGCGTTTTCGGACTAGGGTACAGGATTTACTTGGTTTCTTACGATTAAAGGTTTTTGGCCCCTAGGGCCCCTAATCCTGTGCCCAATTTGGAAAGGTTGGTATTTTTGGAAAGGGCTTGGACCCACCGACTTATATTCCAAGTTTGAGTCAAAGCGGCCCAGGGGTCCGGTTTTGACAGGTATTTAAAAATAATGAACGTAAGAAAACCCAATGGACTCGAATTAGGGAAATGATTCAGAAAAACAATGTTGTATTGAAAATATTATTAAAGTTACACTGACTGTGTTTATTGTTAAGATATTAAATATAGGTTTCACAAAACAAAAATGTATTAGTGGATACTTCCTTTTTTTGTTGAGTATAGAAAACGTGTGACCCCGGGAGTGTGGCTTCTTTTTACCCAGGAAAATTTGAACAATCTTTGTCGAGGACCACTACACAATGTTCCATGCTAAATATGAAATCTCTTGGCCTTGCAGTTTCAGAGATTTTTAAAGCCCACTTTTCATTTGTCTATTGAAACCATATGACCTCCAGGGCATGTTCATTATCTTTGTTGAGGACCAGTATACAATGTTACATACCAAATACAAATGCTCTTGGCCTTGCGGTTTGAGAGGACAAGAGTTTTAAAGTCCACTTGCCATACAAGTCTATAGAAAACATATGACCCCAGGGCATGGCTTCTTTTTACCCCAGGGGCATAAGGCTAAACAAGAGGGCCATAGGACGCTCACCTCAGACCTTCTAGCCCAATAGGAATTTGCATCCCCGAGGCGTGGCTTATTTTTATCCCTGGGGCATAATTTGAATAATTTGAACAAACCTCTGGGCCTTCCAGTTTCAGGTAAAGATTTGTAAAGTCATTTTCATATTTAAATCTATATAAACCATGTGACCCCTCGGGGTGTGGCCAGATTTGACCCCAGGGGCATAATTTGAACAATTCTCGGAGGACCACTATGCAATGTTACGTACCAAATACAGGAAAGCTGTGGGCCTTGCCGTTTCAGAGGAGGTTTTTAACGTCATTTTGCTATTTAAGTATATAAACCATGTGACCCCCGGGGCGTGACCAGTTTTGACCCCACGGGCATAATTTGAAAATATTTTTAGAGGACCACTATAGGATGTTACATACCAAATATAAAACCTCTAAGCTTTGCGGTTTTAGAGGAGAAGAATTTTAAAGTAATTTTGCTATTTACGTCCATATAAACCAGGTGACCCTGGTTTGTGGTCATTTTTTTACCTATGGGGCATAACTTAAACAATCTTTGTACAGGACCACTATAGGATGTTACATACTAAATACGAAACCTCAGGGCCTTGCCGTTTCAGAGGAGACATTTTTTAACCTCTGGGCCTTGCCGTTTCAGAGGAGAAATTTTTTAAGACGTTTTGGTATTAAGGTTATATAAACCATGTGACCCCCGGGGCGTAATTTTAACAGTCTTTGTAGAGGACCACTATACGATGTTACATGTCAAATAAGAAACCTCTGGGCCTTGCAGTTTCTGAGCAGAAGATTTTTAAAGTCATTTTGCTATTAAGTCTACATAAATCATGTGACCCCTGGAGCGTGGCCAGTTTTGACCCCAGGTGCATAAGTTGAACAATATTTGTAGAGGACAACAGGATGTTACATACCAAACATGAAACCTGCGGGCCTTGTGGTGTCAGAGAAGAATATTTTTAAAGAGATTTTGCAATTCAAGTTTTTATAAACATGTGACCCACAGGGCGTGGCCAGTTTATACCCCAGGGGCATAATTTGAACAATCTTTGTAGAGGATCACTATAGGATGTTACATACCAAATATGAAACCTCTGGGCCTAGTGGTTTCAGAGGAGAAGATTTTTAAAGTCATTTTGCTATATATTCCATATAAACCATGCGACGCCCAGGGTGTGGCCCGTTTTGACCCCAGGGGCATAATTTTAACAATCTTTGTAAAGAACCACTAAAGGATGTTACATACCAAATATGAAACCTCTGGGCCTTGCAGTTTCAGAGGAGAAGATTGTTAAGTCGTTTTGCTATATATACCATGTGACCTCCTGGGCGTGGCCAGTTTTGACCCAGCGGCATAATTTGAAGATTTTTAAAGTCATTTTGCTATATATTCTATGTAAACCATGTGACCCTCGGGGCGTGGCCCATTTTGACCCCAGGGACATAATTTGAACAATCTTTGTAGAGGACCACTATATCATGTTACATACCAAATATGAAACCTCATGGACCCTTCGGTTTCAGCGAAGATTTTTAAAGTTTACACTTTTTAAATCTATTTTTAGCTCTGGTGACCTACATATGCAGCGGACTTTAACGATTAGAACAACTTTGGAACAGGATCACCTAATGATGATTCCTGTGAAGTTTGGTGAAAATCTGCCAAGTTGTTTAGGAGATGTTGTTGGAAAGAAACGTTGACGACGGACGCACATACACACTGACGCATGGAGGACGCACAACGGGCGATCACAAAAGCTCACCATGAGCACTTTGTGCTCAGGTGAGCTCAAAAAGTTAAAGCATTGTTTCTCACGCAGCGCTGCAACGTCTTTTATGGCACGCCTAGATTTAGATGTAATGCCAAAAAAAAAATTTACTTACAATTTTTTGACAATCACGCCCCCGTTTTAAAGCAGCAGTCCAGAAATATCATAACAAGAAACGTGGAAATTCCACGAAAACCAAATATTTGAATGAAATTCATAAAAGTCAGCACAATACTGAAAGAAAGTTCTGCGTGCAAGATGAAGGTCATACACCTATGGCTAAGAAATGGTGACCTTGACCTTGCAATTTAAAGCAAAGGCCTCAATATAAAGTAACATACGAAATGTCATTAAATATCTAAATTTGTTCTAAAGTTATTGAGTGGAAACCACTGTTTTATTTTTAATAATGGTGTCCTTGACCTTGATCCCACCCACCCCATATGCAATCGCAAGCAAGGTCTAGATATAAGGTAATAAAGTTTCATTAAAATATCTCAATTTGTTCTCTAGGTATTGAGCGGAAACTGTTTGTTTATTTTTAGCAAGGGTGACCTTGACCTTGATCCCAGCCACCTCATATGCAATCCCAAGCGAGGTCTCAATATAAGGTATCTACAGATGAAGTTTCATTAAAATATCTCTGTGTTGTCAATTTTTTTTAGCAGAAACCGTTTTTCTATTTTTAGTATCGGTGACCTTGATCTTGACCACACCCACCCCATATGAAATCCCAAGCAAGGTTTCCACATAAGGTATCTATGAAAATTCAATAAAATGTCTCCATGCATTTTCAAGTTATTGAGTGGAAACTGTTTTTCTATTTTAAGTAACGGTGACCTTGACCCCATATGCCACCCAAGCGAGGTCTCAATATAAGGTATCTATGTACGAAGTTTCATTTAAATATCTCTATACGTTATCAAGTTATTGAATGGATACCGTTTTTCTATTTTTAGTAATGGTGACCTTGACCCCACCCACCCGATATGCAATCCCAAGTGAGGCCTCAGTATAAGGTATCTATGTATGAAGTTTCATTAAAATATCTTGATGCGTTATCAAGTTATTGAGTGGAAACCGTTTTTCTATTTTTAGTAACGGTGACCTTGACTTTGACCCCACCCACCCCATATGTAATCCCAAGCAAGGTCTCAATATCTATGTATGAAGTTTCATTACAATAGCTTAATCTGTTCTCGAGTTAGAGAGCGGAAACGAAAAGTTGACGCCGCCACACCTAAACCAGCCGAACGACTTACCCAAATCTAATAACCGAAATTACAATTTGGTTAATAAAAATAAAACTTTGCAGAAATTGTATTTAACTTAACTAGTGATGACCCTGGAGTAAACCAGCATGTACATTATACTATATTCCTTTTGCATCAAGAGCTTTCAAACAAAACAGTGTAAATGCCTTTCATAAATTAGAAACAGATTTTGGATCAATAAACACCATAAACGTTAGTTTCGTGTCATAGTTTCATCCTTTCTGTCAGATCTGCAACTGTCAGATTTTGTTTTCCCACATTCCATGGTCATGCGTTGCAATATCTATAATATTTATTCGAAGTTATATCTTTCATGTAACTTGCCTGCTAATCTTAGTTCAATATTTGCTACATTGCGTCATTGTAATGCTCTGTCGAATCTTTTAAATGCTGATATTATATAAAATATTGATCTTATATCACCAAAACTTCAAGACTTTATAAGAAAAATATGTTTATTTTCGGAATCAATACAATACAATCATTTACGATTTAATACCGAAAACATATATAGAATTTAAAATTTTAATTGTAAAGTTTTATGCAAAAATATTATCCTGTCAAAAATATTTCGTATATGGCGCGATTTCCATAATAATTGGACATCTTCGTAACAAATTTTAGAAATTCGGCATACAGAATTACCGCAATGCCCGTAATTACCGAAAACCCCAGCAATACATTTGTATTTTTTAGCAATATTATCTATTAAATGAATTATTAAAGAGAAAAAAGTGACGTAAAGTGAAATTTATGCATATGTTATTTATTTTAGGGTCCTATTGAGCTACGTCAATTATATAAAGGGATTTCGGAAACAACAGTCGGAATTATGCGAGTGCTCTCCCTTGTTTTCAGTTTCCCATTACCGATTGAAATCCCTTTCTTATTTTGGTTTTAAGTCATGTAAAATGCATTTTAAAAGCACAGAAATTTGGATACAAAATTTTAGATACTTTATATGTGTGCATAATAAATAAATAATTTTCGATTTATCCTTGTTGTTTATTAGTCGATAAACAACGACAATGCAAAAATTATTTCACATCTAACATGGTTTTACATATATTTTTGCAGTTGTAATGAGAAGTACATTTTATTAGGCTCCTATCAGAATCGGGACTACTTTTTGCGTTGTTTATTGGGTAGTTTAAAATGATAATTTTGTTCTTAGTTTTTTGTCTATAGAAAAACTAGCGAGTATCATGTTAGAATTTTATATAATCAATATGATGTGGTACATAAATTAATTAACGTGATTTTGGTAATAACAAGCGGAGTGGAGATTTCTGTACCATTATAGTCTTCCATCATTTACGGATCGGGATTTCAGTCAGTCGTAACCGGGAATGACTGCAGTTGCGATTGAATAAAAATACACATACTTCAGGGTGCAAATCTTATGAATATACAATGGATACCAATGATTTATTGAAAGTTTAAAACTCGTTGATGTTTATTAACAGGGATTTCGGTAAGTACGAGGGGAGTTATCTGTGATTGCTTTCTCAAGTTTTCAGCGTCCAGTTACCGAAATGGCTGATAATTTTTGTTTAAAGTAATGTTAAATGCATTTTTACCGAATTTCCATTTCACATCACATCATTCTGCTTCATTATGATGGTAAACATAGCATACTTTTAAACAATATGATGAAATAATGCTTTAGTAACACTTTAATCAATGCGTAAACGTTCAAAATAGGTAATATAAGACTATTTCATTAGTAACGACTAGTAAAGCTCAGCACATTAATGACCAAATTCCCAGTAAATAAAGAGGATATGAAAGTCCTACATGTTTGGCTCGAAAGACAATCACGAACCTTTTCACTTAGACATTATAAATACCATTTTTTCAACAAATTATTCATAATAATTAAGTTCATTGCCCAGACATACTGGGATTTCTGTGGGTTTCGGTAAGTACGGGAATTTTGGTATTTCTGCACACCAGTAATTTAACATCTAAGGGAAAGGACCGTGTATCGATTTCTGAAAGGAGATCGCCGGAAAATGGAGAGCATGTCCGTTTTCTTACGGCAATGGTGCCACCTATACAATATTTTTGGCAGGGCGATCCCTGCTGACATTTTCCAACTAAACATTTCAAATTCTATCTCTCTTCTCGTTCTTCTATTTCACTGATTTGTATAAAACTCAAACTTAAAGTATTTTTCTTCTAAAATCTTGAAATTTTAACAAGAAATGCTCAGTTTTCATATAAACTAGAATTGTCACATGAGTGATGGATATACACCCACAATATGGCCTTGTCACAAAACTATGGCATCCATTGGAAAGAAATGGACAGAGAGAGAATGCTTTAATTTGTGAATGGTCAACAGTGAATTTGGAAAAATTTAATTCCAATAGGAGCAATAACTCTGTCAACATTTAGTGGTTTGTAACCAAAGTTGAACTTGATCTGTAGATTTTTTTTTTTTTTTTTTTTTTTTTTTTTTCCTGTTTCAATGATTTTATTCATTTCATAATCTATATACACACAATTTACCAAGACATAAACATACATAGACTTATTTTACCATATGTAATGTGTATTAACTGTGTTATTAATATCAATACACAAACTGAATTACTCACTCAAAGTGGCTATACTTCCTTATACTTTTTTTATACTTTACTGGACTGGCATACTTAATTATGTATAACACAATTATAATAAGTGAATCTTAACAAAAAAGGTTTCTGATTTACAACACAATACACTTTAACTATGATCACAATGTTCAAACAACATAAAAACCAATTATGTGAAATTTGCTAGTTTCATTAACAATGGACATGAATAACAAAAATTGATTTTACACAAAGAGTTCAATTTTACAACACAATCAACTATGAATCAAATATTCAAACAACACAAAAAACTAACCAAGTAAACAAATTTTGCAAGTTTAATTTATAATGGGAGTTGCTATGTTCACAACAATTATTTTTGTTATTCTGTTATTGTTGATCTGTAGATTATGATGTTACACCTACATACCAAAAATAAGTCAAATATGTGAAGCCTTTCATGAGCTATTGTCCATGTTTTTTCAGGAATTCAAGTCAAAAAGGGGCCATAACTGTGTCAAACTTTAGTGGTTTGTAACCAAAGTCAAACTGGACATGTATGTTATGATGCTACGCATATGTACCAATAATTATTTTAAAATGTCAAGCCAGTGTTGAGTAACCGTCAGAAAACCATTTTTTACTAAATTTACGTCAAATAAAGGGCCATAACTCTGTCAAAATTTAGTGGGTTGTAACCAAAGTCGATTTTTACCCATATTTTATGATGCTACACATGTATATTAAGAACTATTTGAATATGTCAAGCCATTCTCGAGTTATCATCCGGAAATCATGTTTTTAGGTAATTTTAAGTCGAAAAGGGGCCATAACTCTGTCAAAATTTAGTGGTTTGTAACCAACGTCTTACTTGACCTGTATTCTATGATGTTACACAAGTGTACAAAAATTATTTGAATATGTCAAGCCTTTCTTGAGTTATCATCCGGAAACCATGTTTTTTTTAAGGAATTTTAAGTAGAAAAGGGGCCGTACCTCTGTCAAAATTTAGTGGTTTGTAACCAACATTGAACTTGACCTGTATTCTATGATGTAACACATGTGTACCAAACATTATTTGAATATGTCAAGCCTTTCTTGAGTTATCATCCGGAAACAAAAAACCAACTGACGGACAGACCGACGGACCGTCAAACCGACATGCCCACTCCTATATACACCCTCTAAACTTCGTTTGTGGGGGTATAATTAGGCTTTAGAAAGAAGGAACTTATGTCATGTTTGTAAATAAAGACGGTACTAAGCAGCGATGTACGAGATGACAGTTTGCAGTAAACACTAAAATAGTTTCAATGTACCATAAGGCACTTCAAAAAAACAAGAGGGTCATAAGGCCCTAGGTTGCCCACCTGAGGGGCTAAGGAACTACTGTTCTGAGCAATTTCATGAAGATTCAGCTAAAAATGTGGCCTCTAGAGTGTTCACAAGCTTGTGTTTCAATTTGGCCTGGTGACCTAGCTTTTGACCCCATGTGACCTGGTTTCGAATGTGTCTCAGATAACATTTGGACAAATGTTCTGAGCAAGTTTCATGAATAGTGGGTTATAAATGTGGCATCTCGAGTATTCACAAGCTTTTTTCTTAAATTTGTCCTGGTGACCTAGTTTGACCCGATATGAGCTAGTTTCAAACTCGTCCGAGGTCTCATTGAAACAAAGGTTCTGAGCAAGTTTCAAGAATATTGGGCAAACAATGTGACTTCATGAGTGTTTACAAGCTTTTTCTTCAATTTGCCCTAGTGACCTAGTTTTTGACCCCACATAAACCAGTTTTGAACTCATCTGAGGTAACATTGGGACAAATGTTCTGAACAAGTTTCTTGATGATTGGGCTATAAATGTGTTCACATGCTTTTTCTTCAATATGGCCTGGCGACCTATTTTTTTACCCCACGTGACCCAGTTTCGAACTCAACCGAGATATGATTGAAACAAATGTTCTGAGTGAGTTTCAAGAAGACTGGGTAAAAAATATGACTTCATGAGTGTTCAAAAGCTGTTTATTAAATTTGACCTAGTGACCTAGTTTTTGACCCCACATGACCCAGTTTCATACTTATGAGATATTATTAGAACAAAATTAATGTTCTATGCAAGTTTCATGAAGATTGGGCAATACATGTGGCCTCTAGAGTGTTAGCAAGCTTTTTAAAGTTGTCAATATAGCCATATAAGGAAAACTTCCCCACCCCATGATGGCCATGTTTTTCAACGGAGCGGAACCATTTTCATACTCGGCTAAGATATCATCAGAACATACAGTCAAAACGCGATACTACGAATAGTCAAGGGAGATACAGAATTGTTCGTTGTATCGCATCTTTCGTAGTATCGCATCTTTTAAAAATATAAGAGTTGTGCACTGCAGTGCGGCAAGTCTACATTTAGAATGAATAATAGTCACCATGAATTAATTATATGTTAATTTATTTTATTTCATAGTTTATTTTATTTCATAGTTTATAACAACATTTTAAAATAATACATACATGCAGAATGTATACAGACCCAAAACAAACACACCAGCCATTAAATATTCACATATCTAGACGTGCGTTTACATTCTAGTGTGATATTTTAGTTTACGGTATTAATGGCTGGGGCTTTGTTTATAACACCGTTGACCATGAGCGATATCCTTTCAACAAGAAGACTGCCTTGGGGTAGGTGTGAAAACGTTCTCGATAAGGTGCGAAAGTCTCAGCTGCAAACTTAATTCGTAGTATCGCATTAATTTTAAATGAAAATCTAATGATGGGGCCAGAAAATCAATTCGTAAAAGAGCATCTTTCATTCGATCGCGATTTCGTAGTATCGCATCTTTTTATAGTTACATATATAAGGATTTCGGACAGGACCTGCAGCCTTATTAATAGTATTCCGTCATTTCGTAGTATCGCGATTCGTTGTATCGCGTTTCGACTGTATGTTCTGAAACAAATTCATGTTGATTGGGCAAAAAATGTGACTTCCAGAGTGTTAACAAGCTTTTTCTTCAATCTGACCTAGTGACCTAGTTTCTGACCCCACATGACCAAGTTTCAAGCTCGGCGGAGATATCATTGGGACAAATGTTCTGACCAGTAAGGTGACACTCGGCAAAAATTTGTTCTGAAAATAAAATGGGGAAAAAGTGTGGGCTAGAGAGATGGCATTAAATTAATGATATAATATGCAGTGAAGCGGAACCATTTTCACAGGTTTGGTCGAGTTTAATCAAAATTGATCAAGAACTTTCGAAAATATGACAGGAATACAAAACTTAAATTCAAATTCTATTTTTAGCTCTAGTGGCCATTTTGTGCAGTGAGGCTAAACGATTTGAATACGTTTGGTAGAGGAAAAATTAACGAACTTTGGTGTGAAATCATTTGAAAATCTAGCCATAGGTCTAGAAGAAATTGGCCTATAGACACATTTCTATTTCTAGCTCTGGCGGCCATCTTGTGAAGTGAAGCGGAACCATTTTCACGGGTTTGGTAGAGGACCATCCAAAGAACATTTCTGTAAAGTTTCATGAAGATTGACCAAGAACTTATGAAAATATGACAGAAAAACAAAACTTAAATGCAAAGTCTATTTTTAACAATAGTGGCCATTTTGTGCAGTAAGGAAGAAAAATTTGAATAAGTTTGGTAGAGTGTGAAGATTGATCAAGAACTTTACAAACTATAACAGGAATGCAAAACTTTAACGCAAATTCTATTTTTAGCTCCAGTGGCCTTTTGTGCAGTGAGGCGAAACCATTGAATACATTTGGTAGAGGAACACTAAACGAACATTTGTGTAAAATTATTTGAAAATCTAGCCATAGGTTTAGAAGAAATTGGCGTTTAGAAATAATTCTATCTTTAGCTCTGGCGGCCATCTTGTACAATGAAGTGGAACCATTTTCACAGGTTTGGTAGAGGACCATCCCAGGAACATTTCTGTAAAGTTTCATAAAGATTGACCAAGAAAATTTGAAAATATGACAGGAATACGAAACTTTAACGCAAATTGTTAACGACAATGCCACGCCCGCACGCCCAACAGACCAATTTTCGCTTCTCTATACACTGAGATTTTTCATTAAAAATCCAGCTAATAAGTGCTATGAAAACAAAAATGCCAGCTGCATTGACAAGTGTTGGTTTTCCTTTCCAAAAATTGTTGATGCTTTATTGCAAAAATAATTCATATTTTCACTGTTATAAAAACATGAATTACAAAAAAGTTAAATTCTATAAATAGAGTACTTTAATGCTGATTGTATATCAATTTAAGGCACTTATATTAATTGTGAACATTCAAATTGATGGCCTTTTTACGTCAGCTTGCATAAATGACCATTTGTAACATGAGCAATTAATAAATCAATATTTAGAATTTAAAAAAAAAGCGATGCTTATGTTGTTATTAACACTTACAATTTTTCGTAAATCTGTAATTATTTACTTGTTTTAATAAGTCATTATATACTGCCAATAGAAAAAAGTAGGCGAAACAAGATTCTGTGTTTGAAAAACACACATGCCCCCGGTTGGTGCTGGGTAGCCCATTTCTTAGTCCAAATTAGGTCAAGGTCATAGTGTGGTTGGGTGATATGGGTGGATTGTGAAGGTCATAAGTAAAAACTGTGTAAATATCCAAGTATTGTTGTAACCGTTGTTGGTGCTAGATGAAACCGTAAAATCTAGTTAACAAATTGGCACTTTTGAATTATTATAAGTCCAAATTAGTTCAAGGTCAAGGTCAAAGTAAAGTTGGGTGATATGGGTGGATTGGGGATGGTCATAAGCAACAACTGTGTAAGTATCCAAGTGTTGTAGCTAGCGGTGTGGTGCTAGACGAAATAATAAAATCTTGTTAACCAAGAAACAGCCCATTTAAATTATACTAAGTCTAAATTAGGTCAAGGTCAAAGTGAGGTTGGGTGATATGGGTGAATTGGGAACGGTCATAAGTAACAACTGTGTAAATATCTAAGTCTTGTAGTAAGCAGTTGCTGGTGCTAGACGAAACGGTAAAATCTAGTTAGCCAAGAAATGGCACTCTTGAATTATTACAAGTCCAAATTAGGTCAAGTTCAAGGTCAAAGTGAGGTTGGGTAATATGGGTGGATAGGGAATGGTCATAAGCAACAACTTTGTAAGTATCAAAGTGTTGTAGTAAGCGGTTTTGGTGCTAGACAAAACGGTAAAATCTAATTAACCTTGTCACCTACGGAAAGACGAAGGAAGGACAGACAGGAAGATCACTATATGCCTCTTGCATCAAGATGCCAGGGGCATAAAAAATAAAAAATACTTCAATAAACAAGATCCTGTGTTTGATAAACACACACGACCCCGGTTGGTGCTGGCTAGCCCATTTCTTAGTCCAAATTAGGTCAAGATCAAGGTGAGGTTGAGTGACATGGTTGGATTGGGAACGGTCGTAATTAACAAGGCTTTGATAGTATTGCAAGCAATATGAGTCCCCTACCGGTGAAAACCCCTACTAATTAAACATTTTGCAATACCGTCAAATCGTCCTTTATCTGTAGATGTACAATGTTTCATATTCAAATCCCATTTGTCACTGCAGCATTAAGTTGTTGCTTTTTCTTTTTTAGTAACACTGACCAGACATTTGAGTTCCTTTTTAAGTTATTGCAGTACTAAACTGACAGAGAGCAATCATATAGTCCATTCTGTGTACCAAGTTTCATATGATCATATGTTCTTTTCAAATTATCACAATATAACGTTTATTTCTATTTTAAGTAACAGTCATGCGACCGTTGACCTCTGGTAAAAAATAAAGGCTCGTGTACAATCCTCACCTTGCTCTTTCTATGTATACAAAGTTTCATCAAAGTATCTTTGGTACTTTTTGAGTTATTGCAGGATCCAGGTTTTGGGGACGGGACAGACAGACAGAGTGAGACCGACGGATGAACAGACAGACAGACAGACGCACACAAACGGAAGGCAAACCCATAGTCCAGTCTGTGTACCAAGTTTCATGAAGTGTCATGATCATATCACTTTTCTATTTTTAGCAACAGTCACGTGACCTTTGACCTCTGGTGAAAAATAAAAGGTCATACATAGTTCTCACATTGCTGTTTCTATGTATACCAAGTTTCATCAAGTTTCATCAAAGTGTCTTCAGTACTATCCGAGTTATCACAGAATCCAGGTTTTGGGGACAGACAGACATACAGACGAACAGAGAGAACGACACACAGACTGTTGGCAAACTTATAGTTCAATCTCTGTACCAAGTTTCATGGTAAAATCTTATGAACTTTTCAAATTATAACAATATTTAGTTAATTTCTATTTTTAGTAACAGTCACGTGACCTTTGACCTCTGGTGAAAAATAAAAGGTCCTGCATAATCCTCACATTGCTGTTTATAAGTATACCAAGTTTCATCAAAATATCTTCAGTACTTATTGAGTTATCGCAGGATCCAGTTTGTTTTAGTTTATTTCTATTTTTAGCAACAGTCACATGACCTTTGACCTCTGGTGAAAAATAAAAGGTTGTGCATAATACTCACATTGCCTTTTATATATATACCAAGTTTCATTGAAGTATCTTTAGCACGTTTTGAGTTATCGCAGGAACAATATTTTGATGGACGGCGTGACGGACGGACGAAGGGCAAACCTATAATCCCCTCCGGTGAAACACCGGTAGGGGACTAAAAACTGTGTTAATATCCAAGTGTTGTAGTAAGCGGTGTTGGTGCTAGGTGAAAAGGTAAAATCTAGTTAACCAAGAAATGGCACTTTTGAATTATTACAAGTCCTAATTAGTTCAAGGTCAAGGTCAAAGTGAAGTTGAGTGATATGGGTGGATTGGAGATGGTCATAAGCAACAACTGTGTAAGTATCTAAGTGTTGTAGCAAGCGGTGTTGGTGCTAGACGAAATGGTAAAATCTAGTTAACCAAGACACAGCCCATTTGAATTATTCTAACCAAGACACAGCCCATTTCAATTATTCTAAGTGCAAATTAGGTCAAGGTCAAGGTGAAGTTGGGTGATATGGGTGAATTGGAAACGGTCATATGTACCAACTGTGTAAATATCTAACGATTCTGATATCATGCAATGCAATACAGATTTTCAAAGTTTTCAATATAGTCATATAAGGAAAACTGTCTGACCCATGGCGGCCATGATTTTTTAACGAAACAAAATAATTTGAAGGAATTTGGTAGAGGATCACCCAAAGAACATATGTGTGAAATTAGTTCAAAATCCAACCAGTGGTTTTCTGACAAGAAGACTTTGAAAATTTCAATATAGCCATATAAGGAAAACTGTCCCGCCCCCCTGGTGGCCATGTTTGTTCACAAATCAAAATGGTTTCACGGAATTTGGTAGAGGGTCATGCAAGGAACAATTCTGTGAAATTATTTTGAAATCTAGCCAGTGGTTTCACACAAGAAAATTGTCAAAATTTTCAATATAGATATATAAGGAGAACTGCCCCGCGCCATGGCGCTCATGTTTTTTTTTAACAAATCATAATGATTTCAAGGAATTTGGTAGATGGTAACCCAAGGAACATTTCTGCGAACATTTCTGTGAAATCATTTTGAAATCCAGCCAATAGTTTCAAACTGGAAGATTTTTAAAAGTTTTCAAAATAGCCATATAAGGAAAACTGCCCATCCCCCCGGCGGCCATGTCTTTTAACGAATCAAACAACAATAAAGGAATTTGGTAGAGGGTCACAAAGGAGCATTTCTGTGAAAACCACTTTGAAGACAATTTTTTAAGTTTTCCAGTTTTTAAGCTTTTCATTGCCATGGAGCCAGTTTTCAGTATATTCTAATAAATTGAAGGAATCTGATACAGGACCATCTCAGGAACATTCCTGCCAAGTTTGGTTAAAATCTGCCCAGTGGTTTCGGAGAAGACATTGTTTGAAGTAAAATGTTGACAACGGACGCTGGACACAGACTGACAACAATAGCTAAAAATACATGAAGAGCTTATGATTGGATACTACCATCTTCTTTTCACATACCGGTATATGTTTGAATATAATTTATTAACAACAGTACACAGACCGATTTGATGTCAGTTCAACTTTGGATATCAGTGATTGACATATTGTTCTGTATTGTTGTTTTCAAAAATGTTTTAAATGTTTTCCCAACAAAGTCTATAAGCAATAATAAACCCTTCAGGGTTCGAATCTGGTACATACAGTGACACTCTAGTTACTACACTCTACGAAAACTTCCTAAATGTCATCATAATGGCACCATATAAATGTATCAAACCAAGTAGAGTATTCTGGCTTTGCGGGCCCGTCTAGCTCAGTTGGTAGAGCGCTAAACTCTCAATCAAGGGTTCGTGAGTTCGAGCCCCAGCCCAGCCACATTACTTGTTGGGATTGGTCGTGAAATAATTTCTATGTCCATTCTCCCCCTACCTCTGCTTCAAGTAGGGCAGTTGTCATTTACTGGCACAAGTATGTGCACTTGGTACTAGTAAACCACTTACATCGGCTAAGTTTGTCCTGAAAAAGTGTGACTATGTTAACTGACCCCAATTATATCACTGAAATACCGGTAAATATGGTGAACATTCAAAACAAACAAACTTTCCAAATGTACTCTAACGAGAAGGGAAATGTTATATAGGAATACGCGTTGTTAACATTAAGAACCATTCACCTACCAACATTGTCAGATTAAATTATAAATAACTATACAACCTATTAGTTGATTTGTGTAAAACCTTACATATAATCATACCAATTTTGAGCCAAAACAGTGTAGAAGTATTTTTCAATAAAGTAGAAATAATAAATCAGCTTCAAAAATCATGTAAGGTAATTACTTGAATTTCCTAACTTTAGCTATTTATTGTTGTTTACATCTTTTTCCTGAAGACAGTGGAAAATTTTACTGCTGCACACATAGCCAAAATACAGGTCAGAAGCAGGCTTATACATGGATTACTATGTGTAATGATGCTGATCTAAAATAGATGTATCATGTTGACTCACAGTGATGTATGATTTTACTGATAAAAAGACCACTATCTGGGTTACATCTGTGATTAAAGGGAAATAACAGATTTATGGCACTTATCTTCTTGATACTGCATTTACCTCCCTTTACCAGGTGAGTTATTCAGGAATATATGTATTTGGGGCAAAAAAGGGACAATAACTCGAGTGTTCCTGGACCAATCGTGCCCATTATCGAAACCATCCAAGATTTTATGCTCATACACAAACTGTGCAAGTTTGGTCAAGATTGAATAAAAAACGTAGTCTTTATTGTGATAACGGTCCAAATTGTTGACGGCATATGGACGACGGACGACGCCAGAGAGGTCCCCTATTCCAATAGCTCACCGAGCACTTGGTGCTCAGGTGAGCTAAAAAATGGGTAGGGTTGTCAATGCCAATTTGTAAATTGTAAAAAGAAATGTCTAAACAGTTTAATTTAATGTGTAAACAATAAAAATAATTAGGATTTTTAATGGAAATGAAGGTATTTATTAATTTCATATAAATGTGGGTTCTCACGTTGATTTACAAAAGCGGAACATCAAATTAAAAATAATTTCATCAATAATATTTTGTTGAACAGCTACATATTTATTAATGACAATTACATATCTCCGTGACCAAATCGTGTTAGGTTGGAAAAATGTGCGAAATTAAAATGTGCAAAATATTTCTTAACGCTAGCAACGTCATGAAATACTCGAGGAAAACGTGCGTGAAACGCGCATACTATTTCCTGACGCCAGACACGTCACGATATATTCGTGCAAATCATGTGTACAGCTGCTTGTAAACGCTGGTACATGTATACTATTTACCACAACCGTGTCCTGTATCAAGATCACGTTATAACAGACAATGTGCCGTAATGTCAATGTAATGTATTTTTTAACTTAACGTCGGTTAGCGAGAGATCGTTCGGGTTCTGACTAAAGCATTTTAAAATCAATTAAGCAGTCCAAAAAATCGGTAAATAGACATTGGAATACGTATCAACATTCAAACACAGAATTAATGTGTTTCTCGTAGTATGATGAATTGTAAATTCATTTGATTAATTGTAGTTACCTATTCCACAGCTGTATACAACTATCGAAATATCGTTGACGGTTCGATTACCAATAAATTTTATGAACAGTGCAACACTGTACTTTGTAATGAAATGCATGTTTTCCATTTTTGTTTTTAAGTATCTAATAAGTTTCCAGTCACATATTTTACTTTTATATTGAAATACTGACTTATAGAAGTTAAATATACATGTTTTCGGACGTTTCATTCTGGACGTATGTTTGTATATAGCAAATACAATCCAATGCATTTGATTATATTTATACAAGGTATAGTTAAAACTGTTAAATTTAAATGCTATTGATAATATTTGGGGGTTATAATTACAGATATTTCTTTTAATAAATATATTGCAGTTTCTTATAAACAACTTCAAATAAATTTGCTTTAAAATAGGATTGTATGTTGTATAAAAAGAATAAGGAATATTCTTTTAAACATTAATTTTGCTTTATATCTAAAATGAAAATGATGCTGAGGATGAGGATGAACGTGTTTGGATGAGAGGAGAACTGAAGGAGATTAACAAAAAACTAAGTAACGTGCTCACAAAGAATGATAGTGGGCTAAAACGTATGATGAGAGAAGTTAATGAGATGAAAGATGATCTATTAAAATCAGTGATCCATAAAATTGAGAGACTAGAAAGCAGCACTTTTGAAAAACAGCAAGAAAACGATAAGCTTGTCGGAGAAGTTCAACGATTAGAAGAAAAATTGAATGATGTAAAGGAGGAGAAACAGCAGTTACAAATGAAAATGATCAAGCATCAATTAGCCAATGAAGAAAAATGTAATGAACTGGAACAGTACAGTAGACGCAACAACATAAGACTGTCTGGGTGTGAAGATAAAGACAAAGAAACAGCTGAAGAATAAGTGAATGTAGTATTGAAAACGTTGAACGAGAAGATCCCAACTATCAAACTAGTTAAAGAAGACATTGACATTGCACACAGAATAGGAAAGTTTGACTGAACCAAGAGGAGTTTCGAAGTGTCGTTAATGAGGACCTCACTATACTGAACCAAGAGGTGTTTCGAAGTGTCGTTAATGAGGACCTCACTAGACTGAACCAAGAGGTGTTTCGAAGTGTCGTTAATGAGGACCTCACTAGACTGAACCAAGAGGTGTTTCGAAGTGTCGTTAATGAGGACCTCACTAGACTGAACCAAGAGGTGTTTCGAAGTGTCGTTAATGAGGACCTCACTAGACTGAACCAAGAGGTGTTTCGAAGTGTCGTTAATGAGGACCTCACTAGACTGAACCAAGAGGTGTTTCGAAGTGTCGTTAATGAGGACCTCACTAGACTGAACCAAGAGGTGTTTTGAAGTGTACGGCTGAAGAAGAAAGGCTATGTATCATCAGCCTGGACCCATGAAGGCAGCATCAAATACAGAGATCACCAAGACCACATACATACTCTGTATTTCTCCAACTACAATACTGGTTGGAATTACCGTGGTCTTAGAATTCCAACAACCGCGAAATGATTTTTTTTTAAGTGCAACATATAAGAACTGAACAGGGAGCGTTAATTTCGAATTTTCAAAAAGTATTATAGACTCAAAATTATGTGTGTTTTTTCTCAGTTCAAATCTATATAGATTATGTATATGTATGAAATTTTTTTCTCAGTATACACTGATTTATCACTAATCTGTTATATCGATTTTCCTTGTGAAACGGTGATTACATTACTATGTATGATCACGATCAAATTACATTTCGAAAATTATTGCGATTTTAAGAGATCTGTTTCACTTGAAAAAAACATGTTTCATTTACTATCTTTTATGCTAACACCTTAAAATAAACCACAGTTTTGTGTGGTTTTGTAAAAATAAATAGGCATATAAAACTATTTTAAATTATTGTCTCTTACACATTAGTTTGTTTTTGTATTGTGTATGCCAAGTTGTGACGTTGAATCTGCATGATTGAAATATAATTGATATATGTATCATTTGGTGAACTAGTTACACATAGATCTAATTCAGTCTGGGTCGGAATTAAAATAGTGTTATCTATATAAGCACCTTTATTGTGTACATTTTCGAATTTTTTTTCTCTAAAATAGTGAGATTTCTTATAGTGAGGTTATGTTCCAGAATAATAAATTTATACAATTTAAAGCTTATTTTATCAGCTCAAGTTCATATTATTAAGATATCAAGTAAAATAATCTAAATAAGTACCTGGATAATAGTAAAACTTCACTTCTGCAAGTATTATAACGAAAATCCTTTTTTATCCATAACCACGTAAAAATCATAGAAAAATTTGAAAAATGGGTCGCTCACATTTATATATATATAAATATGTTTAATAAGGGTACAATTAAAACAATACATTACAGTTTTTATTTTCGCCTATTCAAAAGGAATATTTTTAGAACATCAACTTACTGGAGGTTGTCTGACTGTTTCATTGTAAAATTGTCTACATTTAAATGGAAACAGTAATATTATCATCGAATGTTAAAGGTTTAGGTAATACAAAAAAGCGACTTCAAGTATTCGATTGGTTAAAAAATAAAGATTTTGCATTGTATATTTTGCAAGAAACACATTCAACCAATAGCATCGTTATGGACGCGCGAGTGGAACGGTCAAGCTTTTTTTAGTGGTACGAAATCAAACAGTGAAGGGGTAGCAATTCTTATCAATCCAAAAAAAAACAGTTTAAGTTTTAAAACACGATGATATTATTCCAGGCGGTCTACATGCTTTAAAATTAGAAATTAATGAAAACATTTTCACACTTATTAATCTGTATGGACCAAATATTGATGACACGCGCATTTTTACAAGAATTGATGACAATGTTTTGATTGGAGGCGATTTTAATACAGTTTTAAATGCTAACTTTGACAAGAAAAACGGTCAAACGACACACACACACAATGCAGAGAAAACATATATAACATCATAAACAAAAATAATTTGAAAGATATCTGGAGAATGCATAATCCTAATAAACGTCAATTTACATGGCACTCCAATGTGGCGTCGGAAACGATTTGGCCGCCATTTTGTTTCGCTTCTACTCATATGTTAAACCGTCAATGATTTATTGGAAAATACAGACATAAAACGGTAAGTTCATTGTGCTTTTTTTATTTCATCATTTAGAAATGAAGTTCATGTACATTAGAAGAATTTATCTTCTAATTTTATAATCGACTGTCAACAACTATTGCTCATTAAAATGTGTGAAATATATCGCTTTTGGGTTTTTGGACTCCATTTTGACTCTTTGCATGATGTCACTCATCAACAATTTCTCGCGAGATTTCGCAAGTACTGGAAAAGCCGGTGACGTCATGGGATAGTCTGCATCCGTGCGCACATAGCAGTGTAAAAAAAGTTGAATTTTTTTTACATTTACGCTTAAAAATTCATAAAAATTCATAAAAATTGGTTGCTGTTGGTGGAAAAACAGGTATTTTTTCCATTTATCATGGTTGTGGCATTGATTTCTTGTCATAAATTTAAATATGAACAATAACAATAATATCAATACTGCATATAACCTATCTAACTTGTTTGATAGTTATACTGGAGTAAAACAGGGCGAGCCCCTGTCTCCATTGTTATTTATTATATGATTACTTATACCATGATGACATAGACTGTGTAATCATTGATAATATGAAACTGTTTATTCTGTTGTTTGCAGACGATACTGTACTTATGTCTTACTCGGCTACAGGGCTTCAGCGTCTGTTAGACCGACTGCATGAATATTGTAATGAATGGGGTATATCCGTAAATATTAGCAAAACAGTGGCAATGGTTTTTAATAAAGGCAATAGGGTCAAAAACATTGATGTTAGATATAATCATAATAAGTTAGAAGTAGTAAATAAGTTTACTTATCTCGGTGTTACGTTCTCGTCAAATGGTAGTTTCTCTAGAGCTCAAGAAGCTTTGTCGCAGCAGGCGTCTAGAGCTTTGTTTTCTCTTAATAATCTCTTTTCCAAAATATCATTTAGTTTAGCTGATAAACTTTCTATTTTTGACTCAATGATTTTGCCTATTTTGACATACGGCACGGAGGTATGGGGGTTTCATCCTAGTCCTGATGTCGAAAAAGTTCATCTGAAATTCTTAAAACAGCTATTATCTGTCCGTCCACAAACTACTACAGCAGCAGTATATGGCGAATTGGGTCGATTTCCTATAGAAGTTACGAAAAAGATACGTATCATCAAATACTGGTTTAAATTAAAACAGAACCCAGACTCGATTCCTTATAAATTACTTATGCAATTTAATGACACTGAGTCATATGTAACCAAATGCTCCATGAATTAGGATTACCATATATGTACTACAAATTAGATTTAACTATAAGTGATGTTAACTGTATTTGCCAACGTATAAAAGATATAAGTTTACAACATTGGGCTAGTGATATTAGCCGTCTTCCTAAGCTTGAAAGCTATCGCATATTTAAAGACAACTTAGAGTTTGAGAAGTATTTAGATGTTGTTGTTAATGATAAGGATAGAGTGTCAATGTCAAGGTTTCGTTGTTCAGCGCATAAACTATTAATTGAAGAAGGCAGATTTAGAAATATATCTAGAAATGAAAGAATTTGTACTAAGTGTAATATGAATGTCATTGAAAACGAATATCACTTTTTATTAGTATGTCCATATTATAGAGAACTAAGAAATCAATACTTCCCTAAATATTATCAAAGGTGGCCCTCCTTGTCAAAATTTAAAATTTTATTATCAACCAAGAATTCAAAGACTACCATTAACCTCGGAAAATTTATCCGCCTAGCATTTGAGTCACGAAATAATAATGCGTAATATAATGCGTCTAATAGTAACACTTATTATTCCAGTAAATAGTTATACATTGTGATTGTTGTGAAAATTATAAATTGTTTAATAAGATCACGAATTTGTACCGTTATTTTGTTCATAATATTGTGTTTTACAGCTGAATCATAAGGTCTATACTTTACTGCCATTCTTCTAATTGAATTGTCAGATTTGAAAATATTACATATATATTGTGATTTTGGACATTTTAATATTTGTTCTCTTTAGATTACAGTATTAAAAAGTTATTACATTATTATTACTAAACTTTGGGTAAGTTGTGAAAATATATTTCCTTCCAGATCACCTATAATTTCGTTTCGTATAGATGATCCTCAGGGAGGGATTTCGAACTAAGTCTTACTTTTTATTTCATTAGTAAATTATTAATTTATTATCAATTCTAAGTACCTATCCTTCAAGATTATCTATCCATTAATTTAGGTAATCTACCAGAGGGATATGTACCCTAAATTAATTTTTAAAAAATATATAAAAAAAATATATATATAAAAAAAAATAAAAAATAAAAATTAAATAATAAAAAATATAAAAATAATATAAATAAACTTTGTTGTTGTTGTTGTTGCCAGTACGATTTTTAAATGTAGTTTAGCGTGTAAGTAGTTTCAGTATAGAGTTTCCATTAAAAACATTGAACAATTACTTTTTAACATTTTAGAATAACATATGATTACTTCTGAAAAACTGACTTTGCCATACAGAACACCGATTATTGACAACTGAGTGACACGAGTGTATTACCTACCTAATTTGTTTGGAATATTATTTATGAGTTTCTCATATCCGCTTTGTAACATACTTTTCATCTTGATTTACACTGTTATTATTTTCATCATGTTCTTTCTTGATTGTTTTGGTTATGTACAATGGTATATACCAATAAAGTTGACTTGACTTGACTTGACTTGTCATAAATCGATAGATTAGCCATTTTTCGATGTAAAACGACTATAAACAAAACTGCATATTTGCTGCGCATGTCATTGCGCGGGTAATTTTGAGGTTAAGGTCCATTAAAAACGAAACCGCCAGTCATCCGAAATTTGTCCGGAAGTGTATTTTAGTATTCTGATATGTAAATAAAAGCGATTTACTTTCATTTAATTCGTCTTATTAATGAACAAACAAGGCCAGGTCATTATTGTTTAAACATATATATGAATAAATAATGTTAGTTGTGTTACTTCTTTTGTATTTTATGGGTTAAAACAGCATTTTCTTTTCTATTTTGAAGTAAATAAAAATTGAAAATCACGATTGTTAAGTCATACAATAAATTGAATAATAGTGTGAAGTGTTATCATTGTGAATTTGTGTGCAGCATTGCATGTCAAAATCTGTTAATATGTTTATGTTTAAATTGTTCTTTTTAAAAGGATTTTGTTTATTCTTTAGACTAGTCTAGTTTAGTTTAATTTTGTTTAGTTTGTTTTCTTGTTGTTTTACACAGGTTGACAGTTCCAGTTGACAGTTAACAGCCATTGATGATTGACCAAGCACATAACTGTTCATGGTACAATAAATCATGTAAGTATTGTTTTGTATCATTTATTTGATTTTTCAGATACATCGTACACCATGGATACTGCCGAAAAACCCAGCAATCAGTATCTTGTTGAGTTAATAAAAAACGAATCTGTAAATGTAGCCTGCAAGTATTAATATGACATTGGCTGCAAGGTGCAGTACACAAAGATTTGTCAAGATTGTACCAAAAATACCAGCACCTCAACAAGAGCAAAAGCAGAGTAAAGGGTCAACAATATCTAGAGAGATATCTACCAGTTTCCTGACTCAGCATCAACTGACACGAATGATGACAATCCATCAATTGTACATCAATCTCCGTTTGTGTCTATGGATGATCCTTGTTTGCAAGCTACTGTCAATAAGTCTGTCTGTGAAAAACTTGTATCTGAAGTATCTGATTTGAAATCACATAACAATGAATTGCAGATAGAACTTGATCTAGTGATTAAAAAGAATGATGACCTTAATGAACGGACTGCTAACCGAGAAATGTACTGGCGTGAACAAGCATTGAAACTAGATGAAACTAGTAATATTGACAATACAAATAATGATATAAAAACTGAAATATGTGACTTGAAAGCTGAGTTAAAATGTAGAAAGACTGATATTAAACAGCTACAAACACAAATAAATGAATTGAATACTGAAATAGAACATTTACAATTCATACAGGATGCTGAGTTCTTTGATGAAACAAGCAATACATATATTCCTGAATTACATGCTTGTGTCTATGCTCTGTTGAATTACCAAGTTTCTTGTGAAAATGTTTCAAATGTTATAAATGCTGTTTGTCAGCAAAAACAAATAAATTACCAACATCTCGAACAGTTAATAACTGGTAAATAGAACGCTCTGTCATAGCTAGGCGACAAATATCAGAAACACCAGATAATATTCATACAACACTTCACACCGACGAAGCATCTAAGTATGGCCAAAAATGGGGGGCATTTGGTACAAGAGATTCAGAGGGAAATTATCATCTGTTGAGGCTTCGTGATATGGCAACTACATCATCACATGACACAATGGAGACATTTAAAGAAATTCTCTCTGATATTGACTGTGTTAGTAAAACTGAACAAGTGATTTCTGCAAAAATACTAACTAACATAAAAAATACCATGAGTGATCGCGCAGCAACTGAAACAAAATTTAATACAATGCTCAAAGAAATAATAATATGTTCCTGTTTCAGTTGTTCATTCTAGTTTTTTTGCTAAATTACAGTAATTTATATTAAATGCCCGCGAAATAGTTTCGGACACTACTGAGTTTTTCTCTTACCCATTTCACTGTACATAATGATTGAGAATTAGGATATTTTAAAATAAACAACAGTCTTCTGTTAAATGCACAATATCAGTCGTTAATAAAAATGTCATCCAAAGAAATGTTAGACCATAATAAACATTCAAATCCAAATATTAAATGGGAATTAGTAAAAGAAAATATCAGAAATGTAACCATACAATTTGCTTGTCAAAAGAAAAAAGAGGATAATCTGCAAGAAATAACACTAATTAAAGAAATCGAACACTTCAACAAGAATTAATAGATAGTGATAACATAGACAAAACAGAAGAATTACCGAGCAAGAAAATGTTGTTGGATAATATACGAGATAAAAAAATTAATGGAATTTTATTAAGGTCAAAAGCTCTTTACGTTGAAAGCAACGAAAAAAATAGTGTATATTTCGCAAATCTAGAAAAAAAAAACATGCTGAAAGAAAATAATTAAATGCTTTAAAATTAACGACACATTTATTACAAATCAAAATGAAATTTTAACCGAAGAAGAAACATTTTATAAATCAATTTACCAAAAACAAAATAATAACGTATCAAACATAGATCTTTTTAACATACCGATAAATCACCTTAATGAAAACAACAAAAATGTGTGAAGGTATTTTATCTGAAGAAGAATGTCATAGTGCCTTAAAGCAAATGAACAACGATAAGAGTCCAGGATCAGAAGGATTTACAGTAGAGTTCTATGAAACATTTTGGGAAGACATTAAAGAAACATTTATGGAATCAATAAACTACTCGTTCGTGAATAGTAATTTAACTGATCTTCAAAAACAAAGCATCATATCGTTAATCCCTAAACAAGACAAAGACACTACTATTTAACAAACTGGCGACCAATATCATTACTTAATGTAGACTATAAAATAGCTACAAAAGCCATTGCAAATAGAATAAAGAAAGTTATATCCTCTATAATAGCTCCATCACAAACTGGCGACCAATATCATTACTTAATGTAGACTATAAAATAGCTACAAAAGCCATTGCAAACAGAATAAAGAAAGTCATATCCTCTATAATACCACCATCACAAACTGGCGACCAATATCATTACTTAATGTAGACTATAACATAGCTACAAAAGCCATTTCAAATAGAATAAAGCAATTTATACCCTCTATAATAGCAACATCACAAACTGGCGACCAATATCATTACTTAATGTAGACTATAAAATAGCTACAAAAGCCATTGCAAATAGAACAAAGAAAGTTATATCCTCTATAATAGCACCATCACAAACTGGCGACCAATATCATTACTTAATGTAGACTATAAAATAGCTACAAAAGCCATTTCAAATAGAATAAAGCAATTTATACCCTCTATAATAGCAACATCACAAACTGGCGACCAATATCATTACTTAAGGTAGACTATAAAATAGCTACAAAAGCCATTGCAAATAGAATAAAGAAAGTTATATCCTCTATAATAGCACCATCACAAACTGGCGACCAATATCATTACTTAATGTAGACTATAAAATAGCTACAAAAGCCATTGCAAATAGAATAAAGAAAGTCATATCCTCTATAATAGCACCATCACAAACTGGCGACCAATATCATTACTTAATGTAGACTATAAAATAGCTACAAAAGCCATTGCAAATAGAATAAAGAAAGTTATACCCTTTATAATAGCACCATCACAAACTGGCGACCAATATCATTACTTAATGTAGACTATAAAATAGCTACAAAAGCCATTGCAAATAGAATAAAGAAAGTCATATCCTCTATAATAGCACCATCACAAACTGGCGACCAATATCATTACTTAATGTAGACTATAAAATAGCTACAAAAGCCATTGCAAATAGACTAAAGAAAGTTATATCCTCTATAATAGCACCATCACAAACTGGCGACCATTATCATGACTTAATGTAGACTATAAAATAGCTACAAAAGCCATTGCAAATAGAATAAAGAAAGTTATATCCTCTATATCACAAACTGGTTTTATAAAAGGCCGATATATTGGCGAGAATGTCAGATTAATTTTTGAAATATTAGAATACCTTGAAAACAAAAAAATGCCCCGTCTTTTATTTTTTTCTGATTTTGAAAAGGCCTATGCTACTTTGAATCATGAATTTATGTTCAAATGTTTAACATACTTTAATTTCGCAGATGATCTAATTCGCTATGTTAAACTTTTTATCATGATATTAATAGTGTTATAATAAACAATGGTCATATGTCTGAGTTTTAAAATACAAAATGGCGTTCGGCAGGGCTGTCCACTCTCATCATCTGTTTGTAATCTGTATTGAATTGCTATCTAATTATATTGAAAAAGACAAGACAATTATAGGCATAAACATAAATGGTGTAGAATTGAAACAGTCACTCTTTGCAGACGATGCTACCTTTTGTAACAACGGTTCGCAAGACTCCTTTGAAAATCTCATAAAGACAATAACACAATTTGGGCATACCTCTCGACTAAACCTTAACATTTCAAAATCAAGAATCTTAAGGGCAGGGCTTTCAAATAATACAACAATCGAGTTTTGTCAGAATCACAAATTCATCTGAACTTCTGAGTCTGTTGGAAGATTAAATTTTTAAAAATTGTAAAATAAAAAACATGTCCCTAAACTTAGAACCCAAAGTAAATGCATTCAGCAATTGCCTTAAACAATGGCAACATAGGAAACTGACTTTTACTTGGAAAGATTACAGTAAGGCCACAACAAATTGATCAGTTGTTCTACGGATTTTGTCCAAAAAAATTGGAGCGAGCGAGCGAAATAAAAATAAAAATATTTTTTTTCCATTTTCGATAAAATCAGAGGCGAGCGAAAAGCGCAAAATAAAAAAAATAATGTCTTGTCCATATTAATTGAAAATTTATGCCAAACGCCAGCATAACTTAATATATTGCCAATAAATTCCTCTAAATCCACTCTGGTCCATTGTTTTGTAAAAATAAACATATATGTAATAAATAAACAACAAATTTCTCCAATTCTTTTTTGACCATGTCCTGCCAAGGGTTTTGCACAATAAGTCTTCAATAGTGATTCTGCTTATTCACACCCAGTAGTAAATACTTAATTTAACTTCAAGAAAGTAGACCTTTCACAAGATAATTGTCAGTATCAAAGTAGATATTAGAAACACCAAGTCTTTCACTTCCAAAAGTTTAATAACATGAAATGACATATGATCAACACAAAACAATTAGAAATGGCTAGTATCAGTTCTGTATCTCAAGGTATTAAACAAAACTCTATAATCTGTTACTTTGACTAGTATTAGTTATGTATATTAGACATATCTTTCTCACAATAGAACTATTAGAAATGACTAGTATCAGTTCTGTATCTTAACATAAAGCACATACTTATCTCACAATAGAACAATTAGAAATGACTAGTATCATTCTGTTTCTTAACATAAAGCACATACCTATCTCACAATAGAACAACTAGAAATGACTAGTATCATTCTGTTTCTTAACGTAAAACACATACCTATCTCACAATAGAACAATTAGAAATGACTAGTATCATTCTGTTTCTTAACATAAAACACATACCTATCTCACAATAGAACAATTAGAAATGACTAGTATCAGTTCTGTATCTTAACATAAAACACATACTTATCTCACAATAGAACAATTAGAAATGACTAGTATCATTCTGTATCTTAACATAAAACACATACCTATCTCACAATAGAACAATTAGAAATGACTAGTATCATTCTGTATCTTAACATAAAGCACATACCTATCTCACAATAGAACAATTAGAAATGACTAGTATCAGTTCTGTATCTTAACATAAAGCACATACATATCTCACAATTGAACAATTAGAAATGACTAGTATCAGTTCTGTATCTTAACATAAAACACATACCTATCTCACAATAGAACAATAAGAAATTACTAGTATCAGTTCTGTATCTTAACATAAAACACATACCTATCTCACAAGAGAACAATTAGAAATGACTAGTATCATTCTGTATCTTAACATAAAGCACATACCTATCTCACAATAGAACAATTAGAAATGACTAGTATCAGTTCTGTATCTTAACATAAAGCACATACTTATCTCACAATAGAACAATTAGAAATGACTAGTATCAGTTCTGTATCTTAACATAAAGCACATACCTATCTCACAATAGAACAATTAGAAATGACTAGTATCAGTTCTGTATCTTAACATAAAACACATACCCATCTCACAATAGAACAATTAGAAATGACTAGTATCATTCTGTTTCTTAACATAAAGCACATACCTATCTCACAATAGAACAATTAGAAATGACTAGTATCAGTTCTGTTTCTTAACATAAAACACATACCTATCTCACAATAGAACAATTAGAAATGACTAGTATCATTCTGTTTCTTAACATAAAACACATACCTATCTCACAATAGAACAATTAGAAATGACTAGTATCAGTTCTGTATCTTAACATAAAACACATACTTATCTCACAATAGAACAATTAGAAATGACTAGTATCATTCTGTATCTGAACATAAAGCACATACCTATCTCACAATAGAACAATTAGAAATGACTAGTATCAATTCTGTATCTTAACATAAAGCACATACTTATCTCACAATAGAACAATTAGAAATGACTAGTATCAGTTCTGTATCTTAACATAAAGCACATACCTATCTCACAATAGAACAATTAGAAATGACTAGTATCATTCTGTTTCTTAACATAAAGCACATACCTATCTCACAATAGAACAATTAGAAATGACTAGTATCATTCTGTATCTTAACATAAAGCACATACTTATCTCACAATAGAACAATCAGAAATGACTAGTATCATTCTGTATCTTAACATAAAGCACATACTTATCTCACAATAGAACAATTAGAAATGACTAGTATCATTCTGTATCTTAACATAAAGCACATACTTATCTCACAATAGAACAATTAGAAATGACTAGTATCAGTTCTGTATCTTAACATAAAACACGTACCTATCTCACAATAGAACAATATGAAATTACTAGTATCAGTTCTGTATCTGAACATAAAACACATACCTATCTCACAATAGAACAATTAGAAATGACTAGTATCATTCTGTATCTTAACATAAAGCACATACCTATCTCACAATAGAACAATTAGAAATGACTAGTATCAGATCTGTATATTAACATAAAACACATACCTATCTCACAATAGAACAATTAGAAATGACTAGTATCAGTTCTGTATCTTAACATAAAGCACATACCTATCTCACAATAGAACAATTAGAAATGCCTAGTATCATTCTGTTTCTTAACATAAAGCACATACCTATCTCACAATAGAACAATTAATAGAACAATTAGAAATGACTAGTATCAGTTCTGTTTCTTAACATAAAGCACATACCTATCTCACAATAGAACAATTAGAAATGACTAGTATCAGTTCTGTATCTTAACATAAAGCACATACCTATCTCACAATAGAACAATTAGAAATGACTAGTATCAGTTCTGTATATTAACATAAAACACATACCTATCTCACAATAGAACAATTAGAAATGACTAGTATCAGTTCTGTATCTTAACATAAAGCACATACCTATCTCACAATAGAACAATTAGAAATGACTAGTATCATTCTGTTTCTTAACATAAAACACATACCTATCTCACAATAGAACAATTAGAAATGACTAGTATCAGTTCTGTATCTTAACATAAAACACATACCTATCTCACAATAGAACAATTAGAAATGACTAGTATCATTCTGTTTCTTAACATAAAACACATACCTATCTCACAATAGAACAATTAGAAATGACTAGTATCAGTTCTGTTTCTTAACATAAAGCACATACCTATCTCACAATAGAACAATTAGAAATGACTAGTTTTTTTCTTAACATAAAGCACATACCTATCTCACAATAGAACAATTAGAAATGCCTAGTATCATTCTGTTTCTTAACATAAAGCACATACCTATCTCACAATAGAACAATTAGAAATGACTAGTATCAGTTCTGTTTCTTAACATAAAGCACATACCTATCTCACAATAGAACAATTAGAAATGACTAGTATCAGTTCTGTATCTTAACATAAAGCACATACCTATCTCACAATAGAACAATTAGAAATGACTAGTATCAGTTCTGTATATTAACATAAAACACATACCTATCTCACAATAGAACAATTAGAAATGACTAGTATCAGTTCTGTATCTTAACATAAAGCACATACCTATCTCACAATAGAACAATTAGAAATGACTAGTATCATTCTGTTTCTTAACATAAAACACATACCTATCTCACAATAGAACAATTAGAAATGACTAGTATCAGTTCTGTATCTTAACATAAAACACATACCTATCTCACAATAGAACAATTAGAAATGACTAGTATCATTCTGTTTCTTAACATAAAACACATACCTATCTCACAATAGAACAATTAGAAATGACTAGTATCAGTTCTGTTTCTTAACATAAAACACATACCAATCTCACAATAGAACAATTAGAAATGACTAGTATCATTCTGTTTCTTAACATAAAACACATACCTATCTCACAATAGAACAATTAGAAATGACTAGTATCATTCTGTTTCTTAACATAAAACACATACCTATCTCACAATAGAACAATTAGAAAAGACTAGTATCAGTTCTGTTTCTTAACATAAAGCACATACCTATCTCACAATAGAACAATTAGAAATGACTAGTATCATTCTGTTTCTTAACATAAAACACATACCTATCTCACAATAGAACAATTAGAAATGACTAGTATCATTCTGTTTCTTAACATAAAACACATACCTATCTCAAAATAGAACAATTAGAAATGACTAGTATCAGTTCTGTTTCTTAACATAAAGCACATACCTATCTCACAATAGAACAATTAGAAATGACTAGTATCAGTTCTGTTTCTTAACATAAAGCACATACCTATCTCACAATAGAACAATTAGAAATGACTAGTATCAGTTCTGTATCTTAACATAAAACACATACCTATCTCACAATAGAACAATTAGAAATGACTAGTATCAGTTCTGTATCTTAACATAAAACACATACCTATCTCACAATAGAACAATTAGAAATGACTAGTATCAGTTCTGTATCTTAACATAAAACACATACCTATCTCACAATAGAACAATTAGAAATGACTAGTATCATTCTGTTTCTTAACATAAAACACATACCTATCTCACAATAGAACAATTAGAAATGACTAGTATCAGTTCTGTATCTTAACATAAAGCACAAACATATCTCACAATAGAATAATTAGAAATGACTAGTATCAGTTCAGTATTATAACATAAAGCACATACCATTCTCACAATAGAACAATTAGAAATGACTAGTATCATTCTGTTTCTTAACATAAAACACATACCTATCTCACAATAGAACAATAGAAATGACTAGTATCAGTTCTGTTTCTTAACATAAAACACATACCTATCTCACAATAGAACAATTAGAAATGACTAGTATCAGTTCTGTTTCTTAACATAAAACACATACCTATCTCACAATAGAACAATTATAAATGACTAGTATCATTCTGTTTCTTAACATAAAACACATACCTATCTCACAATAGAACAATTAGAAATGACTAGTATCATTCTGAATCTTAACATAAAACACATACCTATCTCACAATAGAACAATTAGAAATGACTAGTATCATTCTGTTTCTTAACATAAAACACATACCTATCTCACAATAGAACAATTAGAAATGACTAGTATCAGTTCTGTTTCTTAACATAAAGCACATACCTATCTCACAATAGAACAATTAGAAATGACTAGTATCAGTTCTGTATATTAACATAAAGCACATACCTATCTCACAATAGAACAATTAGAAATGACTAGTATCATTCTGAATCTTAACATAAAACACATACCCATCTCACAATAGAACAATTAGAAATGACTAGTATCATTCTGTTTCTTAACATAAAACACATACCTATCTCACAATAGAACAATTAGAAATGACTAGTATCATTCTGAATCTTAACATAAAACACATACCTATCTCACAATAGAACAATTAGAAATGACTAGTATCATTCTGTTTCTTAACAAAAACACATACCTATCTCACAATAGAACAATTAGAAATGACTAGTATCAGTTCTGTATCTTAACATAAAACACATACCTATCTCACAATAGAACAATTAGAAATGACAAGTATCATTCTGTTTCTTAACATAAAACACATACCTATCTCACAATAGAACAATTAGAAATGACTAGTATCATTCTGTTTCTTAACATAAAACACATACCTATCTCACAATAGAATAATTAGAAATGACTAGTATCAGTTCTGTATCTTAACATAAAGCACATACCTATCTCACAATAGAACAATTAGAAATGACTAGTATCAGTTCTGTATCTTAACATAAAGCACATACCTATCTCACAATAGAACAATTAGAAATGACTAGTATCATTCTGTTTCTTAACATAAAGCACATACCTATCTCACAATAGAACAATTAGAAATGACTAGTATCAGTTCTGTATCTTAACATAAAACACATACCTATCTCACAATAGAACAATTAGAAATGACTAGTATCATTCTGTTTCTTAACATAAAGCACATACCTATCTCACAATAGAACAATTAGAAATGACTAGTATCATTCTGTATCTTAACATAAAACACATACCTATCTCACAATAGAACAATTAGAAATGACTAGTATCAGTTCTGTTTCTTAACATAAAACACATACCTATCTCACAATAGAACAATTATAAATGACTAGTATCATTCTGTTTCTTAACATAAAACACATACCTATCTCACAATAGAACAATTAGAAATGACTAGTATCATTCTGAATCTTAACATAAAACACATACCTATCTCACAATAGAACAATTAGAAATGACTAGTATCATTCTGTTTCTTAACATAAAACACATACCTATCTCACAATAGAACAATTAGAAATGACTAGTATCAGTTCTGTTTCTTAACATAAAGCACATACCTATCTCACAATAGAACAATTAGAAATGACTAGTATCAGTTCTGTATATTAACATAAAGCACATACCTATCTCACAATAGAACAATTAGAAATGACTAGTATCATTCTGAATCTTAACATAAAACACATACCCATCTCACAATAGAACAATTAGAAATGACTAGTATCATTCTGTTTCTTAACATAAAACACATACCTATCTCACAATAGAACAATTAGAAATGACTAGTATCATTCTGAATCTTAACATAAAACACATACCTATCTCACAATAGAACAATTAGAAATGACTAGTATCATTCTGTTTCTTAACAAAAACACATACCTATCTCACAATAGAACAATTAGAAATGACTAGTATCAGTTCTGTTTCTTAACATAAAACACATACCTATCTCACAATAGAACAATTAGAAATGACTAGTATCAGTTCTGTTTCTTAACATAAAACACATACCTATCTCACAATAGAACAATTAGAAATGACTAGTATCATTCTGTTTCTTAACATAAAACACATACCTATCTCACAATAGAACAATTAGAAATGACTAGTATCAGTTCTGTTTCTTAACATAAAGCACATACCTATCTCACAATAGAACAATTAGAAATGACTAGTAGCATTCTGTTTCTTAACATAAAACACATACCTATCTCACAATAGAACAATTAGAAATGACTAGTATCAGTTCTGTTTCTTAACATAAAACACATACCTATCTCACAATAGAACAATTAGAAATGCCTAGTATCAGTTCTGTTTCTTAACGTAAAACACATACCTATCTTACAATAGAACAATTAGAAATGACTAGTATCATTCTGTTTCTTAACATAAAACACATACCTATCTCACAATAGAACAATTAGAAATGACTAGTATCAGTTCTGTTTCTTAACATAAATCACATACCTATCTCACAATAGAACAATTAGAAATGACTAGTATCATTCTGTTTCCTAACATAAAACACATACCTATCTCACAATAGAACAATTAGAAATGACTAGTATCAGTTATGTTTCTTAACATAAAGCACATACCTATCTCACAATAGAACAATTAGAAATGCCTAGTATCATTCTGTTTCTTAACATAAAACACATACCTATCTCACAATAGAACAATTAGAAATGACTAGTATCAGTTCAGTATTATAACATAAAGCACATACCATTCTCACAATAGAACAATTAGAAATGACTAGTATCAGTTGGTATCTTAAGATAAAAACAAAACAATTAGAAATGATTAGTATCAGTTCTGTATATGAAAGTAAATCTGATGAAAAGCGGTAGTTATTTTAAGTTGAAGCAGTTGCTTTTGATCCCATTCTATGAAAGTTAAATTTCTGAGTTAACTCGCCGATGTCACATAATCTATCAAATACAACTTAAAATGTTTGCTGTCAACAATCAGTACGGTGTCATTTACATACCCAAATTGTTCACAAGACTGGCACTAATAATTAAATTTACGCTTAAGAAAGCAAATGTCATTAGATAAACAAAATAACACGAGGGCCATGATGGCCCGAAGTGCTTACCTGAGTACTGGCAATGACAGAGACCAGCTCTAAAATCAGATGAATGTCATCGCCTACAAAATGACCCACATAAGACCGATATCTTACTGTTGTTTACCTTAGCCAAGATTGTATGGTCCTACACAAACTGTGCAAGTCTGGTCAAGATTGAATGAAAAGTGAAGTATCTACTGCGTCTGTGCGCCCAATTGTTGGGGCATAACTGACGACAGACACTGGACAACGCAGGACAGTCCCCATACCAATAGCTAACCGAGCACTTCGTGCTCAAACGAGCTAAAACTAGACGTGTCACTCGTGTTTGGACACAGACAAACGGGTGTAGCCAACACTCATTTTTGCATTCAGAAATTAATTTTCATATATATTCTATAGTGGAAAAAAGCAAAGGGCCATAATTCTGCCAAAGTCGGTTGCAGCAAATAATTCCTTCCTTTAAAATCATCTTTTTGTTAAGGTTCTTCAGCTGTGAAAGTTTGAGTGAAATCCGCCCAGCCGTTAAAGAGGAGTTGTGTCCACATAATTTCGTGAAGTATTTACAGACTTACGAACGGACAAGAGCAATGCTTAATGCCTTCCACTTCGTGGGGGCATACAAAACAACCTGCTTTTACGTGTGAGCAAAATAGGACAATTCAATAATTCAACAAAACAACAACAAATAAAATGTATCTATAGTCCTAAAATGAAATAACTAACTTCTCTAGATACAAAACATATGGCAAATATTTGGAGGGCAACAAAAGAAATCAGTGTGTCTTTATCACTATTTAACTGTGTTTACTTAAGTCTCTGTTGTTTAATAACCACATACATGTCTTAGCACTACATGTATTTAACTGTGTTCACTTAAGTCTCTGCTTCTTGACAAACTTCTTGGCACCCCATGTTTTTGCATCTTTTCCCGAATGGCGACAAGAGGCACAAATTGGTCTAACAATTGAATACTTTGTATACAAATCCACAACATACACATCACTGTCATCTAACAAATTGTCTGGAGTTCCACAGTGAATGCAGACTGGTGGGAGGTAGTGTCGACACTTGGCAGAGTAATAAGCTATTTCAACCTCCGAGCTGCAGGTCACACATCTCCGTACATACAGGCCAGGTGCATCTTCCAACTGATCTCCACAGATATAAGACTGGCAAGTCTTGATGTTTTGTAAGATTTCCTCCTGCAAGAATATGAAATAAGATTTGAATATGTATAAATCAAATCACAAATGAAGACAGTAAACATCTGTTTAATATAAAGATAATTATTTAGTTTAAGATGCATTTGTATGTTATTGTTGTTTACAACTATTGAAGCAAAGTTATTTAGTGTTATAAAATGATAAACAGTATATTCCATAGTCAGAAGTACAGAAATCAAAGTATCACTTTATATAACAAACTAAAGTGTTTGATCAGACAGCCATATGATTTTTAGCTAGCTGGGCTCCAAGTTGCAAACCATTTAAAGAGCCAACAAGCAAATGTCATCTTTATTTCTGATGTATATGTATCGTTGACATAAGGGTAATAATTCCTTGAATTCAATAATTGTATACTGATTTTACAACGTACATGGAAGTGACACAATTATACACAGGGGGCCAATGATGGATGGATTACCTTAAAAAGTGGAAGCCTTGTTAAAATCTGTAAGCTTAAGGTAACAAAGCTACAAGTTCTTAAAACGGACTGTATTGTCACAAAAATGTATACCTGTTGCCGGTCAAGCTTGTTTGGACTGAAGACACATCTCGGCTTGTTACATTCTCCGCACAGGACAGCATCTCGAAACTTCTCACTCTGATATCATATGAAAAAAATGTTTATGTTAAGTCGGCAACATGTATATTAAAAAACAACATAAGCTGAATACTTTTTCATGGGGTAAATGCCTGCTGCCTACCTGCAAAAGATGTTGGCAACATCGTACAGTATTGATTACCTAATTACCTTCTCCTGGGTTTTCTCAATGGCCAGGTGGTATATTACAAAGGATAGCAGACTGCTATGGCGACCAGCATGGGTTCGATCCTTGTTCTAATCATAGTTTACTCAATGTCTCCTTATATAATTTTACAGTTTGACATAACTGGGATTGGCCACTAACATATAGGAAATAAAGCTCTTTTGAGCTTCAAACATAATCATATATTACCTTCAAAAAGTCTCCATTCTGTTTATCTAGATCTTGTAATTCCTCATCATAGGCTCCACATGTCTTAGTTGAGGGTCTGTACTTGTCGCGAGTCAGGGCTTTCCCAAACACCTGCAATTTTTTTTTGGCCGACATAAAAACCTTGATCGATTTTTATACTATGGCTTTTCCAAATTTGAGATTAAATCTCAATGGTCGAACATTGTTCAAAATGTCCAAATATTTTATGAAATTATTTTGACACCGGACGCTTAAAATGCGGATCTATACAGGTCGTTCAAATTGCGGAACGTAGGGTTAATTTATAGGACTTAATTACTTGTTTAATTTAAAACAATTGCGTCTCAGATTACTCCACGAATGCTTTCAAATACAAGTGTGAAAACACAAAGACATTTTTAAATAATTTATTCAGTCATTTTAATTGCTATCAAAACTGTTGCTATCTCGATCACACCTACTGTTACCATTATCCGCTGTGATGTCCACAACGGCCCTTTCAGCCTGCAAGATAATAGGGTGTTGTATTCTGGAAAAACAGCAAAATGGCGTGTATTATGAATACCGGGTATTTACGATTGCTCAATGAATTTTTCCTCAAATTAGCACATTTATGTGTTGGCTCATATTATACATGTAGGAGGGTGAAATAAACGCGCCCCCCCGTGATTTGCATCGCGCCCGGGCGCGTTTATTAGGATAAAGACGGTACCTCTATTGATGCAAACTGGCAAATTCTAACTTATGTGATTGATGCAATGAATACTGTGAGGATATTGAACACTTGTTCTGGAAATGCCGTGTTACGCAACATCTATGGAACAGACTTTCAGATTACTTATACGATAAAGGCATTTTAATATATTTCAATTACGAATAAATATGTTTCGGTCAGTTGGAAAATAAAAATGTAACGACAATTAATTTTATGATTTATTTAATGAAATATTTTATATTCCGTATGAAATGTAGGCATCGCAATCCTGATTTCAAAAGTTTCCTTTCGCTCTTCAAGTCACGTCTTGATATCGAACACGAAATAGCCCTCAAAAATGATCAACGTGAATGATTTAATACAAAATATTGAATATTACCTGACAGTCAGATATGAACTTCCAGTTGTTAGTTGTTGTTTTTTTTTGAATTTTTGTTTTCTTGTAAAATACACAAACTTGATATTTTTAAACCATTCTTCTCTAACAGCAACAAAAAAGGATAACAATATTTTTATAAGATAACAACAACAACAGAAATATATGGTAGAACATTTCATTATACGTACATTGATTATTTGTACGTACTGATCCTGGTTTTCCATGCTCATATTAATTATCAATGTAAACTTTATCGATTTTGTCGTAGAGCATCGAAAAATGATGTATATGCATGTATAATGTATGTTTTATTGATATAGAATAAAAAAATTAAAAAAACATGAAAATTTAAAATTATATAATCATATAATAGCACAATAATTGTATTGCTTAATACACATAACCTAGTTCAATTATTCCAAAATAAACAAAGTATGATAAAATATTTATAAATAAAACAAGAGGGCCATGATGGCCCAAAGCGCTCACCTGAGAACAGTTACAGATAAAGACCATACTGTTGTGACAGGTTTGAAAATTAAGATATCTGAACAATACACAAAGGGGTATTGGATCAATTTGATTTAAAACATGGGTTAGTGCAATGGGCTAAGTACAAGTTGGGTAGTGGATGTGCGGAGTTTTTGCTAATCGTTCTCAAATAATTTTTCTCGATATTCTCACCTGACCCTTTTTCATTAAATCAGTGACAATTCTGGAAAATGCAGAAACAGTAGATTTTGATGTCTTTTTCGCAGACCGTTTTGGAGAAATAGCTGCAATGCAATAATTGAGATGGCTGTGCTATAAGGTCAAGTTTTGCTTTTTCTTTGATAATTTTCTGTCCAATGATGATAACTGATGTTAAATGCAGGCTCTGAAGACATCAATGTTGCATGTACAAATAACTGCATGCAAGGTGTGCAACTGTTGGAAATGATTTTTTTAAATCAATTTTTATGGTCATACCCAAACTGTGTAAGTTTGGTCAACATTGAATAAAAAATCGTGTGTGCAAGCCAATCATTGATAACTTGTTGACGTTTTTTTCAAAATACAAGGGGTAATAACTCCGGTGTTGTGGCCGATCATGCTTTCATTCGACTTCACCTGTAGTCATACCTTCATTGACAAACTGTACACGATTGGTGAAGATTGGATGAAAAATGAAGTCTCTATCCTAAATAATGTCCATTTTTACATATTTTTTTCACAAACAAAGGACAATGACTCTGGTGTTTCTGGTCTGATCTTGCTTATAGTCAACTTCGTCTTTAACCTTGTGGTCATAGACAAACTTTGCAAAATTGGTGAAGATTGGATGAAAAATGAAGTATCTATCCTGAATAATGTCAATTTTTGCATATTTTTTCACAAAGGGCAACAACTCTGGTGTTTCTGGTGTTATTTTTTATAGAATTAATTTTCAATAATACATATATTCAGATTCGTTGAAAAGCCTAACTTTTTCCACCTTCAAATTCTGTCATGACCGCTGTTTTTTTTTCAAAACATTTGTTTATTTCGTTAATTGTTTTAGGATGCAAAAAAAATCAATAATTCATATCAGTTATACTACATGCGGACATTAAAAGCAGAAAAAATCACAGTAGTTTTTAAATACTTGAATATACGATTCCTAAGCGACAAAAATACGGGCCTGTATCTCCATCTTAAAAACGTGTTTTGCTACTAAAATGCGCGAAAATTGCCATGCACAAGGTCACGGATGGCTCATGAAAAACACGATGTACTGGTCACGTACGTCCTTAATTGCAATGTTTATGAGGACTAAATTACATTTTACGACGTTATATAGATTTTTTTAAATGAGGCTTTGTATTTCATTATTCGTTTCCATAATTTTGATTGTCAATTTGTGAAATGGATCAGTTAATTACCAGAATTAAATTAAATGTTAAATATAATAATAAAATGTTTAAAATGCCTGTTCAATTTTCCCGCCAACGTTAGTATTTGTTGTCAAACACGTTTTTAGCCCTAAAAATCGCCAGGTTTGAGTGGCTAAATGAGATCGTTGTGGGCGGGACTACACAGTTCAGTAACTTGTCCATAACACTGTTGGAAGTTAGACCTTATCGATCAATACGGCGTTAGTTTATGGCCCTGTGATTAAAGATTGGTGAAATTTATCAAGTGATTAAGGGTTGTCGCTTTCAAAATTAAAGCATGTCAGCGTTATTTATGAATGTCGGCAAATGAGTATCTTCTTTGAAGGCATGTCGGGCCCAACAAGCGAAACAGGCCTGCAGGAAACCATGCGGATGACAATGATGATGATTAATGATGGTGCTGATGACTGAGGAAGAGGACTGATAGTGTCCCGGAATCAGATGATGATGCTAAGGTGTAAAACTAAAAATTTGTTTGTTTCAGGTTACATGCCCAAAAACATTAGGGCAGGTAGGTAGCGAATTTCTTTCTTTTTTATTTGGTGAATGGTTAACTTAAGATTCTAAAACTGAATGAATATTAAAAACATGTCTCTAATATCATAAAACATTGCTTTGAAGTGGATGCTAAAAAAACAAAACACTTATTTATCCAAAAAACATTTAATTATTGGAAAAAAGCAGAATAAACCAAAAAAATATCTGACCCACTCAATAACACGATGTAGGGTCGGGTTAATTTTTTAAGGGTAGGTCGGGTAACTTAAAACAAACATTTTTGTTTACGCCTATTGACAACTGGTGAAGTTTTTCAATGCCTGTATCATGGTATCAGATTTAATTTTTTTACTGCTGTTTTATTAATATCATTACCACATTTATTTGAGCATCAGCCTTAGAACACCTATTACTGCTGCTGCATAAGAAGCATGTGATTACAGACACAAGAGAGCCCTGAGAGCCCTAGGACGCTCACCTGAGACCTTGTAACCCAATTGGAATTTGCATCCCCGAGACGTGGCTTATTTTATCCCAGGGGCATAATTTGAACAATCTTGAACAAACCTGCGCCTTGCAGTTTCAGGAAAAGACTTTTATTAAAGTTATTTTACTATTTAAGTCTATATAAACCATGTGACCCCTCGGGGTGCGGCCAGATTTGACCCCATGGGTATAATTTGAACAATCTTTGGAGAGGAGCACTATGCAATGTTGTGTACCAAATATAGGAAAGCTGTGGCCCTTGCTGTTTCAGAGAAGATTTTTAAAGTCAATTTGTAATTTAAGTCTATATAAACATGTGACCCCAGGGCGTGACCAGTTTTGACCCCAGGGGCATAATTTGAATATTTGTAAAGGACCACTATATGATGTTACACACCAAATACTAAATCTCTAGGCCTTGTGGTTTCAGAGCAGAATTTGTGTCATTTTTCTATTTAAGTCTATATAAACTATGTGACCCCCGGGGTGTGGTTAGTTTTTACCCATGGGGCATAATTTGAACAATCTATGTAAAGGACCACTAAAGAATGTTACATACCAAATACCAAACCTCTGGGCCTTGCGGTTTCAGAGAAGATTTTTAAAGACATTTTGCTATTTAAGTTTATATAAACATTGTGACCCCCGGGGCGTGGCCAGTTTTGACCCCAAGGGTTTACTTTGAACAATCTTTGTAGAGGACCACTATCTGATGTTACATACCAATTAAGAAACCTCTTGGCCCTGCCAGGGTCCTCAATCTATGATTTTTTCCGCCAAATATCGGCCCCACTCCCCCCCCTGAAAAGTAGGTTTTTTCCCCCTAAAAATTGGAAAATTTACCCCAGGAGGTCTGAAAAAAAAAAAATACAAAAAATCCCTACATCGCTTATATGTCATTGACACGTGTCATGTGCGATAAACAATAAAACGATCCGTTCAACATCAAAGTGAAACAGTTTGACGTCATCAGCTTATATCGTGCATGCCAACCATGACAACGTCCTTTCACTGCTGTTACTTTAATTAGCAGCCGAATTACACGCTGTCAAAGTAGAAAGTGTACACAGTACCTGTACGTCATAAATCAATACTGACCTATCTGAACGACAATAACGTTATCGATTCGGCAAAAGTATTTTTTTGTTTAAGAGGAAATGTTCACTGCCCATCGATGGCGATAAAAAAATTTGGTTGGTATGCGTTACGAAACCTGTATTCAAAAGTAAAGATCTCACTGTTCTCTGCGCTACAAAGTTTTTATATGGCCATCAATACACCCATGCTTTCCATGCGGATGACGGGACGTTGTACATGTCAGCATAATTTTTTGCGCGCTTTTCTAGCCAAACAAAGGCTTTTCATGAAGTACATGCCTATTTTAACTGTAAATAAAATTTGTGTTTATGACATGTAAACAGTAAAATTCTAATGGGCGTTTTGCATTTCGATATAGTATATGTGTTGTGTCAAATGGTTTAAAATTAAATACAAGGAACTATATAATATTTTTATATAAAATAGAATTCTTTACATATGAATATAACACATTATGGATGTTAACAACAATGAAAAAGTGATCTAATTACATTTACTTTTTGAGATAGCGAAAATAGGCTTGTGTTTACATGTATATGCACATGAATGACCTGACAAGTTATATCGCGATTGCAATCCATGGACCCAGCGAATCGCGATATAATGGAGTTGTAGTGTATTTCCATTTTTGGCCTTTTAAATGAATACATTCAATTAATAATTTAAACAGTGGGACTGCAAATTACTTTTACAAAAAAATATGTGTTGCATATTGATATTAATTATATTAGTTTCATATCTCCATTGTGAAATTATGCTGGGCTACAAAAACGCGCGAACTATTTATTAAGGCCGGCGAAATCACGAAAAACTCGTGGAAATGACGCGTGTATAGCTGCAATGTTACATGTATACCGCAGCCTAGTCCAAATTTTAAGTGTTATCGGTAGATTCTGAGCTAAGGTTTTTTGGTGCTAAATTTTTTTATATTTATTGGAATTTCATTTGCCGTAAAAATTACATGACGTTTTTACCAAACGACAATTAGACGTGAGTGTGTTCGGTTTGAGCAAGTTTTCAAATCAGTTAATCTGTAAAAATTTCCACATTAAAATATTCCCCCGGTAAGTCAAAATTCCCCTCCAGATGGCGGTGGGCCCCCTTCCCCCAAAACTGATTGAGGGCCCTGCTTGCGGTTTCTGAGGAGAAGATATTTAAGTCTATATAAATCATGTGAGCCCAGATGGCCAGTTTTGACCCCAGGGTTATAAATTGACCAATATTTGTAGAGGACCAATATAGGATGTACATACCAACTATAAAACTTCTTGGCCTTGCGGTTTCAGAGGAGAAGATTTTTAAAGACATTTTGCTATTTAACTTTATATAAACCATGTGACCCCCGGGGCATGGCCAGTGTTAACCCAGGGGCATAATTTGAACATCCTTTGTAGAGGACCAATATAGGATGTTACATACCAAATATGAAACCTCGGTGCATTGAAGTTTCAGTGGAGAAGATTTTTCAAGTCATTTTGCTATTTATTCTATATAAACCATGTGAACCCCGGGGCGTGGCTGTTTTGACCCCAGGGTCATAATTTGAACAATCTTTGTAGATGACCACTACAGGATGATACATACCGAATAGGAAATCTTTGGGCCTTACGGTTTCAGAGGAGATTTTTAAAGTCATTTTCCTATATATACTATATAAAACCATTCGACCTCTGGGGCGTGGCCCATTTTTACCCCAGAGGCATAATTTGAACAATCTTTGTAGAGGACCACTAGACGATGTCACAGCCTTGCGGTTTCATAGATTTTAAAGTTTTAAAATTTTTGATCTATTTTTAGCTCTCGTGACCTACATATGCAGCAGACCGGAACGATTTGAACAAGAGGTCCACCCAAGGATCATTCCTGTGTAGGTTGGTGAAAATCTGCCATGCGGTTTAGGAGGAGATGTTGTTTGAATGAAAAGTTGAAGACGCACACATGCACGCATGACGGACAACGGGCAATCAAAAAGCTCAACCATGAGCACTTTGTGCTCAGATGAGCTAAAAAAAAAAGGACATCAGTAAATGATGGATGCTCACCTATGTGCTTTGTCAAGCAATATACTTATGCAATGAGCAGGGCAGAGATATTCACCCCAATGACTAATAACAAGAGCTGCCAGAGGACGCTCGACTTTTCTTAACTTGTCAGAGGTACTGGCATTTGTTCTAGAACAAGAAATGTGGAAATTCCACAAAAACCACATTTTCCAAACAAAATGCATTAAAGTCAGCACAAAAATAAAAATTTTAGTTATGTTGACCTTGACCTTACCAACACCTTGACCCCACCAACCGCAAATGCAATCCCAAGCAAGGTCTAGAATTAAGGTATCTTCATATGAAGTAATTTTTCAAGCTATTGAGTGGCAACTGTTTGTCTATTTTTAGTAATCATTCGTGGTGATTTTGACCATACCCACACCAAATGCAATCCCAAGAGAGGACTAGATATAAGATATCTATGTATGAAGTTTCATTAAAATGTGTTCTCAAGCTATAGAGTGGAAAAAAAAAATTCTATTTTTAATAATGGTGACCTTGACCTTGACCCCACCCTTCCGATACTCAATCCCAAGCGAGGTCTTGATATAAGGCATCTTTGAGGCATGTCGTGGGAAAACCGGGCTTATTGCAAGTGCTTACAGAGTCATCCTGGATTAGCCTATGCAGTCCGCACAGGCTAATCCAGGACGGCACTTTCCGCCTAGAGTGGATTATGTTCAGAAGAGACTTCATTGAAACAGAAAATACCATAAAAGCGGAAAGTGCTGTCACGGATTAGCCTGTGCGAACTGCACAGGCTAATCCGGGACGACACAACGCATTTTCATTAAGACTGGTTTTCCTACGACACGCCTCCTATGTATGAAGTTTCATTGAAATATCTCAATGTGCAATCCCAAGCGAGGTCTCAATACAAGTTATCTATGTCTTAAGAATCATTAAAAGATCTCAATGCAGTCTAAAGTTATTGATCAGAAACCGTTTTTCTATTTTTAGTAACAGTGCCCTTAACCCCACCCACCCCATATGCAATCCCAAATTTCATTACAATAACTCAATCCGTTCTGGAGTTTGACAGCGGAAAAAAACAGTTGACGCCGCCACTACGCCCGAAACCAAACGACATACCCCAATCTAATAACCGGTAGTAGGGGCCAATTAAACATTGACCTTGACCCCACACACCCCATATGCAATATCATGCAATGTCTCGCTATACAGTATCTATAAACAGTATTTCATTAAAATATGTCAATTTGTGCTCTAGTTACTGAGCAAAAACTTTTTTTCTATTTGTAGTAACAGTGACCTTGAACTTCAAACCCACCAAACCCACCCCAAATGCAATCCCAAGTAAAGTATTGATTTAGGGTATCTATGTATGAAAATTCATTCTCGAGTTAGAGAGTGGAAATCAAAAGTTAATACCGCAAACCCACCTGTGGTCATGTAAAAAATTTCTAAGTGTCAAAAGGCCCAAAGCTTTGACAAATTTCTTACAAAGTCAAAATTGGCTTTTGGGTTCATTTTAATTTAGGGAATAAGTGTCAATGAAATCCCTCAAGCAATTCCTGAAAAACTGAAGCTTACCAAACATTAATGTCTGCGAGGACAATGGGGCGAGTAGAACAGCTTGTCTTTTCGAAGAAAAGTAGAGCTAACAAGATTCTGTGTTTGATAAACACACATGCCCCCAGTTGGTGCAGTTGGTGCTGGGTAGCCCATTTCTTAGTCCAAATTAGGTCAAAGTCAAGGTCAAGATCATAAGTAAAAACTGTGTAAATATCAACGTGTTGTAGTAAGCAGGGTTGGTGCTAGACGAAATGGTATAATCTAGTTAACCAAGAAATGGCACTTCTGAATTATTCTAAGAACAAATTAGGTCAAGGTTGGGTGATATGGGTGGATAAGCAACAACTGTGTAAGTATCAGTGTTGTAGTAAGCGGTGTTAGTGCTAGACAAAACGGTAAAATCTACTTAACCTTGTCACGGATGAAAGGACGGAAGGACGGAAAGACGAAAGGACGGAAGGACAGACGGGACGATCACTATATGCCTCCCGCATCAAGATGCTGGGGGCATATTAAAAATTATTGAAGCAGAACATCCTGTTAATATGCACACCTCCTCTTGGAAATAAAGCTTACCATAAAGTGTTTCATTTAAATCTGGCTATTAAATGTTGAGAAATAGACCGTACAAGATTTGTGCACTATATACTTATTTTATAAATCTTCAGTCCAGTAATTTAATTCTAACAACAAGAAACGTGGAAATTCCACGAAACCAAATTTTTCGAACAAAATGCATAAAAGTCAGCACAATAATGAAAGAAAGTTCTGTGTGCAATATGCATTCCTAAGCACGGTCTTGTTATAAGGTATCTATGTATAAAGTTTCATTAAAATATCGCAATCCGTTCTCAAATTATTGAGCAGAAACCATTTTTGTATTTTTAGTAACAATGACCTTGACCTTGATCTCACCCACCCCATATGCAATCCCAAGCGTGGTCTGGATACAAGGTATCTATGTATGAAGTTTCATTCAAATATCTTTATGCATTCTAAAGTTATTGAGCGGAAACCATTTTTCTATTCTTAGTAATGGAGACCTTGAGCCCTATATGCAATCCCAAGTGAGGTATCTATGTATTTAGTTTCATTAAAATATCTCGATGCATTTTTAACTTATTGAGCACAAACCGTTTTCGTATTTTTATTAACGGTGACCTTGACCCCCACCCCCCACATAGGCAATCCCAAGAGAGGTCTCAATATAAGGTATCTTGGTGTGAAGTTTCATTAAAATATCTTGATGCGTTCAAGTTATTAAGCGGAAACCATTTTCTATTTAAATAACTGTCACCTTGACCTTGACCACACCCACCCCATATGCAATATCAAGCAAGGCTTCAATTTAGGCTTCAATTTAAGGTATATATGTATGAAGTTTCATTAAAATATCTCGATGCACTCTAAAGTTATTGAGCTAAAACAGTTTTTCTATTTTTAGTACTGGTGACCTTGACCTTCAACCCACCCACCCCATATGAAATTCCAAGCGAGGTTTCGATATATGGTATCTATGTATGAAGTTTCATTAAAATATCTTTATGGATTCGAACGTTATTGAGCTGAAACCTTTTATCTATTTTTCGTAACGGTAACCTTGACCGTGACCCCAAAAGCCCACCCCATATGCAATCCCAAGCAAGGTCTCAATATAAGGTATATATGTATGAAGTTTCATTAAAATATCTCGATCCGCTCAAGTTATTGAGCAGAAACCGTTTTCCTATTTTTAGTAATGGTGACCTTGACTTTGAACCGACCCATGCCATATGCAATCCCAAGCGAGGATTTGATAGATGGTATCTATGTATAAAGTTTCATTAAAATATCTTTATGGATTCTAAAGTTATTGAGCTGAAACCATTTTTCAATTTTTAGTAATGGTGACATTGACCTTGACCTCACCCACCCCATATGCAATCCCAAGCAACGTATCGACATAAGGTATATATGCATGAAGTTTCATTAAAATATCTCGATGCGTTCTCAAGTTATTGAGCAGAAACCGTTTTTCTTTTTTTAGTAAAGGTGACCTTCACCTTGACCCCACTACTGCCATATGCAATCCAAAGTGAGTTCTTAATATAAGGTATCTAAAGTCTATACGTTGGAAAAGGGCACTTTTGCACTTTTTTTGCATGAAAAAGGGGCAATAACTCTGGTGTTCCGAGTCCGATTGGGCCCATTATCGAACTCGTCCAAGATTTTACGGTCATACACAAACTGTGCAATTTTGGTCAAGATTGAATATAAAATGTAGTCTTTTATCACGATAACAGTCCAAATTGAAGACGGCACATTGACGACGGATGACACTGGAGAGGTCCCTTATACCAATAGCCACCGAGCACTTCGTGCTCAGGTGAGCTAAAAACATAAAAAATAATAGCACATTCTGTCTCTGTGTCCGCCATTTGGCACTGCGTTAGGGTCGCTGCACTGCGTTAGGATTATCCGGGTACAGGCCATGATGTATGAAGCTTCATTACAAAAGCTCAATCCATTCTCGAGTGAAAGCGGATGCCCGGTCGCCCAACGACATACCCCAATCTAATAACTAAAATGTTCTAAGAAAAATTTTGTTAAAAACAACAACAGCTGTCTCCAGTAATTTTCAATTCTCCTTTTTCAAAAATGGCAGCCATATTGACTTTTCAAATCGCAAAATGTTTTCAGCACATATTTGGATGGACATTTTTAGGCAAGCTTTACATTTAAGTAATGTATGCACCCCCTACTTCTGATTAAAAATTTCAAGTAAATTATATTATATTTGTAAGATTATGGTACTTTTTTCATTCTACTGCACTTTGCAACTGATAAAGACTTTCAACCACAGTATAAAATCCAAGACAAAACATATCTCAATTATTTAGCAGCATTCAAAAACATGTTCATGTTATTTTTGTACATGAGAGATACAAGCTGAAACAAGAGCTGTTTATAAAACAGTTATAACCTCTCTATCTAGGTTAAATGCAATCTTTAAAATATCAAATTTGGAGAAGATACAAATGGCATGTGCTGCACCAGTAACATTTCATTTGTATCCTTCTATGCCAAAGGTATCTGACATGCTCTTCTGGAACAGTACTTTTGTTTCAAACTAATACTAATGGTTGAAAAGCAAACATTTTGTTTACTATACCTTTTCTAAAGACTCAAGACACATAAGACTGCAGTATTACCGGACATTACTATGGACCCTCCTTCAAAGATGCACTCATGTCCATACACTGTGTCCAGCTTATTGATGACCAAGGGAGACAACCTTCACAAGAAGTATGACACCCTTGACTTGTTGAGCTGGAAATTGTTTAGCTTCTGAATCTACTTTTGTGTGCTTACATTTATTTCACATTTCAAATTCAATTTTGCTGTGCACATTTGTGTAGTGTTTTCTCATGATTTGTTTTAATATTCGTCTAGTTTATATGTTTAGTCATAGCAGTTTAGTCACTAAGAACAGGTAGATCTATTTCCAACAGTAATTCTCAATATGCATACTTAATAAAATAAGTATTTCCCAAGGAATATATATTATGCATAAAAATTATGTCCATGACAGTATTATTCAGCAAATATATTTTAACACTGTGTGAAAAAACATCCAAACGGCCTTCATATCAATTTGATTAAACATCCAAACGTCCTTCATATCAATTTGATTAAACAAAAGGACATTCCCAATAAAAAGGGTAAACTGTCAAATATTCTGCGGTAAGTTATTATTATTGCCCAATGTATTTTCAATTGTATAAACTAAATACATTTGGGGCGTGTCGTGGGAAAACCGGGCTTAATGCATGTGCTTAAAGTGTCATCCCGGATTAGCCAGTACAGTCCGCACAGGTTAATCCAGGAGGGCACTTTCCGCTTTTATGGTATTTTCTGTAGTATTTTCTGAAAAACGGCTTGGTGTGGTGACATAATTACACTGAACAAACAAATGCGCAGCGTTTTCATAACATTTTATTCAGTTCAGTAAAAAATCATTTAAGCAAAAAAGAACAATAGGCATAATAAATAAATCTAATCTACGGTAATATACGGTGTAGTATTATTTTAAAACATGCACAGTGGTCCCCCTTTGTATTTACACAGAAAATTCACCTTTTTTTTCAGAAAATGGTTTATACGTCTTAATTTAATTTATAACTTGATTGGTCACTATTTTTGAAATATGACCTTTACCCGATGCGCGCACATTGCAGTACATGATTTACGCATGTTCAATTGGAATACCTTTATCCTGATTGGACGTCAATTACAGCTTATCTTTAAATAGAAACAATAAAATCCCAATATGCACTCGATACTTTCGAAAAATGGCGAACGTTTATGTGTTTATGAAATTCTTAAACATATTTATCGTCAATATTTGCCAGAATTTGCTTTTAAAAATAAAAGTCGCGAATATACGGGATTATCGGGTAATGGATAGCGACGTGAAAAGTCGTATGTATCCAGTAATTGGTACGGTCGGGTTCACACATATCTATAAGGAAAAGGGTTAAGCAAATATTAGGACATAAAATTTTCAGGTAAACTCTTTACATTCAAGTATAATACGCACCACCCACTACTTTTGATAAAAAATTTCCAGTAAAAAAGTGCGTATTATATTCGAACGATTACGGTAAAGTTGAATAAAGATGAGCAACGTATGAATGTTAAATCAATACCACAGACATGCTTTTACATACTTTTAGCAAGAGTGCCATTGTCACAAAATATGCCCATCAAAGGAGCTTTGTTTGTTTGTTTGGATTTTTCGCCGTGTTTAACAGTATTTCAGTCATATAACGGCGGTCAGTTAACCCAAACACACTTTACCTGGGCAAGCTTAGCAAATCTAAGCAGTTAGCCGTAAAGATTCAATGACTTAAGACAAACAATCTGTTAGGTAAGTTGAGGTAAAAAACATATCCCATCTTTAATCATATATCTACAATAGAGACTTAAACACAGTCAAGGGAGGGTGGGTAATTACGAGTTATGGTTCTTGTATGGTTCACTACCTCATCCAAAGATAGCTAACTGATTTGACAATCCCTCTATGCATTACAATATTATGCTGCAGGCAAATATTTGACCTTTGAACTTTAAATGTGACCTTGACCTTGGACCTGGTGCTTGGAAGTAACATACCACATAATGATGATGATCATTTATGCCAACTTATTTAAAAATCCCTCAATGGATGACAAAGTTGTGCGATGGACAAATATTTGGCCTTGAAATTGTGAACTTGAACCAAAGGTCTTTGTTCTTGCGCCTGACGCTCTAGTCTCACTATGCTCATCATTTCTGCCAAATTATTTGAAAATCCATCCATGCTGGACAGTTATGCTACAGACAAAGTATTTTGGATTGATTTCTTATATTTGAACTTTGACCTTGATTAGTGACCTTGACCTTGGACCTAGGGACCTGGTTCTTGTGCACCACAAGCTGTCTTATCATCCTCAACACTTCTGTTATGTTATTTGAAAATCTATCTAAGCTTAAAAAGAAACGTGGAAATTCAATGAAAACCAAATTTTTCAAACAAAATGCATTGAAGTCAGCACAAAAATAAAAATTTTAGTGGTGGTGACCTTGACCCCACCAACCCCATACACACTCCCAAACGAGGTCTAGATATTAGGTATCTACACATGAAGTTTCATTAAAATAGCTCAATGTCTTCTAAAGCATTTTGTCGGGAAGCTGTTTGTCTATTTTTAATAATGGTGACCTTAACGCACCCACCCCGTATGCAATCCCAAGCAAGGTCTATTTATCAGATATCTATGCATGAAGTTATATTAAAATATCTCAACATGTTCTTAAGCTATTGGGCGGAAACTGTTCTTTTATTTTTAGTAAGGGTGAACTCAACCTTGACCCCACCCACCCTATACGCAATACCAAGCGAGGTCTTGATATATGGTATCTACGTATTAAGTTTCATAAAAATATCTCAATGTGTTCTCAAGTAATTAAGCCGAAACCGTTTTTCTATTATAAGTAAAAGTGACCTTGACCTTAGCCCATAACCAATCCCAAGCGCGGTGTCGATATAAGGTACTTTTATACTGAGTTTCATTCAAATATCTCAATGCGTTCTCAAGTTATTGAGCAGAAACCATTTCTCTATTTTTAGTAACAATGACCTTGACCTCACCCACCCCATATAAGGTATTTAGTATTAAGTTTCATTAAAATTTCTTAATGCGTTCTAACGTTATTGAGAAAAAAAAATGTTTTTCTATTTTTAGTAACAGTGACCTTGATCCAACCCACCCCATATGCAATCCCAAGCGAGGTCTCGATATAAGGTAGTTATGTATTAAGTTTCATTAAAATATCTCAATGCGATGTAAAGTTATTGAGCGGAAACCGTTTTTCTATTTTTAGTAACAGTGACCTTGACCTTAACCTCACCCACCCCATATGCAATCCCAAGCGAGGTCTCTATATAAGGTATCTATGTATTAAGTTTCATTAAAATATCTCAATGCGTTCTCATGTTATTGAGCGGAAACGGTTTTTCTATTTTTAGAAACAGTGACCTTGACCCCACCCACCCCATATGCAATCCCTAGCGCGGTCTCGCTATAACGTATCTATGTTTGCTGTTTCACTACAAAAGCTTAATCCATTCTCGAGTTAGAGAGTGGAAACGAAAAGTTGAAAAACTAGCTTACTGAAAAACTTGAACCTGTCCATCTAGATTATATGTAAAATTTCAAAGAGTAAAAAGGCCCATAATTTTGACAAATTTCAAACTAGAGTTATCAAAATTGGCCTATGAGTTCATTTTGATATAGGGAATAGGTGTTCAAAGTTTGAATGAAATCCCTTAAGCTACACCTGAGAAACGAGCTTACCGAAAAACTTTAACCTGTCCATATAGCTTATGTAAAATTTCAAAGTGTAAAAAGGCCCATAATTTTGACAAATTTCAAACTAGAGTTAACAAACTTGGCCTATAGGTTCATTTTAATGTGGGGAATAAATGTTTTGAAAGTTTGAATGAAATCCCTCAAGCCTATCCTGAGAAACTAGCTTACCAAAAAACGTTAAACTAGCTCGGACGCCGATGCCGACGCTTGGGCGAGTAGAATAGCTGGTCTTTTCTTCAAGTCGAGCTAAAAATGGTCAAATGAAAAAATGCATGCTTCCATTTTGTAAATTGATGCAACATGCATTTAAATAATTAAGGTATAGCTCAACAACATTGACCTGATATACTAGTGAACTCTGTTAGCATAAATTACGTGCTCGAATTGTTTCCTATATTTATAATCGGTTTAGTCCATGCATGTGTTTCACAAGGTTCACGATACCATAACAGTATTTTTGCGAGGTTCGCTTTCATAGATTTAACTGAGTCGATTAGGGAAACTAACAGATCTATATGCATCGTAATGGTTCTTTAATATATTCATGCATAAAGGTCAATGCCAGGTTAATATTGTCGAGCTATACCATAATAAATAAATGGGGTAAGCAATGAAAATATCAGTATAAAATATAGTCGAGTGTAACCCTTACATCAGTGTATGACGTTTGTGTTATAACGTCAAGAATTTATTTCTGATGTGTCCTGGTGTAAAACATTATCTAGAATAATGTGGGATAGCTAGTAATAATAAAATATATATACCGGTAAATATTGAAAAAGGTTTCCTCACAATTTGCCTACATTTATATTCCCTGTTTATCAGAATACATTAAAACAGTATTTCTGGTTTGGTTGTCAATCATAACGCTTTACACCTAGAACGCTAATACATGTACGCTAACGGTACATGTATAATAATGGCACTGTTCACAACATTCTGGTTGACTGCTATTGACAACACTTGTTGTTGAAACCTCCATGTGGGAAAGAGTGAAACTTGCTTTGCGTGCACAAACTGTTATTACATGTTCTTATAATAAATATTCATAATATCGTAATGAATTTTTGTGGTCCCATTCACTTGCGTCATATATGGTTGCGTGTAACCCATATAGTGGGGCATAGGTATTTATATACAGGCAATTCCAGATACATAAATATGGCGGTCTATTTAATCGTTTCTATCGAAATAACTAGTTTTTCATTGATGTTCGAAAAAATAGATCGATAAAAAATATTTCCGGACCAAAAAGTACCCCATGCGCGTCTATTAGGGCATGGACGTCAATAAGGACATTTATGGTATATTTCTATTTAAAATGGAATAAAAGTTAAGAACACATATTGCTTTTTAACACACAATAATCTAGATTTTATTCACCAAATAGTTTTTGTCTGCACAAGCGGAAACTCAAATACATGTATTTATTTAATGCTAAGTAGTTAAATATAGAAAAGTATCAGTGAGATATATTCCTATATCACTCACAGTGAGGGACTACTTTTTTAAATTAAATTTGATTTGGACAATATTTAATTGTAGGTGTTGTCAATATTTATCATTCAGAATTACCAAAATGAAAAGTAGTAAAGATTAATAACAGCAAATGTTAAAAATACCTCTCCGATTTATTGAACTGTCTTTCCTCTTTTTTTTTCTCTTGGATTTTCCTCAGTCGTATTGAGCCAAGGAGACTAGTGCAGACAATGTCTTGCGGGTACAAGTTGTACCCACAAGGCATTAGAGCTGGTCAGCTTGGTCCAAACTTAATTTTAGTATCCAAAGTATTTATTTCATCCTTTGCACTTTATTAATTCCCGCATACTACACTTGCAGTTGCACTTTGTTGTTTACTGTTGCTGTGAACAGTAGTCTCCCTTTGTTTACATAATTGCTGTGTTGCTGGTTCTCCAAAATCCAACAAGAATCCAACGTAGCCTAAAGTTAAAACTTGTGTTCATTAAGCAAGCACATACAAGTTTGTGTGTAATAAATCTGCATATCCAGTAATCACACTTAAGAATTTAAGTAGTCAATGTGCTGTTGTAAGAAGTGTTCAGCGTTCTATTCTCCGCCATCTTGTTTTCTTCAACCGACTTTTAACCCAATTGTGTGGTTAAATCCGAATAACTCATATAGAAAACACTTTAAACGTATACTTTATCCTTGTCAGAACACTATTTCACATTTTAACGCGCATCTACGAGTTTAAACATCTTGAATTGCTTTCGAAAACACAGTGCGTTTGAATGTCGTGACTGTGTTAACTGCTGTTTACATCATAACACGTATGCTCACGCTATTTTTAGAAAATGTGAATTTCGGAGAACTGAACGCACTTTTACTTTCAATATGTACTTCTATTTTAAATATATTTAAACCTAGCAGTGAGTGTTGTTTGATTTTAAAGCTGGACATTATTCAACGATTACTTGTATCCAATTGCATGTATTTAAACTTAAATACATGTAGAAACCCGGATTCTGCGTTGCCTATGAATATACTGTACAGCATAGTAGACTGTTGTACTGTAAATACGCTGCCATGTTAATGCCTAGTCAAAAATTTTGTGGTTTAAATTGCTTAACTAATCCACGGCACATTTTATCGTAATCCAACATGGCGCAGAAATGTTTATAACTAACCCCCATTACTACGCATTAAAGAGAAAATAGTACCGACATAAAACTGAAAACATCCTGTTAAAAATCCCTTCAAAAGAATTCCGATGTAAAGAATACTCAATAGCATTAAAATAAAAAGAAAATGTGTTTGTTTTCGGTGTGGTAATGTGTGATATCATCAATGGAAAGTGAGACAATTTACATCTTTTCACTTGCGCAAGCGCTCGTGAAAATATTGTCTCCCTTTCCGGTGATGATATAACGCGTTATCACACCGGAAACAAACAAATATCCTCTATATTTGTCGACTTGACAGTTCGTTTAGGTTACACAACACATTAAACGATGCAAAAGTCGACACTAGGACTTGTTAATTTATTTCAAATTGAAGTATTTCCTTTGTCATGTTTATGTTTTTCTGTTTGCTTTCATGTTTTATTGTCACTTTCATGTGCTTTTTTATTTTGGAAATAATTTCTATGAAATATCATACATACACACATTAAACAGATAGGGTAAATTTGTTGTGCGAACTGCCTACCACTCTCAATATTTTATTTTAAATGGCAGCTAACAGCAATGTTTGAGAGAGCAATCGGACCTATTCACCGATTGTACGTTAGCAATATTTGACCTATTCACCGATTGTATGTTAGCAATATTCGACTTATTCACAGAGTGTATGTTAGCAATATTCGACCTATTCACAGATTGTTATGTTAGCAATATTCGACCTATTCACAGATTGTATGTTAGCAATATTCGACCTATTCACAGATTGTATGTTAGCAATATTCGACCTATTCACAGATTGTATGTTAGCAATATTCGACCAATTAAGAGTTTGTATGTTAGCAATATTCGACCTATTCACAGAGTGTATGTTAGCAATATTCGACCTATTCACAGATTGTATGTTAGCAATATTCGACCTATTCACAGATTGTATGTTAGCAATATTCGACCTATTCACAGATTGTATGTTAGCAATATTCGACCTATTCACAGAGTGTATGTTAGCAATATTCTATCTTATTAAGCAGACAAGTTAACGAAATAAACCGTAGTTAAACAGAGCGAATACACTGCTGAATATAACACTTTGGAAACGAGGTGTTTTAAGAAGTACTAGAGGTTAGTACTTTTGACCCCTGGGCTTTTTTTTCCCCATTTTGTGAAGGGGCCTGAGCCCATTCAATTGTGAAGGAATAAGCACATTTATGTCCAAAATTGAGAAGAAATAAGCACAATTTTGCCTGAAATTGTGAAAAACTTAGCATGGTATAATTCAAACTTGTGAAACATTATTTAATTTGTATATTTTTATATTTTATGTATGTGAATTGAAAATATGCGTTTCATTTTATCTTTTATCACACAGGCATGATTTTAAACCTGTTAGTTTATGGAAAACATCATTATATTACAAATGAATATTGATTTATATGCTATCTGATAACAAAACTGGTAACAACACTGTATTTTCAATTTCTGTAGTATAAAACATAACAAGAGATGTTTGTAAAACATGTATGCCCCCCCGACTTGCAGCCAAGTCGTAAATATGTGCAATTGTCAAGAATTTTTTTAAATATTGTACGTACACATTAACACATGGGGAGGAAATTGAAGTTGATGCTTTAGAAAGTAAATATAAAACTGAAAGAAAGATAGAGTACATTAATGGATTTATTTTTACAGTCTATTATATGACGATACCTGTTTTCTGCTTGATTTAAATAGGCCAAAACATCTCTAGATATCCTGCGGAAACAAAATGGTCTACGGAGAAAACAGTTTTCTTGTTACAAGCCCCTGTGACCTTGACCTTTGACCTGTTGACCTCAAAATTGATAGGCGTCTTCCTTTCCTCCCGAGTAACCAGCATACCAACTTAAATGATCGTAGGTCAAAGAGTTCTCTAGATATTGTGAAGAAACAAATTTCATGTTACAAGCCCCGTGACTTGACCTTTGACCTGTTGACCTCAAAATCAATAGGTGTCTTCCTTTCCTCCCAAGTAACCACCATACCAACTTAAATGATCGTAGGTCAAAGTTTCCAATACTTAATATAGTCATCTCAGAAAATTAATTCATGCTTTATATTTAAGTTTTCAATCTAAATGATTTTAAAACAACATAAGAATAAAATTTGCTATCCAATGAATACAATAAAATATTGAACAATTAAGCTTATCAAAACAGGTGTTAATTATCAGTGTCTGTGATAATCTGGCAGATCGTTATCAATGCTCTTTCAGACTCGCTTGTTTCTGAAACATACTTGATTCTTTTCTTTGTTCCAGGTCACAAAACTCATGAATATTAATGATGTGTATATATTTAGATTCATCTTTGGTTGGTCTGCAATGACGTACTTGTATCATGGTTGTATCTGAACCAGAAAATAGGCTCCAAAGTTGATGTACCGTAATCGTTTGAATACGCACTTTTTTACTGGAAAATTTTTACCAAAAGTAGGGGGTGCATATTTTATACTTGAATGTAAAGAGTTTAGCTGAAAACTTTCTGTCCAAATATTTGCTTAACCCTTTTCCTTATAGATACGTGTGATCCCGACCGAACCAATTACTGCATACATACGACTTTTCACGTCTCTATCCATTACCCGATAATCCCGTATATTCGCGACTTTTATTTTTAAAAGCAAATTCTGGCCAATATTGATGATATTGATGTGTTTAAGAATTACATAAACACAAAAACGTTTACCATTTTTCGAAAGTATCGAGTGCATTTTGGGATTGTTTCTATTTAAAAATATGCTGTAATTGACGTCCAATCGGGACGAGGGTATTCCCATTGAACATGCGTAAATCATGTACTGCAATGTGCGCGCATCGGGTAAAGGTCATATTTTAAAAATAGTGACCAATCAAGTAATAAATTAAATTAAGATGTATAAACCATTTTGTGAAAATAGGGTGAATTTTCTGTGTAAATACTAAGGGGGACCACTGTGAATTATCTTAAAAATTGTCAAATATCAACTGCACGTGTAATTGCCCACGATAGAATTATCAATGAAATTGTCAAATACCCAATAATTACCGGTGACAATATATCGACTGGGTATGAAAGTGAATTATAACGATATAACGTTTTGCCATTTCCACAAGACGTACATATATTGACACAAAAATATCCGTTTCGTCGTTTTTTTGTTGATTGTAGTTTCAGACACAGGCTCTGGATTTTAAATGCGTATTATAATTGGAATTTCAATGTTTACCAGAAAATTCGGGCCAAAGTCAGGGGTGCGTATTATACACGAGTGCGTATTATATTCGTAAGATTACGGTAAATTAAAAATATTTGGCAAAATATTTTTTCAAGATACATATATAGTCATAGCGTATGATCTATAACCTTTCTAGTGATGTATGAATCTTATATTTTAACGTTAAATTTATCATCCGCATTAATACGTAAATATCGTTCATGTGCAGGATTTTAAACAAAGCGACGCCATCTTTGATTCTTCTGATACGCCACAATGCTATCTAAGGAAAATCAGTCAAATTTCCAATAATAACACAAAGTTTATACATAACCCTGATTGGAATCCACAGGCAAGTAAATATTTCATCGATTTAAATTGATTTCATAAAAAATATTTTATGAAATTGACAAAAAAAATCGTAATGAAATAATCTTTAGAGAGCAATACAGGAAGAACAATTAAGCCTGTGCCCGAATGCGAAACAAATGTATTCATTTACAAAACAAATCTTTTATCATTTGATACACAAATACGTTCTTATCGTAAACAATATAATTTTATATGTTGTTTCATGCAACGAATTAAAAGTATTAGTTTATATAACTTTTATTTTGTCAAAATTGTATAAGGGTACGAAGTGGGTACAAATGTATGTTTTGTTCCAGTGCGCTTCGTACCAAATTTGAAAGAATTAAACAACTGCATTCTTACATATTTTTCTTATTATTTCAGCTGAAAAACGATGTAAATCAACAACAATGGACTACCCAGGCCCAATCTACCAGGGATTTGGAGTATCTTGTGAAGATACCAGAAGCAGATCATTGAAAAAATTGGAAAAGTTAACAAATGGACTTGTATTGGAGTTGAATGACTTTTCTAAAAAGGAGAATATCACTGCGGTTCAGTTAGTGGAAATTCTTGGGCATTTAAACACAAGGCCGTTCCCGTTAATACAAATGAAAATGAACATATATGCTTGTTTCTGATAAAACTGAAAACGGAATTGAAAGGTAACCATCAAACTGATTAATAACAGTGGGTTTTTAACAAATTCTTAGCAAGTCAGCAAATAAAACGTTTGAAAATCAGGAACACTTTTAAGAAACAAATTTGTGAAAATGAAATGCTGATGAAAAGATGTGGAAAAAAAGGGACGAACATGCGAAACAAAATAAATACGATTCTGTGTTTGATAAACACACATGCCCACGGTTTGTGCTGGGTAACCAATTTCTTAGTTCAAATTAGGCCAGGGTCTAGGTCAAAGTGAGGTTGGGTTATATGGGTGGATTGGGAACAGTCGTAAGTAAAAACTGTGTAAATACCCAAGTGTTGTAGTAAGCGGTGTTGGTGCTAGATGAAACGGTAAAATCTAGTAAACCAAGAAATGGCACTTTTGAATTATTATAAGTCCAAATTAGTTCAAGGTCAAGGTCTAAGTGAGGTTGGGTGATATGGGTGGATTGGGGATGGTCATAAGCAACAAGTGTGTAAGTATCCTAGTGTTGTAGCAAGCGGTGTTGGTGCTAGACGAAACGGTAAAATCTAGTTAACAGAAACAGCCCATTTGAATTATTCTAAGTGCAAATTAGGTCAAGGTCAAGGTCAAAGAGAGGTTCGGTGATATGGGTGGATTGGGAACAGTCAGACTTCGCGAAAGGCCAAAAAATCTGTCAGACATCCGGTCTGACAAGACAGAAAATTGTGTCAGACCAAATTGGTTTTTGTCAGACCGAAAAGAAAAAAGAAAAAAATAACAATTTCTCATAAATAATGTCTTCCATTTAATATTGTTAACAAATATTAATAGCTGTGTATGCTATTAAGTCATTTGTTATTAAAATGACATAATCTAGCAATAAAACATTTGCCTACACTATGATATTTTTTTGGTCTGACAAAAACAAATTGGTCTGATAGATATTACTCTCAATTCCTATTTTAAAGATAAATTATGAGTAATATCTCAATTCCTATTTTAAAGATAAATTAATCTAAAAACGGGAAAATAAAAATGGCTTAAGAATTGTACCAAATATGATCAAATTTTCTGCAATTTAATTTATTTATTGCAAGTTCCATTTTCACTTAAACACGACAAGCTGAAAATCTATTGATCAGCAGTTATTCTTGCATATACAGCATTAATTTGTGCTCATTCATAGCCTCATCTTGAAAGTCACAACACTCATCATCTATAATATCAATGTCTTTGTTGCACAGAATCATAAGTTCTTCCTCAATAGAGGTGTACATGGAAGATGAAGCAACTGGTGCAACTACGGGTCCTGGGACTCCCACCTCTATGTCACTGTCTGAGTCATTAGAAACCACTATTGCTTCATTGGGTTCTGACTGGGTTCCCACTTCCGACACTTCGTCACCTTGTGGTATAACAACAGGCTCTTCAGCTGTTTTCTTGGCCCGCTTGTATGTCAGTTTTCGTCCAGTCTGAGAAGATCCCTGAAATAATTGCCAAAATAAATACATCAACTGAACATCAATAAGCTATTGATAGACTTTGAAATAAATTGTAGAAAGCTTTTGTTTGTTATGATTAAACTATTGAATTACAATTTATTTTACATGTAAGTCCTACCATCCATATGTTTATGGCACTGTCAGGTTGAAAGGCTGCTATTTCTGGTGACTGCAGCTTCACCATCATCAGATCATTAGCACTGAAGTTCCTAGTCGTGACCTCCTACAGGTCTTCAGAAGTTTCATCTGCGAAAAGGCTGTTTCGCAGGAAACTCTTGTAGAGGGTATGGTCAACATCAAGTCAATCAACAGCATGATGAGGCTGAGACCAGAATCACTCTCTCGAAACACAGTGCTCCACATCAGGCCTTTGGTGTCATATCTGAAAATGTAGGCAGTACTTATTGATATGATATTCAATTCAAACATTTGAAAAACAAATTTTGTACGAGCATAATTGTTGATAGAAATAGTTTCTAATTTCTGCTTTAACAAATACTAATATTGAACTTCACTAGGTTAAGTCCAAGATAATAATCTAAATCTTTATTTTTGCTTACTTTCGAGAGATTAGTTTCTTGAGAAGTCTCCACTCATCTATCACTCTTGCTTCCGATATAGCTGGCTGTCCACTTGTAAGCGTGTCTGTGAAATGGCTGTACACTCGCTGCACCTCTTCATTTCCATAGTCTGATGACAGATGTGAAATTAAAAGCCATTAACAAAGACATAAAATGCTAAATATTTTGTTACATAAGGGGTGTGTTAGTTTTGTTGGTGAAGATATTTTAAAATCTTAACTTATTTTGTTTTATATTAATAATAATACAATTTAAAAAATAGTTAACTTAATGAGTGTTTTTTGGAGGGGAGAGGGTTTAAAGATCAAGTCATATCAAGTTGATATTACTTTGCTTCATATTGTACAATTATTTTTTTTAAAATATCAAGACAGAGTTTTAGTAAGTATTAATCTTAATGTCTAAAATGTGTTGGTGGATATGCCACAAAATATGTGTTTTGAAAGTTTTGCAAATAAATCATCTGTAGGGAAAGATCTAGAGGGAAATAGGAGGGAGTTGCACTCTGCTCCTTTTTGGTTCCCCCCTCCTGCCCCTTTGGGATGGTTGACAAAGAAATGATGAATATCTGTCCAATTTTATTTAATTCTGTCTTATATCTAATAACAAATGAACCAGATAAGCTTTAAACTCTTAATTACATGCATTTGACTCATAGATATCCTGGATATAGCAAATAACAAGAACATGTTAAAACCTGGTCAAAATTTCCACCCTGCTCCTTTTTAGAAGCACCCTGTACCTTTTGGGATCCTAGATCTTTCCCGACATCTGTTTATTAAACAGATGATAACTAACAAACTGTAGTAACAATATTAAATATAAAGCAACAATCAAAACTGAAAAAAAATTAACATGAAACCTCACAGCTGCTACACTTCAAATAAAAGAGAAACTAAATGTGTCAAGACAAGTATTTCTTGAGTAGCAGATGTTGATACTTCCATATTGTTAAAACATTACAAAATATTTTGAAAGTACAACTTTGAAAATATAATGATTTAAGCATTCTAAAGAACAATCATTTGCCAGTCAAGAAATACACAACACTTGCAGTTTCTTCATAATTGGTAGCAATGTGAATTTCATGTCCAAAATTAAATATACAACAAAACTTGAAAAATGACAACACTTGATCAGTCTTGTAACTGTAACAAGAAACACCTTTCATATCAATGCTTTCAGGTTCAGGCCAGTTTCCAAAATTGAGAATTTTGGTAGCATTAAGAACATTCTGTTCTTCTATCTGGAACCTTTCTTTTATGGCATCGGCGAAACCCTGCAGAATCTTATCGGCAAAAGCTGTTGAAGGAGTGGGCCCTTTAAGACTTACTCCACTGTACATTCCTGTTTCAAGGAGCTGCTGTACAGCTGCACAGGTCCTGATAAATGCTTTTTTATGTAAAAAACAGTCAAGTGAAATGGAAATCATTATCAATATTACCCTTACACGAGACAGTAAACTGCACAATTTAAGACTGAAGTATAGGTTATTGGTTAGATTTAAACTCTTGAACAGAATAAGTCCAAATGAGCGCTAACAACTGCAGGACTTACTCCATTTGAAGATTTAAATGTGACCAATAACATAATCATTTGGTTCACTCTACAGCTGTAATGGAAAAAAATACCAATTAGATATCTACTTAATTCACAGGCAAGTTAAGTAAATATGTGGCTGCTGTTTGGATGAGCAATAAGAAAGGGGCAACCTATAAATAAAATCAGTATTTCAAAGTTAAACCATACTTCTCTTTTTTGTCTGTCAGGAGTTCGACTGTGGACTCTACCCAGCATAGACTGTCAGCAAGAGTTATGCCTGGCTTCTGTAACCTCAGTGAGAGACACATGGCAGGCTCAAGTGCATCCTATGGAGAAAATCATATTGTTATTGTACAGTCATAACCTAATAAAAAATATAATAATTATCAAAAATTAATGCCTACATTGTTATGTTTGTTCTGACAGTCTGTATATATTTAATTTTATAACTCTTTTAATATCTTTGAAATGAAAAAAAAAAAAATTTAAGATAATTGGTGTTTAAATAAATCCTTACCTGCAAAAACAGGATAAAGACCATTAACTGCTTGTCATACATCATCTTTAGGAAGCCTTCACCCTTTGCACTCTCATGACTGGCAGTTGAAAGATGAGCTTCCAATGCATTGAATGTTTTCAGCAATGCTCCTATTGCCCTTAACAAGTGTGGGAGCCATCTTGTTCCAGTAACCTTTGGGGATTCACACCTTTTTTCATTGCTTCAATGGCTTCTTTCAGGCCTTGTTTGTTTTTGTATGATCTATGGTAGTAATAATACAAGCCAATGAGAAGAGTCATAAGTTTGTCATACAGTTTTAGGTTCTTCACAACGTCTCTGAATGCCAATTCAAGTCTATGACAAAGACAGTGCACATTGACAAGTTCTTTGTTTACATTTTCCTTCAAGAGAGTCGATAGACCTGTTCGTGTTCCTACCATATTAGATGCCCCGTCGCTGCCCATGGCAACCATTTTGTCTGCAACCAAGAGCATTCAGATTATTAGAACAATTCTTAGACTAATATTATCAAACTGTTTTCATTAATTTAAATGCATGTGTAATTAACGTTATTTAACCACAGAATTATAATAACTTTATATGACCGAGCTAACTGGCCCTGGTGATTTGTTACAAATATAACTTAACCTAAATGACAGAAATCTAGAAAGCATTTACCTGGATTAATCTTGTTTGTGTCCAACACACTGCTCACATGGTCGAACAAGTCCTTTGACTTGGTAGATTTGGGACTGCCAATATCCAAGAAATGTTCATGGACCACCCCCTTTGAAGAAAAACGGACATATATGGTTTCCTGTTCTTCTCCGGCGATATCCGTACTCCCATCCATCATGATGGCAAAGAAAGGGCTGTTTGACATTAATTTTGTTATTTTATGCCTCTCAGCTTCTGCAATTGCATGAACAAATTTTCCTGCAGCCCTATCATTAATGTATGTGGATCCAACATCTAGATCTTTAGCAAGGTCAATTTCACATAGCCACATAAAGTCTGTCAAGGGACGGTTATGTTTCGCAAGAGCATGGGCATTCCGGAACAATAATTTCAGCCGGTCTATCTCAGCTTTTTTCAAAGACATCAATGCCTTACCTGCATCTGACTGATGCATTTCATCAGCTGATTTCATTTTGTTGGTTATGCAATTAAAAGCCTTGATATGAACTTTGGACCGCTCATGGTCTTCAACCGTCGATGCCCGGAAATTCGAAGAACCACTGATAAAGGCATTTGACTTTTCTTGTTGACTGTCATTCTTATAAAATTCAATGCAAACATTGCAAGACATTGTGTTACTTTCCTTATTAAAATTTAACCATTCTCTATTCGTATTCCAATTTTCATTAAACCTTCTAGTTTTTCTGTTCTTTTCATACTCTTTAGTTTTTTCTTTTCGTTCTTCATCGCTTAGTTTCCGTTTTTTTCCAGGCTTAGCGCCTTCGAAGTATCGAAGCGACGCCATACTTGAAACAAAATTTAGAGACAAAAGTATCGAATAATACGATTGGTTTGTTTGCACGCACCTGCCCAATCAAATACGACGTTACATTTAGCGATTCGTTCGAAACGACAACTCTGCAAATTTCCGGTATGGGTTAAAGAATCAAATCGGACGTTATGAGACAGAAATTTTTACCGGACATCTGGACCGACGGTATGGCAAAAAGTGTCGGACCGACGTGAAAAATGTCGGACATGTCCGACGGTCCGACGCATTTGGCGAAGTCTGGTTCTGAACAGTCATAAGTAACAACTGTGTAAGTATCAAATTGTTGTAGTAAGCGGTGTTGGTGCTAGACTAAATGGTACAAGAGAAAAATGCAGAAACCGCATTAAAGCCGGATTGTTTATTTTGCCGATAAGGGTACATGTATAAGTCAATATTGGTGAAGAAGAATAGAAGATTCATGTGGATGGTCTAAAATGTATGCAGTTTGGTGAGACTTTGCAAAAATTTGGTCTCAAAATAAAATGGTAAAAAGTGTATACTAGAGAGATGGCATTGAATTACTGACATAACATGTTTGTTTCTATGCAATGTTGCATATTTGCATTTAAGGAAGTGTCCATCAAAGGAACTTTTCTCCACTGAACATGCTATCATTTTTTTCAAAAACAATTATCAAATGCAAGATGGATGAAAATGTTCTTTGTATTGATCAAAAACTTTAGAAAATATGACAGGAATACAAAATGCAAATTCTATTTTTAGCTCTAGTGGCCATTTTGTGCAGTGTGGCGGAACCATTTGAACAAGTTTGGTAGAGGACCACTCAACGAACATTGGTGTGATATTATTTGAAAATCTAGCCATAGGTCTAGAAGACATTGGCGTTTAGACATAATTCTATTTTTAGCTCTGGCAGCCACCTTATGCAGTGAAGCGGAACCATTTTCACAGGTTTGGTAAAGGACCATACAAGGAACATTTCTGTAAAGTTTCATGAAGATTGACCAAGAACTTTTAAAAATATGACAGGAATACAAAACTTTAACGCAAATTCTATTTTTAGCTCTAGTGAATATTTCTGTAAAGTTTCATGAAGCTTGACCAACAACTTTTAAAAATACGACAGGAATACGAAACTAACACAAATTGTTAAGACACCGCAACGCCCACCCAAAAGCCCAACCGCCCACCCACACACTTGCCCGCTCAACCGACCGGTTTTTGCTAACCTATAAGCTGAGATTTTTCGTTGAAAAATCCGGCTAACAATCTTCTTAACCTTGTCACGGATTGAAGGATGGACGGACAGGCGGGACAGACAGGACGATCACTAAATGCCTACAAGCGAATGAAAACAATAAATTACAAAGACAGAGACTCTGAAAGATGAACTTCTTCAGCAGAAAGTCATAAACAAAATTTAATTTCTTACGAAAGAACATTCAAATATGTCAAGATAATTTCTAACTGTGCAGTCTATGTTTGAGACTGAAAAAGCCAAGAAGATTTGTGCCCAGATATCCAATAGCAGACTTCGAAGTCAAGTGGCCTTTCTTAAAGACAATAAGTCACGTATAAATGATGATGTAAATAGACAAAGGATGCAATGCACTGTAACAAAAGAAGAAGTTAAAAGTCTGACCACAGCTATACGAGAAGGATGTTGCACTGTTAGAATTGGAAGACAAGTTGAATGAATTTATGCAAATCAGTTGTGCAAAGATTGAAACAAAAACAACAAATGATGCATTTTCAAATAATGTTAGGGAATGTGTAATACAGCTTGCAGGTTTTGAAGTTGCAACTGAAAAAGGAAAACCAGTCATTGAGGTGGTTGCATAGATATTATTTGACCACAAGTTTCAGCACCGTGATTTGCCAAACAGAACAACTGTCCAATCAATCATTGATGACGGCCATTATTTTTCATAAAGCCTTCGGCTTTTGCATGTTACAATAGCATTAAATTTTGTGCGTAATGAACCGGATCGCTCTTAAACGACTTTAAAATATACCGCTTTACGAATCGCACATGCGCACTGTACAACCGGAAACCTCTTGCAAACAAATCATTCTACATTTTAGCGTTCTCGGAAGCGGATCGCTTTTGAAGTGGGTAAACTGTGGTTGTTTGCAACCATGACGGATATTTTAGAATTAGAGGACAACCCTTTGTCTTCGGATGGTTCTTTTGAGGGTTTTTCAAACCGGGACTACGAAAACAATAACAGTAAATCGAGACCAAAGTCGGTTGTCGTTACCCCACCCACTCAGGATACTGGTTGCGGTACACGTGCAAAGAAGAGCACGTGTTCGTCTTCAGACAAAAAATCCTCTAAGCCATCCAGTTTAAAGTGTTCGGACAAATTGGTGAAGTCTTCGGACAAACCTGTAGATGTAAAACAAGTTCTGAACATAAATCAGGTAAGAAATCAAAAAATAAAGAAACTGGTTTCCAATTTGACATTGCTAAATTGACACTTGAGAACATTACAGCCATTAGGGGACTATTGGGTTTAGGTGGTTCCTCCGACCACTCCAATATCTATGATAACAAAGAAGAGGATAACTCACAGTCACAGTTTTCATTTGATAATTATCCTCCTATGCATATTGAAATAGATGCCAATGATGTTTCTGACACTGAAGTTGAAGGGTCAAACAAGTTTCAGCCAGATTTTACTGGTCTTTTTGATGAGGATAGTGTCAGCAATGATCAAGAATGGACACTGCAAAAATTGAAGGCCCCAGAGTTTGGGGATCCGGTAAAAGTGTCGTTAGCTAAACTGGTAAACGTTGCTAGCACAAAACTGTGAATTAAATAATGTTCTTGACAAGTACAAAATTCCTTTTACCGTGCTTTGGCAGCACCACCATTGGTCAATCAGGAAGTATGGAAAATTATTAACAAGAATGGCCATTTGAATGACAAACTCCTGTTTGACATTGAAAATCTAGTGTCAAGTGGTGTTGGTGCAGTGTTACATTTAGTTTCATTGTTCAATAAGCAGAGTCTGAATCAAGAAACCAAAACTGTTCTGTCAGATTTGTTGACCATTTTGGGACAAACACAGTATAATTTGTCAATAAGGAGACGATATATGATCAGACCATCGTTGAAAAAGAAATAAGCTACCTTGTGCAACATGTCTACGGAGATTACTTCCAAATTGTTTGGCGACCACATTGACAAGGAGATATAATCTTGTGACACTTTGTTTTCACTAGGCAAAGAACCTTATACACAAAGAGGTTATATTTCTGGTCGTTTTCGTGGCCGCTTTCAGCCACGTAGGGGCTACGGTTCGTTCAGATTTCAGCCGTATGACCAGTACAAGTCAAGAGGTGGTGGTTTCTACAGAGGCTCAAGACCTAGGTCTAACCATAGAACACTTATCCAACAGCCACAGCTACAGCCCCAAACGACCAAGACTGAAAGAGGTAGGTCGGTTGAAATATTTTCATGACATATGGAAAAAATATACTGATGATCCCTGGATTTTAGATGCAATAACAGGCTACAAAATTGACTTGATTAAACAACCTTTTCAAGACAAAATTCCTAAGGAAATTCCATTCGATCATGATAAACGTAAAATTATTGATGAAGAAGTCGAAAATTTAATCAATAAAGGGGCTATCGTCGAGTGTGAACATGAATTGGGATAATTCATTTCGACGATTTTTATTGTACCTAAACCCAATAATAAATTTCGACCAGTTATAAATTTGAGATATTTAAATGAATTTGTGGAGTATAATCATTTTAAACAAGAAACATTCAATGTAGTACTGGATTTGATACAGAAGAATGATTTTTTTCACAAAATTTGATCTATCAGAAGCATATTTTTCTGTTCCTATTCATAAACATTCTACAAAATATTTGAAATTCTCATGGAATCAAAAGTTGTTCAAATTTGTTGTGTTGCCTTTCGGGATATCTATAGCACCATATTTGTGTACAAAATGTTTTAAACCAATTTATGCTTCCTTTCGATTTCAGAATATTAGATGTTCATATTATATAGACGATTCTTTGCATATGGATAAAAATAAGCAAATATGTGCAAGGAATACAGATGTTCTTTTAAGTACAATGGAATCGCTGGGATTTATATTAAACATAGAGAAGGCTGTCTTAGTTCCTTGTCAAAGGATAGTATTTTTCGGTTTCATTATTGATTCGATAGAATTTAAGATATATTTAATGGAGGAAAAAGTACAAAAAATTATATTGAAGGCAATCAACTTGTTGAACAAGCAAGAAGTGACTGTTGGAGAATTGGCTTCTTTCATTGGTTCGGTTGTTAATGCTTTCTTTGCGGTTTATGAAGCAAAATTGCATTTTAGAGATCTGGAAAGAAATAAAATTCAAGGCTTAAATCGCTCGCTAAATATTGATAACAAGATTCATTTGTCTGACGATAGCATTGCAGAATTGCTATGGTGGAAAAATAATTGTAGGTTAAAATACGGTAAATGGATAAGAAGTCCACCAGTTCAAGTAATTTGTAGGACAGATGCATCACTTTTAGGTTATGGTGGTATTGATCTAAAGACAAACAGATCTACTAATGGTAGATGGTCTTACGACCAATCGAACAATTATATTAATTATTTAGAATTGTTGGCAATTTTCTATGTATTGCAAGCATTTTATTATGACCAGAATTCAGTACACATAGAAGTTCAATCAGATAATACGGCAGCGATATCGTACATAAATGATTTTGGTGGCACGAGTTTGACACAAATGGATACTTTAGCAAAAAATATTTGGTTCTGGTGCATTAAAAGAAATATACATTTATCTGCTTCCCATATACCTGGTCGATGTAATACGGCAGATTTTCTTTCAAGACATTTTTCAGATTCAACAGAAGGGATGTTAAGGATGGAAATATTTAATAGAATCTGTAGTCAATTATTTATGCCTGATATAGATTTGTTCGCAACAAGATTAAATAAAAGAATAGATAGATTTGTTTCGTGGTATCAGGAACCTGGTGCACTATTTTGTGATGCTTTTAGTATATCTTGGTCGAATTTTAAACCATACATTTTTCCACCATTAATCTGATAGGGAAGGTCATAAATAAAATAGTACAAGATAATGTAGAAGAGTGCTTGTTGATATTTTCTAGATGGCCAGCACAGAGTTGGTTTGCAATGATATTACAAAATTTATGTTCCTTTCCAATCAGGTTACCACGTCACAAAGATCTGTTGGTGCTACCATTCAACCGAACTACTCATCCTCTTGGCAAGAAACTTCAATTGGTCTGTATCAGGGAAGCACTCCAAGGTAAAGGACTTCCAAGTGAGCTTGCTACAGTCATAATCCAATCCTGGTCTCCAGAACAAGGAAGCAATACCACTGTACGTGGAAACACTGGTATTCTTGGAACAATATCAGGTGTAGATGTCCCATTCAAACGTCTGAAACAGTTGTCTTAAAATACCTCTTTTACCTACACAAACAAGGTAAATCTTACTCTGTTATTAATACCCATAAGGCGATGATTACACAGACACTTCCATTTTTTGGTAACACATGGTGTAAAGATAACAGTTTATTGACTAGATTTATGAGGAGTGTGTTCATTAGTAAACCTGTTAAACCAAGATACTGTAATTTCTTGCATATAAGCCACACTTTTTTTCAGCCATAATTTGTTACATTTTTCCGGTGTGTCTTATACGCGGATATAAGCAAAAACTCCAAGTTTTTCTATCATAAATATCAACTGTAGTGTTTTGGGCCCCATTTTGAATAGACGCTAAATCGATGTCACTAAGAAGCTTATATAAGCAAGTATTCGTACCCGATACGTTTCGCACTGTTTTATATTGGGATCTTTTAAAAATATAGTATTATATAATATATATTCTTATTTTGTGTGTTTTATATTCTCAATTCTTATTTTTCCAAAATATATATGCAATAAAACATAATACATAAAAAAATAAGAACCAGGGTAAAATGAACCGAAGTGTAAACACCACCTGACAAACTACTTCACACCTTTTATACTGCTCTGCAAACAAAAAGGATGGTGTCAGAGATGATACTTGCAAAACAGACCTTGTTTTTCAAACAGACAATTAGCACTTATGGTGTAATTAAAGGTGTTGACACTTGAGACTTCTCTCAACACCTCTCAATACAGCGAAAACACATATAACATCATGTATCTGCATTGCGATTTTCACGACAAAATATTTTCAGTGTCAATAAACAATGGACGCGAAATTTACAATTTTCATGTTAAGAAGCTTTCAAATAGCAGATTTTTTTTTCTCCACAAATTAGGATCTCAATTTTTAGGTGCGTCTTATAAGCGGGGGCGTCCTATACGTGAGAATTTACGGTACTTAGCTATGTGGGATGTTTCTATAGTGTTAAAGTATTTGGAGAAGTTAGGACCAAATAAAAGACTGTCGTTGAAAATGTTGACGTTAAAAAACTGTAGCGTTAGTAGCTTTGGCTACTGCTCCTAGAGCACAGACTTTGTAAAGAATGCGTCTGTGGGGGATTCATTCTCGTTAAAGATTGAACATTTCAGGAATGAATCTCTTTGTGCTATGCACACTTTACTTCATTATCTTAATGTCACTAGGAAAGTGAGATTGTCGGATTCTGTGTTTATATCGTATGTTACATATAAGAAAGTATCAAGTAGTACTATAGCTCGTTGGTTGAGGGAAATATTATCTTTGTCTGGTATTGACACTGGTATTATTTAAAGCTCATTCATATCGTGGTGCAGCTACGTCAGCAGTTATTCATAGAGGCTGTTCAGTGAAGACCATATGAAATAAAGAAACTTTAGGAAATTTTACTGTAGACATTCATTGAAGAGAATGATATTTCTTTTGTGAATGCTGTATTCTCTTCAACAGGTTATGTCTTGAGACTTTATTTTGGAATATACAAGTCTGGATCAAGTTGGATAAGTATATTGAATTTTTGTTATATACTATATAAGTTTTTGTTGGCTTTAAAGATGCTATTGTAACATGCGAAAATTTCGCCGAAGGCTTTATGAAAAATAATGTCCCCTCATCCTAGCTTTAGTGACGGATGAAGGGGCATTATTGGAATAAAGCCGCAGGCTAAGCATGTACGTACCCTCCCTTGTCTTCATCTCCAACAGTTATTTTGCAATACATTAAGTTATTTATATCCCTCCCTTTTATGCTTGGGTTATATACAAGAAAAACTTGTGTATTTTAAAGAATGATTTGTTTGCAAGACGTTTCCGGTTGTACAGTGCGCATGTGCGATACATAAAGCGGTATATTTTAGAGTCGTAAAGAGCAATCCGGTTCATTACACACAAAATGTAACATGCTTAGCCTCCGGCTTTATTCCAATAATGCCCCTTCATCCGTCACTAAAGCTAGGATGAGGGGACATTTTATTGCCAGAACAATCATTGTGAGTAAGATCGACAAATGTTCTGACTGGGGCCTGCACAGAGATTGAACGAGTCGAAAGAAAAAGAAGATCATCGACACATCCGTTACTCTCGACAATGGTGAAGACGTCAGCTCAGTCAGGGTTCACCCTTGTTTCAAGGGAAATGGCACAAAACAACACATTTCGGAACTAAGTGACATGCACCCCAAGTTAACTCAAAAAGTAAACAACGACCACATTGTGAATACATTACAAAAGCTTGCATTTACCATGTCTGACAGTGCGGCTAATGAAAAACTTGCAAACAATTTGCTGAATGACTGGCGCACTGACTTTACTAAAAAATGTGCAGATGACATCGAGATTGATTCTGAAATACTGTTGAATATGGCGAAAAATCCAAACAAACAAACGAGATTGATTCTGCTAAAAACTTCCATTGTATGGCTCATGTACTTCTGGCCTTCCAGGAATATGCTTGTGATGAAATTATTTCTAAAGCTGCTGATCAAAGAATGGGACCGATTGGATGTGATGCCCTTCCAAAGTTAAATTTTGGTTGAAGCTAGGCACGATTGCAGAAAGAGTGGTCAGAACTACCTCAGACACATTCAGGCCTGTAGGAGACCATCTTGGACTGCGAGACAAACGGGAGGCAAATTGTGCTGAGAAGGGGTTAAAATCAACCATAGGGAATTTTTTTTTTTTTTATAAAGACAACCGATCAACGGACTTTTCCAAACAACAGCAGAAATCCACCTACATCAAAATGATTTCATTAATGTTTTAAACACCAATGAAACTCTTAACCAACAAGACATGTGTCCGTAGGACACGGATGCCCCCCACATTCTGCTGGTTGATACAAAACTCTGCTGATGTCAGGAAAAATGCACCAAAATACCCAGGTGCATAAGTTCACATGCTGAAGAATATGTTTATAAAGTTTCATCAGTCTAGCAGTTATACTTTTCGAGTTACACGTGACACAAATAAAAAAAATGTCATTTTTTGCTTTAAAAAGGGTAACTTCTCCACTGATGGCACAAAAAACTGCACCAAAATACCCAGGTGCACAAGTTCACATACTAATTAATATGTTTATAAAGTTCCATCACCCTAGCAATAATACTTTTGAGTTGAACATGACACAAGTCCAAAAATGTCATTTTTTGCTAAAAAAGGGCCATAACTCCACTGATGTCTGAAAAAATTGCACCAAAATACCCAAATGCACAAGTTCACATTCACATGCTGATTAATGTTTTTATAAAGTTTCATTACTCTAGCAAAAATACTTTTTGAGTTGCACGCGACACGATTCCAGAAATGTCATTTTTTGCTAACAAAATGGCAATAACTCTGCTTATGTCGGAATCAGAAAAAAATGCACCAAAATACCCAGGTGCACAAGTTCACATGCTGATTAATATGTTTGTAAAGTTTCATCACTCTAGCAGCAATACTTCTTGAGTTACGCGCGGCACAAGTCCAACAAGAGATGTTTGTAAAACATGTATGCCCCCCGACTTGTAGCCAAGTTGTGAATATGTGCAATTGTTAAGAATTTTTTTTAATATGCAAGCCCAAGCGAGGTCTTGATATATGGTATCTATGTATGAAGTTTCATTAAAAAATCTCGATACGTTCTCAAGTTATTGAGCGGAAACCGTTTTTCTATTTTTAGTAATGGTGACCTTAACCTTGACCCCGCCCACCCCATATGTAATCCCAAGAGAGTTCTCAATATAAGGTATCTATGTATGAAGTTTCATTAAAATATCTCGATGCATTGTAAAGTTATTGAGCGGAATACGTTTTTCTATTTTTAGCAACGGTACCTTGACCCCACCCACCCCATATGCAATCCCAAGCGAAGTCTCGATATAAGGTATATATGTATGAGGTTTCTTTAAAATATCTCGATGCGTCCTCAAGTTATTGTGCTGAAACCGTTTTTTCTATTTTTAGTAATGATGACCTTGACCGCACCCACGCCATATGCAATCCCTAGCAAGGTCTGAATATAAGGTATCTATGTACGAACTTTCATTAAAAGATCTCGATGCGTTCTCAAGTTATTGAGCGGAGACCGTTTGTCTATTTTTAGTAATGCTGACCTTGACCTTGAACCCACCCACCCCATATGCAATCACAAGCGAGGTCTCAATATAAGGTATCTATGTATGTAGTTTCATTAAAATATCTCAATGCGTTCTGAAGTTATTGAGCGGAACCGTTTTTCTATTTTTAGTAACGGTGACCTTGACTCCACCCACCACATATGCAATCCCAAGAGAGGTCTCTATATAAGGTATCTATGTATAAAGTTTCATTAAAATATCTTGATGTGTTCTCGAGTTATTGAGCGGAAACCGTTTTTCTATTTTTAGTAACAGTGACCTTGACCTTGACCACACCCACCTCATATGCAATCCAAGGCGAGGTCTCAATGTAAGGTATCTATGTATAAAGTTTCATTATAATATCTCAATGCGTTCTTAAGTTATTGAGGGGAAACCGTTTTTCTATTTTTAGCAACGGTTACCTTGACCTTGGACCTGTTGACCTCAAAATTTATAGGGTTCTTCCTTTCCTTCCAAGTAACCAGCGTACCAACTTCCATTATCGTAGGTCAAACGTTCTCAAGACATCGTGCGGAAACAAAATGGTCTACCGTTTTTCTATTTTTAGTAACGCTGACCTTGACCTTGAACCCACCCATCCCATATGCAATCCCAAGCGAGGACTTGATGTAAGGTATCTATGTATAAAGTTTCATTAAAATATCTCTATGTGTTCTCAAGTTATTAAGGGGAAACTGTTTTTCAATTTTAGCAACGGTGAACTTGAACTTGGACCTGTTGACCTCAAAATTATAGGGTTCTTCCTTTCCTCCCAAGTAACCAGCGTACCAATTTTCATGATCGTAGGTCAAACCATTATTAAGATATTGTGCGGAAACGAAATGGTCTACGGACAGACCTACCGACCAACCAACCTTCATACCGCCCGACCGACGGACGGACAGGTGCAAAGCAAGATACCCCCACTTCTTCGAAATGGGGCATAATAATATCATTTTTTGCTAAAAAAGGGCCATAACTCCGCTGATGTCAAAAAAACTGCACCAAAATACCCAGGTGCACAAGCCCTGATACCCAGGAATATGCTTATAACGTTTCATCACTCTAGCTGTTATACTTTTTAAGTTATGTGCGACACAAAAATCCGATGGACGGACGGAAGGACGGACGGACGGAAAAAGGCAAATCTATATGCCCCACCTCTAAAGTTGGGGCATAAAAACTACAATCAATTAAAGCAGACTTGCAATCAGCAGTGGTAATGAAAATGTTGTCCTGCTTAGCAATAGTGTATGTTAATATAACAGGACCATACTGGAATTTGATGACATCTGAAAATGTTTCCTACCTTGAGGTTCATAAGCATGTACAGGAATTACATTGTTTACTTCAAGAGTGTTTGATCACTCTGAAAAAACATTGTCACCAAGTAATTGACAGATGACGAGTATGCTGTACAACATGACTGTCTGTTCATGGCTATTCTGAATAACGAGGACAAGGGGTGCCCAGTCTACACTCAAAAGTTGGATGCAGTTTGCACTGGAATGATAAAAGCAGTACAAAAGCAGCTGGTGGATTTCCTACCAAATTGTCAGTTCAGTGCAGTACCAGACAGCGCAACACTTGATATTACCGCATTAGCTCCATTAACAAACCTGTTGTGCAGGACCATTTTGGGGACCTTGACAGCAGCCAACGGAGACGACCCAATGTTTCGTTCCATCAACACTCGTCAGTGCAAATGTTAAAAAGGAACCGGAAACAGCTTGCAGAATGATTTCACAAAATGAGTGATGAAGACAAGCAAAATCTGTGGCAGTCTGCGAATATGGGCAGCAAGGCACTTAGGATTAAGCACCAACAACATGACAAAGAGGTCGAACGTGAACTATTTTCGGACTGAAAAACAAAGAAACGAAAAACTACACTATAGTAGACTGTGAAGAGGAAGACGATTATGGAAACACAGAGTTGGATCATCTGACCAGTGTGCTACCAAATGTGGAAACTGCGTCTGTCCATGACTATGTTGTTGTGGCATACCAGGACAGGTGGTACCCAGGATGCATCATGGCTGTGAAAGATGATGGCAAACTGGGTGTCAAATTTACGTGTCCTGCCAGAAAGCCTGGAGTGTTTGTGTGGCCATTAACAGAGGACTTGCAGGATGTGGAAAAGAAATTTGTAATACGCAAAGGCATTCTACCAGAGTGTATTAGTTCTGGTGGACAGTGGCTGTTTAAAGAACATGTAAAATATGACAAATTGTTTTTATTGTATAAAAGTGTTCTTTAACCCTTACTGCGCTGAATATGTATTTGGCTTATCAGCAGCCTGGTACTGATTATTTTTTGGAGAATTCCTGGTTTTACAGTCATGTTAGTTGACCTTCATTTTCACCATTATATGTTTATCTTTGATATATAAAACCTATATAATATGTGTAGGTAATTGAAAGACGGACATTTTGACGCAACTTGTTTTCACCTGTCATTATTTTTACACCAGTACAGGTGAGATAAACTTATAAATACAGGTAAAATTCAACAAATGAACGATTTTATTAGCTTTATTATTAGAAATCTCTCTTTTTTATTTAATAAATAATAAAACAATGTCAGAGTACAACAAACAGCTTGTAATTGTTAAATTTTGACATAAAATATGACAAAAATACTGCCTAATTAACAATACAGGTAAATTGTTTTGACTGTCCATTATTGGTAAAGAGTAGCAACATTTTTCTTGAACAATGCATATTACAAAATACCCAGTTTACTCTGTAGAGCATCATTACATCAAATAATTGTTTAATATTTGTTTTTATTTATTAAAGATTTGATTATTTCATTATTAACAGGTATGCAAGGTAATTACAGGTAAATACAGGTGTGTTATGATATGTACTGGTTATACTCCATATAAAGTTCATTTTGTTACACAACAAAAACAGTGCTCAGCAGTTTCACTTTCAGTCAGAGTCTTCAATCTTGTAGTTCACAAGAGTGTGATACTTCATGAAGCATGGCACAACACATAACGGCTTCTCGCAGTCCTTACACCAGTATCTGGTTTCCTTCCTCTTGCGGGAATCTCCAGGAGCGTGTCTCTTCCCTGTGTTGTCGTTGCAGACTACACATTTCCTGGTGGGATTCTGCACCTTGGCGCCCTCTTTTGCAGGGATCAGATCAGGGAAATGTCTTTCTGTTAGTCTTTTCTCCTGATCCCTGTGGATGGATGGGCGACCTCGGGAAAGTTTCACACTCTGATGGCCGTCAATCATGGATCTCGCGAGTTCACGACGAAACTTGTACTGAGTAAGGGGCTTTCCATGTTTGTAGTTTTTCAAGTACAGTATGTAAGCATTTGTCACAGCAAGATTGATCATGTGAAAGAATAACTTCAGCCACCATTTGTTAGTCTTGCGAGTGAATGTGTAATATTTGGCCAGTTGATCCGATCTGTCTACACCACCCATATTACTATTGTAGTCAAGCACGCATGTTGGTTTGCAAATTGGATCACCATTTACATCTTTCTTAGTTGTCAATGACATGGTGGCCTTGTGCTTGGTCGACAGTAAACTCACATCCCTTTTATCGGTCCATTTCAGGGCAAGCAGACCATTACGCTGGCGAAAGACTACGTCACCCTTCTTCAGCTTTTGCTTCAAGGCGACCGGGACTTCCCGACGATTCACACAGAGAGTTCCAACCGCCATGGTGTCTTCTGCTGCCAGTCTGTCAAACAGTATAGGGGAACTGTAGTAGTTGTCTGTGTACAAACAGTACCCCTTGTTTAGCAGGTTGGACTTCCTTAGCAAGCCCATTACAACTCCATAAGAATGTCCGAGGGTGAGTTCGCTGTCCTCGGCATTAGGATCGGGGTCGTAATCTGCTCCTGTGTAAATGTCAAAGTCACACATGTAGCCTGACTTGCTTTCACTTAGCACATAGAGTTTCACTCCAAACCTGTCGGGCTTGTTTGGGATGTACTGTCTGAACCGTCGTCGTCCCTTCCATGGCACCATACCTTCGTCCACCACGATGTTGCGATCCGGAGTGTATGGGCCTCACCTGAAACGACAGAATAACAAATATGTTACTTTATTGTTTTACTTTGTTGAACTGATTGTATCTGTTGCTTTATGTGTTAAAAATTTTAAAAGAAAATTTCATACAAAATGTGAGACAATAATTAGGTACCATTCGGTTATTGAAATAGGCTGATAATTTGTTCATGTGACTTGTGTCAAATTTGAATGTAGATATGTAACATTGTTGTAAACACATATATGCAGAATAAATGTATAAACTTGTGGTATGCTTTTATTTCAAGATGGCAAATAAAATATGCATGTAAAGTGTTTAGTTATAAATATATACACACCTTGTACAACGGATCGAAGCCTTCTTGTTCACGAGTGGGTGCTGTCGTGTTGTCTGCCAAATGCAAAAATGACAACAAAGACAGAAACCTGTCTCGTGGCATCATATGGCTGAACTCTGGAGTGCAGACCAGCCTGTCAGTAGACCAGTAATTGCTGAGTGCAGGTTTGTCAACGAGTCCTATAACAATGGTCATGCCCAGAAATTTTCGTATCTCAGGCCCAGTAGTGTCATACCAAGAGTTCATTCTCGAAAAACGAGACGGCTGCTTTTTGGCTCGTTGCTGTGCAAAGTACCTATTCGTTTCGAATGCAATATGATCCATGTCCCCATCATTCAGAAACAACGAGAAATAGTCTAATGGAACTGAATCGATCTCCAAATCAACGCACAAACCACTTTCTGCAACGAATGGTGGTACCAAAGGTTCAACAACACTCGACGACCAATTTGCTAACATGTCACTTGGAGACTCTCTGTCGCCTTCAAACTGGTTAGCATCGTATTCGGGTAATTGTCCAGGCTGTACATCACGTATATCTTGCTCATCAAACCCTTCAAATTCCTCAAAATCACAATCGCTGTCCGAATTACCAAAGAATAGTTCTGCATCAAAACTAACGTCCGCCATTTTCTTTGTCTCGTTTTGGTCTGAATTTCAAGGCTTGTTGATTTTACATTTCGACGTCATAAAATCAAAAAATAAAGACCAATCATATCGTTTCAAATTAGGGAAGACCTGTTTTCATTGGTTAATACTGAAAAATACCGATGACGTAAATCGGGGAAACTCCAGGAACTACTAAAATTAGACCACTATTGAAAACAAGTATACTCGGTTCCCGTTCGTACTGCACTAGATCCCGGACCCGAGTTTACCCAGTTCCCGCGCAGTAAGGGTTAAAGCCTAAATTTAAAATGTTAAATGTTATGTAAATTACTTGGTATTTCAAACTTTAATACAACCTTCTTATGTTTATTAAGACATTGTCACATGATTGTTGTTTGTTGTTTGTTGATGTGTCAAATATCATCGTTAGCATGGTGTTTAGTGTTATTATTTGTGGAAATACAGTGTTTTAATGTTAATAAATGGATTTCCAACGAAAAAATACAGTTCAAAATTTGAGCAAGATATCGTAATTAGATCAAAAGTAATGGCAAAAACATTGGATTTTGTCTGCAGATTTGGTCCGCAAAACGCAGCGTTCTTATGTTGTACCAAAAAATTCCCAGAATTCATGATTTCAACCATATTTCAAAATGTCATAACTTTTCAACTGGTCAAGATATTTTAAAAATTTTAAAAGTTTTTTAAACATCAAAGCAAATACTACAAGATAAATGTCATGGTTTCAGTATTCATTGAAGTTGAACAAATCATTGGGGTTGCTACTAACATAATGTTTTACTAAATAATTTATGTTATTTCCTTTTAACACTTTCAAGTTATAAATTGTGAAAGGGGCCTTCCTTATTTATTTTCGGTGTGTGAAAGGTCCTATGATCGGCCCCAGACAATTTGCGAAGGGGCCTGTGTTCGGCCCCTGGCTAAGAAGGAAAAAACCCTGCACCCACATGTGCCTGGTTCAAAATATTCTGTATAACTACCTTATACACAATGAAAAGATTTGGAGCCATATCCACAAAGCTCCTTAGGAAAATCTCAAGTGATATTTAAGGGAAAATTTCAAATAAATTCTTCCTTGTAAGAACCAATATTTTATATCTGAAATCTGGTAAATACAAGAGAAAAATGCGGAAACCGCATTTAAGCAGGATTTTTAATTTTGCGGATGGGGGTACATGTACAAGTCAATGTTGGTGAAGAAGTATGGAAGTTTGTGGCCATTTTGTGCAGTGAGGCGGAACCATTTGAACAAGTTTGGTAGAGTGTAAAGTTTCATCAAGATGGATCAAGAACTTTAGAAAATATGACAGGAATACAAAACTTTAACGCCAATTCTATTTTAGCTCTAGTGGCCATTTTGTGCAGTGAGGAGGAACCATTTGAATAAGTTTGGTAGAAGAACGCTAAACGAACATTTGTGTAAAATTATTTGAAAATCTAGCCATAGGTCTAGAAGAAAATGGCTTTAAGACATAATTCTATTTTTAGCTCAGGCAGCCATCTTGTGCATGAGGAACCATTTTCACAGGTTTGGTAGAGGACCATCCAAGGAACATTTCTGTAAAGTTTCATGAAGATTGACCAAGAACTTTAAAAAATATGACAGGAATATCGAACTTTAAAGCAAATTCTATTTTTAACCCTAGTGGCCATTTTGTGCAGTGAGGCAGAACCATTTCAATAAGTTTGGTAGAGGAACACTAAACTAATATTTGTGTAATCTAGCCATAGGTTTAGAAGAAAATGGCGTTTATAGACATAATTCTATTTTTAGCTCTGGCGGCAATCTTGTGCAGTGAAGTGGAACCATTTTCACAAATTTGGTAGAGGACCATCCAAGGAACATTTCGGTATAGTTTCATGAAAATTGACCAAGAACTTGTGAAAATATGACAGGAATACGAAACTTTAACGCAACTTGTTAACATCGCAACGCCCGACCACCCGCCCAACCGGCTGGTATATCTAATCTATAAGCAGAGATTTTTCGTTGAAAAATCCGGCTAAAAAAGCAGTCATTGATATTCATCTTTACAAGTTAAAACCACTAAAGCCAAAATAAACTTGATATTAAACAGCCTTGTGGAATTCATTGATTTTAAGAAATTTACTAAAGTTTTCACTAAGGAGCTTGGTTGATATGGGCCCAGGTTTAAAGCATGCTGACAAACTATGGCATTAAGAGACATGGATAATATTCCACAAGTCCAGATGGCGCATTTTTTGTGGAAACTGACGTGCCAATACTTTTGTTAATACAAGTACAAATGAATCTAATGTGCAACTAATTACAGTACAATCAGCGTTGTATGAAACCTGTCAGGAACACTTACCTGTGTATGGGACCACATACTTCTCACCAATGTATGGGACCTGCACATTCAAAAACAACTTACCTACCATTTACTGCAGCATGAAAATATGCATCTGCCAGTGCACAAAATGACTGAACAACCAGGGCAACACTAGATGTCAAACCCACCAATCATGTGCAAAACAGCGATCCTAAGGATCTGTACGTCTCGCCTCCCAAAGTCCCAAGACCGTATAAGAACCTAGACACTAACCAAACCACTTGTAGAATGTATCAAACCAAAGTGGCATGAGACCAGCTTGAAATCTTGGTAAAGCTATTCACCAATTAATAATACTCTCAAATATCTAACTAAACAAGATTCTGTGTTTGATAAACACACATGCCCCCCGATTGGCGCTGGATAGCCCATTTCTTAGTCCAAAATAGGTCAAGGTCAAAGTGAGGTTGCGTAATATGGGTGGATTGTGAATGGTCATAAGTAACAACTGTGTAAATATCCAAGTGTTGGAGTAAGCGGTGTTGGTGCTAGATGAAACGGTAAAATCTAGTTAACCAAGAAATTACACTTCTGAAGTATTACAAGTCCAAATTAGTTCAAGGTCAAAGTGAGGTTGGGTGATATGGGTGGATTGGGGATGGTCATAAGCAACAACTGTGTAAGTATTCAAGTGTTGTAGCAAGTGGTGTTGGTGCTAGACGAAACAGTAAAATCTAGTTAACCAAGAAACAGCCCATTTGATTTATTCTAAGTCCAAATTAGGTCAAGGTCAAAGTGAGGTTGGGTGATATCAGTGGATTGGGAACGGTCATAAGTAACAACTTTGTAAATATCCAAATGTTGTAGCAAGCGGTGTTGGTGCTAGTTAACCAAGAAATGACACTTATGAATTATTATAAGTCCAAATTAGGTCAAGGTAAAGGTCAAAGTGAGGTTGGTTAATATGGGTAGATTGGGAATAGTCATAAGCAACAACTGTGTAAGTATCCAGGTGTAGTAGCAAATGGTGTTGGTGCTAGACGAAAAAGTAAAATCTAGTTAACCAAGAAACAGCCCATTTGAATTATTCTAAGTGCAAATTAGGTCAAGGTCAAAGTGAGGTTGGGTGATATGGGTGGATAGGGAAAGGTATTAAGCAACAACTGCGTAAGTATCCAAGTGTTATAGTAAGCGGTGTTGGTGCTACACGAAACGGTAAAATCTACTTAACCTTGTCACGGACGGACTGACTGGACAATCACTATATGCCTCCCGCATCAAGATGCCGGGGGCATAAAAACAACAATAGATGTTGTTTCTGCAATCATGTGCTGTGTTTATGCAACAGCAATAATGGGTGTATGGACCTTAAAATTGGCCTTCTGGATAAGATGCTTCAAGTTTTTTTATAATTCAACAGACCAGTAACAAAACAAAACAAGAAATTTTCTTAGGCGTAAAAAAAAATGTTTGTTTCAGGTTACCCGACCTACCCTAAAAAATGCCCCGACCCTAGAACATTTTATTGGGTTTGTCAGATTGATTTTTGTTCTATTTACCTTTTTCAATAATTAAATGTGATAAATAAGTCTTTTGTTTTGATAGTATCCACTTATAAACAATGTTTAAGGATATTACTGATATGTTTTGAATATTTATTCAGTTTTAGAATCTTCAAGTTTGACCATTTACCAAATAAATAAATAAAAATAAATCCCTACCTACCTTAATTTTTTTAGGCATGTAACTTGAAACAAACCTTTTTTTTTTACACCTTAGGCCAGTCCCTTTTTATTTTCTGGTTTACAAAAATTTTTGGGGAACATGTCCACTGGCAGGTCGAAAAAAAAAAAAAAAAAGTGTTCAAATCTTAACACAACAAACGATTTCCCATTAGCAATTTATAATTAATAACAATATCAACATTAAAACACGCTATGATGTGAAGTTAGAATAAGACGTCAAACATGGTATAAACTGTTTTCTTACACCAATGTTTCATATGCAGTTTAACCATTTGTATTTATGAATTTTACAGAGTAAATATGTGTAATAGATGCATATATTTTAACGGCATCATTAAAATTGATTTTACCACAAAGTTGTATACTTGTATGGATTTACAAAATGTAAAGTGAGATGCCTTTTTAAAAGAAGACGAGTTAACCTGCGCAGGACTGAAATCCACAACTGCCCGAACACAGACCTTGCAAAACGAGCTTAATCTAACCACACAACGCAAATTTTGAAAATAATTGCTGTGAGGTCTCGAAAAACATATTAAATTTAACTATATCAAGAGAAAAGTCCAATTAATATGACGTTAGTTGTCTGCATTCTTATTAAGTCTTAATTCTTATTAAAAATGAGAAACCAGTTTTAATATATTTTTTTTTTAAATATTCAAAGCTGTGTATATGCTAAATCTTCATGTATATATGAAATTTATCAGATATAAACTGAACTGCTAGTGTGTGTTAAATTATTGCATTACAATTGTGACAGAAACAAAATACAAGGCAAATAAGAAATTCTAATTGTGTCGCGAAAATATATATCATCAACAAAATGCAACCATGACTTTCTCTTTTAAGTGTATACGAGACAAAGCTGTCTGTCCCCACATCCTCGTTTCGATGTCCCCGCAAGAAGATCTTTTTACTAATGATATTATTTGTTACAAATGCCTCCTGAAAATATACATCCAGTGCCTTCCACAGGATTTTTTTGGCGTCCCCGTCCCGAGAGGGGTGGGTTAGGGAGGGGTATCCCCTCCGTACGTCAAATTTTTTTGCGGCATGTGTCAAATGACGTTATCTGGTGCGTTTTAGCTATTAAATTTAAGGCTAAGATGTTTTCATTTTTTTTTACAAGTTTAAACGAAATGAAATAAACGAAGCATCACCGTTTGAACGGCATACCTCTAGCCTTTTAAAAGCAAAAGCATCATTGTTGTTGCGAAACTGAAAGTAATTATTTTTTCCGGATGTTTATGTCCAGTGCGCATCACATTCGCACAGTGACGTCATGTCCAAACCCACTATTCTCGTTGTTCTCGAATCTTTAGGTTACACTCGATCTACTGATGGAGCCTTTTTTATTCGATTAATTATGTTCATATGGGCATGTATTTAGTGTTTTAACACTGTTTTAATCGTTACAGCTGCTGAACATAGTACTGACTGGATAATTGGTGAATGGTAAAGATCTTGATTAAAATATATTTATATTATATACATGCTTTGTTCTTGCAAAAACGGCGGGAAATTTTCCTCGTGGACATCGTGCCTGCGCGTCATATGTTAAAGACAAATGTCACTCTATTGTTTAAAACAGTGTTGATTTTCTCATGTTTCATTCTTTCCATGAATAACTGTACTTCTAACGGTAATATTAACTGTCATCAAATGGACAAGTCATTTTAAGGGCCGTCTACGAAACATGTTGAACATTATTAGAAGTTTACAATATATAATAAATTCAACAATTTACGAACTAAAAATCACTTGCTAATTTTTTGTCCACCAATAAGTAAATTTGCATGGAAAAACCACGCCAATTTGTTTATAAGTTACCTATTTTTTCTCCATTTGTGAATTTATTTATGAGACGACCCTCAAACTTGAAACACTCACTGACCACAATAACGGGATTTCTCCCTGCAAAAATCATGCATGGGATTAACATTCCTTTGACGGGAAAATAGGACACCCAATGTCTTTAAAGACCTGTATTTAGTAAAGCACATGATCGGTACACGCACGCTTTCCATGCGTGGAACGTGACGTCGTATTTCAGCAGACATTTCGCACTCTTTTGTTGAAAACACGGGTTTTACATGGCATACATGTACATAAACAATGGCGGACGCCTTGCTTAAAAAAAATTGTCCGTGAAATTCCGGAACAATTTGTTGATCCCGATCGGCAATCATCGTGTGATACCGTCAAAAACAAAAAGCAGTTTCACGGAAGTAAACGGACTTACCGAGCAAATTATTATATTCGTACTCAAAATATTTCGAAAATTTGAACATTTCGTCCCCGATCGGTAAAAAAAAAAATCGTAATTATAATTTTTTTTTTTTTTTTCACTTTCGGAAAATTTATGTTCGCCGGTTTTGTAAACCGTAAAATCAAAAAGTCCTGGCCTTACAGGAAAATCATAATGGTAGGAAATGTTTGGAATGGTGAATCAGGGCCCGTATTCAGCAACCTATTCTTAGACTTGAGACTATTGATTTGCAAATGCTGAAGTATTTTTTCTTGAGTCCAAGTCTATTATTTATTCTCAAGTCTAACACTGTTCCAGCCAGAATTTAAAAAGGGCAGGGTGCTAATTCCTGATAAGAGGGCCATGATGGCCCAAAGCGCTCACCTGATAACTGGTACAGATGAAGACCATACTGTTGTGACAGGTTTGAAAATTCAGGTATATGAACAATACGCAAAGGGGATAGGATCCATTTGATTTAAAACATTGGTTAGTGCAATGGGCTAACTGAAGTACGAGCTGGGTAGTGCATGTGCGGTGTTTTTGCTAATGGTGCTCAAATCATTTTTCTCGATATTCTTACCTGACCCTTTTTCATTAAGTCAGTGACAATTCTGGAAAATGCAGAAACAGTAGATTTTGATGTCTTTTTCACAGACAGTTTTGGAAAACTCGTTGCAATGCAATAATTTGGATGGCTGTGCTACAAGGTCAAGTTTTGCTTTTTCTTTGATAATTTTCCGTCAAATGATGATAAATTATGTTAATGCAGGCTCTGAAGACATCAATGTTGCATGTACAAATAACAGCATGCAAGGTGTGCAACTGTTGGAAATCATATTTTATCAATCAATTTTTATGGTCATACGCAAACTGTAAGTTTGGTCAACACTGAATAAAAAATTGTGTGTGCAAGCCAATCATTGATAACTTGCTGATGTTTTTTTCCAAATACAAGGGGCAATAACTCTGGTGCTTCTGGCCTGATCATGCTTATATTCGACTTGACCTGTAGTCTTATGTTCATAGACAAACTGTGCACGATTGGTGAAGATTGGATGAAAAATGGAGTCTCTATCCTGAATAATGTCCTTTTTTGTATATTTTTTTCACAAACAAAGGGCATTAAATCTGGTGTATCTGGCCCGATATTGCTTATATTCGACTCCACTTTTAATCTTATGGTCATAGACAAACTGTGCAAGACTGGTGAAGATAAGATGAAAAATGAAGTCTCTATCGTGAATAATGTCCATTGTTGCATATTTTTTTCACCAAGGGCAATAACTCCTGTGTTTCTGGTCCGATCTTGCTTATGTTCGAATTCGACTGTAATCTCATGGTAATACACAAACTGTGCAAAATTGGTGAAAATTGGATGAAAAATGATGTCTCTATCCTGAATAATGTCAATTTTTGTATGTTTTTTTAATAAACAAAGGACAATAACTCTGATGTTTAAAACACGATCTGGCCCATTTATGGTGTCTGCTGAGATCTGATGGTCATACACAAACTAAGAAAGTTTGATTAAGATTGGATGGAAAATAAAGTCTATATGTTGGAAAAAGGCATTTTTGCACTTTTTTTGCATTAAAAAGGGGCAATAACTCTAGTGTTACTGGTGTGATCTGAACCAATAACAATCCGATCAGAGTTTTACGGTCATACACAAACTGTGCAAGTTTGGTTAAGATTGGATGAAAAGTGAAGTCTCCAGCGTAAAAACAAACCAAATTGTTCACGGCACACGGACAATGGATGACGGACGACGCAGGAGAGGTCCCCCATACCAATAGCTTGTCCAGCACTTCGTGCTCAGGTGAGCTAAAAAGGGCATTTTTGCGCGCGCTCTTATTTTTGCAAGATGATATATCAATATATATGTATAAAAAAAACACCCACTCACAGAAGTTATATATTTCTTTTTTTATGAATTATTATATATTTGTTTATTTTTTGCTTATTTTTTCATGTATATATACTTCAGATTTACCTTGTATAATTATAAAATTTATATGTACTAATCAATTATATATATCTTAGTTTTCATTTTATATATACATGGTTTAATTTAATCTTTTTGGTAATACAACATACTATCATATTTTTCTGTACAATTATTTTAATTTCTTTATTAAGAAACTTCAAATGTATTTGATAATATCTGTATGAATAACTTCCAAATATAAGCAATAGCGTTTGAATCTAACAGTTTTAACTATAGTCTATAGCTAGCACAAATATAATCAAATGCATTGGGTTGTATTTGCTATATGTTTTGATGCGTCCGAAATGTAACGTCCGAAAATATGTACATTTCACAAAGTATTTACCGTGGTATTTCAATAGAAACTTAAATATGTGACTGAAAACTTATTTAATACTTGTAAATAAATGGAAACATTTATGTTTATTACAAAATACAGTTTTGACTGTTCAAGTTAGTTATTGAATGATATAAAGTGTGAAGAAAAGCTACAATAAATGAAGTTACAATTTATCAAATTACGAGAAACATGTTACACTTGATTAGAATTAGGATACGTTTCAACAGATTTATTGATTTTAATACACTTTGGTCAAATGAACTCGCGGGTATGCTGTGTGGACTGCCGTTACAAAAAATAGCTTAAATTTATTTTGGCATTACGGCAGATTGACAGTTTTTTAACGCGATCTTTGTACAAGACACGGCTGTGGAAAAAAATATACATGTATCATTGCATTTAACAGCAGCAGTACATGCACGCTTTTCACGGGTGTTTCGTGACGTTGCTGGCGTTAAGAAATAATTTGCGTTTTTTTCTAACATACCATGATTTTGTCATGGAGATATGTAATTACTTTTAATAATCATGTGCAACTTAATAACTTTTGGTAAAATTAATTTGCTCTCACGCTTTGGCTATCAACGCGAGAACCCAAATTTCAAATTTGCATTTTAAAGTATATAAAATAATTAAATCCAACTGTTAAAACATTCAATGTTAAAACATTTCACACTTTGGCTTTTACTCGCGGTCATGCTGGCGACCCATTCTTAGTAATACTAAAATCTATTTTCCGCGATTTTATTTAAGCTGCACATGATCTGAGCGTCAAAGTGCAAAGCACGCCTTTGATGTGAAGCCCACATTCGTTCGAAGAGTAACTGCTCAAACATGTAAATTTGTCATCAGCAAACATGAAAATTACGTAAAAAAAGTTTCAGCGTTTGTACGCCTTAAATGGGAAAGTACAGCAGTTTGATGCCAATTGTTGTGTTTCATATTAAAATACTCGTGATTTTCTATGTATGGATAATTTAAATAGGATTAATATATACTATAATAGGTAAGTGTAACACTGACTTTTATTTACGTACGAGTGATATTTGGGTTTGAAGCAGTTTATTCGTAAATGACGTCTTAACTACTCACGGTTGATTTTAGCAATCCTTTCTTATAGACCCTTTTCACATTCCCGTTATTTAGTAATGTAGGAGTTGTCTCCCTTGATAAAGCGATTTGAGAACGAGACTGGCGATGTATTTGCTGTAATTGTCCATAAAGGAAAATAATGTTCAGTGGAGAAAATGTCGAATAAACTTATAAAATATTTTTTTGTTTTTTTCATTAAACTTGTCTCTGTATTATTCACAAAATAATGTATACATGGATATGTTTAAAATACTTAAATTATAATGAAAATAATGTAACAATCACAACATAGCCAAATCTGCTAACGAAACTATGTTTGACATCATGATTATTTTATGTCATATTCAGATCTGAATTTTGAATGATTGAAATAGGTATATAATTGCTGAATTTATTGCAGTTTACATAATTAATTAATTAATATTTAATTAACAAAAGCAATTCCGGATCCAGTGTCGGCTGGGGTAATTATATAACAGCTTGACAGTTACAAATAACATTATTTTTATTATTATTATTATTACTATTATTATTATTACTATTACTATTATTATTATTATGCACTAAGAAAGTGATATCCCGGAGTATGCTTTTTTGTCCATTTGAGTGAAACAACTTAAGAATTCTACAGAGCTAACCAGAATTGATCAAAGACGTATTTTCTTTGTACTCTCTACTATAATAGAGAACCAAAACAAACAAAACATATGACTTAGGAATAAAACATCATTATTTAATATCAAAACGTTAAAAAGCAGTGTTAAGTACCATTATATGTCTTCAAACTTTGTGTACGAACACATGTACATAAACTATCGTGAGTTCAAGCAAACGATCGGGATAATTGCCAATAAAATTAAACTTTTGTATTAAATAGAGTTGTTGTTTTTTTAATGATATTTATTTCACTTGTTATCAAGTAGATTCATGAATTCAGAGGCATAGCTGCCGAGACAATGACCCGTGTATTAATTCACTAATTGATATGCACTTAGATTACTTAATTGTGCCACATGTTATTTCAAAACCAGGACCTATATAATATATATACACACATTCTGGTTACATAATAATGGTCATGTGTTTATACAAGATTATGATCTTATAATTGATTAGTCCAGGTTTGAACAATACGAAGTCGGTCAGTCTCAGGGAAGTACCTTGCTTTATGTAAACTGCTTTTTTTTCCATTTTTAGCGACGATATACTAATTAAACTGACACTCTCTTATCATATATCATAATTATATTATTTACCATGACATTCCTGTTTATTAAGAAGTAAACAAGGTGAATATTTATAACATTTTAAAACTGTAAATAACCGCTATTCAACCAGTATTAACCACTATCAATACACCGCGAGCCTCATTTTCGATTCGCCGATAAATTATTGTGTCGTGATAATCGCTAAAAATGGGAATGTGAAACTTGTCTATTACACACACAATTCTTGACATGTGTGACGTGTATTTCCATGATAAAAAAAGTGTTTTCCTAGAAATTCGCGCCAAATTCTGCAAGGTCACGGACACCTCATGAAAAACGTGCGTGTAATCGCCAGGTGCAGCGTCATGTCACATCGGCAAAATCGGCGAGTTCTTTACTTCGATTAAAGACGAGATAAGTGACGTAATATACATGGGTTTTGTCGGTCGGTGTCTACCCGGGAGATTAAGTGGACACAGCGTGTATCCGTTTGGGTCTATTGCGTAGTACATGCATATAGGCGTGAAGGCCCGATTAACTAGAATTTGGCTCAATATATGGCATGATTAAGAGGGCAGGGCGGGATCAAAGGCGGCAGGGCGGGGGTCTGGGGCGGCAGGGAGCTGCACCCTGACATTTAGGCCTAGCTGGAGCATTATCTAAGAATGGGTTGGTGAATATGGGCCCTGGCCAAGTGACTTTAGATGAGTCTTAAACACAATGCTATGATAGCAGCGCTACACTCACTTCGTGCCACATAGTACTAACATGCAAACATGAACAATTTTTAATAATCAACTGCAAAGGCAAATTTAGAGGGGGTGGGCGGAAGTTGTCGTATACACATTGTACAAGGTAACACGGAACAAAAACAAAACACAGGGGGACAACCAATCTGTGTCTGTCCACATTTATCAGGGGACAACATGTATCCAAAAGGACATGCACTCTAGACTTATATATATAATGGTAACTGCAGCTAAAATTGTGAATACTTTTATTAATCTGACCACTGAATAATTGTCCTGGCCTTCTGTCAATGTCATGATGCAGAATGATTCCGATGTCCAACGTGGCAGAATGCATTAATTTATAAGTAGAATTAATGAATTTAACTTTCACTGCATGAAAACAATGAAAACGTCAACAATTAAATTATGGTAAATATAGAGAATTTGTACTAAAACATTTAGCATTAAAAAATAAATTAATTAGTTAGTTATTAAGAATGCAAGAATGCAAGAAAGTCATGTACTATGATTAAACAACACAACATTGGTTTCCATAATATTTACCAAACAGAACACAGCGAACTACTTAACTTGGTAAGAAAAAGTAAACAATCACATCCGTGCTATAATTAACGTTATTACACGACGCTCATACAACGAAACAGCTGAGAAAGTTAATACGAAAACCATGACAATATAAAAGACAAACTTACCAACACGTGCCCCAAAAACTGTTGATCATTTCGTCGTGTCCTGTACACACGTCCGTACATTCCAACAGCTGAGCGACGACTGGCAAATTTTGGCGGCAAATCAACCGGCTTTGCGCATGGGTAAACAAGCGTGCACGTGACGTTGAACCGGTCATAAGTAAAACTGGCCACACGTTAGACTGTTCAAAATTGTTAGCAAGCCACTAAGTGATTGAAAGAAAAGTTAATCGACTGCTTATTTTTCGGCGTAGCTGTCTAACCCAACTTTCGACCTTCTCAATATCCATTCAAATGTTGTAAAAAATTCCTACGAACAGTCCCGAATGAATAAATCCTTAACTTTGCGCTGGCCAAATTCAAAACATTCTCATTACACTGGTCATAAAAGTGTGGATGCAACATCCCAAACATATGGAAAGATGATTTGTAGCAAGTTTGGAATACTAATGGCAAAAGCAGTAATGGTATAAAACAGTTCGAACAAAATGAAAACATTCATAATTATTATTTTAATAATTAATGTCGGTTTTTGAAATAGTGAATAGCATCTAATCTGGCAAATTCGTGGTCTCTGGTAAGTTCGTGGATGTAATTATGACGTAATTTTATATTGAATGACGCAACGTCGCGGATTTTAAAAAACGAGCTATGCTCGGACACAGTTAAATCTTTGCATTAAGTTGCTTTACTTTTCATTCTTGACCGGGCACAAATACATCTGACCAGATAGCAATCTAAAGCTTTTTAATTGTAATTAAGTCGCTACTTTCCAATCTTACACCCAGAGCATAATTGACATGACCGAAAGAAATCGCCCTTTAATGCAACGAGTAATGCGTGATTAGGCCATACAAATTTGATACTATGTTTAGCGTCCCCATGATTTTTCTAAACCTACCAACCAGGCAGGAAAAAACAAACAAGTCGATAAAAAAACCATTTTTCTTTCACAACTTAATCATGGCAGTGGTACAAGCTAATGCAAATGTTTACTTGCAAAACTGTTATGTATACATGTATATCATCGTATTGGGAACTTACTTTATCAAATGCAGTATTTAAACTATGTAACTTGACTAGTTGCATGCTATTATGTTTTCAAATATTAGTAAAAACACCTAAAAGTCCACGTTTTTCCTCCAAGTTGTTATACGCTTTCCAACTCGATTTTTTACATTGTCAAAATTGTTGTTTGTTTCGTTCAGGCATCCAAAATCCTACCAGCCCGAGGACGCTAAACATACCATCAAATCGGCATGGCCTTACCATAGAAATACCGCGCTTTAATTCGCCTTACCCGGTCAGACACCCGCTTTTTAAAACTTGTATACATTGAGAGGTCTGAATCCTATTCTGCCATTAAAGTCGACAAAAGAACCTCGGTTAAATTCAAGAAATGCACTATGTAAAAAACTACAGACCACCTACGGAAGTCTATCCGTGCCATTTAGTTTATAACTGGGTTTCGGTAGCCGTCAGTGTGATGTGTGTCAATCTCCAAACAAGCTGGTGCACAAAGGTGGAATCTGTAAGTTTTACTGAAACTAAAAAACATTATTATTTATTTACATAAATTATTAATTGTATTTTAGCTCCGTTGACCTCTGCAGTGATGTCGCAACTTGCATATTCTGCTTTTTAGGAACATAAGCGGTTTTCAAATCTGAATGAAAAAAAACAAGAGGGCCAAATGGCCCTGGGTCGCTCTACTGAGTTTCATTGGTAGAACAATTTTCCATGTGTTAGATTTTTATATGGATATACTGATACGAAATGATGGAAACGCGGCCTTAATCATCATGGTTTGAAAATTTAAGTGACAACAGACATTCAAAATTTTGAAGTACATATTGAAATTGAAGCTTTTTCTTCAATTTGACCCCACATGACCCAGATTCGAACTCGGCCGAGATACCATTGGGACAAATGTTGTGACCAAGTTTCATGACGATTGGGCAAATAGTGTAACTTCTAGAGTGTTAACAATCTTTTTCTTCAATTTGACCTAGTGACCTAGTTTTTGACCCCACATGACCCAGATTCAAACTCGGCTGAGATACCATTAAGAAAAATGTTCTGAACAAGTTTCATGAAGATTGGGCAAAAAATGTGACTTCTACAGTGTTAACAAGCTTTTCTTCAATTTGACCTAGTGACCTAGTTTTTGAACCCACATGACCCAGATTTAAACACGGCCGAGAAATTATTGGGACAAATTTTCTGACAAAGTTTGATGAAGATTGGGCAAAAAATGTGACTTCTAGAGTGTTAACAAGCTTTTTTTCAATTTGAACTAGTGACCTAGTTTTTTACCCCACATGAGATATCATAAGGACAAATGTTCTGACCAAGATTCATGAAAATTGGGCAAAAAATGTGACTTCCAGAGTGTTCACAAGCTTTTCCTATAGCCATATCAGGAAAACTGCCCCCCCCCCCCCGCCCTCTGGCGGCCATGTTTTTCACCGGACCAGAACCATTTTTGAACTCGGCCGAGATATCATCAGAACGAAGGTTCTTAACAAGTTTCATGTTGATTGGGCAAAAAAATATGACTTCTAGAGCGTTCACAAGCTTTTCCTATATCCATAACAGGAAAACTTACCTCCCCCCCCCCCCGGCGGCCAAGTTACTCAACGGACCGGAACCATTTTCGAACTCGGCCGAGATATCGTAAGAACAAATGTTCTAAGCAAGTTTCATGTTGATTATGCAAAAAATGTGACTTCTAGAGTGTTCACAAGCTTTTTCTAAAGCCATATAAGGAAAACTGCCCGCCGCCTGGCGGCCATGTTTTTCAATGGAGCGGAACCATTTTCGAACTCGGCCGAGATGTCATAAGAACAAAGGTTCTAAGCAAGTTTTATATTGATTGAGCAAAAATTGTGACTTCTAGAGTGTTCACAAACTTTTTCTATAGCCATATAAGGAAAACTAACCCGCCCCCTGGCGGCCATGTTTTTCAACGGATCGGAACAATTTTCGAACTCGGCCAAGATATCATTAAAACAAATGTTCTGAGCAAGTTTCATGTTGATTGGGCAAAAAATGTGACTTCTAGAATGTTCACAAGCTTTTCCTTCAATTTGACCTAGTGACCTAGTTTTTGAACCCACATGACCCAGTTTCGAACTCGGTCGAGATATCATTGGGACAAACGTTCTGACCAAGTTTCATGAAGATTGGCCAATAAATGTGGCCTCTAGAGTGTTCACAAGGTAAATGTTGACGACGCACGACATACAAAAGGCGAGCACAAAAGCTCACCATGTGAACGTTGTGCTCAGGTTAGCTAAACGGGAGAATCATTAAACAAAATATTGAAATGTGTACAATAATACATACAACTCATACATGTATATACTGTTTAAAAACATTTATTAATTAGATGATTTAGACTCAGCGATGTCATCTCTGATCAGTATTGGGAATGCTATTAATATTAATTCTACAAATTGTGGAATTTCTTATCGATTCGTTTTCTAAAACTAGTTATTAAGTGTCTGGTTCTTCAACGCTGTAAGTAACAATTATCAAAATACGGCGGTCTAGAAGTTCGACACATTGACTTGCGACTCTAACAGTCAGCATTTTGCCATTATATACTAAGGCGAAAAAAAATATCTTTGTTTCAGGTTGCCGGGCCTGCCGTAAAAATGCCCCGACCATAGAGCATTTAATTGAGTTTGTCAGATATGTTTTGTTTTATTCAATTTATTCCAATAATTCCAAGTTTTTTTAGGATAAATAAGTGTTTTGTTTAGATAGCATCCACTTCAAAACAATGTTAAAATGATCTGTCCACCATTTTTTCAATATTCATTCAGTTTTAGAATCTTCAAGTTTACCAGTTACTAAATTGAAAAAATAAATAAATAAATAAATAAATCCCTACCTACCTACCCTAATTTTTTGGGCATGTAACCTGAAACTAATAGATTTGTTTATGCCTAAAACTCCTAACGCATCACATATTGCAAGCTCCTTTTAAAACATAACAAAGATAGAAACATACAGTTACGTGCAATCAAATCACGATATAGTGATATGCAAAAATGTTCCAATTGTAAAATTGCGTCGAAAAAAATGCACACAATGAGGTATGGCTCAATAACGCGCACAAGGGAAATAATAAAAATCACACACGTCAATATTGGTTATGTCCCCCCCCCCCCTCTTGCTTTTCAGTACCACAGTGCATCTCAGACATATGGAAAGAACACAAGTGGTCACCGTGTCCACAGGAATGGTGACCACTCTTCCTATGTATTTAAAGGGTCTTTGAACATGTGATGCGTTATGCACCTATCAATGTCTTCCCCCAGGGGGGGAGCGGCGGGCATATACGGGACTTCAGACTGAAAGCGATTCCCGGGAATTTGACAATCCGAATGATTCCGGGTCCCGGGGTAATAGACTTTGGTCGGATGTTAGATCCCGGTAATTAGACTCCAACAAATAATATTTGTCTAATTCCCTGGGTCAGCCCGCCGCTTCCCCACCCCCCTTTGGGGGGAAAATATTGATAGGTGCATTAGCAGTTTTGATTAGTATATTTTGGTGAAAGTTAAAATGTGTGGTATTCATAATTACATATGTCATGTATTTGAACGCATTTTTGATTGCTCCAGGTTAGCTTGCTATTATTGCGTTGGTAATTAATAAGTTTATTCAAATACAATGTATTGTTTGCCTTGATTAGTTTCCATTAAGTAGCACATAACATATAAGACACAAGAGGCACACGAGTGCCTGTATCGCTCCACTTGCTTATTAATTAAGTAAGGAGTGTCAGAATGGAAAGGACCCTGATGAGCCATATCAATAAAACCATATAGAGAAAATAGTCGCGCACCTGGCGGCTATGTTTTTCAACGGACCAAAATCATTTGAGCAACTTTGGTAGAGAACCGCCCAAGGAACATTTCTGTGAAATTATTTGAAAATCCATCAAGGGGTTTAGCAGGAGAAACCGTTTAAAGATTGTTATATTTATAGGTCTGGCGGCCATCTTGTTCAGCGGACCGGAAGTCGACCTAACGGTTTCAGAGGAAATGTCGTTAAAGAAAGTTTACGCACGCTCGGACGCACGCACGACGGACGAACCGCCATGGCTAACGCTCGCCAGTGGAGCTAATCATAACATTTATAAATTACAGTGGCCGACCGAAAGCGCGTGTTATGAAACAAATTATAGGTGCGGGCCAAATATTTGGTTCAATTTGTACAACAGCTTGGAGTGGGCGTCAATCGCACCAATTATAATAGATTGTATGTTTGTTTATTATAGTGTCACCCCTCGCGATTAAGGGCCAGCCAGTTTTGACTTATGAGACACCTTTACTGATGAACATCTTTACCCCCGATTCCTATCCTATATGCCGGGCGCTTGGCTGGAAGGCAATCGGTACCCCTTGATTTAACTAGCTGCTGGGTAGGCAACCGGCCATATCAGAACCAGCCCGACTCGAACCTTCGACCTCCCGCTCCGTAGGCGAACGCCCTAACCACTATGCCACGGAGATGGTCTTGTATCTGCTCAAGCGAATCTATCAACTCGATCTACGGGTACTTATAGCATTCAGACCTTAAGTTTGACAAAATGAAGATTATTAAATCGATAACATGACCGTTGATTCAACGGCTATTCTCCGGTCGAGTGATTTCACGAGTTCCGTTCTAGTGTTGACATGGCCCTACTGTGTTCGATTACTGATAAATTGTGGTCGATATTTTATACTCAGTCCATCGAATGTCTTCAAATTGCGCTATACTATACTACTGCAAAGCCGGTGTTTAAATGATTATTTAAATAAACATTCCGTGTGTTATTAAATCGATTCGCTTTGATAAACACTTGTTTATTGTGCTAGCGCTTTGTACTTGAGTTCTCACGATTTGTATTATCGTAGCTTTTAATATACGCTTCACGTATTTTTTAATTTCTTTCACAAAGCGTCAGTTAGGCTCGTAATTTAACAACCTCGAGCAAACATTACTCGCACTTTTGAAATTACATAAATGCGTCAGCAATACAATAACAACTAAAGTTTTAAATGGACCTAAAAGTGTCGTTTTAGTGCCTTTATTTAATAACTTTGACACGTGTCCATGGAAATAACAACGTGGTGTTCAGTATTTGTTTGGGATAATTCGGAAGTCCACAATTGCTGCAGTTAATTGGTTCAACAGTTGTGGAATAAAGTTTATAAAAGTGTGTCACTGTGGGTCTGTAGAACAAATTGAGAGCAGGGGAAAACTTGGTTGATTTAAATATTCTGTGTAAATACAAAAGTACGCTTATCGTACAATGACTGTGGTTTGACTGACAGCGACACATCTTCGGTATTCGTTTGCAGACACCAACAACGCTGACGGTGTTGTAACATTAACGTCACAAGTGACGTCATGGGTAACGTGATTGGCCGCGTTAACGCCTACCGTCGCCAGCTGAAGCATCTCACGGACGTGTTCGAGGGACGCGTCCCCAGGGTGCTGATCCTTGGCCTGGATGGAGCAGGTACGGGGTAGAATAATTGTATGTGGGTTTGTTCGCGCCGTCATGCAATATTGAAACAATTTAAAAAGGTACAGTGTGCAACCCAAAAGGGGCAGGGGTGAAAGCCATCCCAGCTCTTTGACATTTTCTAAAAAATAGGTAAATCCAATGTTTTTTTTATTAAATTAATGCTGCTAATTGAGGTTTTTAATTAAACACAGTCTATTCATTTGCCATTTTATATTTGTAAACATATATTGAGATGTAAAAGATATTAAACAGTTCTGTTTTTACCAGCCCAGAGGGGCAACAGGGGGCGCCTCTAGATCTTTTCCTAGGTCTATATCCAGAATGTAACAATGCAATAATGCCAATGCCTACATGTTTATACTTGTATTTGGAAAAAAAGAACATGCTGTATGTTAGGCGATAAACACTAAGGGCACAATATGTGAACAAAACTATAACACTTAGGGCAGAATGTGTGTACAAAACTATAACACTAAGGGCAGAATATGTGTACAAAACTATAACTCTAAGGGCACAATATGTGTACACAACTATAACACTAAGGGCAGAATATGTGTACAAAACTATAACACTAAGGGCAGAATATGTGTACAAAACTATAACACTAAGGGCAGAATGTGTGTACAAAACTATAACACTAAGGGCAGAATATGTGTACACAACTATAACACTAAGGGCAGAATATGTGTACAAAACTATAACACTAAGGGCAGAATATGTGTACACAACTATAACACTAAGGGCAGAATATGTGTACAAAACCATAACACTATGGGCAGAATATGTGTCCAAAACTATATCACTAAGGGCAGAATATGTGTACAAAACTATTAACTCTAAGGGCAGAATATGTGTACAAAACTATAACACTAAGGGGAGAATATGTGTACAAAACTATATCACTAAGTGCAGAATATGTGTACAAAACTATAACACTAAAGGCAGAATATGTGTACAAAACTATATCACTAAGGGCAGAATATGTGTACAAAACCATAACACTAAGGGCAGAATATGTGTACAAAACTATAACACTAAGGGCAGAATATGTGTACAAAACTATAACACTAAGGGGATAATATGTGTACAAAACTATATCACTAAGGGGAGAATATGTGTACAAAACTATATCACTAAGAGCAGAATATGTGTACAAAACTATAACACTAAGGGCAGAATATGTGTACAAAACTATATCACTAAGGGCAGAATATGTGTACAAAACTATAACACTAAGGGCAGAATATGTGTACAAAACTATAACACTAAGGGGAGAATATGTGTACAAAACTATATCACTAAGGGCAGAATATGTGTACAAAACTATATCACTAAGGGCAGAATATGTGTACAAAACCATAACACTAAGGGCAGAATGTGTACAAAACTATATAAATAAATTTTTGCGCAAAATGTTAAAACAAGGACACAGTCGTATGTAAGTCTTATAAACTAATAGCCGTTCACGAAATACAATATAAAATTATTTAATAAATTATACAAGCTTAACTTGGTTGATCTATTAAATATTGCCCATATAAAATATCTCATTATCTGAGCAGTGTCTTACAAGCGACGTTCAGGCTGCTGCCACCTGTTGATAATGCGTTTCCTTTGTGAATGAACAATTACAGGATAGACCGGAAATGGTGGTTTCTTTCAATTGTTTGTGCGCTAGTTGGTTCCGATAGTTTAAGATGTACGTTTGTGTTATTTCCTGAGCAGATGAAATAATAAAGTACTTCAAGCAATAGATAATTACGACCCAGTGCCATATTTCTACCAAGCCTCATTCTTTTCCGGCAGTCTTAACTTCCCTTTGGCACTTTGCTCCAGACAAGTTTTGTCACGTGTTTCGTACATAAGGACATTATTGGCACTTCGAAATCAGCTCCGATTTAATTACATGTAAGTTTGTTTAGCCACTGCCTAAGTAGTTGCATGACCTTGGCAACGACTGATCATGATGGCATAGTACATTATACTAGTCAGTTGCGACTTCACAACTCCTAGCTTTATGACCCTCCGGGTGAGCTGTACATAATTATTGCACACATAGCTCACAGTATTCAGGAAGAACTAATATACATTGTACTAGTATTGCATGTCCTCTGGTCGCATGCCAATGCCATGGCGATGTTTATTTGCCAGTGATAGTCAATATATTAATTGTACAAGTAATAACTGACTGATCCGAACTCACGATTTTCCAATCCAAAGATCATAACAGACCAACACTTTACGCATACCAATATCACATAACGAAACAACGGAACTCACAACAGCTTCTAGCTTTCAAATTCTATGTCTCTCTTTTCAATCAAAAGCGGTCTGTTGTACAAAACATAGTATAATTTGTGATGTTGTTTTACTATGACTCTCATTTCAGTCAAAACATTACTGCTGTACAAAATTGGGTGAGCAATGGTCTAGTGGTAGGATGCTGGCTTTGGGATTGTGAGATTCCCGGTTCGAATCATGCCCAGATGCCCAGACCACTGGAATTTTTCTGAGCAAAGAATTTATTCCACACTTGCTCCTCTCCACCCAGGTGTATAAATGGGTACCTGTGAGGGAAATAAGCCAATGTGCCGTGACTGCATACTGCGCCGATTGTAAACGGACGACTTATGACCCAATGATCGGGGGGTAATTGTCGAAGTCGGCTGAAGATGTACATGTATATCGATAGCAGACTATAAACCGAACCTTTACCTTTACAAAACTGGGTACATTTTTTTATATTCGTCTTCTATAATATCAATTCAGGCAAAAAGTGCATGTAAAAAAAAATTACTATATTTCTTCATATAATATACAACGAATCACGTTGCAGGCAAAACATGCCTGCTGTACAAGACGAAGCTGGACCACACGATCTACGCCAACCTGCCGCCCAGGGGAATCAACATCGAACACACCAGGCCCCGGCGAGGGGCGCGGATACAGCTCTATGACATGACGGGCTCGAAACTCGCCCGCTACCTCTGGCTCAACTGGCTGAAAGATGCGGAAGGTATAAGGACCGTCGCATATCACGCATATCTGTTGGCGTTTATTGGAATAATTTACCAATTTACCAACAAAAACATAATACTTGCGTGTTATTTATCAAGATCACAACCGTCTCTTTTTGGCAGAACTATGTTTATTTGTTTATACCTGTAAATTAAAAGAAAATTTTCAAGAATGTTATACATAAATATTTACGTTACCAAACCATTTGTGTGTGTTCCGAAATCAGCTTTCTTCGCGATCTGATACTTGAGAAAGTAATACTTAAGTTTTATACAATAGATTATACGGTACGTGCAGAACATATGAAAACATACGGCATATATAGAAATACTTCTTCCGCATGATTTGTCACTTTTACAAAATTACCAACTACGACCTGCATTTGTATATTAAGCCGTGGAATGTATTACGTTTGTCTTTCTCATCAGCCATTGTGTGGGTCGTGGACAGCAGTGACCGGATTCGAGCCGACGAGTCCAAGTTCGAGCTACACGACCTGCTGCAGTCCCGCTACCTCCGCCGGGTACCCGTTATCGTTGTCGCCAACAAACAGGACGCCGACGGTAAGTGTCCGTCCGCACGGCTGTCAGTCTCGTCGTCGCCGATCGGTGCACTAATACAGTGCTTATATAGCTGCTTGGTGTAAATGACCGCGTTACAATATAATACAGACTTTAACAAAACTGACACACACATTTTGTAATATATATAATATATATAATATATATATATATATATATAGTCGTGGGTAAAACGGGCTTAATGCATGTGCGTAAAGTGTCATCCGGGACGACACTTTCCGCTTTTATGATATTTTCTGTTCAAGGAAGTCTCTTCTAAGCATAAATCGACTGTAGGCGGAAAGTGGCTAATCCGGGGTGACGCTTTACGCACATGCATAAAGCCCGGTTTTCCCACGACACGCCTCATTCGTGCCCCGCTACATCCTAAGCTACTAACTTGTCTTTCGCTTGAGACGTTAAGCCGAGGTGCAGTGTACTAGGTGCTTCACACCGGACACTAAAAGACCTGTGGGGGGGGGGGGGTCCTATCTGAAACGGGGCGTCTCCTGTTTCTTGCATTTTCGATAAAAAAAGTACCACACAGCTAACAGATCGGGGGGGGGGATCTTATGACAGAGACTCCCGGTTCACTCGACATTACTCAGACCACTGATTCCGTTTCTATATACTTACTATATAGACGTTGTTATACACACATTAAATACAAGGTTCTATGGACGTTACTGCACTCGTTTCCATGAGAAACCTACAGGTGCAAAATAATATGAAATTATCACGTTCTTGTGAACATATGGCTCAATTCATTCAACAAACAAAGATTATGGTCAGTGCTATTCAAATGGGTATCTTAAGTCATCGATTGACAGCGGTGCCACTGTGACTAATTGACTGGGTATTTTACCCTTGGGACTTCGGTTAATTACACATTGTCCGAGCACAGTGCGTATATATACATGTATAAGTACATTTGTTATATCTCATCCTTCTGTCTTCCTTAAATCTTTGTTCATATAAAAAAACGGAACAGTCAATAATTGGAATTATCACATAGCAATGTCACCTGCTATGACGTCGTGGCGGTAGACAATTGCTTTGGTATAACGTCATGTCAGTAGACATTTGTTTCGGTACTGTATAATTAAATAATTATAGCATTCTTTAAGGGCGATAGTGCATTTTGTCAACCCGCGGCTTCGCCTTGGGCAACATTATTTTCCTCGGGTTAACAAAATGCATTATCGCCCTCAAAGAATGCAATATTTATATATTAATGTATCTACACATGACCATTATATACATGTATTATCAATCTGATACATGTGACACAAATGTATAAACTCGGCTCTTTGGTCAATCTTTTTATCTTCAGACACCTACAATATAAATGTCAACCTAAACTTAAAGCAAGACCGAGTGAAAATAATTGCTGTAATAAATGATTACAAACGCACATTGCACGTTCGTCGAATGCGCGTGTTTGCAAAGGATTGCATAAGAATTTCGTACCGTAAAATTATTTGTGTTTTGTTAAAAATTTCATTTCCGTTTGAAATTTAAACCATAATAAGGAAATTCCTGACTGTTAGGCCGACACTGTATGGAACTTGTTTTAGCATATAAAAAGCAAACACAACTGAATTTGGGTGTACTTTTGAATTTCCTTTTCATATAGATTCAATTTGTGACTCACTTATGAAATTAAAACACAGAACGTTTTTTCATATATCTTTTCGGACCTAATTTGATCAATTTAATGACTATAATTGAATAAACGCATCATATTTCTTCGACCCTAAATTTATAGTACATGTAGTATGCCGTTTTGAAAAATGACTTGAAATCCTTTTGTGACAAAACATGACTCCATTTCACCTAGTATATATACATTTGCATATACAAATCCAAAGAAATACATAAGGTGCTTGTAAGGCGTAAACAACTTGTTGGTTTCCGCTAACCAGACCCCGCCCCCACCCGCACTAATTTTTTCCGCCGACCCTAAAAGTTTTTTTGCCTAGCAATTATTAACTTTTTTCTAATTTTCGGGAAAAAGAGCAGTTTTCACTTATATTATAAGTTGCTTGCCAGAAATCTCTTTTTCTATGACCTTATTTATTGTTAAGGTACGGTTTCTTTGTTGGGAGGCGTTTGAACATTTTACATTCAGTCCAGTATTCTTAAACTGTGTTGTGAATGTGCGGCGAAGAAAAACAAGAAATGTCTTTAAAAAAGACAATCGGCGTTGAAATTAATATTGAGATGTCATTGTTTTACCCGAAACATAATACAAGAGGGACAAGATGATCGTTTACGTGATGTCTCGGACCCCAGCTTGTTTGGTCCCCACTAAGGAGATTTCTTTCGGACACTATAAGAAACCTTATCGGACCCAAAATTAATTGGAGATAAACTCAAACTCAAACATTATTAAGATGTTTACCGTGAATAAACCGATCATACCTTCCATGTTTTCACCGGTGATAAATGAATAACCTACATGCTAGTAATTTACGTTACTATAATTGTTACATGAATTTAACACATTAGCATTGTCAGAAATTGCGGAAATGAATAAAAATTATTATATATCAGACGAGTGTACATAGTTATGTTAAATAATATGATATACGTGTCATAAGGTTTGCAAATATTGTATTCATGCTAGGCAAATGAAGTAAAAGTAACATTTCGACGTATTACGAGACTTCTTTCACCACATTTTATTTATAGAAAGATGTTAAATATTTGTTTCAAATTGAATAACATATACTGGAGAAGTTAATAGAAAGGTGCAAATATAAATCAAACGCAACCGCAATTCAAATATAAATTAACATGCACAGTAAGTTTATAAAAATAAATTCCCCATTTATTGAAATTCTCGGGTTTATGATTCTCCGGACGCTAATTGATGAATGTATAATTAGCATAGCTCTACCACGCGCTATTTTTAGAATGATGCACCCTTTATCTCGAGTGTGTTTAATACGCTGGGATAGACCAGTTTATACCGATCTTCGCCCAATATCTACGTATGGCTCCGAAAGGTTTCAGAGAGCAATAATTCTCACAAAATTGGAGCATTGTAATTGCTACGTGCAGCTGATGTAGGCTAAACAAAATAATTATGTATCATTTCATTATGTGAAAAAATATTACATTAAGTTTATGACATACAATAAGTAAAATTTTTCATAATTATGTTCAGTTATAGAGTGTATGTCGAAGATATGTTTATAACTTTATTTTAACCGCTTATGCAAACAATGATGTAAATTTTAATCCCCAAAAATATGTTAGAAACAGTTATTGGTGAACATCAAACCATTGCTGTAAGTTTGCATTCCCTGAAATTAGAACATTTGCCCAATTCTATTGGCATTCAATTTTCCCGCTGCATAAAATTATCGCAAGAAATCTAGGTCAAAAGTGATCTTAGACAGCTACGCCGAAGAAAGTTAAAGAAAAAATGTTATATTTTACCTCTCCTCCAAGATTGTGTTGGAGATGTAAGCGGAAACCAACCATTTATTTATTTTTGGCCTAATCATAGAAAACTACGGTTTGTGTTATGGTATGTCGTATTTGTTGTACGCTGTGCCATAACAATAAAGTGGCCAATGCCAATTGAAATGGATTTTAACGTAAATATTTTGATACTCTGCGATGTTGAATGAGATATGATTAGTTCAATGCAGAAACTTAATAATGCACGCAATGACATGTCGCATTTATTTCTGTGTGTATACAAGATTATAATTAAGATTGGTGATATCGACCATAAGGGCGTAGAACTATAACTTTAATATATTGTCTTGCATCATGATCGTTTCAATATGATTTAAACATTATCTATTAAGTACGTGTAAAGGCATACCTGGTACCAATTACAGAGTGTTAACTATGACATTTTTTAACATTTGTCCTAATTACCAAGTATATAGTTTAAAACTCAGATAGTAATTAACGCAGCCATTTATACTAATAAATTTCAAACATGTCTGGTATACGTTCATATTATTTGTTGCCTGCACAAATTACTACAGACTGAATTAATTCACATATGTGTAAATTGAGATCTTACAATATTCTTCACACATCACAGTATGATTCTTCACAGTTTCTTTGAAGTGTGTGATAACATCCTGAGTTTGATATGAAATTAAGTCATATTCTTCTGTGATGATTACACCGTTTTTGCCCAATAACAATGTAAACATTCTTCACATTTAAAAATGTGACAAGATCCTTTTCTTCAAAGGTTTGCGAAAAATATGATTTGTGAAAAATATGAAAACTACAAAGCTATATCGGCGCTTGTCTCGCAGACGTAGTTGTTGGGTTAAAGGGAATTGGACAATACATATGAGATGCCTCGTTCCAGGGGCGATACTGGGTCAGTGAAGCACCTAGTCCTCTGTACCTCGTGCGAAGGACCAGTAAGTGCGTTAGTTAGTTAGAACCTGCGACCCCTGGGATGTGACGCCAATGTGTTCCCATTAGACCACAAATCCGCTACTTTTTCTCATGTATTTAAGCGCCAGTTGTGGAACTTGCAGATGTTTAGTCCTATTCATTTCTCATAAAAGGGATACTGAGCGGCGAGACATATAATAGACTGTTGGCGGAAGCCAACGGTCTTTTGAGAGGGTAGTTTCCAAAACAGGTATCGCGGAAACCTACTTCTTTTCTTTGCAGGCTATTTAGTCAGTAAATCGAAACCAGAAAGGGTCCTTCTTCAAAACAGCAAAATTTCACACCCGTTTTCTTACATTTTAATTATTTAAAATGATATATGTAATATGTATTATAATGTGTATATCATATGATTCATTACAATTACAGTTTGTAAAAAGGTCAATATATAAACAATAAAAGTAACTTTATGCTTATGACACACCTACTTTTACTTGTATGTAACCAAAATATTTACCGGAGTGTCCTGGAATAAGGCCACCAAATTAATGCGCTACATCGGTTATTTTTGACTCGTTGCGAAAGTGTTCTTTCTTGTTACTAATTCTCATTCTTAATATTTTTACAACAAATTACTGCAATTTATTCATTTTAAGCTGCACTTTGGACAATCGAGAGCTTGCATCTATTTTGACTCAATAGGCTACGAACAAAGATCTATAAATAAACATGTTTATTTATAGATCTGTGGCTAAGAAGCACTAACAATCGGTGCGCCTAACTACTACGCTTAATCGGTTATTCTGGCCCTTGCAGATTGACTTGTTAACTGGCATGTATATAATTCCGTTTGCATAAGATAATTAGCTCCAACAAAATATATTTTTTTTTACTTACAAATTAGTTTTCATAATGATGTCGTATACTATTGAATAAGAAGCCAAATTATAAAGTTTAAAGGTGGGAAATTTAACTTCATTCAAACAAGTGTTTCCTTTTTAGCAAAAATGCTCTCAAAATTCACATGTTTTTAGTTTCTTTTGTCGCCAACAGTCTTTCTACGCTGTCAGCGTTTTGATTCAAGTATGTAATGAGATATAGGTGCTGTTTATTGTTCTTTATTACATTTCAGGTGCTATGGGCCTAGACGAGGTGCGTGCGGAACTGGAATTGGCGAGCATCCAAGATCGTGACGTCACAATTCACGGAGTCAGTGCAAAGAACGGAACGAACGTCAAAGCCGTCTTTGTCGACGTCGTCGATAAAATCAAGGCGTATCGTCATTTTAAGAGCAGCCTGCAGTCACCGAAACTAGTCGGCCAAAATAGGAAAAATAAAAATGAGAAACACGGTCCAGAGTTCACGAGTATAGAGAAAAAGGATGCAAACGAAAATGTACCGTCGTTGTTTGAAAACCTCAAAAAGCATGAACAGGTCACTGACCTTGACGACGAAAGTGACGTAGTTTCGGGAACTTCCGGTTCTCACAGTGACCAGGCGGTATATGCCGGCCATTCGGGCGATGACGGAGACGCCGCCACCGACGACACCGCTGATAATCCAACGCCCGATAGCCTCAGCCTCACGACAGAGAGTATTGATGACATGCGCATTGTGTCGAAAGAAACCGGAAGTAACCAAAGCGTGAGAGGAAGTGCGGTCGATACTGGTTCCCGTGACTTTTCAAATCTCGACAGCCTGGACACAAGCAGCAGGAAAGGCGTGGACGAGAGCGTGGACCAGTCGCTAAGCAACAGCGAGAATGACTGCGTGAAGCACTTGGAAGATTTTGGGCGAGAACACGGTACGGAATATGTGTAGCATGACGTCATCGGAAACTTCAAACAAGACATGCCTTTATGAGACATGGATTTCAGTTTATCATTTGTCGTCTGATGTTAATTAGTGGATATCTTCAATATATCCTGACTGTTTTATGTCCATTGGCGCATTTATGTGCATTAGCGCATTTATAAATCTTATTGCACTGAAGTGGTAATCCAAGAACTGCATTCGAGTTTCGAAGAGACGAAATATTACATTCTGGTATATAGTATTATTACTGCGCCTTCACAGAACTCCTATATAAAGTTGATATTTGTTTTTGTATAAGTCCACTTACATCAAACTATATGGCATGTACGAAAAATAAACGATGTTAATTTCACGATGATCGATTGAACGTACGTAGCTTGGAAAATGATAACGCGAAGATGTTTTTACAAATTTTGTTTTGGTGCAAACATATTTCAAAAAATCTACACGTTGTTATTTAGCGGGTATGCAATTTGCAAACCGGTAGTAACTTTAGCAAAAACTGTAGAAATGTGCTTGTGTACATTTCATTTTTGTTATGTATACATAAGTAATGTCAAATATACAAGACATATAAACAAACAAAATAAGTACATGCATGTACACTTGTATCAAGTCAATTGTCACGATTTTGTTCACCTAAATAAGTGTTCGCATGTACAGAATTGTATTGTGTTATATGTAGTAAATAGGTAGTGGAGTAGACATTGTTATTAGACATTATTTAATCATATTTAACACTGTTTTTGTTCTTATGTATGACGTTCTCTAAATAATGTATATATAGGAACGGTTCATTGTTGTTGTTTTTTTACATTATTTAGTTTTTTAATTTAAACCTATTTATTTAAGGTCGATTGCATCGAAAGCCTAAGGCTTATTGAGACACTTTCGAGTCCGTTTCCTGGGTAGATCCAGTACTGGGCGTCTTTGGGGAAGATCTTGAGTACCCTCCCAGAGTGGGAATCGAACCCGGGACCTCTCGATCGCTAGGTGGACACCATATCCACTACGCCATTATTTGTGCGTTTAATCTGCCCCGTACAGTTCCGGAAAATTAACTCGTATTCATTAAATAAGCAGAATGTGCAATCACTTACTGGATATCACCTGACTAACTATTTAAACGCGGACAACTCACTAATTGTCATTCAATCTCATTTAAATACAAAGCGGAGTAGTCGGTGGCAGATGTCGCGAAATTTGGGACGAATTTTGAATCTTAACTGCAATTTTCAGCTGTATGTATTCTGACTAAAATATCTTTTGGTGTGGTCGTGTGCTATAACCGGAGTACCACCAACCGCGATTTGCGGGAGGTCGAGGCATGTGGTGTTGTGTGATGCATCAGCAATTTAAATGTCGGCCACCCCACGAACACAATGAAGCCGAGGCATACAAGCATGACAATTGAGCTGTACAGTAAAACACTTAAAGGGTATATAAAATTGTTTTCTAAATATATTAAGTATGCGGTTCTTTTGCAACGACATTACACACGGGGTCTGTCCCCTTACTCCTGCTTATTTTTACACTGAATGTGTGACGAATTATTTAATATTTAGATATTGTATTTGCATTTATTTAAGTTTTACTGAAATATTTGATTTGAAGTGTTAGTGTTTTTTACTGTGCGATGCACCTGAGTACCGTTTGAAAGCAAACCCCCGTAAATAACTAAATGGTCAATATGTGATGTATTTAAGAAATATTTTTCGATTTATAGTTGTTTATCGGCTAATAAACAATGATTTGGAGTTCTGATGCGAATGATTTATAACACAAGGGCGTTGACCCGATATACCGCATCAGAACGACAAATCGGTGTTTATTAGCCGATAAACAACGATGATGCACAAATTATTCCGATTCTAACATGACCTGACACAATTTTCTGCGGAAACAATGCGAACTATATTTTACAGTTTCGGAACTAGTTTTCGGGTTGTTTATTGGTTGTATAACAACGGTGAATTTCGTTCTTTGTATTTAGAAAACTCTGCTCGTGCCATGTTAGAATAATTAATGAAGTAAATATCAATCAATGTATTAACTAAATAAATGTTGTACATGCTTGCTTGCTGACGATCATAGTTCTAGTGTAAGTGACTTGTTCACATTTTTTTTCGAATTGTTGAACATTAAGCATTGTAACTGTATTTGGACAAAATAACTAAACAATTATATCATTTAAAACATAAAAAGCAATGCCTCCGGGGGGGGGGCTCTAACCTTCAACCACCGGATTAAAAAACTATCATGCTAAAATCTCTGCCAAAATAATAAATATGCAACATGTATTTAAACGCTATGTCAGTAATACGCGCGCTTCAAAATATTCAACGAAAAGAAGCATTCCTCATATTCAATCGTTTCGTGTTATGAATGCAATACTAGTAACTGTTTCCATATAATATTCTTTAATCTGTGACAACAATGGAGATTGTCAAATCGCCCATCTATATGAATATGTCGCTTTAATCGTCCCTAATATACTGCATATTACAGAGAAGATCTGTAAGTTCCAGGCGCATAGCTGGACCCAAATTAGGATTACGCAACATTCTAGTGGGGTCCGGGGCCGTGCTCCCTCGGAAATGTTGTGTCTTCTAGACGCTCTCAGGTTTGTGATTCGCCTGTGGTCGACTCATCCGCTGAAAATTCTATGAAGTCTTCTCGGACATACTTGATGGTATTATCGAAACGATGTCAATTTATGTATGCAAGTTCCCGCGGGTAAGACTTAAAGGGAAAATAATCTGATATATGTGTTAATGGAAATGGAGCCACCATTGTATTACTGATGAATTGACAAATTTGTTCAGAATAGTAACTCATTTTACACAGGTCGATGTAATTAAGAATACCCCTGCATTCATGTAAAATCGGGTACGCTTGTATCTTCTTTTATGGAGTGTAGTCCACCAATACCCCTAACCCACCTGTATACCAATTTTAATGCATTTTGGCACTTATTTAACTTTTGTTTTTGACGATTTGCGAAAATAGATCTAGTTTTACGCACGTGCGTAAGTGCGTAAGCACAGCCATGCGCCTTGTAAGATCCAGGCGCCGTTTATTGCCTTGACGTATTGTGTATTATCTGCGGCGAGCCGCTCGGTGTGTCGAAACAACGGACAATGAGGCCTATACACATATTTCGCCCATGTATTTCTGCCATATATCATGTTCCTGTTTGTACACAATTCTAAATAATAAAAAATGTTCAAAGACAGTTGGTCAGTAACATAAAACTCAGTTGCTGTAGCTGAAATAACAAACAAACAGTTAAAACTAAATGCAAGAAGGCACACATTTCTCATCAATTCTTCTTAAAACTAATAAATACACGTACATGTATAATACTATGTAAACAATTGTTAAATTACTGTGATAGAGCATACAAAGTCTATAGACAGATAAAACGTCGGTAATAGTTAATTTGTTTGTTTGTTTTCATATTGAATATGCAAAATGTAATAAACGTTAAAAGTAAGGTCGCCATTTTAACGTGTGTCTACACTGTGCATATTAGTAATGGATTTTCTTTTCCAGACCAAGTCATTTATAATCTTTCTGACATACACCACTTTTACTCTGTTTGCTAAATATTATATATTCATTTCGTTATTTTATAATGATTTTGAAAGGTAAAGTACCTCGTTTTACATTACTGATATAAAGTGCTACACATGACAAATAAATACATTTCCATACGTAAAAATAAACACAAGAAATAACTAATACGAAACCAAATTATTCATTTCTTATTTTGGTATTTATACACTCAATAGTGTGATTTGTAACCTTTAGCTGAAAACCAGTCCAGCAGGTGCGCGATCAATGAAATTCCTGAACCAGACGCTTCGTTGTTACCAAAAACAACATGGCGTAAAAATAATGTCAAAACGTCTGTCGGCTGTGAATTTTCGTTTTGTCTTTATTTATTAATGCGTGCAACAATAATGAATAATTAATATTACGGATTTACTGTTGAAAACAGCTCGAAAATGTTGGGTGGTGCTTATTCGTATCCTTGGCTGCGAATTATTTATATGTTTCTTTTCATATTTCCTTCTTTCCTATAGTTTCAGCCATTCCTATAGATTCGGCCATCCCCAGATTAGGGGAATTAATGAATATTTGTTATAAAACTTTTGTTAGTTATCTGCATTGAGGCAATTCTATCACATCAATATTGTTTTTGGTTTAAAAAATTGCAAATTTTAGATTTTGTCACAGAAAATTAAGATTTTAAAAAGATATTCCTAAACATTGCTACTGGTAAGCGAGTATTTGTCGGACGAAATATGCATTTATTTTGGGACAGTTTTAATTCATGAAAAAACTCAACAATGAAAATTCGCTTGTAACATGCTGGGTTGATCACCCGTTTGCATATGTAAACAAAATAAGTTTCACTTGTGCGCATGCGCAACAATAGAGGCCCTGAAAGGGGTACATAAAACACTTTTTTTTTCACGTTGACTAGTATTTTCCGGACGTTTTTTTGTAACAGTGAAATATACCGAGAAATGCTTTATAACTTTATTTAATCTATATTAGACAACAAATAAATAATCAGATGCGTGATTTATGTAAAAATAATACCACTTTATCAAATGATTTAGTAATTACTAGAGAATATAAGTAAGGCGTTGAAACAAATACGGAAGCATGACGTTTTAAAGAGTTTACTAGACATTACATGTCTATGTAGCTACTACGCACGTCCTTAACGTCGTAGCGGGTTAAATAATGTTCTGCCAGAGTTTGTCTGCTAGAATGAGCAGGCAGCCAGAACTATCACAAACCCAGTCTGGGCCCCAAATTGGGATTTTATCTCGCATGCGCACGTCATTTTACTTCCCCAGACGACAGTTGCATGCGTTTCAGACTATCAACATAAACATTTGGGGTTTTACCAAAAAATAAACTCACTATTTTCGAAGAAAAACGAAACATACTTGAAAATATACGCGTTTATTTGTATAAAAAGCGGTTACGAAACGCGAATATTTAAAAACGTCCGGATAATACTACTGTCCGACAAATACTCGCTAACCAGTACACACTTGTGCATACGCCAAGAATTTTGTAAACATTCATTTTCAAACAGTATGCTGGTGAGTGGTAGTCTTATATAGAATGCTTCTAATGAATTATATCAAAATTGTAAGACTTTTTTGTATTTTCTTATCAAAATGAAGACTGAACCAAATGATAGGAAACATCAGACAAATTCATGGTTGCTAGGGTGCCTTCCTAGAATTGGTCAGTAACTAAGTGAATGGCTAATATCTACCTAATCTGGCTTTTATTTAGTAGGAAATATCTTAAAGTTAACGATAAAGTCTCACTGTTGTTGAAATTGTATTCATTTAGGGCATTAAAGCAGTTTAGCTCTTAAGTGGCCGAATATACAGGAAAAGAGGCTTCATAATCCCTTCTTCTTAGACTAAGGCTTCTACAGACTAAGTTTCACTTGTTGATTTTTGTGCATGTTTGTATACAGATATGATCATTGTTTGCATAGTCTAATATCAAAGTAATTTCTAAAAAGAAGGAAGAGTGTCCGTTGGTCAGAAATCAATTTGCTATTTATCTTGATGACTGTTCACACAAAAAATGTCGAAGTTTGAACACTTATCATCAAATCTTGTGTTCTGGATATGTTATATATCACTGTATTGAATTGATATTTCAGTTGTGAAGTGGCAAAACAACTCACAAACATTTTTCTGAATCTGAATTAGTATGTTGAAGTGACCAGTCTTGGCTTTTATTTAGTGGTTTCAGTACAGCATAACTTCTTTGCGCTAGGCGAATATTGAGCTTCTTTTTAATAAAGGCAATATTCACTACATCTCAGAACTGGGAAGGACCATTACTGTTGTGGAATTTTTCCTTCTTATTATATATTTTGAATGGAAGTTTCAGCTCATGAAATTACATGTTTATTAGAATAGATTGCAATAATATTTATATACCTGGACAGAGAAACTATTATTTAATAATGTTCCGTAATTATTTGTATGATGACACTTTCATTTTCGTTGCATGAGCAATTTAAATTACACACCATTGCATTTTTAAACCAATCTCAATAACCATCACTGTGTCAAATTTTATTGATATTCTACTATGCTGTAAGCATTGTGTTATTTCTATTGGTCAGTTGCCTTAACAATGTAGATGTGTTGTTGTTTTTTGTTTGTTTTTTAAATAAAATGTGCAAAATTGCTCACTGAAATATGCATTTAGTAATAAAGAGATTTATCGTAAGTCATAAGGGTGTTTATTGTGCCGAAACAAAACATAGAAGTCATATTTGATTTACTTTTATGTATCATCAGATTACATACCTTAATTCACATTTAAGTACACAATATAAAGCCATGGAAAGGCAAAATGTGGATACAATCAAGACTCTGGCAGAAAACGAGAAATCTGACGCACTGGCCAGAGCCAGAAAGTTGTCCCTTCAAACCAACAAAAGGAGAAGGTAGGTAGTGTTTGTTCATAGTCTAACCAGTACAAATTTTCTGGCTGAGTTTCAAAGTAAAACATTGCCATGGCTTATAACTTGGTAAATAATTATGATGCACACATTTATTATATTAAAAAAAGCATGCTAATTTAAACCCCCATGATCTTTTCTGAATAACTAAACCTTTCTGAAGACATAAGCACATTATACTATACAATGTTATAAAATGAAATGTTTGTACTACACAATGTCACTGTTCAGTCTTGTTCAGTCGTATTTAAAATGTAGAGTTATGCTTACCAAAATTTAGTAGATATAAACCGTACTTGTGTAAATAACTAAAACAAATCTACTTTCTTCCATTGTTTTCAACTACAGATACAAGCACAGAATCATAAATATTATTTGTTTGCATATTTTGTTGACTGTCTGTTTACTCGTGTGATTAAACAAACAGATTAGATACGCATGCTTTAACTATGTTTTTGTTACTTCCAAGTCTGGATATCTGTCTCACATGGTGATATTTTCATGTGCATCTCAAAAAAAGATTATGAGCAAGCGTCAAATGGTTACTTAAAAATTCAATACAAAGTGTACTACTTTGTTGAAAATTTAAAATTTATACCTGTAACCTTGAATTATTTATTTGCAGCAACTGCTAAGGATGTTTGCATACTTTAATTAACCCCGGTATGAATGCATTTCTTAATAATCAATATTCATGGTGTTACATAAGAGTTATTTAGATATCTTCAGTATTTACATCTATAATAATTAATTTGCTCAAAGAAAAATTAATGTCCTGAAGAATTTGTTTACCCATATTGTTAAAATGTACATTCCAGATTATTACCATATTTTATCAGATTGTAATATAGGTCAATGATTATTTTTTTAATCCACCAATTCAAAAGGTTAATCAGTTAAAAACGTTAAAAATTGTTGAAAAGTAGAAAAGCTATTAATGTACAGTGGGAGTTTCATTGTTTTGTGCACTTGCGTTATAGAAAACTAAATGAACTCAACTGCATATCAGTATACCCGTGATCCTATCTCTATTATTAAACTCATGATCCTATTTCTATTATTTGCTACATTGAGGATATGAGGTCATCCTGCATTGACATACTTCCATATTGCCAGTATATTGTATGTGAACATTAAATTGATTCCTATAATCTATGAGGGGATTTTATGACAGTGATTATCTGATATACAACAAAAATGTTCAATGAATAGTTTATTGTGTTAAGAAAATGACACATGTGGCAGGGCAGAGTTCAATAAATGATTCCAAGATAAAATTTGGTGCCAAGTCCATAATTGTAATTAAAATTCATGTAAAACTAAAAGGGTTTGACTATCTGTTTATTCTTTTTATCCTGCTTATAAAATGGATGTAAAACTTTGATCTGCCATCATGCTTTTCCTGGATTATATCTCAGATCTAACTGAAAGAGGAGCTTCCCTTATGCACCTATCAATATTTTCCCCCAGTGGTGGGGGTGGGGGGGGGGGGCTGACCCAGGGGAAATTTGACTGATTGTATTCTTTGGGGTCTAATTCCCAACCCAAGAGCCAAGCATTTTTGTCTAAATCTCCACAGTGAGAGATGCTTTGGGGCCCAATATTACCGGGATCTAAAATCTGACAAAGTCTATTTCCCGGGACCCGGAATTATTGGGCGTGTCAAATTCCCGCCTGTCAGGAATCGCTTTCAGTCTAAAGTCCTATTTATTTCGGCCGCTCCCTCCCTGGGGGAAAATATTAATAGGTGTATTATTGATTCAAATTAATCACTATTGATATCATGGTACTCAGATTGTGACGGTCGATCAGTGCGTTTTGATTTGTTAATTGACTGTTGATGTGGTGATTCACAGAAAGCATGGACCGCATTGTTTGTTGGTTGATGACATACATGTATTATCACAACTGTATTCTGTGATTGATTAAACCAATAGGCATTTAAAAACGATATTAACAGCAGTTACTGATCAGTTTAAAAATGTTGGCATTATGATTTCTATGATTCAAGTCTTACCATGTTCTTGACATTAATCTAATGTACATAATATTAGAATTATCTGTTAACTGTTTATGATTTATATAATGCAAATATGGTTAAAAACTCTGGTGTTTGCTTGTGTACAGATTAATTTGTGTTTTTTTTAAAGAATGTCTAGTAACTAGATTACTTAGCATCAGAAATTAAAATATCAGGACTTGGTATTGGACATAATTTTAAACATGCAAAAAAGACAATTGTGGCAATACTTGGGATCAAATCTTTGACCCCGAGACCAGAAGTCTATCATGCTAACCACTAGGTCAAGCTGACTTGTTTACTAATTGTATTTTTATGCTATTGAAAAGGGGCCTGTTCACAGATTGGCAAATTGACAATTTTCAACAATTTTGGCATAGATTCCAAAAATAAATTATACATTATATACAAACAAGCAAACTAAGACTCATGACTAAAAAATATATTGGAAATATCATTTCGATTATTGATAATCATCAATCAAAATGGATAAAATGTTTAAGCATTTGTAATGCTTTTCATCGATATTTTGAAAAACACATGCATCACTTACATAGTGTTAATATACATAATCAAATTTATAAGTCTCAATGGCCGAGTGGTTAGTACATGAGATTTTTTATCTCAAAGGTCCCGGTTTTGAGTCCTGCCGAAGGCAGATTTTTAATGTAACTTTTCTTTATATAATAATTGTTTTAGATTATTCCAGATGCTGTAGTTTTTGCAGTAAAGACATTTAATGACATTTTTAAAAAATACGAAAAATCTGTGAACAAGTCTCTTAAAGTGAAAAACATGTTTTAAAAGTAGTCATAACAACACAGAAGCTTTTGTCTTTAAGTTTTTTTTCATAAAAAATGCTTTATAAATGTATCAATTTCAATTGGCAATATTTATTTAATGACACTTCATAAATATATATTTCTGAGTCGGAAACAGTGTTATTTCATCAGTTTGGTCCAGTATTTTTATTCTTTTTTAAATGTGGTGAAAATTTTGAAATATGTGAATAGTTCAAATTCAGTGGTTCAACCAATTTTTGGATAAATTGAAAAAGAAGAGGTTTTTCAGTCCTGTACTTTAAGCGTAAGTAGAGAAAAGGCAACATCATAATTAAGCCAGTGTCAAAGACTGGCACCAGAATACCTCATGCTCATTTTAAAACAGCACCCTGCCATTTATTATATCACACCTTTTCTCATATTTACTAGTACATGTACCATTCACGTTGCTTTGATAATAATTCATATGACTATTTGTCATTGTAAGGCCATCTTTAAGAAATTGTTTGTTTGTGGTAACGCGACCGACTCACGAAACGGGGCCCGACTCACATTTGTATAGGCTTCTGTGAAGCGAAAAACAAAATTCCTCCACAAAATTTTGGTGTTTTCTTTTCTTATTGGTGTTTTCTTTCCAGTATTTAAGTTTCTTTGAGAAAAATTGAAGTTAATTATACTAAATATTTTAAGAATTAAAGCTGAATTTTTAACATTGTTAGTAACCTGATGACACTGGCATACACTAAGCAATGTGATTTGCTATTGTATTTTGTAAAAATTAAGGTAATTTGGTCCGTGTCTAAGAGTCGTCTTCATTTGTTCCCACCAAAAAAAAAAATCAACCTACCTACCCACCTGCAAAATTCTGGGTTGCGTTACTGCAAAAAAAATTTTTTTAGCTTGACTATTCGAAGAAAAGTGACCAGTTCTTTCGGACTACCCCCGGCGTCCGCGTCTGAATTTGGTTTAAGTTTTATTTCAAAATTCTTGTAACTTCAAAACTACACAAGTTATTCACTTGAAACTTGGAAAATACCTTTGTCATCAACTCCAGTATCAAGGGCAACATTCCTCATAACTCTGTTTTGTATGGTGACAGTGTTATGCCCCTTTTTCACATAGATTGTCTGGTTAAAGTTTGTATTCAGCAGTTTTGTAACTTCAGAACAACATAAGTTATTCACTTGAAAATTGGAATATACCTTTGTCATCAACTTCAATATCAGGGGCAACATTTCCCATTACTCCGTTTTGTATTTTGACACAGTTATGCCCCTTTTTCACTTAGATTTTCTGGTTAAAGTTTATATTCAAAAGTTTTGTAACTGCAGAACTACATAATTTATTCACTTGAAACTTGGAATATACCTTTGTCATCAACTCCAGTGTCAGGGGCAACATTCCATGTAACTCTGTTTTGTATTTTGTCAGAGTTATGCCCCCTTTTCACATAGATTTTCCTTGTTAAAGTTTATATTGAAAACGTTTGTAACTTCAGAACTACGTAAGTTATTCACTTTAAAGTAGGAACATACCTTTGTCATCAACTCCAGTGCCAGGGCCAACCTCCCTATAACTCTGTTTTGCATTTTGACAAAGTTATGACCCTTTTACACTTAGATTTTCTGGTTAAAGTTTATATTTAAAACTCTTATAATTTCAAAACTAAATAAGTTATTAACTACATAAGGTTGAAACTTGGAATAATTTGATGAAATAATTGCCATAACTCAGTTTTGTATTTCAACAAAGGTATGCCCCTTCCACGTTCCAAAATATGTACCAACTGAAATCTTCTGACAGCTCTTGTTTAAGGATGGCCTATTGATGTTTATATGAATTATTATCATAGCAACGCACCCGATAACTGTAACCATAATCAATGTAAACGTTTTTCACATAGAAAAGTAAATTTGAAATTAAACATCATAAAAGAATTTATGGAAATTTTAAGCAAAGTCTTTAAATCATTATGCAACATTAAAACTGGTTTTAAATTACATTGGGTTATTAATTTGCAATTTCCTACCATTCATTTTAAGTCTCAACATAGCCATGTTTAGTTTTTTTGTGAGATGAATAGAATGTCTTCATTCAGGTGACACTCTTTTCACTTCTTAACAGGGTTAATAGATCAATGGAAATAAATTCTTATCTCGATATTAACTATTATGAGTGGCCTGGAAAACCAAATACAAATGTACCATAGATATATCAAATAAAGTTGTGCTATATTTGGTTTCAATAAAAATATGATCTACGTATCCGGGCTGGCTGATTGAAATTCAAAGTTATTGCAAACATTTGCCGTTAAATTGAAGCATTGTAGACGTAGAGAGTGAAACGTTAATGGATTTATTTGCAAAGCTATAAAGATATTTGTGGTAAAGTGTTCGTGATTTAGATACATGGAGGAATGTTTTTTTCTCAGCCTAGGAACTAATCATGTTTTCGTATGATTTACGTCATCAATTAAGAATCAGGTAACGCATGATTGAAACCGTTTGATAATTTGTTAAAACGATTGGCTTTCTTGTTTCATACTAAGCGCACGTTATGTTAAAATGTTGAATTAAATCTCTGTTTTGCCATGTTTGTTTTCTTTGTACAGTGTTGTTTATATTTTTATTTTATTGCCGTTAAATAATGTATCACTTATTTATTGGATCACTGGATAGTACTGGGAAATATTTCTAACCAAAATAATTTTAGGTAGCTTTAATTTAAAAATAATAACATTCTATGATGTACTTACAATTGAAGAGACTGGTTCTCATGTCGCAGATAGTTATCAGAACTAATTTATTAGGAATTGACGAGATATTGATGTTCTGTCAGTCAGATATGAAGTATTGATAGATACCTGGGACTGTTGTAGGCCTAAGCATTGATTCTTGTCACTTGTAACAGCAAATCAATTGTTTCTGAATTGGATAATAGACAAAAAATCAAGGAACTTGATACATCAGTGATTTGATAATTGTAACAAAAATTTCCCAATTTTTGGGCTAAACTGTAATTTCAATTTCTTTCATTTTGTTGGTTTGCTTTGGGAGGGAATAGGAATAGAATATTTTTCAGACAGAAATCACTTCAGGACTAGAAATGGATATTGTAACACTAATCTGGAAATAACTTTGATTATATAACACTTTTGTTTACGAAATAAGCAAACTAATACTGTTGTAAGAAATATGAATATTTTTTTCAAACCTTATATATAAAGTTTATTAAATAGGCAACACTAATGCACAACAATTTTGATTATGCAGGCATTTCAGTACATGCAGAAGCCCGCATTTCGATGCAAGCACATTGCTATTTACATTATACAAATTATTGTTATGTCACTTTCATTCATAAAATCTGAATGAATGACGTCATTAATGGAACAACTTTGTGGTGTTATCTATTGAAAATTTAACAAGCGTAGACTTTGTTCTTTTGTCTATATGTTAGAATTTATGTTTTATTGTTATATATTTCAGGGCCCTTGCAGTCAAGAGAAAGGCGGGGGCAGAGAGGGAGGAGAAGAGGCGACAGCAGATTCTCGCCAAGCGCCGTGAGAAACAGCAGGAGGCCACAGAGAAGTTCCAGCGATCCCACGTGACCAGTCGCCCCAACAGTGGAACCAGCAACGCCAGCAATGGTGCGCTTTCAGCTGTGTTTACTTTATTTTCTGTTACCGGTTAAAGGAATTTAAGTTTAAACATAAAATATCCTTTGACTATTCAAATCCTCGGTAATTCAAAGAAAAATATGGTCATTATAAATAAACCATGATTATTTATGTTGATGGAATACTTTGCTAAATGTTGATGAAAAAGATTCCAAACGGTTATCTTATGAAGTTATGAGCAAAAGATTTACATGAAGTGGCAATAAACTGATAATTTTGTTGTCAAAGATGTCAGCCAAGTGGAGTTTTGCATTATAAACCAATAATCCTTAATGCATATTCAGTAGACTGGTATTCAATATTAGAAGTAAGTCTGAATTCAATGATGTAAACTTTCAATACCCATTCTGTTGGTTATCTTATGAAGTTATGAGCAAAAGATTTACTGGTACATAAAGTGGCAATAAACTGATAATTTTGTTGTCAAAGATGTCAGCCAAGTTGAGTTTTGCATTATGAACCAATAATCCTTAATACATATTCAGTAGACTGGTATTCAATATTAGAAGTAAGTCTGAATTCAATGATGTAAACTTTCAATACCCATTCTGTTGTCATTTATCTAGTCTGTTGCATGACAAATAAATCATTCACATTTTTGTGAATAGTAATTTAAGAACGTTCTTTTCAAACCTTGAATGTATGCATTGAACAATGTTTACTTTGTTTACAAAATAAATAAAAAATGGATGCACATGAGACTCTTAAAACTAACAAAGTGACACTAATATTGATTCGGTTGAAATGCACTATGTGAACTTTAAATAAGGCGTAAAAAAAAAATATGTTTTTTTCAGGTTACCCACCCTACTCTAAAAAAATGCCCCGACCCTATAACATTTAGTTGGGTTTGTCATATTGATTTTTGTTTTATTTACCTTTTTAAATAATTAAATGTGTTTTGGGATAAATAAGTGTTTTGTTTTGATAGTGTCCACTGGTAAACAATGTTTAAGGATATTACTGATTTGTTTTGAATATTTCTTCAGTTTTTTTTAATCTTCAAGTTGACCATTTACCAAATGAAAAAAAAAAAAAAATCCTAACCTACCTACCCTAATTTTTTTGGGGGCATATAACCTGAAACAAATATAAAAAAAATTACGCCTAAACTACACGTGTCTATCAATGTGACTAATATTATAATAATATTTCTGAAAATATAATGCCGTTTTTTTTACTCTACTATTTATTGTTGAAGTTGCTGTATATTATTTGGAGAAGTAGTATATTATTATGCCTTTATTTTCACAACAAACACATAAATTGAAATCATTATTTTCCACAGTTCACACTAGTGAAATTTTTTTATAATTTGGTGTCCATAATTATATATATAAGTTCCATTTGTCAAGTAAATCATTTTTCTTATGGTTGCTATGGTGAGAACATTAAAAAATATCTTCAGTTTTGAAAATATGGTCCATAATTATAGTCTAATATCTTTTTTTTTTCTTTTTTTTTCCAGCCAATCGCTGGTCACCACGACGATCCACATTCCAACTGGAGGAGGCGCTCAAAGCAGTCCGGGGCAGTCCCGGAGGTTCCAGGGCCGGGTCAGCTAAGGACCGCACAACGCACAACACCAGTCCGCAACGGTCCCCCACGTACTACCGTCAAAACTCTGACCCCCTGAGCAAACCTTACTTCAACAAATATGCTCACCCTTTCATCAACGGTCAGAGTCCGCATTTGAACGGAACACCAGATCACCCGGAGGAATTGCATAATAAAAGTTTGCGTAACTATAACAACAGTAGGACGCTGTTTGAACAACAGTTGGAGACGTATCAGCAGACGTTGGTTGAGCAGCAGCAGAAGACAATTAGGGAATTCAATCAGCAAGTGATGCAAGAGCTGCAGAGGTCGCAGCCAGAGGTGAATGGAAATGGAGTGGGTGGGGAGTTAAAACGCAGTGACAGTCTTTCGTCTGTGGATAGTCTCGAAGAGGAGAATGGTTTTAATGACACACTCAGAGACAGTTGTGATTTAGACACAGTTATGGAGCAAAAACAAGGCAATGGTGTTCATTCAAACAATGGAACTAGCATGAATGGGCACCATGACACTAAAACGGTATCATTTGCAAACTCTGAGAAAGATTCTGTGAGGATAGTAGGTTCTGTGAATAATAATTTCGATTATTCATTGAACTCACAAACACCCCAGAATATTGATTCCTACAATGCACAAATACAGGCTTTATTGACACCAAAGACTGATCAGCAGAAACCGCAGTTTTATGCACAGCGGCAAAAAGAAATTCAGCAACAGTTATTAGAGCAGGAACAGAGAAAACAGCTCGAGCAACAACAAAAGAACTTACAAGAACAACAACGTAAACAACAGTTTCTTCTTCAGCAACAGCTTGAGAAACAGCAGCAAGAGCAGCAGGAACAGTTAAGGCTTTTAGAGCAACAGCATCTACAACAACAGCAGCAGCTACAGCAGAGCAGAATGCCTGCTCAGGTACCAGAGGTTGAGAGTCAGAGACCAAAAGCCCAGTTGAAAGCCTGGGCTACCCCCTCCCCTCACCCCCCTGCCACTCCCAGCTCTGCTAGCTCAGCTGGCCCCACCCTGGTGACCCATGTAAGTCCTTACACTGGGAAGAACACCCACACAAACATGACAGTCCCGCTGTATGACAGAACAGTGAGTGTGGAGGACAGAACTGGGACCAATGGGTCCAAAGTGGCAGTGTCTGTTGTGCCAAGCAGTCTTTCAGTGAATACCACTTATAATAACAATACATCTGGCATCAATAGTAATAGATCTGGTGAAGCAGTTCAGCCTTCAGTAACAAAGTTTACCAGTGCTCAAGAAAACAGTCTTTCGTTCCTTGAAACAGTTACAAATGGTATTTTCAAAGATTCACCCAAGGTAGCCTATACAAATACTGTGTCCTCCAATTCAAGTTCAAGTAAAGTTCCACCTAGTCCAAGTTCAGCCACCCCTGGTTCTACAAATCAGACATCGAAGCAGAGTTCAAATTCAACAAATGCCACTACAATAAATTCAACCAATTCAACAACAACAAAACCTGTGTCAGTGGCAACAGTTATAACCAAACCTCCTCCAAATCCTGCTTACTACGGAAACTCATACGGCGCTGCATTTGCAGCTAAACAACAACAACAGCAGCAACAACAGAATTTAAATGGTGTTCAATCAAAATCTGAACCAGAACCATGTTCTCGAGTTTCCAGCGCTTCCAGACCTGACGTAACCATGGCAGCCAATATGAAGCTAGTCACAGGGATGATACCGTGGGGGGCCAGCTCTGGGCCTGGTGGTCAGATGACCATGATGACGCCGAATGCGGCCTTGAATGTTGATGACATAGCTGACACAGATTCTGTTAGCACCATATGTGAGGAAAAGGAGCCAGAATTTAAGGGTGTGTATTTTACTTATTAATATCAAAAGTATTCCGTTTGTAAAGCACTACTTTTAGTTCAAAGCAAGAATATCAAAAGTATTCCATTTGTAAAGCACTACTTTTAGTTCAAAGCAAGAATATCAAAAGTATTCTGTTTGTAAAGCACTACTTTTAGTTCAAAGCAAGAATATCAAAAGTATTCCGTTTGTAAAGCACTACTTTTAGTTCAAAGCAAGAATATCAAAAGTATTCCGTTTGTAAAGCACTACTTTTTGTTCAAAGCAAGAATATCAAAAGTATTCCGTTTGTAAAGCACTACTTTTAGTTCAAAGCAAGAATATCAAAAGTATTCCGTTTGTAAAGCACTACTTTTAGTTCGAAGCAAGAATATCAAAAGTATTCCGTTTGTAAAGCACTACTTTTAGTTCAAAGCAAGAAGGGCTATGCTTTGGAACAGTTTAATGTGTTTTTCTCTGCCCAAAATGACTGTGACTATATGAATATGCCCAGAGCTCCAGATAAGACGCGTATCTGCGTATTTACGCATTGAAATAAAAAAAAAAACCGCATTGAAAATCTGCCCAGTGCGTAACGTTATGCATTGCAAATCTCGGTACGTATTTTTAATCGCTTAAACTGCGTTACCAGTTTTACCAATTATCCAGTTCAGTTAATGGTGTAAGTTAGCCTTTGAATGGATTAAAAGTGAATCAATCGAATCTTTCTACTCAAAATGTCTTTGCATTGTGTATGTGGGTCGAAAACGGAACGTTTTAAGCTCAATCAGCCAGTTCCAGTAGGCAATATCTTGAAAATGTTAATCAGAATGAGTCTTATGATGCTTCTCCTATTTAAAAGGTGATAAGTGGCGCTCTCTTTGTCGCAGCAGTTGAAAAATCAGACAAGAAACACAAGCATCATGTGAGTGCAAAATTGTCTTAAAAATTGCTGTAATCATGGAAAAAAATTGGCTAATTGTCAAGCAAGAAGGACCAGAAATCAGGTTCCAAAATTCAAAAACAATCTGGATTTGCAATGAAAAAGAAGTACAAAGTATCTGGGAAAATTACTACAACTTTGCCAAGTAAATGTTATGTTTTGATAGACCTACAAATTATTGTCTACATTCAATTCATTCCATTCGCCAATATTAATGTCTTCATATATAACAAGCACATAAAATACTCTTTTGATCTCGTATAAAAAAATGAAAAAATGAAAATACCCTTTAAATTTCTCAAATACCCTTTAAAGCTGATGGACTGGGGGTAAAATACCCTTTAACCAAAAAATAGGGGGTAATATACCCTTTAGGCTAAAACCTTATCTGGAGCTCTGATGTGCCCAATAACAATACATTCAGACTGATCAATTGTAAACAGCTCGATAAGCAGTTAGATCAGTTCGCAATTTATCATTCAAACACGAATGACGCAACTCAGTTTTAAAACAGTCAGAACATTCATTGTTTATAAGGTACTGAAATCATTACAAAAGGCATTTTAAAGCCTGTTGTCTTTATGACCTTTTTTGCAATTTACTGAAAGCGTAATGTCTTAATTTATAATTATACACGATTTTTGCTTTTTAATCTTAATGAAACTAACATTTTGAAAGGTATGTTTTACAAGATTGGCGTGACCTGCACAGACGTATAGATTAGGCTCACTAAAGGTTAAAAACGAAACAAACAAAAAACACAAGCCTATTGTATGTTACAGAGGTGAAGAGCATCTTAAAGCCACCCCCCAGTAAGAAGGGAGGCATACTGAAGAAATCAGGCTCCACAGGTAACATGAAGGACATACGGGACAGTCTCGAGATTACCAGAGTACATCTTCAGACCAGTGCAGAGGACCAAGAACAGAGGGTAGGTTGAGGGCATACATTTCTGTGTGCAAATTCTGTGTGCTTTCCATGTTTCTTTTGGAACTTCAGATCTTTCTCCAGCAAAAGAAGTTTACAGAATAACTATGGGTTGTTTTTTTTTCAAGACATATTTGATAACATAGACGTCATAACTTCTGCAGTGGCCAAATGAATTGTCAACCAAAATCCTGTTGATATTTCTTGTGTTAGTTATAATACTTTAAAAGTCTTATTGTTAAGCAATATATGATGTTAATTTGCTCTCACTTTCTCTCAAAGATATGTAAGGTTTATTGAAAGGCCACTTGTACAACTGGAGATTGGCATATTATGTTTAATTTATTGTGATATTTAATTTGTTTTGATTCAGCGGACTTGCATGTGTGCAAGATTTTAGAGGTTTTATATTTACCTTTGGCAACTCTTTAATACAACTCATTATAATGTTGCATACATCAAAATGTGTAAAAGACAATAAGTCAACGTAATGCTGAATATATATTTACATAAGTAATCCTGCTTAAATAAGACTTCCCTACTTTGCATGAACATTTGTAGTGTCTTAGTTGTATCCCATGACTGTGCCATATATTTTTCTTTGAAAATGTGTAATTGCATGCTTTTTACGAGCTCTTTATTGAAATATGTTGTAGTCTACTTTTAGGCTTTGTTTTGTTTTATCATACAGATCATTTGTGGCATGTCGTGGAAAAACCTGGCTTAATTCATGTGCGTAAAGTGTCGCCTCGGATTAGCCCTTGCAGTCTGCACATGCTAACCCAGAACGACACTTTCAGCCTACAGTAGATTTATGTTTAGAAGACTTCCTTGAAGCAGAAAATACCGTAAAAGCGGAAAGTATCGTCCTGGATTAGCTTGTGCGGACTGTACAGGCTCATCTGTGGTTACACTTTACACAGATCCATTAAGCTCGGTTTTCCCATGGCACGCTACATTTAAACATTTTGACATGTACAGTAAACACTTGTGTTGTATACTGGTAGTTATTTCTATATCATTTTAGGAATTTAATAATGGAAATTTTAATGTACAATAATCACTGTCATGTTCTATAGGTAATTCTATATTCATTTCAATTGAAATTTATTTTGTGTTTTTATGCTCCCCGAAAACTGTTGGGGGGATGATATAGTCGCCGCTTTATCCGTCAGTCCGTCTGTTCTACTGTCCGTCCGTCCGTCCTGTTTTCTTGACCAGAGTATTTCTCAGCAACTACTGACCAGAAATCAATGAAACTTCATGGGAAGCTTCATTACCAAGAGGAGGTGTGCACTGAACCAGGACATTTTGCTTCAATGATTTTTCTCAGAGTCAAGCGTTTAGTGCACAATTCTTGTCCGGTCTATTTCTACGCCAGTGCTGGTCTAATTCAATGAAACTTTCTAGGAAGCTTCATTACCAAGAGGAGGTGTGCACTGAACCGGGGCGTTCCGCTTCAATGATTTTTCTCAGAGTTATGGGACTTTGAAGATTTCTGAAATATTCAGTGCACAATTTTCGTCCAATCTATTTCTACACAACTACTTGCCAGATTTTAATCAAACTTTATAGGAAGCTTCATTACCCAGAGGAGGTGTGCATTGAACCAGGACGGTGTGCTTCAATGATTTAGCTTAGAGTTATGAGACTTTGCAGATTTCTGAAATAAGTATTTAGTGCACAATTTTTGCCAATCTATTTCTACACAACTACTGGCCAGATTTCAAATAAATTGTATGGGAAGCTTCATTACCAAAAGGAGATGTGCACTGAACCAGGATCAGATTGAATTCAATGATTTTTCTAAGAGTTGTGGAAGATTTCTGAAATTAGAATAAAGTTCACAATTCTTGTCAGCGCTATTTCTCCGCAACTACTGGCCAGATACAATGAAACTGTATGTGATGCTTCGTTATCAAAATGAGGTGTGCACAGCACAGGATGTTTCCTTTTAGTGATTTTCCTTAGAGTTATGGGACTTTAAAGCTTGCTGAAATTAGTGTATAGTTTGCATTTCTTGTCTGGACTGTTTCTCAGCAACTACTAGCCAATAGTCAATGAAAATTTACGGGAAACTTTATTACCTAGAGGTGTTCGCTGTACCAAGATACTCCACTTCAATGATTCTTCTTACAGTTATGGGACTTTGATGATTGCTGAAAACAATTGTCTGAACTCTTCTCTTCTGATTGCATTCCCATTACTTGGCAAAGCACATTGGTGAGCAGGGCCCTCAATCTACGATTTTTGCCGCCGAATATCGGCCCAACTCCCCCACCTGAAAAGTGTTTTTTTTTCTCCCAGAAAAAGGAAAAATTCCCCCTAGGAGGTCTGCCAAAAATAAAATAAAGAAAAAATAACAGAAAACCTAGTTAAGATGCCAATTATCGTCCGCATCATAAGTATAGCCGTTGTGGTCCAGATCTATACATCGCTAATATTTCATTTACACATGTTATGTGCGATAAACAATAAACCGATCCGTTCAACATCAAAGTTAAACAGTTTGATGTCATCAGCTTATATCGCACGTGCCACCCACGACAACGTTTTTCACTGCTGTCGCTTGAATTAGCATCCGAATTACATGCTGTCCACGTGGAGGGTGTACACAGTACCTGTATGTCATAAATCAATACTGACCTATCTGAACGACAATAACATTGTCGATATGGCAAAAGTATTTGTTTGTTTAAGAGAATATGTTAACTGCACATCTATGGCGATAAAAAACTTTGGTTGGTATGCGCTACGAAACTTGTATTCAAAAGTAAAGATCTCACAGTTCTCTGCGCTACAAAGTTTTTATATGGCCATCAATACACCCACGCTTTCCATGCGGATGATGGGATGTTGTACATGTCAGCATAATTTTCACGCGCTTTTCTAGCCGAACAAAGGCTTTTCATGAAGTACTTGTGTATTTTGACTGTAAATAAAATTTGTGTTTATGACGCGTGAACAGTAAAATTCGAATAGGCGTTTCGCATTTCCATATAGTATATGTGTTGTGATTTAAAATTAAATACAAGGAAATGTATAATATTTGTATATACAAATAGAATATTTTACATATGGATATAATACATTATGGATGTTAACAACAATGAAAAGGTGATATTTTTACATTTACTTTTTGAGATAACGAAAATAGGCTTGGGTTTACATGTACATGCACATGAATGACCTGACAAGTTATATTGCGATTGCGATCCATGGACCCAGCGAATCGCGATATAATGGAGTTTTAGTGTGTTCCATTTTCGGTCTTTTAAATGAATACATTAAATTAATTAATAATTTCAAAAGCGGGACTGCAAATTACTTTTACAAAAAAATATGTGTTGCATATTGATATTAATTATATTAGTTTCATATCTCCGTTATAAAATCGTGCTGGGCTAGAAAAACGCGCCAACTATTTATTTACGCCGGCTAAATCACGAAAAACTTGTGGAAATGACGCATGTATAGCTGCAATGTTACATGTATACCGCAGCCTTGTCTAAATTTTAAGCGTTATCGGTAGATTCTGAGCTATGTTTTTTTTGTGTGCTAAAAAATAATCAAAGTTATATTTATAGGAGTTTCATTTGCCGTTAAGATTACATGACGTTTTTACCAAACGACAATAAGACGCGAGTTTGTTGGGGTTGAGTTAGTTTTCAAATCAGTTAATTTGTAAAAACTTCCATATTAAAATATTCCCCCGGTCAGTCAAAAATCCCCCTCCAGAGGGCGGTGGGCCCATTCCCCCAAAACTGATTGAGGGCCCTGGGGAGCATCCATCAGTTCACTGACATCCTTGTTGCTTAGTGATTTTGAACATTTATGTTTAATATTGTACAATTTTAGTATAATAGTGTTTTGGTCATAAACTTGCATATAGTTCTAAATTTGCTTTGACACCTATAGCCATTTTCTTTAATTTATGCCTGTAAAATTTGACTCAGATGTTAAGGGAAAAAGAGCGACAAACAAATCCAGCTCCTTCGGTAGGTATCACTGGGAGTTCAGACTGGAAAGCTGTTTAAAAGCCTGATCCAATCCTGATAGGGTATTGGGTCTGATTTTAAAAATAAATGTAATTAGATACATTTGGCATTCTTTACATTCCATATGGTAATATGAGGATAGAATTATAAATCATATTGGTGTTCTAATTTTAATGAGTCATAATTAGGGATGGGACCGAATACTGAAATCAATTTTCAAATATTCGTTTTAGGTATACAAATATATTCAAATATTTGTTTTGTAAATACTACTATATACAGCACTCGGTCCGAATATTTGCCGATCCGAAATATGTATACTACGTGTACGTAGTTGTTTTACCTTGCTTCAATGGTAAATGAGCGATATAACTTAGTGAGTGTTAGGCAGATATAAAGAAATGTAAGATATTGTTAAATGTATTGTTAATTAATTTGTTAATCGTTTTGTACACAAATTTCTCATTACATAGATAACACGTTGCCTGGATTTTGTCTAATGACGGCGTAAAGTACTTCCAAGCACGTGATGGTGGCATTGTTTATTAATCAAGACTCTTGTATAATATACGGTGTTGATATAATGTAGAATAATTTACAAGTGGCGTATATTAAGATTGACCAGATCATGCTAATTTTGTTAAAGAAATTGATTGACTGATAATGGATTCATTTTGATTGGTTTACTTAGAGAGTAATTGTAATTTACTGTAAACAAGTTAACTGTATAGATGTCACGTAAGGACAATAAACAACAATGTAATCCTTGTGCAGTGTGAAACCGTTATCACAACATGGCCTAGTTTTGTTATTTGTGGATACAATGCGTCATATTTGCGCCACCTACTAACCGTTAATTATCGGCCCTTGTAAAGACATGGCCCCCCTGCCACTTATCAATTGTCGTTAATGGGACATTTTTGGCATGTGTTGTAAAAACGTTACACTGCCTCCGCCCACCTGCTAGGCACGAAATACGACTGGAATTCATGTTAACTTTGCAATCAAACTGGGAAAAAAACATGATTTTTTAAAGAAATTTTATTCTTTAAATAAATTTGAAAATCTAAAATTCGTATTCGTTTTTTATATTCGAATCTTATCAGATATTTCAATATTCGAATAGTTGGTCCCATCCCTAGTCATAATATATAAAAAAAGAAGACTGTTTTTGATTTTTTTTTCGGTTTACTTATACTTAAAAGCTACTGAATCCAAATATATACTTTGTTCAGATGGGAACAAAAGCCTTATTCCAATGTAAACATAATTATTTAAGATGAGGTTATTACATCGACATTAATAAAGTTCTTGATAATATGGTACATGGCTATGGAGGGCAATGTTTTTAAACAGCTTTCTAGATCGTTTTACACATTATATATAACCATTACAGCATGAACACTTTTGTGTAAAGTTTGTTTAAATTATTCATATATTATTGTGTATTAATCGGAATATTTTAATTCTGTCTTTCAAAGAATTCAAGACAGTCATGTTCATTTTTAAGACCATTATCTGTGTTCATTGTCATTTATCTATCAATAAGTTTCAATTTTTCATTCAAGTCTCAGTCACACATTCCCGATTGTTGCTGCCGAACGTGTCCTGACAGAGCTGCGATACAAATAATAATAAGAAGTCGGGAATGTCAGGATGCTGTCCTGAGAATTGGGAATTATCGGGACATGTTCGGTATCATCGGCCAAGCACTCCCGACAGTTATGTTTGTCCCATAACATTCGGGAGACTGAACAGAATTCGTATAGTCGAGATTCTGTGGGGATAAATTCGGCTGTATCGGATCAAATCCAGCGGAGTCGGGACAATGTCCTGTGGAAGGGGAATGATATTGCTTAAAAAGTCGAAGTGCTGTCGGCTCGAAAACGGCAGCACAAATTGGGAATGTATTACAGAGGCTTTAAAAGCAACTATAAGTACCTGAATAGTGTTTATTGACGTGTAAAGTGTAAAACCTTTTCATCGTAAAATTTCTAAAATAGAGTCCTAGTTTAACAGCAAGAGAACATTTAATTGAGAGCAAACTTTCTTGACATTATTATTATCATCATTGTTTTGACCTCACCTTTGTCCAGAATTAATGTCAGCCAAAATTCTAACAAGACATTGTGAAATTTTACAAGTGAATGGATATTAACATTTTAACTGTATTGATTTTAATGGCATGCAAAATAGTGATGTTAAAGACTTTTTCCCATTTAGACAGAACGCATAATTATTAAAGTCCACTAAATGTAATTTGCTGCAAGCCTGTTATTGATATTGATAAAGATTTGAACTCATATTAAAGATTTGAACTCATATTAGAGATTTGAACTCATATTAAAGATTTGAACTCATATTAAAGGTTTGAACTCATATTAAAGGTTTGAACTCATATTAAAGATTTGCTATGTTTGAACTTAAATGAAACAACAAAAATGTCTGCATTATATCGTTTTCACAATTATGTTTATGCTGTCCTTTGCTTTACAATATAATAATCCTCTGTCATAAGTCAGTGCAAATGATTTATATTCATCTAGCTTTCTCAAATTCTGTGAATATGAAGTGTGTGACATGCTATATAGTTTCTTTTCATGTATGTGATGCAGTATTTTCATATCAGGAAATGCTTTTAAATTATGTACACATCATAGAACTTGGTATGTTTCAACCCTGCTGAAAAACTACTGCAGAGAACATTTCTTCAGCCAGATTTACCACACTACTTTGAAATCCTACTAATTTGGGGCATTTTCTTGGCTTTTATGAAGAACATGCATGTTATGGCCAAATGGAAATTTCTTTAGCCAAATGTTTGAACTCGTAGCCGTTGGCAAATTTGGCTCATGGCAGTGTGAGCCCTCTACTGCAGTTGTCACTCCCGATGGCTCCAAGTTGCAGGGACCAGCATGGAAACTTTGAGCCATCGAAATTTTGAGCCAAACAGAGATTGAGAAAGTGTACTTATTACGAGTATGGGCAGTTATCCGTCTGCCTTATTTTCACATCTCAAATTGAAGAGTATTCAGATATCTATTTTGTTTATTACTAGACATCAAACATTTATTTATAAATTTTATTAATGTTAATTATTTTAAGTTTGTAAAAGCTGTGAAATCAATTATTGCGTTCTCTCAAGACTTGACACTTGTCAAGCACATCTAATCTATTAACGACTCGATGTGACCGAAGCCTGGTAACGCCAAACAAACAATTAATTGAGTAAAAACTGTAACTGGGACCATAACAAACACTTCAAGCTATCCAAAATTGAACCCTCGCTAATTCGAGCAAATTAGATAGAACTTTATCATTATGAATGTATAGCATTAAAATATTGGTCCCTCGAAGAAACTTCAAGCCAACGAGAAATTCGAGACAAGTGAGATGGAGGCATTGGGAGTTGACTGTAGTATAGACTTTCGTTGTGGGAACTCTTTAACAATAAGCATTTTGCCATTCTTGCCTTATGCTTAGACACATTTCGCCACTTCTTTCCTGGTTTCCTTCATACTATGCAATTTTGTTTACAGGGCTTTTTTTAAACTGATTTTAAAGCCGTTATTGGGTCATATTCCCAGTGGCAAAAAGTATCTTTCTTTCCCAAATCCAGTCCTAAAATTCCCAGTTGATGGTTTGACTTTCAGATGATTGGAAATAAGAGGTGTTAAATGAAGAATTAACGACCGTTCATGATGCAATAACCATTTTAATTATTTGTTTTTGTTCAGAATAATCAATTTTATATAGTTTTAACAATAATTCTTCAATTTTTATTAATCAAACAATTATACTTTTTTGCCAACTTTAGGTGAATTGACACTAAAATTCCCAATTTCACGGGTATAGGTCATATTCACAATATGGTCAAAAAAAGCCCTGGTTTATTCTGTTTATACATTTGATGTTCAATCACACATTGATTGCCTGTAGTATTATAGTGTACTCAAATGTTCCATTTTTCAGGGACATACTCTATTCAGTCACTCATATTTTGGTTATATTTATTTCAACGTGCACAGACAGCACCACTACCTTTATTTATATCCCATATATACGTGTGTAATGTATATTTGACTTGGACAGAAATCACTATATTGACTGAGACAGAAATCACTACTTCTTGTCTCTTTAATTGGCAAGATAATTTAATTTGGATTTAAAAAGTTGGATGACATTAATATGCAGTAAAGCAAAATTACTGTTATTCTCCCTGTAAGTTACTCTGCACTTCATAATTCTGGAGTTATTGCCCTTTGTTAATTTTTCATTTTCAGACAGAGTCAACTTTTGGTTTCAGCTCTCTAACTTGAGAACGAATTGAAATATTTTAATTAAACTTCATCCATAGATACCTTATATCAAGACCTGGCTTGGGATTACATAGGGGGTGGATGAGGTCACTGTCAAGGTCGCTGTTACAAAAAATAGAAAAACGGCTTCCGCTCAATTACTCGAGAACGAATTGAGCTATTGTAATTCAACTTCATACATAGATACCTCTTATCAAGACTTTGCTTGGGATTGCATAGGGGGTGGGTGGGATCAAGGTCAAGGTCACCGTTACTAAAAATAGAAAAACAGTTCCTCACCTTAAAACATGCTATCATTTGGGGCCCGCTTTCACTCCTGTGACAAAGCTAGTCTTTTATCCAGAAAGGCAGAGGGGCATGGCACAATATATTCAAAAAGGGCATTTTAGCGCGCTGTGTCCTTTTAAAAGGGCACATGTGTTTCAGTGTATTGGCTATGGGTATCTTATTTATATATACAAATTTTGTATTAAAAGAAAACATATACAAGCATGTTGTCACACTCTTGTACCAAAAACAAGTTTTGGCACACACAATATTCAATATTCACACAGATTAAACCAACGAGAGTAGTACGCGGCTTGTTTTAATATAAACTTGATTGTCCGTAACATATGGAGAAATTTAGGAAGCAAGTTCTGTGGATCACATAATTATATTCTGTGTAATTATAGATCGATACTTTATATTTACAAACCTAAAGATTCGTAGCAATTATATAATTACCTTTCCGTTCCGTCTGTCCTCTGCACAAATTTTAATAAACTAATGGTATTTTTTGCCACTTTTGCATTAACCTTCTGAATTTGTGCCAACCTCCGTTTGCACGACGGCCTTTTCCGTCTTTCACAAATATAAGCATCAAGTTAATCAAAAAACTTTTTCACAAATTATTGTCCGACTATGTCCAATGCACTGATCAGAACTGCTTTACGTATGTAGGGTTTTGATTAGGAAAGTTTGAAAGTTTCACACCTCAAGTCTCTAGACAGAGAACCCCACTACGGGTATTTGACCCGAAGTTAAGCTACAAAAGGTTTCGTCAAGCAATTAAGTACATTTAAATAAAAACTAATATATCATCCAAATATATATTAGTTTCTACACATACATACTAAAAGTCCATTTTTCAGTTGTCAGTACTTGTAATTTTACATTTTCGCAGAGTTAAAAGTATTTGTCATTTGAAATAATGAATCGTATTAATTCAAAAAATCAATCCGTAACGAACACGGATAGTGAGAAGGGGAATGTCCAATTTATGTCAAATCTACGAGTTGACGTTATGTATCATTATGTTAATCGTATACGCATCATCAATCAGGTTCAAGAATCAAGCTGACAATCATTAGTACAGTAATCGCTTTAATAAAATTGCTCCGAAACGTGTGTCGGCAATAAATGGAGCACAGTTAGCGATTTAATCAAATCGATTAGAAATGCATGTATGCAGTCAGAGCGACAATACCAGTAAACAGCGGGTGTCCTTTTCGCAGACATAGGGCCGATACAAGTGGTCAAGAGGCAATTAAGGTCGTTATCGATTAGGGCGAGTGGCGGCTTTTGCCTTTGAAAAGGGCAAAGTGGCGCTTCAAAAAAGGGGCATGGCGCCGCGCCGCGCAAAAAGGGCCTGAATAAAACACTAAAAGCTCTAGTTTGATTTGCATTTGTTATTGTAAAACTAGTAATTGGGTTATTATTAATTAAACAAACAAGACAATATTGTTGAATATTCGTAATCTGATATGTAGTGGTTAATAACATTTTCTCTGGTATTTTTCAGCCCTCTAAGAAGAACGTAAGGTTTGCAGACCTGACTTACAATGATGAACAAGAGCACAATGAATCAGAGGAGAAGTTGTTTATCCAACGTTATGGTATGTAAACACATTAAGTAGTTAATCATTTAACAGTTTAGTTTTATGTTATGTACACATATTTAGAAGTTAATCATTTAACAATAATTGTATGTGTATGTTCGTTTAGCACTCATAGAAATCATTTAAGTTTTGTTTAAAATAGGTCCATATGTTGATTCTTATATTTCTAATAATTCATTACTTGTAGAAAAAACGTTCTGTTATTTAAACTCATTAAAAAAAATTCATTATTTGAATAATTAATTGCTTATGGATTTTTTTTTGTGGTATTTAAAGTTGATTAAAAACTTTTTCTTATCTTGAATTTTTACTTCTTAAAGAAAAATATTATATGTTGCTTTCTTTAAGTAATTCAATTTAAGTAACTAATTAAGTAATTTGTTCTATACCTTGATTTAAAGAAATTTTAATAAGATTCGTCAGATGCTGTTAACCGGAAGCCACCACTACCAGTTTCAGTGGTAACACCAAAAACAAATGGCTCCAAGACAGACGGCAAACCCCCTCGTGCCACGAGTGCCGTCCAGCGCACTAGCACAATCCCGCGACCGAAGACGCAGATTGTGAAACCGCAGGCCGCTGCTCACATCATCACGCAGAGTACGCAAAACTTGGACCCGTTAGTGGGAAATGAGAAATTCACTGTTGTCAATAGCAATTTTATGGAAAAAGTACCAGCAATGGCAAGAGCCAACCAGACCGCTTTGACTGTGGCACCAGTGACTGCGTATACCTCGCCGACAAATTATGCACGCCAAGAGCCCCAGCAGAAAGTGAACTATGCTGTTTCAAGTATAGTAATGCCTAGGAGTGAAAGTGCCCCATTTCTGCACAATGGAGGTTACAAAACTGGGCCAGCCCAGGGCTCTGTACCACAGGGGAGTGTCAATGGGCCAGTGCAAGCTACCATTAATTCCAAATACGAAGGTGCTGTGTATGATGACAATGGTTTGAGGATTGATCGAACACCAACGGACGATGAGATTAACTTTCTGTGGGATAAGTTACGAACTTGTCTTCATAGCAGAAATTCCTCAGCTACCCCAGAGAAGGGCCAGACCTCTGAGGGTCCTCATGGTGGCCCCCGACAGACGGCCCCTGTCGCTCACACATACATAGACGGCAATGCTTTAGGCCAGTTCAACAGCTTAAACAGGGTGGCAGCAAACCAGCCGGGTGGCAGCCCTATGATACGCAGACAGAATTCCTTGGACAGTGCCAACAACTCGTACACTCGGCGGTACGGCTTGCTGCAGCAGAGGAAACAGCAGCCTAATCCCAACAGTTTGAAGTCGCGTCAAATGCAGCAGGGGTACACGGTGTATCAGGCTCCAGTGCCGAGTCAGAATGAACCTCAGCCTACCAGTGTGGGCTCGCTGAATGGTGCAGATGGTGAGTTAATGGTGGTAGTTTGACCCAAAAGCTTACAAGAAAAGCTTCGGTCCAATGATTTTAAGTTAACCTCCATTGAAAAAAAAATTATTTGAAAAATAAAGTTTCTGGTTTTAATGATTTTAATTGGATATTAATTGTTTATTTGGTGAAATAATGTGTGCATTTACAATTTAAATTTGACACTACATTTAAATGACTTAATGGCATATATTCTTATTAGATTATATTAAAATTAGGCAATAGGTGTTTGTGACTGGACCATAGAAAGTACTACAAATGCAAATATTACTACCATAAAACTGGAATTGGTAAAAGCGGCATGAACATTTTCTATATTGTCATATTCCAGTAATCATGAAGTCTGATTGATATGTTTTTTAGCAAATGTATGTATATAACTTTTAGGATTTGGAAGTTCCATATTTAATAGTCCACAGAACAATACTGTACATGACTTGAACCTCGTGCATTTGTGTGTATTGTCCTAGTGACTGAGAGCATGGCAGGGTTCCTGACAGCGGAGGAGTTGGCAGAGCAGTCGGTGTCAGAGAGCCGCATACACCAGGCAATAGACGAGGCTGAGGCCAGGCAGCAGGCCTTTATCGCTGCACGACCTTCACCAAAAGGTTGGCTTTACTCAGTCCCCTAAATGAGCCGTTTGGCAAAGTACGCCCGGATGTGTGAAGTATTACTTTGGTTCATGAAAATGTTACAAGCCTGGGACCCGTCTTATTAGACATTGTTGGGCATATTTACATTACGATACAATTTTCAAAGAAGCGTTAATGCTAAGCACCAACATATTTGATTACTGTATTTCAGTAATTCTATTTATTTCCTTGTTATCTGTCACATTTCCTTTATTTCAGGAACATACTGATCATAAATGTCTTCTTTTATTTTAACTACAAAATTTAGTCGTAACTTAAACTTGCCGTAAGATCTTTGATAAGACACGGCCCTGGCTATACAGAACTTAGAATCAGAGCGAGCCCAGTTCAAAATTCACTGGTGCAGGGCTTATGGGCATACGAGACTGTTATAGTACCACGATTTTTATTGTATGGGTGATTTTATTCTTTCAGTAATTAAGAATGTTTTTTTTGTGTCTGTGTGTTCCGTTGCTTTTATTTTTTATGGAATCTTAGGCTTACCAGGCTTTTCCACAATTTGTTGGGTAGAACCAGTACTTGGTATATTTTTGGGTGTAGCAAACAACTGTTTTTTTGCATCTGGTTTGAATAATATACTTCATTTACTTGAACAATATTGAATTGCATAGTTTGTATTGATCAATTAAGTTATGCAGTTTTAATTGAACCCTCACAAAAAGTCATGACATCAAATCGACCCAAAGAATGGATTGTCATCACTTTAAAGATAGAATTAAATCAAATATCATTTAAGGTGCATGTATTTTAAAATGCAAGTGTGCACAAGTTTTACAATATAATGTGGATACATATTGGTTTTGCAAACATTTAATTTATGTAAACTTGTACCAGATAATTGGTTGAGCACTTTATGCGTAATCATCACAGATGCTGATGTTATGTTTTCAGTGAAGTCTGCATTGTCTATAGAAGAACAACGCCTGTTACAGTCTCTAGATCGACTGAATGAACAACTTCAAGGTAAAGTGTTAACCGACATAATAAAATAGCATTGTTTGCCATAAAATTGTATTCTTTCTAATTACTAATGGATTTGAAGGACTTTTTTTCACAGTGCTGTTTTTGTGTGTTTTTTATATATATATATTCTTTGCAACCATAAATGTGTTTTAGCAATATTTTTTTTTTTAATTGAAAATCTTTTTTTTCCTCCATTTCTTGAAAAGTGCTTTGTTACAAGTCTTAATTCCATGCTTGGTTAACAATTCTTCAAAATTGTCGTTCCATTTTATATAGAATTCAGGTTCCAAATATTACCAGTATATCACTGAATTGACATAATGCTTTCAATTATGTATTGGAAATGAATTACAAATGTGCATTTAATGCCACAACTTGTGTATATTTCAGTTACTGAGGGTACTATACCAGCCAATGGTTCTCCAAACCAACCCCCTAATTTGAATCATCAACAGGAACAGCAACTGCATCATCAGCAACATCACCAACGGAATGTTGCACATGTAAGTGTGTCTTGAATTGTTCAGACATTTAAAATAACTGATTCAATGTGTCTGCCATTCTGTAATTAGATAATGCATGTATTATGGTTTATATGCATGTATATGTTTAAAATTGCCAACAAAAATAACGTAGTTTTCAAATCATGCCTGCATTTAAGCCATTCAGTTTTGAACACAAAAAAGTGAATAAGTGCATTTATCCAGAAATAGTTAGACAGCTGTAATAAAAATTTAATACAAAAAAAAGTTACACAGTATTCTCTGTTTAACTTTTAGTTGTATTATAATATATTAACAAACACATGTCAGAGTAACATGTCATAAAAGCATATTTAAGATTTATTAAACCAAACTAGAATAAGATTTATTAAAATATTTCATGTCCAAGATTTATAGTAATGACAGACACATGATTTACTACGTGCACTAACTTCAAATAAATTCAAAGTTCTATTTTTGTTGCAGTTATTTTAATAAATGCACTGTTTGAGTATTTGCTTCATTGACTGAAGCGCTAATTGCACTGTAACTTTAATTGTCATTGTTGTATAATTATGAATTTTATTTTACTCCTCAAATTGTTAAAAATAAAAGTGAATGTCTTCATTTCCATTTAGTGTATTGATTTATTACCTGACTAAAACTGAAATTTCTGTAAATCTGTTACTCTACACTAGTATATATGCAAACCATAATTATTATATGTTTTCAAAATTGAAAATTAAATATTAAACAAGAGGGCCATGATGGCCCAAAGTGCCCACCTGAGAACTGGTACAGATGAAGACCATACTGTTGTGACAGGTTTGAAAATTAAGGTATCTGAACAATACGCAGAGGGGAATAGGATCAATTTTGATTTAAAACATCAGTTAGTGCAATGGCCTAACTAAAGTACTAGTTGGGTAGTGCATGTGCGTTTTTTTTGCTAATGGTTCTCAAATCATTTTTCACGATATTCTAACCTGACCCTTTTTCATTAAGTCATGACAATTCTGGAAAATGCAGAAACAGTAGATGTTGATGTCTTTTTCGCATGCAGTTTTGGAGAACTAGTTGCAAAGTGATAATTGTGATGGCTGTGCTATACGGTGGAGTTTTGCTGTTTCTTTGAAAAATTTTCTGTGCAATGATGATAAATCATGTTAATGCAGGCTCTGAAGACATCAATGTTGCATGTACAAATAACTGCATGCATGTCTTGCAACTGTTGGAAATCAAATTTTATCAAACAGTTTTATGGTCATGCGCAAACTCTGTAAGTTTGGTCAACATTGAATCAAAAATCGTGTGTGCAAGCCAATCATTGATAACTTGTTGTTGTTTTTTTCCAAACGCAAGGGGCGATAACTCTGGTTTTTCTGGCCCGATCATGCTTTTATTTGACTTCACCTGTAGTCTGACGTTCATAGACAAACTGTACACGATTGGTGAAGATTGGATGAAAAATGAAGTCTCTATCCTGAATAATGTCCATTTTTGCATATTTTTTTCACAAACAAAGGGCAATAACTCTGGTGTTTCTAATCCGATCTTGCTTATATTCGACTTCACCTTTAATCTTAAAGTCATAGACAAACTTTGCAAGATTGGTGAAGATTGGATGAAAAATGAAGTCTCTGTCATGAATAATGTCCATTTTTGCATATTTTTATCACAAACAAAGGGCAATAACTCTGGTGTTTCTGGTCCAATCTTGCTTATATTCGAATTCAACTGTAATCTCATGGTAATAGACAAACTGTGCAAGATTGGTGAAGATTGGATGAAAAATGAAGTCACTATCCTGAATAATGTCAATTTTTGTATATTTTTTTAATAAACAAAGGGCAATAACTCTGGTTTTTGAAACATGATCAGGCCCATTTTTGGCGTCTGCTGAGATCTGATGGTCATACACAAACTGAGAAAGTTTGGTTAAGATTGGATAAAAAATAAAGTCTAAATGTTGGAAAATGGCAATTTTGCACTTTTTTTGCATGAAAAAGAGGCAATAACTCTATTGTTACTGGTGTAATCTGACCCAATAACAATCCCATCCGAGATTTTATGTTAATACACAAACTGTGCGAGTTAGGTCAAGACTGAATAAAAAATGTTGTCTTTATCACGATAACGGTCCAAATTATTGACAGCATACGGACGCCGCCGGAGAGGTTCCCTATACCAATAGCTCACCGAGCACTTCGTGCTCAGGTGAGCTAAAAACACAACATTTTAATAGCAGTATGCCATAATAAGTTCATTTGGTTCCAGTCCATAGAAATTTCAAAACTGTCTGAATATATTGTTAAATATAAATAATAAAGTATGTGCACAAGTTATTTTAATTAGTGTAATTCTTTCACCTGTTTACATCAAAATTCTTGCAGAAATATCACCTACTTGCATTAAAATTATTGCAAATTAATTTGGGCATTTTATCAAGGATTTAAAAAAATAAAACAACTATGTCTCCCTAAATTGTTGGCTGGCTATGTTTGGAACATATCTGAGCAAAAGAATATTTATCATGTAATCTCCCCTCCACAACTTTTTGAAACCCTATAGTTGCGTTAGTTGCTAATATAGATTTGCAGCAGTGGTAAAAAAAATAAATATATACATATTTTAACATGTGTCATTTTATCTGATTTCATGAATTAAAAAACTCAATTAATTTAGGAACATGCCTTATTTTCAAGAACTTTTTTTCTGCCTATATTTTTAGAGGTCATCTTTTCTTAATGCAGATGGGAAGGTAAATTCTCAAGAAAGCTCCGTCTATGTTCGCTTTGTTTCTCTTCATTTTGTAGTATGCATTTATGTTTGTTTAACCTTTGTTGATTAATTTTAACATGTGACAATTTACTTGTAATCTTTACACGAAATGTTTTTTTTGAAATTCACCTATAACAGTCATTTACCAATAACATTTTACCAGCATGTTTTTGTCACATTTTAACTGCCTGCCACTAAAATACAAAATTGTTAGATATTATATATTTTAATTACCACTCAATTTAGAGAAACCAAAATAAATTAAAGTTCAAATTTGTATTGATTGTTATTTTCTAGTGAATAAATATGATGGTTTTGAAATTTTTTCTTGTATTGAAAAGATTCTTTCTACTTTATTTTTAATGAAATACCAGAACCAGTCTTATACCAATTATTTCTTGTTTCATTTATGTTTGTGTTCCTAAAAATTACTCTGTCATTGAAGAATTATCTATTTTCTTTAAACAGAGAACAGAAAAGTTAAGCATAATTTTGTCATTTTTTAACTTCTATTGATTCGTACTTTTGTAGTATTTTATTTCAACTGATCTATTCTTAATGCTAGCCCTCGGAGAATGAAACTGCAGTAGCCAATGAGGACACAGTAAGAGAGCTATGTTGTACACTAGGCTAGGGTCGGGTCACGGGCAGGGGGTGGGTAGAGGTGGGCGGTTGGGGGGGGGGGAGGGGGGTCAAGTGGTGACAGGGGGATGGTTGGTAGAGGGCTGACATAGGGGGTATAGAAGAGTTGGATTGCTGATTGTTTGGATTAGATTGGTGGGTGCTGGTGTATGGAAGTGTAGAAGATTGACAGTATACAAATATGGGGCTTAAATATGGACTATGGAGTTATAGAAAGGGGTGTAGTGGTGGCTGCAGGGGTAGGAAAGTATATATGGGGTGGATAGGGGATAGATGGGGTTTCAGCAATGTTCAGAGATTTGCAGACACTGTTTGGGACCCATGAGAAACGTTTTTCACACAATTTGAAACTTTCGAAGAAACAGTCGGTGGTATTTAAATCCTGTAAAAGTATTATCAGTATCCTTTTTATGGTAATGAGAACACTCACACAAAAAAGTTTTAAAGAGTTTTGTGGCTAAAGCATAGTACAATAGTTTTTTGAGCCCAAACTGTTTTCCTTCAATAATTCTGTCATTTTGGGTTCAATTATGGGGGTGGGGGGTGGGGGGTGGGGATGCTATGTGTAACAGTAAGACCTGGGGTAAGTCCAGAAGTTGAATATTGTGCATGGCAGCACTAGTGTTCACAGTAGATATTGTGTCATGTTGTCTGTATCTGTTTGTGGTATTGTGGTACTGGCTACACACCATCTTGCTCTGAATTTACATAAATTCAGGTCTTGAATGGTAAATATATGTGTGTTAATAATTCTGCTTGCATTTTATATTAGTTTATGTTGTATTCCTAGAATTTCCATTTCTGAAATTTCTGTTGAAATTTGTATTATTTCATATAGTCGCAATACAATCTAATACATGTAGCACTGCCATTTAATAGCACTGGCAACTGTCAAGCTTTATTTTTTTTCTCAAATTTTACTGTTAATATATTAGGTCTAAATAATAAAAGCATTCTTATAGTAGAACAATAAAGCTTTTGCTATATTAATTGAAATGAGATCATAACATAATTATTTAAAAAGACCGTGCTTTTTAAGAACATATCATATAATAATTTATAGATTAATAATTTATTCTTTTTTGCTAACTAAACAAAAAAAATACAATAGAACAAATTCAAGTAAAGAATGTTTAATGCCTGGCTTTGAAACAAAATGATGGGTAATTTAATGTTACAAGAAAAGAACATAAAATGTGAATTGTTGAGATTTAAAAGTTATTTTCCCAGAAGTGTTCAATGATCAAGTGCCAGGGACTATTTTCACCCTGAAATTTATTTTATTGTATCTGGAATCCAGAATACTGTAATTATTTCCATAAGTGATCTATTGACTGTTGGAATCACTGGTTTTCGATTGTTCCAGCTACCCAGGGTGACTTACTATTGATTTGTTGGTAAGGGCAGATAATCCTTGCACATACTCCTCCGTTGTTCACAAGTCTGCATGAAAAGTCAAACTTTTGTAACTTGAATCTGAACTTGACTAAGTACTTATTGTGCTTGCGATGTCCAGACTTTTAGTCAGTTCTTACACTTTTATTTTATTTGTCCAAATAAAAGGATCTGAGGTCAAAGGGTGCTTCAAGTATTTTATACCATATTCACCAATCACATCACAACTTTCTATGATGCCGATCCCAGTGGGCAGTCACTAGACGTCAAGTGACGTCTGACATGCTTGGCATACATGTCATTTCCAAATTTAGCGCTGTCAAACCACTCAATGCAATAGTTAAGCGCAGTAAGTAGCGTGCGTATAAATTACAACTAAATTTCAATATACTTTGCACTGAACTTATTGCACGGTAAGCTCGCATATTATAATCCGCCCACCATTTACCGATCTGATATCACAGTTTTTGAATACCGCAAAACAATGAAAACTCTCTGAAATATGGTATAAGAATTAGTATGAAGTAAACATGCACCCTCTTGTTGAGAAGTCTTTTTATCAAAGTCTATAACAGCTATTTAAAAAAAATTATGGTATCTGCATATCAAGGTTATTTGTATATTGTATGTTTCCTATAGTATGACATTAAATATGTATTTAATACTGGTTATAGTTGTTACAAACAGTGAAATTGTTTACAACAAAAGTTGATATTGGAGTATATGATTAAACATTGTGGTCACCAATCCAGACAGAGTTATAGCCCCTTGACTTTCTATGTTCCCATGCCTCAAAACTGCATTTAATTAAGTATTACTACGTACGGTCTATTGATTAGTGATCTGGAACTTGTATTTCAGTCTTTTCAAGACAAGTAAACATTTTTTGATCTGTGTCGTGGAAAAACTGGGCTTAATGCATGTGCTGGACGGCACTTTCCACCTGCAGTGGATTTATTTTAAAAGAGACTTCCTTGAAACAGAAAATACTATAAAAGTGGAAAGTGCCATCCTGGAACTGCCTGTGCAGACTGCACAGGCTAATCTGGGACAACACCACGCACATGCATTAAGTCTGGTTTTCCCACGGCACTCCTCATTTTATATTTTCATATTGGTGCATGGGTCAGGTTATCAAAGTTTGACTCGTATGATCATAAACCATGTACTTAATATGTAGAAAGTTAAAAAAAAAAGTATATATTATGAACAATGGGGTTTCATATAAAAATGTATAATTTTACCACATAATATTAAAGCTTATAATGTTGGTTAGAATCATTAAAGTGAGATCATTAGATTCAGGAGTCTAATTTCTTGCCTGTGCATTACAAAACTTGTGTATTGAACAGGCATTAAGTAAGGGTTTATGGTCATTTAGGCTAAACAAAATTAATGAATTGTTTCTCAGGCACTTTTTCAAAAAATTCAGGAGGGAGGGCAGATTTTTATTTTATTGAAATATTTTTTTTTTCTCATACTTTTTTCTGTGTATTAAAACAAGCACATATTTACAGATTGAAGAAGTGAGTAAGTATCCCTAATGCACACACTTCTGATCTATTAGGACACGTTCCTGTCAATTTAAGCATACTTTTATCTTCATTTTTAGCCATATTTCTCAGCTTTAATGACTGCTCAATGTTTGATAGCACATTTGTAATATATTTTTGTAACACTTTTTTAATTATCCAATTACCTGTTGTGGTTTTACGTTGTCTGGTAAAGGCGTGTCTTATTGGCAACTAGACGAGTGACCACTGACACCAGTCAATTTCAAAGTCAGACACATGACATCAACCTCCGCACAGAGATTTGACCAGTTCCGAGCATAGGTCAAATAAAATCTCAGCCATAACAAATGTAATTATGATCAATTTACATTTTCTAGTTAATATTTATGGTTTAAATTAGTGGGGTTTTTTTCATTTTTGACTGTAAATTATATATATAAATAAAACTGTGTAGAAAATTGCACTGAGTTGAAATAAATAAGTAAACGTTATTGAATAAGTAAACGTTACAAAAACCTAAAACTTGCATATCTATAAAGATTTTACCTGCGACGGAAGTGGTTACTGATAACCGAAATAGGAAATATCGTAACCGCTGCTAGGAATTTGACATGACATGGGACCACTCTATTAAAAACACGGTATTACTTGTGGTACCACTAATAGTTGGTGAAATACTGTTTCTTGCATGATAGAAAAATACGTTTTATCATCATGTTTTTTTTTTAAATAACCATTTGTATAAACCTACACATAGTGAATCCATTTACAATTAAGTCAAATACTCTTTCCCGCTATGTTAAAACTCGGATTTGTTTAAAACGGGGGCACGGACGACAAAAATAGTAAATCAAACATTTTTGGCTTTAAATCAAATTCGCAGCCGGCCATAAAAAAAACGTTGCGGCGCTGCCTGAGAAACCATTCATTAATTTTTTTTAGCCTTAGTTGATTTGCAGGATTTCCCAAGAATTATGCACCCTGTTTGCTTGGTCACAATATTCACCCTGGTTTGTCTTCTACAAAGTTCAAACTATTAATGATCTTAAGCTATAATGATCTTATTCTTAATATTGTGCACTGTGTATAATGTCTGTGTTATTTCACAAAGTGGTAGAGGTCTTGGTAAATATTTATCGAAATCAATAACTTGGTCTTAATTTACCTTTCATATTTACATTTCGTTTACAATGAAAATATACAATGTGTATGTGGTCATAGCTGTAATAATTTGAAGTAATTAAAGTAAATTGACCATGTAAACGATTTATTCATATGTGGTTTATTCACCGCTGATAAACAGATTCAATAAGCTTTTTATTGTGTTTGCACGCGTCTTGTAATTTGTTCCTTGCCATTAAAGCTACTGTTACAATTATGTGCTGCAGTTTTCTTGAGCCCATGTTTGAAAGTACAGAATTCAGAAAATACCAAAATAATCAACGTACCTTTGATGCTTTTTCTTTAGATCTAATATTGTTCACATTACTGGAAAAAAAGTACACACAACTTAGCAAGATAATGTTACTTCATAATCCATGTCTTCTAATATACATTTCATGGTCCAATTTTTGGCTTTTATTCCTGTTTGTCTTCGATCACACAAGTGTTTGATACATTTTATTAAGGAAAAAAAACCCACTTTCACATACTAGTTAAGTTTTTACTTCTGATTTGTTTAAGGAAGAAAATCAATTAAATAGATTACTATATTTTCTAGTGCTATATCTTTGTTATAAAGGTATTATAATATTGGTTTTGGAATTTTTATTATATAAAATTGTGGTAACTCCTAAATGGCCAATCTCTATTGGTGTGTGCATTGTTCTTTCAGGTCAGCGGGTTCAAAGGTCACCATCCATTGAGTGCCCAGAGACGAGTCATGGAAACCGGAAATCACAAGGCAAAACTCCGGATAACCTCCGCAGCGTTAAAGCGCAACATCCACAGACAGCAATAGCTCTAAAGAAAAATATTTCCAGAAATGTTAGACGAAATCTTGACCTTGTGATGTCTTCTCCAAAACATACAATATCTTCACAAACCGCAATATCTTCATCCCATTAACGGCTATTCTGTTTGACTGTATTTGTTATATTTTATATGTTTCTTGTCTTTTGATTCGAATGATATGTTCTTATTTACTTGATCACAGAGTTTAAGTCAATTTTACCAACTCAATAATGATGCTTCTGAAATGCAAAAATCATTTTTTGTGGTTTACCGTTCTTAAGAAAATGTGCAAAAAATTGTGATGCTACCGGTAATTGAAATATTTTGATTTTATTTCAGTTAAATTGAAATATTTTGGTTTTATTTCAGTTAAATTCATTCAGATATGCTTGATGGACTTGATGTATGTTAACGGTGAAGTCCAATTTCTTTGCATTTATTTCTGTGATTTATGTTTTTTCCTCGGGAACTCTGAAAGAGCCTTTTTCATATCCAGCGCTGTGATTTTGTATAGTTTTATCACAACATTCTGCTTACCTCATTTGTTAGATAAATTATCTTTGTAGATTTATGCAACATGTCTCCATTTATAATTTTATATAACAATTTACTTTAAACTTTTAGGTAGATTTAACACCTGTGTAAAGACAGGTTGTTGATTTCATTTGAAGACATGAAACTAGTGAATTCTTAAAATATGTAGTGATGTTTAAAATACATTATTGTTAACTTTCTTACAATTATGCACCTATCAATATTTTCCCCCAGGGAGGCAGTGGCGGGCATATACGGGACTTTAGGCTGAAAGCAATTCCTGACAGGCTGGAATTTCACACGCCATTCTATGATTGTTGTACAGTTTTTATTTTTAAACAAGCTACATTTCTGTGTGATTACAAATCTAATTGAATTAAAAATGGAAGTAGGAACAATTAAATACAAGCTAGTTCAGTAATTTCTGATGCATTACCAGTTTTATATTTTGCTTTCGAAAATAAGACTGGAATGCAATGAATTGCGATCAGCTTTAGCCAGTGGTATGTAAGTCGTGAGGACTATCCCCTTGTTGAGAAACTTTGTTGTATCGCAACATAATACAGCATGATGTTAGGTACAATTTATCCTGATTCTTTATCTAACATTATTATATCGCAAATAATTTATATTCTTTGTGTAATACACGTTTTAGTAATAACATTTTATTATAACATAGCTAGAGGAATATTATAACATAGAGGAGTAAATTTGATGGTTGTGTACTTTTTATACTATTAAATGCGCAAGAAAATTAAGTATGGAGTCATACAAATAGTGAATGACAAACAAATAAATGTTACCTGTAAAAACTATGACAATACTAAATGGAAGAATACAAATAAACTTTACCTGTAAAAACTGTGACAATACTAAATGGAAGAATTATGGTACAAACGACTTAGGAAAAGTTATGTCTCTTTATTTTTAATGTGAACATTTAAAAGTTTTCCTTATTTTTACATATCACGAGAGTTTAGCTTTTAGTACTAGTCTATCATCTATTGATTTAGCATTGATTCATTTGTGTATATCAAGCTGTTGTCTTATTCAAATTTTTAGATGTTTTTTTACCTATCATAATGTTTACAATGTTTTTAACGCATTGCACTAGTTAGACAATACTGCACATGCACTCAATTTTCTTGAAATCTGTTACATAATTGATTATGTTTGTTTCGCATCAAATTGTACATTTCTTTTTCAATATTGCTACCTGTGATCTTTGAGTAAATGTTCAGTTTTGGAACAAAATAATTGCTTTCTTCAATTGAAGATTTTAATGCCTTATAATAAACTTTATTCATATGAAAACATATTAACACGTAGAAGCAATTTAGGCTTCAATTGTTTCTTTACAAACACATAAGTCTGTTTTACCAATATATCCAGTGTTTATTATAAGGTGTTATTAATTATCAAAACTGCATTTTAAGTAAAATAATAACATCAACATTTTCCAGTTCATTGTATTCTTTGTTGCTGTTATTAACCTGTGTAGGTATCCATGAACGTGGGATGTTAAAAAATAACGTAGACTTTATATTGCTTACAACTAAATAAACTTAATTGAATGAAACCTATATCAAAATGAATCGGGATTCAAATGGAACATGTTTAATAAGTAATGTTGTGAAATTAATTTGTTATGCGCCTTATCTATTTGATAATATAACCATGGTAACCGTTAAGCGGAGCACGCCATTTATTTGCATTACAACAAGTAAATAGGTCGTAAATTCTGTACGAAATAAGTTACTTACTTCAACAAATTTTGGTATAATGTAAAACAATCATACATTGACATCATACCAAAAGTTGGCCTCATTTTAAGATTGCCTATTAATAAAAACCATATTGATATGACGGTGATGCACAATGTCAATTGAGAAAAAATGTAATTGTGAGATCAACTCTGAATTCGGGTGGTTATGAAATCGAGTAAAGATATTTGTAAATCAGCTTAAATGAGCTTGATCAACACGGACAGACAATGGTCAGGTAGCTATGCGAACTGTCTCGCTTGGTTTATTTCTCCATGATTACTGCATGTTGATTAGTAAGCAATAAGTAGAAAATGTCAATGACAAATTACATCATTTTAATTTTCAGTGTATATGCAGATTTAAAACAAGACGTAAATATTATTTTATTTTAAATATTTCTAAAAGGTATTTCCTTGCTTGATTCAGTAAAATAATGTATGCATATGTTAACATTATACACGTTTATATGCTAAATGTGTAATGTAATCAGACATACTTAAAATGCAGAATGTTTTAAAATATATTTTATATAATGGTATTCAAAACGCCATAAAGCGCTCTGTACAAGTGTATGCGAGACTGGTTATGATATTGCCTCAAGATTGTACAAGTGTATGCGAGACTGGTTATCATATTGCCTCAAGATTGTACAAGTGTATGCGAGACTGGTTATCATATTGCCTCAAGATTGTACAAGTGTATGCAAGACTGGTTATCATATTGCCTCAAGATTGTACAAGTGTATGCGAGACTGGTTATCATATTGCCTCAAGATTGTACAAGTGTATGCGAGACTGGTTATCATATTGCCTCAAGATTGTACAAGTGTATGCGAGACTGGTTATCATATTGCCTCAAGATTGTACAAGTGTATGCGAGACTGGTTATCATATTGCCTCAAGATTGTACAAGTGTATGCGAGACTGGTTATCATATTGCCTCACGATCATGATGAGAAGGGCCTTTTTATGGAGATTCCAACGCAAGAATCATTGATTAAGACAGTGTAATTAAAATATCCAAAAATATTGAATAGTTAAATAATAATATTGAAACAAGGATATTTCCTTCGCGCCAAATCTTCCCTGAAGTAGATGACGTTAACCGTTCCAATTAACGTGCTCCGGGTTGCCTAAAGTGACTCATTTTAAATGCCTTCCATTTTTAACTGAGAAGAGTAAAATCGCTTAAATTTTGTAAATTTATGCAATATATATTCCGGTTTATTTTAATGTACTTTTTTTTAAAGAAATAGTTATGTCTAAAAATATGAAAAAAATCTACATTATTTTTTATCATCCCTCGTAACTATTATGATTTATTATTTTGCAAACAATGTTTAAAGCTTGTTGTTAGAAATACTTTATTTCAAATGAAAACATTAATTTTCATTAATTGGCTTAGTGAAAAATCGCAGAAGTCATTCTTCAGTTTTTGTACATCAATTTACAGTCCTGTTTTTGTCCGTCCAAATGTCGTGATATGCTCGACATTCAGTTCTGGCAATATTTTGTTTTGCTTTTCCATATACATGTATTTTGAAAATTGTCTCTTATTTAAATTACAAATTGTTTGTGCCCTTTAATTACCATACACTAAACACAGGTCTTTCGGGCCTGTGTTTATCCAGAATCAATGTATTTTTCGCCAGCTACCATATATTGTAAATGTTTGTTTTTTTCATAATACAAAAACATTCCAGATCACGTGTTCATTCTAAATATAGAAAATTGCACAAATAGTAATTCTGTGTACTTGTATGTTTTCCGATAAACGGTATCTGCAGCTCTACAGAGTTATATATTTTATTTCAGGTTTTATTGACAATGATGATTAATACACATTATTTTATTAAATACAAATGAAGCGTGTCATGGAAAAACCAGGCTTATTCCATGTGCGTAGTGGCATCCCGGAGTCTGCACAGGCTAATCCGGGATGACACTTTCTGCTTTTATGGTATTTTATGGAAGGGGTAAAGTGCCGTCAAGGATTAGCCTGTGCAGACTGCACAGGCTGATCCGGGACGATCAACACTACGCACATGCATAAAACCCAATCTTCCCACAACACGCCTCGTCTGCACAGGCTGATCCGGGACGATCAACACTACGCACATGCATAAAACCCAATCTTCCCACAACACGCCTCAAATGTAAGATATTGTTTTAATAAATATTTTTTTTTTGTATGCATAATTTATTATGTATTATATCCAAGCTATGTAAATTGTGTTATATTATTTATGATCCTTTATTTTGATCAAGAACACTGTGATATATCGTCACGTTTATGACTATAGAAAGAAATATATTTAAACCTTTCTTGGTGCATTTGTTGTGTTTGCTCATACCAGTAGAATTTCAGTATTCACTGCCTTTTACATTAACAAGTCCTCAGTGTGAAGTTCACAAACTTTAGTGTCATTTTTATGTCTACTATTCGAAAGATAGGTGAGCTTTCCTGCTCACCATGGCGTCCACATCTGAACTCCAGTTTTTCTCCACAAGTCCTTTGACTTCAAAACTACATCTTGTTTACTTGACACTTGAAATATATCAAACCTTTGTCATCAGGTGCAACAATTCCTGTAACTCAGTTTTGTATTTAAATAATTTTGACAGCGTTGTGCCCCATTTTCATTTAGATTTTCTGTTGAAGTTATGGTTCAAAAGTTCTATAACTTTGAACTACACAAGTTATTCACTTGAAACTTAAAACGTACATTCATCATCAAACATAGGTGTCCACCATGAGAGGTCCACACTTGCCACATTAAAAAAGAGCTAGCCCAACAGCGAGATAGTAGGAAGTGCGTAACACTCCACTCCTTTCCTTCTTTATTTTTCACAAGCCAGGCACAATAAAATGTTTTCTTGGTTTTGTTTTGTGTACCTCTTAATCTGTAGCCACCTATCAGACAGAATATTTCTGATATACTGACCATTTTACAGTTTTCACATGTAAAATGTAACGCCAACAAAATTCCTGCTTTACTATATTTGTGTGAATTGTTTCTGAACCAAAAATTTCAGAAATTTAGCAAAACGTAACTATATTTTTGAATTTGCGTACCACAGATATTCAAATTGTGGACTTTTATATTTATTAAAAAGTAGTGTAGTAAATTTTGACTGCATGATCTATACAACTTGTATTTACAAACTTATAATTTCTTATTAGAATATTGTATCAAACATGGCTTCCATTGCCATGCCAGTCATATGATTTCTTGTGCAAAGATAGTCATGAGAGGGGCCACTGGAATTCACAGTAATTTTCCATGATATCAAGAGCTGTTTGTAAGACAGTTATGCCCCATCTAAATTAAAACAGATAAAGGCTCATTGTAGACAATCAAGGGCCATAACACCACAGTTACTAGTACGATTTGGTTAATATTATAGAACTTAACCGCGATAATATGCCTACAAAGATTTTCACCAAGTTTCGTAAAAATCAGATGAAAACTGTTGGACATTGAGCGAGGATGCAGCTCTAGAGCAATTTTAGATAATTCAAGGACCATAACTCCCCAATTTCTCTGGCGATTTGTCTGATTATTGAACTTTGCCTAGATATTAGGCCCAAAAACATTTTCATGAAGTTTGATGAACATCGGATAAAAACTGTTCGATTTATAGAGCGGAAACAAGTGGTCTACAGACAGACCTACCAACATTAGCGAACCAATATAACAGCCATCTTCAATGGGGGGCATAATAATTGTTTGGTTATGACTGGTGATTACCGTACACTACTTAAATAAATACACATCCTCCAAGCAGTGAAAATGCTTCATACATACTGTAGGCATATGGATTTAAATGCTGCGGAAACAAACAGCAGACGAGAAGCATTTTACCGTTTCCTTTGTATATTCTGAATTATCAATGGATTTTTTTTTCAAACTGAATTTCATAGTTTTTTCTTTACTTTGACCACTTTTCCAAGTCAACAAACACAACTATGCTTAACAAACCTTTACAATGTAATTAAGCAGCATTTTTTTTAACATGAACAAACTTGATAGCATTCGACATCATATTTATGCCTTATTTACACTTTGCCATTCAAACAACTCTATGCACAATACATTTCTTCAAACAGGGTTAACAACCCCGTGTCCAATGTTTCTAAATGTACTGCTTGAGCAAGATAAAAGAAAGAAAATGCTTCTGGTTTTCCGGCTTTATTCATTTACTGCACACAAATAAATTATCGTTTTCCTCCGACTCTGGGAGTCTTGGCCTGTACATTCTTTGCAGCTTTCTGTTTCTGGGCAGCCTTGGGGACAACAGGCTGAAATACAAAGAACATGTAGTCTTCAACAGTTATAGACCATGAACATAATTATGGGTCTTTAGCAGTTATAAGAACCACAGGTCAGTCTTCAGCAGTTATAAGTCAAAACACTGGTCGGACTCAGCAGTAATAGGTCAAGAAACATGGGTCTGTCAGAACAGTTATATGTCAAAAACAAGGGTCAGTCACCACAGTTACAGGTAAAGAAACATGGGTCAGTCTTCAGCAGTTTTAGATCAAAACACTAGTCAGACTCTGCAGTTATTTGTTAAGAAACATGGGTCAGTCACAGCAGTTGTAGGTCAAGAAACATGGGTCAGTCACAGCGGATAAAGGTCACGAAACTGACAAACATGGGTCAGTTACAGCAGTTACAGGTCAAGAAACGTGTCAGTCATGTGTCATGTTCAGCAGTTATAGGTCAAGAACTTAAACATGGGTCAGTTTTCTGCAGTTTTAGGTCAATACACAGCTAAAGGTAAGGAAACATGGGTTATTTTTCAGCAGTTGTAAATCAAGAAACATGGGTCAGTTTTCTGCAAAACATATGGCAAGAATCACAGTGGTATTAGCTCAGTGTTTTTTTCACCTTTTGGGGAAAAGGTGGCGGGGCCCTTCAGATGGGGAATTTTACGGCAAAAGGGGATTTGTTTTTAGAGAAGCATGATTACATTGTTATATTCTATTTTATTATACAAACAATAACTAAGATTATGCACAAACTTGGTTTGATGTAAAAGTGCTTCAATTGTTTACGAAAATTCCTCTATCTTAGTCAATTTTTGTCCAATTTTGCTTATATTCTGAGGGAAATTTCACGGTTTATATAGGGAAAATTATATACTTTTTACGCAGGGGAAAGGGACCGAAATTTCGCGCCCAAAAATGGCCCTAAACAAACACTGTAGCTATTGCAGTGCACCTACAATTTCACAATTTAAAGACCATTGTAACAAAAGTATGTTTTTTTTATGATAAACAGCAGTGGTAACTTAAAATCTTTAATTTGCATATCTTTTTTTGGCAAGTGATGTTGGCTATTATAAGTTACATGACTTCTTACTAACTCCGTACGGTGTGATACAGGGTCAGTAAATTAATATTGGGCGAGAGCGTAGCTGGAGCCCAATTTAAATTTACTTCCCTGAATCACACCATACCGAGTCAGAAAGAAGCCCTGACTGGATATTAACTGCTACTGACATATAATGGAATAATACACGGTCAGCACATGACCTGGCTAAACCAATGAAAAGTGAGTTCTCTGTACGAGGTAAGATAATTGTTCATATAGTAAATCTTGGTAATATTTCTCCTTGACCAAACATGCTTCGTCACTGGGCAAAACAGACAATTTGAGGCGCGTCGTGAGAAAACCGGTCTTAATGTATGTGTGTAAAGTGTCATCCCGGATCAGCCTGTGCAGACCGCACAGACTGATCCAGGACGGCACTTTCCGCCTAAAGTGGATTTATGGTTAGAAGACACTTCATTGAAACAGAAAATACCATAAAAGTGGAAAGTGCCATCCCGGATTAGCCTGTGCGGACTGCACAGGCTAATCCGGGATGACACTTTACGCACATGCATTAAGACCGTTTTCCCATGACGCGCCTCATTTATATTTCCATCTCTGAATACATACCTTGGCAGATTTCTTTGTTGCTTCCTTTGCCTTTTGTTTTTCTTTTGCAGCTCTGAAAGCAAATAATATATTTCAAAACCATTTCTACATCTGTTATAATTGAATAAAATCATGTACACCACTGTCACTTTTAATGGGAACACTCCTTAAAGTAACATATACATGAAACCATGATCTTTTACAAGCTACTGCATATAGTGCAATAGGAAAACATTTAATGACGAAGGGTACAACTTGTCAGGAGAGAGAGATTTGTGAAAAATTACGAGCTATGCATGTTGTAAGGAAAGGCATATTTATCAGTGATGATTAATGAATTATTAAGTTTTTTAAGCTGGTATGTAACAATTAACATTATTTCCAGATATTCAAGGTTAAGGACATTGCAAAGGGGGTCTATGGAGAGAATGGAGGACAAGAAAGGAACAGAAATGTGCAGAGAATCGTACCATGAACCATAAATCTCTATATCTTAAAGGGACTTGTTCACAGATTATAGCATTTTTTGAAGTATGCCATTAAATGTATTTTTTAACTTGACAGATTTAAGCATCGAAACTAAAAACTGAAGTATAATAACAAGAAAAGTATTTAGAAAAAAATAAAATAATAATAAAATTGGCCACACCGGGGTTCGAACCCAGGACCTGCGTATTAAAAGGCTGTCTCCTCAACTACTCTGCCATTCTGGCTTCTGCATTTCACCCTGAATTATTTACTTTATGTAAGTGTTCCACGTGATGTCAACAGTTTTAACGAAAACAACAGAAACACTCCAAATTATTCCATCATTTAGCGTTAAAACGCGTTATAATTTTATCGATTTCAACTGATGATTACTCATAAACGAAACAGTCTTTACAGCATATTTCTTGGTTGAAATCTGGTGTTATTGGACTCGAACTGTAACATGAAGGAGTTCGAAATATTCAGTGACTGAATTTAATGATGCAACTTTTTTATATGCACGTTTTTCAAATCACGCCTAGATCTACATGGCTTAAGTAACACTTATTAACACATGACTAGTCGCAAGCGAGTCTTCTTGATTAATATTCAACATCTAAAACAATGGAAGTAGATTTATATATCAATGAACACCTTACCTGATGGCCTGTTCTCTCTGGGCTTTCCTCACTTCAGGCTTCTGATTTCTCTTGGCCATGATGTCATTGAGGGTGGCTCCAGTGATGGCGCGGTGGAACTTGGTTGTTCTGCGCGTCCTCTTCTTGGCTGTCTCCTCGGTGATTCCTTTCTTGTGCTTCCTGCGGTACAGCACGGTCCAGTTGACCTTGCGGGGGTTCCTCTTGCTTAAGTGAGCAGCCTCACATTTGGAGTTAATAAATTGGAAAACCTGCAAAAATAGTTTTAATATAAAACTCAGCCACCTATTTGAATAAATTTATTAATTAGATATTATTATTATTAATTTATTATATAAATGTAGAAATTATGCTTGTAATTATCTAATATCATAGGTATGTATCATCATGCAAAACAAGGGAGAGGGGAGAACATGGATATCAATACAATTTCTTTTTAAATTTGGGACTATGGTTTAAACTTTAACTGACAATTTTAGTGTTTAAATTGCACCAGTCCTGTGACACTGTTTATTGGTGTGGTTTTTTTTCACCTTTGGGGGAAAGGTGGCGGGGCCCTTCAGACGGGAAATATTACGACCAAAGGGGAATTTTTTTTGTAGAAAAGCATCATTTTTTTTTTGTATGTTCTACTTTCTTATAAAACATTTATCAATTGTTTTGCTACAAATGATAACTTTTAGATTATGCACAAACTTGGTTTGATAAAAAAATGGCTGGGATTGTTCGCAAAAATTCTGCTTAGTCAATTTTTGTCAGATTTTGGTCAAGTTTTTTTCAAAATAAAGCTTACATTCTGAGGTGAATTTTAAGGTAAATACAGGGGAAATATATATACTTTTTTAGCAGAGGAATTGGGCCGAATATCGGCCCAAAAATTGGCCCTTAAAAACACTGTAACTAGTATCAAGGTGTTGCCATTTTGTTAACAGTAACAATGAACAAATGTCTTTTATGAAGCAATATAAAATAATACAACAAGGTACTGGATGACTAGCACGATATATTTGTTAACAATTACTATTCCATATTTCTACTTTTCGCGCTGTTTTGTCGTATGGAAATTAACTGATTGGTTGTTAAATGGCACATAGCGAGAACAGTGTCAAACGAATGGTGTTTCATTCAATTGTTTTTTCATCAAATATGGGTGTTGTGGTAAACATGCATTTTTACTCAATATTTATTCCACATAAACAGGGATCTAAATTAACATTCCGGGTCTGCGGGCTGAGTTCTCCGCCAGGAAAACTTACGGTCCCAGCCTTGAAATAAATTATCATTAGCCACTTAATCAAGCAGTACATGTCGAATACTGAATGTAGCGATAACAAAGCTTTGTCCATTCAGCCAGTCCATATCTGTCACCATAGTAAACCATACATTTTGATCACATCGCTAAAAATTAACTACGGACATAAAAGTCATTGTTTTGATGGAATTAAAGACATTAAAGTTTAAATGTTTATATATTAGTAATAAAATTGAAAATCATGAGCGTTTTGTTGATAATTTTCGCTTTTAAATTGCCGATTTTGTTGTTTACTGCACAGAATTTGCGTCTGCCATCTTTGTTTACACGAACGGATCATGTGATTTAAATCTAAATTACTCCTGCCTATTTTTAGCTACAATCATGTATTATACATCATTGGAAAGGGGAAAGAACACGCTTTCTATTAGTCTGAAAATAAATTATGCAAATTAATGCATGGAAGAGCAGCAAGGCGCCAAATATAGGCAATTTTCACTGGCCATTTGTCTGATGAAAACAATATGGTCACTGGAAAGCACAAGTATACCAGCAAAATATAAGCATCCATCCACCATTTAACATCAGTTTCTTAAAATTACATCTTAGCGCATTTTTGCGCAATTCATTTAATTCCATTAACTGTCGATCAGGTACTTCGTGTTCTTCCGTCAGCTTCCGATAGCGACCCGTTATCAGCCGAATCTGATTTCGTGTCACTCCGCTTAACGTTCGTCATACTGCAAAGAGTGATCTCCCCTGAATTTTATCAGTTTTCGCGAGGTATTGCAGTCGTGCAACTTTGACGTCTTTGTCAATCTTTGTTGTTTGATTGTATATTACAGGTACTGCAAACTATTTACCACATCAAAATAATTATTATTGCAATAAGTGCATGCAAGATGGCTGTTAATATAATTATTTCACGTAAGATTTACGATGTTTAGGCTGTTGGAAGATAGTGAAAGTGGACAACAATTTGACAAGACATAGTCTCGATTTATAGCACAGCATTGATCCTCAATCACCACCGTGTACACAACTGAAATGCAAAGTCTGTCGTGTTTATTTTCATTTATAATTGATCAATTTTATCTATATCATTTCTTGAATGAGCTGCAAATAAGGTAGCTGGGTGGGAGAGGGGTGAGCACTCCCTCCCTTGTCATTGCCTTTAAGTGGTCACTCCAGGTTCAATTGAATGACTTCATGTTGTATACTTACAAGGTTTAATATTTTCTTTAAAGTTAAAGCTTTTTTGTTGTTGTTTTTCTTTAAATCTTAAAACATCCTTACATTGAAAAACAATTCTTACATTGAAAACAATCTTTTAACAGCATTTATTCTGCATGCTTGATATTTTAACTTAACTGCAATACTAGTAGCACTTCATAAAATGCTGTTAAGTAACAGCATTAAGTATTGCATGATTTTCTTTTGCATATATTAATTTCAGGAGTGCTGCAGTTTTTGAAAGGTATTGTGCTTTGGTTCATACAGGACAAACAAGACAGTGGAGACAGTGGCTTTTGAAGACAGAAATTAACAGTCTTTTGAAGACAGAAATTAACAGTCTTTCTCTTGTAAGGTTGTTTCCAAGATGGTCAACCAAGTAGTCTTTAAAGTTGTGTTGTGGTGGTTTGCATTTGCAGTTTTTATTTGTTTTTTCTTTTGCCTGAGATGGCCTACCCCATATTCAATTTGTTGTTTGATGTTGCTGTTACTGTTCATATTTGTCGGAAAAGTTTTTTGTATAATCACAAGACTATGTTCTATTCAAGTATTTTCTGATCAATACTTAAAAATTGTTCAACATTTAAACCATGTTAATTGTTGTATTTAAGGTATGGTTTGGGTTCTTTTGAATGAGTGAACAATTAGTATTCCAAAAAGTTCCTAAGCAAAAGCTGCATTGAAAGACCACCTTTCATCAAGACCGCATGTTGTTTAATACATGTATTTACATTTCTGTGGCCATTTTTTAAAAATAACTTTGAAGAGTACATGATCTTTTTGGCAGAATTAAAAGGTAAAATATATTAATTTTGTTTTGGTCTTCCAGAAAGGATGGTCTTAAAACTGGAGATGATGTCGGATATATGCCTTTTGAGTTAATGTATACACTGTTCCGAATACTGAAATAAATTAGTCTGTTATATGTACTAAGCATGTTTAAGATATATATAATATATATAACTGAGCTTTATAAATGTATATAACATCTTTTACTTGCAGTTTGTAAATGCCAAATGTGTTTTACGCAGTACTAGAGACATTGTCTTACCCAGATTCAGTCCAGCATTTGGCTTTAATACTCATTCCATTTAAAATGATTTGTTGTCTTTTATGTCACCATGTATGTAAGACAGTGAAAATATGTGAAGTGTTTAGTTAACAAAGCATAAAGTGACATGAAAAGATTACTTTGAACCTGTTTAACTGCCAGAAATTATTGCCAGGTGTATTATTGACAGAATTTACATATCTGACAGAACGAAATGTGGGGGGTTACCTTCTTCAGATACACATAACTTTATTTTTCAAGATACAGTAATTTCGTTTGCAGTTTTGTTTTTCTAAAAGAATAACCTTTAAAATGGTATATAATTTTATAGGTTTTTCTAAATTTAACAAAATCCTCTGTTATCGCTACTGAATGCAAAATGATCAAACACACAACACTTGACAGGACTTTCTGATCGGTCAATTGAAGACATGTTGTTGACAACAATGAATGTTAATGAATGTTGCGGCGCTGTGTATTATTTATCAATCATGAATGAAGGATGATGTACTTGATTGATCAGTTCATGCATAAAACCTACCCTGCCATCAGTTTTGACGACCTTTTTCCCGTGACCGGGGTAGATTTTGAAACCGCTGAACGAACAAAGTTCGATCCTATAAAAAGAAATACAAACATAGTGTTATTTCAGTATGCTTATATTTACAAAAATTCACATTTATTTTTTTTTAAACACGGGGGTTTAAGTGATGACAATGGATACGTTAACGATTTCACAATAAAAACATTACTTCATCTTGAAACCGGAAATAGAAGGGACCAACACAGGCTAAATTGAAATTACCATCGGCGTCGGCTTAATTTTGATACCAATAAATAGAATCGCCACAAGGACCCATAGAAAAACACTTGTTACAGCAAAACCGTTTTGGGTTGTTCATCACTTTTCTTTATTTCAGAAATTGCAAGTCTATTCTCTTTGGAAAGATGTTTACCTCTACTTTCAAAATTTAAAATAAAATATATAATGTAATGCTACTTTTAAAGAGACGTGTTCACATATTTTCGTATTTTGTTTAAATTTCATTTAATGTCTTAACTGCAAAAACTAAAGAATTTGGACTGACCAAAAAAAACAAATATTATATACGGAAAAAAACTTAACAAATTTTGCCTTCGCCGGGACTCGAACTACGTCCGACGGGATAAACAAAAACTGCCGCTCATCTGACTGCCAATGAATGTCATCTGAAGTGTCAACGCTATGTAAGTGATACACGTGTTTTCCACAATGCCGACATTTCGTTACAAACGCTTTATAGTTGTATCCATTTAAATTTACGATTTTTCATAAACTACACTATATTTTCATTATATTTCTTTGTCAGTAGTATTATTTCGCTTGTTTATATATAATGTCTTATTCTTTATGAACCTGTCACAAGTTTTTTTTCACAATTGCCAATTCGCCAATCTGTGAACAGGTCTCTTTAAGAGAACGCGCACGTGATTTCTACATAAGCATATACTGCTTATAAATAAACTCATGCAAGAGGCAAATATTTGTAGGGGTTCCGGGGGCATGCATATTTCAGGTGTTTTTACTTCAAAAGGCATGCTTCAAATGTTACAGTAGTAGTAGTAATTTACTAGACATGCATATTGACGTCAATACAAGTAGATTATCGACTAGATATTTATTTTACCTATAAGGGTCGATTTATCATTTAATTTCGGAAAGTGCTTAATTTTATTTTGGTCATTTCTCAAACCTTTATCGAGGCAAGTGCCTCGGTGTGCCTCAGAGTGGCTACGGGCCTGGAGTCTGTGAAACTATAGTTTTATTTCATAAACGGCCTATAATTTGCGCGGATGTATTTTTGATTTGAAATCACGCATCCTCATGAACTGATATGTGTGTTTATGATAATTATTTTACAAAAGTCTATAAAATTAACTTTATTACAGTACGTCTTCTATGATATTTTGTCATTCAACAATGTTACATAGTGAGTACTACGAGTTCAGCACAAAATCCTTGTATATTCGGAAACAATAGATATGATATCCTTCCCTCCGTCAGTCTGTACATCCACCCGTCCCAACCTCCGTCCCTCCGTCCGTCTGTCCGTCCGTCCGCCCCTCCCTCCCTCCCTCCCTCCCTCCCTCCCTCCCTCCCTCGCTCCCTACCTCCGTTCCTCCCTCCGTCCCTCCCTCTCCCTCCCTCCCTCCATCCATCCATTCATTTTGTCATCAATTTATTACCCATTTATTTACATATCCATTTATTCATCCATTTATCCATCCGTCCATTTATTATCCATCCATTTAGTCATCATAGTATTACCCATTTATCACATATCCATTTATCCATCCAGTTATCCAGCCATCAATTTATCAGTGTATCCATCCATCAATAAATTTATCCACTTATCCATCAATTTATGCATCCATCCATCCACCCAACACCTACCTACCCACCCACTCGCCCACCCACTCGCCCATCCACCCACCCACCCGTCCATCCGTCCGTCCGTCCGTTCATCCATCCATCCATCCATCCATCCATCCATCCATCCATCCATCCATCCATCCATCCATCCATCCATCCATTTATTATAAATCCATATATTATCAGTCCATTTAGTAATCAATTTATTATCCATCCATTTATCCATCCATTTATCCATCCATTTATCCATCCATCCATCCATCCATCCATCCATCCATCCATACATACATACATACATACATACATACATACATACATACATACATACATACATAAATACATTCATCAATTTATCCATCAATTAATAACCCATTTATCAATCCATCAATTTAGTTTCAATCCATCCATTTATCCCTCGATTTGTCCATCCATGTATCCCTCCATCCATTTAACCGTCCCTTTATCTATCCACTTATTATCAATCCATTTAGTCATTAATTTATTATATATCCATTTATCAACCCATTTATCCGTCCTTCCATTTAGTTTTCAATCCATCCATCTATTATCCATCCATTTTAACATCCGTTTATCCATCCACCCGTCCCTTTATTATCCATCTAGTTAGTTATGAATTTATTATAAATCCATTTATCCATTCATCCATCCATCTTTCCATTCATCCATCCACCCGTCCATTTATCCATCCATTTATCTATACATCCATCCATTTGTCCGTCCATTTTTTATCCATCCATCCATTTATACATCTATTTATCCATCCATTCACCCATTTATCCGTCCATTTATCCATCTATGCAGTCATCAATTTATTATCCATGTTTGCATCATTTAATCCAGTCATCCATCCATTAATACATCGATTTATCAATTTATCTGTCCATTTATCCATCCATTTATTATCCATCCATTTTTTTCCCCATCCATTCAACCATCCATTTATCCGTCAATTTGTCCATCCTTTTTTGCCCATTTATCCATCAATTTATCCACTCATCCATCCGTTCAATCATCCATAAATCCATATATCCATCTTTATATTCATTTATATATCCATTCATTTATCCGTCCGTCTATTTATCAATCCATTTATGATCCATCTATTTATCTATCCATCCGTTCATCCATCCATCCTTTTATCCGTCCATTTATACATCCATTTATTATCCATCCTTCTATTTATCCATCCTTCTATCCATCCATCCGACTATTTATTTATCCAGTCATTCAGCCATCAAAGCAGCCGAAAAAATCTGCAATTAGAAATTATATGTAACAGCAGTTAAATGTACATGTAAGCAGACGGGCGAAAGGACGGACGGACAGTTGTGAAACGGCAAACTCAGTGAATGTGTATTTTTCTCATATTTAATATACGCATAAAGTTGCACATTTGCCTTCAACGCTTATTGTCGTTTGGCGAAGATATGAGACACCGCGAAATGTGTAAGACATGTCTGACACACTATGAAAATGTTTGACGGATCCAAAGTGCTTGTCAGACATTTTGTCTGACAGAATTGTTTCAAGTTCTACTTATTTCACAATTTGCGTCTGACTTACAATCTGGTCGTCTGACATAATGTTGAAGGCTGTCAGACAACGTGTCTGCTAAGCACCTCTTTAGTTTCGCGATATTTGAGATATGTATTTCTGTGTTGTACATTTGCGAGTATAACATGTTTATGGCTATTCTTGTATTTCTGATGCCCAAATGGACCCAGTTCACAGAATCAATACAATATTGAAATATTGAAAACTAATAATATCTAAAACACATGACTGTGCACGTAGTCAGGCACCCGATCTGTACCGATTTTAACGATATAGCACTCCGAATAATGCACATGTTTTATTTGCCCAATGGTGGCGCTTGTTACAAAATGCACGAAATAATTCCAAATATTGAACATGGCGGACAAAGGTAAATTTGTTGACATGATTAAACTTGTTTTGTTGTTTTTGTCCATGTCATCTGTTGACCTAAATTGCACGATGCAGTAACAAAATGTCCGATGGACATTCTTTTCGTACAGAGACTTGTATGCGTATCGTACGAAATATATTGTCATGCAACCGATTTTAACTTGTGTTGCTAATGTAAACGATATTTTACACTAGCATTATCATTGGAGGTTTAATATAGATTGAGACCAGTTTAGTGATTTAATTCTAAACCACACACTGACAAAAGAATGCATCGAAAGCATGTTTGCTATAATGAAATGCAGTGATCAGTGATCATTTATTATTTTCTAATTCAGTAATAGTGCTTGGTAGTTAGCATTAATCAATATTATATATTCTCGGAATTATGTCACTGTCATTTAAAGGTATGTTACAGTTATTGTGTGATGTTAACTTATGTCTTTGGTCTTTAACACTGTTTTATTTTTAACTATAAGGGATTTTGTTATACTATTTGTTTCATGTTCAACTATACAGGCTTTTTTTACACTATTTACAAGCTCATTCTCATTAAAATCATCTCTAGTCTGACGCTTCTATATTATCCCCTGACTGGATATGATGATTTCGCATTAGGGGTCACATTCAGATGACATTTTTAGGAGCCAATCAAACTGTTGCCTTCAGAATTTTGTGGTATATCATATCTTTCATATATAAACCCCAAATACTACGCACGAAATTAACATGAACTTTGGATGTTTAATCGCGTAAGGCAGTCTCCGCGAAAGACTGTCGGACCTCGGACATTGCTGATAAAAAAATCCGTGAGGTCGGGGAAAAACTGTCAGAATACTGGTCCTTATGTCGGGTGAAAATTTCGGTCAAAAATATTTTACGACATCGATTGCAGTAAGGTATCTATATCCATTGTTATCCCCGTGAAAATTAACTATAAATGATTTATTCCCGAGAATCAGCTGGAAATGCATCACTTTTCAAAAACCGTGGCCAAACATTCCTGTGCAAAAAGCAATTTCATTGGGCGCAGCAGGGCTGATGTTTTATTGTTCGGAAGTTCATTTAGACGTGACCTGTTATACGATGTCTTCAGATCCAAACAATGTTAGGATTTATTTTAATGAGATTGTTAACTAGCTATACTCGTAAGCCCTAGGAAACATGGTGTTGGATTAGGAAGGCCCACTTCCATGACGGCCCTAGTCCTTGAAGGCCCAATTTGTTGACGGCCCAAGTTGTTGACGGCCCAAGTTGTTGACAGAAAGGACCATGACGGTCTAAAATTAAACTTTATAGATTAAGAGAGTTGTTGTTTAAGATTGATATAAATAACCATACTAGTATTCAAACATTGATTGACAGTGAAAAAAGATGAAATTTATGTAAATGAACTTTGAAATGCCTTATTGAAACTAGTTTATGACGTCATTATGCAACTTTCTTCTTCTTTGTTTCTGTTTAAATGATTTTGGAATGCTTTGTGATTATTCTGGGAAAAATTTCATACAAGGGCAGGAAAAACAAATTGAAATTGAAAAAAAAACAAGGGTTACAGACTTTATTTTGCCTTGCACTCATCGACATCGCAAATTTCCATTGTCGAGGCTATTGTTCATAACATCATCGGTGAGGTTATTTCTACGTTTGACCCAGAATTATCATAGTGCAACCCAAATTCGATGTACCCTAAATTTGAATATATTGTTATTGTAATATGTGAAATTATGGGATATTTTCAGTTAAAAATAGTAGTGAAACTATTGAAATGTTCAGTGTTAAATTGTATGACATTGACAATAGATCTAAATAACATCAAAATATTGCCAAATTAAGGTTACTTTGAATTTGGGACATATCAATGGATTGTTGATGAACTCATTTAGACTGCTGTTAATGAAAACTCTAAAACAAGTTGAAAGGCCACAAAATACACAGAGGCAAAAATTGACGAGAATTATACTATCAATGTAAATGTTTTGTGGCAATGTTTTATACTGTGTCAAAATTGGGTGTACTAACCAGACTTCGCCTTGAAAACTGCATTATTTACCAAACAAAGTTTAAATTATTTTTTGAATTTATCCCGAGTTTAGTTACTTATGTGTTGAGAACATTAATGTAATTTTAGTTTTGTAAAAAGAAAATGGTTATGTTTGTGTTAAATAAAAAAACAACACACCATTTGCGTTTTGTGGTTGTTTTACTAAATTTGGAGATCATCTTCGTCAAATACTCAATTATTTTTATTCGAATGGAGTAATATAATTTTAAGTACTCATATACATTTTTCAGTACTTAATTTTTTTAAATGATGGGGTAATTCTGACAGAATCCTTATCTGTTGCTCTATATATGAGTATCAATTGAGTTTGATGACAGTATTGGCTTGTTGGACTTGATTATAATACAACCAAAATGTTATAGTATTTGATTTTAGGCAACAATTTTCAATAAAAGTCAATTTTATCATATCATAGGGTATCATTTAAGTTTAAAGTTAGCATTTTGACGCTTACAGACATGGCGAAAGACTGTCAAAATTTACAGGCCAGACTCAGAGTTCTCGTTAAGAACCGGCCGCCGGCCGAAATAACCACTTCAAAGCTCATTATGGCCGGTTCAAATGTTCAAAAATTCTATGTAATCACTTCTAGATTGCAACCATTTCCGCACGCATATATGCATGTTTTTTCCAAAACAAACAATGTCTACACTCCAATATATGCACTATTTCACAGTGATCTTGCCTGAATCCGTGTGTCAATTATCAATTAAATCTAAACATAGGCGGAGTCTTATTAACTACAGCTAACCAGCCAGCAAATGAGAACGCGTACAATTTCCGATACGCGAACAATGGTGTATCTGTAGGACGTTTATCACGCCCTCAATCCCATTTTAATTGGTAACGGTGCAAATAAACAGTAACACGATTTTCATTAGGTATGCTTTGTTACAAAGTAGATCTTCTATTATTGCTGAATGAGAGAGTTGTTCAAAATCATCACTGAACACAGATTATATAAAAAAACTAACGCTCCAATAACCCTTTGGCAAAGTATTGAAAGTAATGTTCTGGTCGAAAGTGAAAGTAATAGTAAAATGTCAGTGTCTTTTTGTTCCAGTTCATTGATTAATACACTAGCGAGTGAGCTTGCATTGTTCAGATATGCTCATCGATTGATGATGCAGTCCTCGTGTCAATCCTGTAACACGCTTTTTAGGCTGTAACTGCAGTTCGGCTACATGTCAAAGACATTTGAAAAAAAAAAAGACCCCATTGCTATGGGTGTTCCTAACGGCTTGCAGTATCAGATAAAAAGGTACTTCATGACATCACGCTCTTTAAGTAGTTTAAAAGACATAACAGCTCATGTTTTTCATTGACTTCTTTGTTTAAATCAGGAATACTGAAAGGTAATCAGAACAATGTTGTGATGTTGTTATGGGTAAGAGAATGTTAAATGTTACGTATAATATGTGTAATTACATTTCTGTTGGGTGGGTCCTAACAAGACCCCTCCCCCCGGGCCCCCTAGCAGGTTACATTTTCGTTTTGGCCTATTCAGTCAAAAGTTATTGAGAACCCAGCAGACTGTCAAATTTACAGGCCAGACTGTCCTACGAAAAGGGAAAAAATTACAGGCCAGTTGTAAATTTTACTGGCCTAAATCGAGTTTGAAATACATATTATATTTACTGATACGAAAAAAAACAACATGACAGTAATTCAGGCTTCTTGGATTTTACCGCCGACCTTTTGACATTTTTACCGGCAATGTCCAGCGGGCGTGCGGTCTTTCGTCATGTCCGCTTAATTTTGCACTATTTATAAAAAAATCATGCTTATATTTTACAAAACAGAAATACTAGGGCCTCTTCACAATTTGGTGATAAAAATCGCAGAAATAATTGTGAGTCCTGCATAGCATTATTACCTGGTACATGTGTGCGTGTGTTTTCATATATATTTTTTCACATAAATCTGTGCATTTTATGTTATTTTAGTATGTTTGTTACATTCTGTCAATACTTCTGGCATAATTTGCATTTTTCCATGACTTGTTCATTAAAAATGATTGTTTATTTGATCGTTTTTACTGTATTTATGAACTGTGTTCATGCACCCATGGACACGGTTTTATTTTTGTGTGAAAAGTTTGTAAATGGATACAAGCATACAGTTTTGTGGTAAAATCAATTTCACTGATGCAATTATATGTGTGGGTGTCTATTTCACTAATTACTGTGTAGAAAAATAAATTAGAAATGGTTAACTGCATATAAAACATTGGTAATAATAAAACAGTTTATTCTATGTTTGATGTCTTATTCTAACTTCACATAATAGGGTGTTTATATCTTTAATGTTTGCCACTTATAAATAAATTGATGTTCATATTCAAGGGTGTCAGCACATTCGGTTTTAAAAGTAACTTATTTCAATGGTACATTTTTTTCAATTTCTTTTTTGGAAACTTTAACAAATGACTTTCTAAATAATAATTAAGATGTTATTTATAAATTAATATATAACACATCAAACATCATCAACCATGCTGGCTTTTTAAGACATCAATTATTGCATACACATATGTTTAACACTTTTGTAGTAATAATTGGATTAGGTATTGTTTTATAAAGTTGTGTGTTGCTATAGTAACTAATTTTAAGAGACCTACATTCAGTGCTTGGGTAGGGGGCCCTGGAAGAAACTATATCACAACAATGTGTGCAAAGTACAATATCCATAACTGTGTGTACCAATGTATAGTTATGGAGTTATTTCCCTTTGTCTAATTTTGTGGTTAAATTATAGCTTAGAGCTAAGGTTTTTATTTTGATGTTAATCATTTGAAGAACAACACAATTAATCATCAAAAATATGTAAATATACATACTGTGGTACAACATAAGTTTTAAAATAATACAATAATATAATATTTACATTACTAAGACTAGGTTAGTACTATTAAAGAATGAAGTCAAAATGAATTCAATAAAGAATACAGTCAACGAAATCTTTTTGGGGTAAATGTACATTAATTCCAAAATGAATTTAAAATAAATGTATATCAGTCAGAATGCATTGGTTAGTATAAAATGATACAATGGAGGTAGCTGAAATAAGAAGTAGTTATTTCAAAACAAATAATATAAATGCTTTAAATAAGGAATTTCTACAGTCAGATATCATTTATGTTTTTGTTTTTTTTCTATGTGTACGCAACCATTTGAAATTTTGTGCGTAAATGTACTCCCTAATTTTATTTTCTGTGCATATCTTAAGATTTGACCTCCATAAATTATGCGTTTACGCACATTATCTGGTCATCTGCAGCAGCATGTTTATCTCATATTGAACTGAACAGTTGAAAAAAATTACTGGTATGCTGCTTCATCATTACATCATCTCTGTCATCTTGGAGAGAGTTCAAAGGAGGTTGTTTTGACATGTCAGGCCAGCTTCATCATTACATCTTCTCTGTCATCTTGGAGAGAGTTCCAAGGAGGTTGTTTTGACATGTCAGGCCTGATGGTAGTTTATTTGTACTTGCTTTGTTGGGTTTACTCTGAATTTGCCCAAAAATTAATTGTTCTTGTCTCTGGCTTTGGGCAAGATGGTTATATTATAGACCGATCCGGGTTTTGCCACTGATAGTTTGAACTCCTCCCCAGCTATTGTTGAAGGATTATTTTCCATTCATAGAAAATCACAAACATTACCACGTGCTCTTTCAAATATCACAAACGTTATGCACATGCTCTTTTTTAGCTCACCTGAGCACAAAGTGCTCTTGGTGAGCTCTTGTGATCGCCCGTTGTCCATCGTCTGTGTGTGCGTGTGTCCGTAGGTCTGTCGTCAACTTTTCTTTCAAACAACATCTCCTCCTAAACCACTTTGCAGATTTTCACCAAACTTCACAGGAATGATCATTGGGTGACCCTCTTTCAAAGTTGTTCAAATCGTTACGGTCCACTGCATATGTAGGTCACCAGAGCTAAAAATAGATTTAAAAAGTGTAAACTTGACAAATCTTCTCTGAAACCGCAGGGCCCAGAGGTTTCATATTAGGTATGTAACATTCTATAGTCACTGTGGTCAAAGATTTTCAAATTAGGCCCCTGGGGTCAAAACGGGCCAAGCCCGGGGGTCACGTGGTTTATATAGAATTTATAGCAAAATGACTTTAAAAATCTTCTCCTCTGAAACCACAAGGCTATGAGGTTTCACATTTGGTATGTAATATCCTATAGTGGTCCTCTACAAAGATTGTTCAGATTATGCCCCTGGGGTCAGAACTGGCCAAGCCCCGGGGGTCACATGGTTTATATAGAATATATAGCAAAATGACTAAAAAATCTTCTCCTCTGAAACTGCAAGGCCCAGAGGTTTAATATTTGGTATGTAACATGCTTTACATACGTCACTTATATCGTCTTTTATCATAATAAAGCTCTCGCTGTTTTGGCCGATCTCGGCAACCAATTTAAATGGCTATTGATTCAACATTTCGTCACTGGTGTCTGTAACCTTGCAGAATTTAATGCGAATTTCTAGCAAAACACGTTTTTCTCATGGAAATTTAATGCATGTCACCAATGTATTGTTCTCGTCATTAGAAAGTATCCCTTAAATCGACTATGGGCAATTAAAGATATCGTTTATTATAAAGCGTGTCGAACCCACATATCGCTCTAACGTTAATAAACATAAGTTAAACACTATAATAATATGTGTTAATTCAATTTTAATTATCCACAATTACAAGTATTCCAACATTAAACACAACGCATCAAATCTTAATTGCATGTAGTTTTCGAATTACGGTACACAAACACTGAAACTTTTTTATGTAATTTTCATGATTGCAGACTACACATTTGACAGTTTTGAGCAGTAACTCGTCGAACAGATGTCGGCATCTAATCAAAGGCGTGTTTTGCACTTTGACGCTCAAACGTTCTGTTTAGTTGAAATCGCGTAAAAGAAATTTTGGTATTATTCAGAAAGGGTGTCGGCAAGTCCACGAGTAAATGCCAATGCCAAAGGCTGATTGTAATAAACATTCAAAGTTTTAACAGTTGGATTTAATGCATTAAGTAAGAAAAATTGATATTAATGCAACTCAATGTATTTGTTATGTTTACATACCTAAATAGCCGTTATGAATGTAAGATTCTCACATTTATAGTCAAAGCGTGACTGCAAATTATTTTTTCCAAAATGTATTATGTTGCACTTTAATATTAATAATATCTCCATGATAAAATCGTGCTGTGCTAAAAAAACGCGTGAATTATTTGTTAACGCCAGCGCGTCAAAAAATTTATCGTGGGAAGCGTGCATGTACAGCTGCTGTTAAACGCAGCGTTTCATGTATATTTTGGACCACAGCCATGTCCTGTAAAAAAAGAGCGCGTCAAAAACTGCCGATATGCCGTAATGACAATATAAATACAAGTCTTTGATAGTATTGCAAGCAATACAGGAGTCTCGTACCGGTGAAAACCCCTACTAATTAAACATTGTGCAATACTGTCAAATCGCCCTTTATCTGTACATGTACAAAGTTTCAAATTCAAATCCCATTTGTCACTGCAGTATTAAGTTGTTGTTTTTTCTAGTTTAGTAACATTGACCAGACATTCGAGTTACTGTTTAAGTTATTGCAGTACTAAACTGACAGAGGGCAATGATATAGTCCATTCTGTGTACCAAGTTTCATGATCATATGGTATGTTTTTTTTCAAATTATTACATTATTAAGTTTATTTCTATTTTAAGTAACAGTCACATGACCTTTGACCTCTGGTGAAAAATCAAGGGTCTTGTACAATCCTCACCTTGCTCTTTCTATGTATACAAAGTTTCATCAAAGTAGCTTCAGTACTTTTTGAGTTATCGCTGGATCCATGTTTTGGGGACGGGACAGACAGACAGAGTGAGACCGACGGACGAACAGACAGGCAGACGCACACAGACCGAGGGCAAACCCATAGTCCAATCTGTGTACTAAGTTGCATGAAGTTTCATGATCATATCTTATGCACTTTTCAAAATATTACAGTATTAAGTTTATTTCTATTTTTAGTAACAGTCACGTGACCTTTGACCTCTGGTGAAAAATAAAAGGCCGTGCATAATTTTCACATTGCTGTTGCTACGTATACAAAGTTTCATCCAAGTGTCTTCAGTACTTTCCGAGTTATCACAGGATCCAGGTTTTGGGGACGGACGGACAGACAGACATACGGACGAACAGACAGAACTACACACAAACAGATGGCAAACCTATAGTTCAATTTCTGTACCAAGTTTCATGGTCATATCTTTTGTCCATTTCGAATTATTACAGTATTTAGTTTATTTCTATATTATTAGTAACAATCACGTGACCTTTGATCTCTGGTGAAAAAAAAGTCATGCATAATCCTCACATTGCCACATTGATGTTTATATGTATACCCAGTTTCATCGAAATAAGTTCAGTACTGTTTGAGTTATTGCAGGAACCAGGTTTTGGGGACAGACAGACAGACGGACGAAAAACATACAGACGAACAGATAGAGAGACACACAGACGGATGGCAAACCTATAGTTCAATCTTTGTACCAAGTTTCATGGTAATATTTTATGCACTTTTCGAATTATAACAGTATTTAGTTTATTTCTGTTTTTAGTAACATTCACGTGACCTTTGACCTCTGGTGAAAAATAAAAGGTCCTGCATAATCCTCACATTGCCATTTATATGTATACCAAGTTTCATCGAAATATCTTCAGTACTTTTTGAGTTATCGCAGGATCCAGTTTGTTTTAGTTTATTTCTATTTTTAGTAACAGTCACGTGACCTTTGACCTCTGGTAAAAAATAAAAGGTCGTGCATAATACACACATTGCCATTTATATGTATACCAAGTTTCATAGAATTATCATAGAAAAATCAGACGGACGGACGGAGGGCAAACCTATAGTCCCCTCTGGTGAAACACCGGTAGGGGACTAATAAGCTCAAAAAGCGTGATGTTATTAGAAAGTATGCATTCAGAAATCTATTTAGTGAAGCACGCGCAAGGAGTGCATACATTTCTCGTACAGATTACATGACATTTTTACTTTACGGCGGTAAGAGGTGTATACCTGCAAATTCGTATTAAAATAAATTAACCTGAAAAAAAAACATTCCAGATTCTAAGAACATTTAAACATGTTTCTAATTTGATAAATAGAAACTTTGTGTTCATTGTATCTAAGCTCTCTCTTCTTCCACTGTATATTACTATCATTCAACTACTTAAACATATTTTCGGACGTTACATTTCGTACGTACGTTTATATATAGTAAATACAACATAATGCATTTGATTATATTTATGCAAGCTATAGACTATAGTTTAAATTGTTATATTTAAATGCTACTGATAATATTTATAGGCCATTCTTAGAGATATTTTTAATAAATGCAGTTGAAGTTACCCCACCAAAAACTTATAGAGGTGCTGAAAATGCTTTACAAAAACATAATATAAAAAAAACATTTTATTTTGGGTTATATTATATAGAATGAAAACTCTTTAAGTTATTTCAAATTGCTTAGTACATTTCATACTTTAGTATAAATATATTACAAGGAAAATGTAAAGTATAAAAATGTGAAAAAATAAGCAAAAAATAAACAAAAGAAATAAAGAAGGTAATTATATATATTAATTATACTTATGTGTTTGTTATACATATATATTCATATATAATGTTGAAAAAATATTAGCACCCTTTATAGCTATTAGCACCCTGCCGGTTTTTTCAATCCTGGCTGGAGTTCTGCTTAGAGGTTTCATGTCTGGTATTTAACATCCTATAGTTGTCCTCTACAAATATTGTTCAATTTATGCCCCTGGGGTCAAAACTTTTCATGCCCCAGGGGTCACATGATTTATATAGACTAAAATAGCAAAATGACTTTTAAAATCTTCTCCTCAGAAACCGCAAGGCCCAGAGGTTTCTTATTTGGTATGTAACATTGTATAGTGGTCCTCTACAAAGATTGTTCAAATTATGCTCCTGGGGTCAAAACTGGCCATGCCCCAGGGGTCACATGGTTTATATAAACTTAAATAGCAAAAAATATCTCCTCTGAAACCGCAAGGCCCAGAGGTTTCGTATTTAGTATGTAACATCCTATAGTGGTCCTCTACAAAGATTGTTCAAGTTATGCCCCATGGGTCAAAAATGATCACACCCCATGGGTCACATGGTTTATATAGACTTAAATAGCAAAAACTTTGAATTTCTTCTCCTCTGAAATTGCAAGACCGAGAGGTTTCATATTTGGTATGTAACATCCAGTGTTTTGCCATGAATTTGGACTATTGGGGACAAGGGCCCTCTAGGCTTGAAAAAGTGGGGACAAATTACAAACATGTAGGTACACAGACAAAAAACGTTTTACACTTACCAGCTGTTTTAATTCATGTTTTTTTTTTCTGTTCAAAAAAGGATTAATACATAATATTGTGTTCTTAATTAATTCATAAAGTTCTGTTGATCAATGTTATGCTGCATTCTTAAATACCTTATAACCTTTGCATTATTAATTCCAATTTGAACAAACAATAAAATCTGTTATAAACACAAGGCCTACGCACAAAGCCGCATCCACGGCAGAACACTGAACATCATATAGTGGTCCTCCACAAATAATGTTCAAATTATGCCCCTGGGGTCAAAACTGGTCATTCCCCAGGGGTCACATGGTTTATATAGACTTAGATTGCAAAATGACTTTAAAAATCTTCTCCTCTGAAACGGCAAGGCCCACAGCTTTTCTGTATTTGGTACGTAACATTGCATAGTGGTCCTCTCCATAGATTGTTCAAATTATGCCCCTGGGGTCAAATCGGGCCACACCCCGAGGGGTCACATGGTTTATATAGACTTAAATAGCAAATTGACTTTAAAAATCTTTACCTGAAACTGCAAGGCCCAGAGGTTTGTTCAAGATTGTTCAAATTATGCCCCTGGGATAAAAATAAGCCACGCCTCAGGGATGCAAATTCCTATTGGATTACAAGGTCTCAGGTGAGCGTCCTAGGGCCCTCAGGGCCCTCTTGTTATAAAATAGTTTAACCGCTAAACACGTGATATCCAAGTGATATGATTGGATAATACTGCAAATTAATTTGAATATGATTACAATTTGTGGAAGCGTTTATTGTACAGATTTGTTTGATATTTGATGGGTGCTTCAGAGCAACAGACAAGGCACGTTTTTGCGTAATTACGCAATTCTGAAACACCATTTACTAATGTAATTTAAAACTTAATGACAAAACGCAATTCATATACTGAATACAAAAAAAACCGCCAAAACAGATTGCGTATTAAAAGATTGGTCAGTGTTAAACTGATAGTCATACAGTGAAAATATGAGTGTTCCAAAAAAGCTAGATATGGCAAGTGACTTGTACGGTAGTATTTTGATCCAATCATTTATGCATGGTTGTTTAATTGTAGACATTTTAATGGAATTTGTGTGTTACAGTTTTACTAAACTTGGATATTTCCAACATTTACTTAATGTTAATGGCCTAATGTTAAATCTCAAGTACTCTTTTAAATCACCCAGTACTCAATTATTAAAAAACTGATTGGGTAATAGTCAGTTGTGGAATGGTCGAAAAAGGCAGTTTGGTCAAGCAAGGCTGAATTCTCAAAATTACTACTCGAGAGCAATAAAATGTTACCAGCCCGCTTATATAAAACTGATAATCGGAGCAAGCCCCGGTTCAAAGTTTACCTGTGCAGAGCTTAATAATATGTGGCGCGTCGTGAGAAAACCGGTCTTAATGCATGTGTGTAATGTGTCGTCCTGGATTAGCCTGTGCAGCCCGCACAGGCTAATCCAGGACGGCACTTTCCATTTGTATGGTATTTTCTGTTTCAAGGAAGTCTATTCTAAACATAAATCCACTGTAGGCGGAAAGTGCCATCCTGTGCGGACTGCACAGGCTAATCGGGGACGATACTTTATGCACATGCATTAAGTCCGGTTTTCCCATGACGCGGCTCATATGTGCATGTGCTAAATATTGACCACTGCAGGGCTCCCTCTGGCTCAAAATTGTCGTAAGCCAAATTCAATTAACTACATCAAAATTCTTCTCATTTTGGCGATTTTATCAGGTTTTATGAAGAAATTGCTGTAGCCAAACATAATTTTCTTGGGCCAAATGTGTTAATTTGTAGCCGTTGGCTAATTTGGCGAATGGCAGAGTAAGCCCTGCCACTGTGATTGAAATCAGCGATTTTCCTCTATATAAAGTCGGTACCGGAAAACCGTACTATTCCCAATCCGACTTTCTGACAATTTTTCCCAATTTAAGGTAAAATAAATCCCAAATGTAAGAAAAAAATCCAAAAAGACCCTGAAAAAATCGACGATGTTCCTGTATTTTACTTTTGTTTTACCCAAGCGTTAACCTCCGCACACAGCTCAAATCAGTTACTGTTAACGGGTAGGGGAAGTAACCGCTGCAAGGTTTGGTGGCTCTGTATCGATTGGTTACTGTTACCATTTATACATTGCATGTAAGAATGGGCACCAGCTGAACTGTAACGCGTTTTAGCGAGTGTCATTGAAGGGACATGGCAATTCATTACACTAAATACTACCATAAAAAAAAACATTCAGGAATGCAATCATTTATCTAGCTATGGCTTTTATGGCAAAGCAGAAAGTAAAGATCCACAACTGTCATTAATGGCAGAAAATACCTGTAATTTTGTTTATGTTTTGTCAACCATTGACACAGACATTGTCAGTGTCGAGTCCAAGAGCAAACTTGTGTCTCTGGCTCAAGTTGTGCAGGTTGATACCCACCAGCACGGCATTTAAAACCATAGTCTGACTTGAATGCAAGTTAAACAATAATTGGAACAAATAGTAAAGTGGGTGATTTTATTGTAACTTTCTGTTTTTACATCCTTTTCAACAGTTGTTACTGATAAAATTCCCAATTTGGCTAAAAACGCAGCGTATTTTCCCAAATTGACAGGTACCGGTACCATTCCCAAGGTGGTGAGAAAAAACACTGGAAATTAGTCAAAGTTGCTTATGTGTTTGTTAGTTACTTTAATAAAAAAGTAACGCTTTTTAATACATGCATAATTATACTTATGTGCTTTGATCTTTAAGCAAACAAAGATTTATATAAATCCCTGGTATGATTGAGGTTTTGTTATAATAATTACAATAGGTTATAGTTACATAAATTTCGCCAACTGTTCGAATTTGAAAAGTAAATCATGACCAAGTAAGTTCCACCTGAATATATATTAAAGTCAATCCCTTCTCAAAACATAATTATTGTAACAGTTTCTTTTTAAATGCGTTTTGCCTGCATTGATTAGTTTGTGTCGGACATGGCACAGTGCCATTACAGTTGTAAACATGGGTCTGGCCCGGTGCCAGAGGAGCTCTTGAACATCGATGAAAATACTTCGTCTTTGTCCCCGATTGAGACATAGATAAATATCCACTCTTTGTCATTTTTCAATTGTATTTTGAGCAGTAAATGTCTGAAGTATATTGGAAAACCTATGAAGAGATGATAATAAAATGTTGATCGTTACATATGGAAATTCACAATGACAGACCCATTCAGCGGACTTGTTTAGTTACTGGTTTCAGTTGTGGATGCTTAAGTAATATAAATGAATTCTGCACGGACATTTAACTCAAGGCAAATATAGTGTTGATTTTGTATAACCATTAAAGTGTTGATGTCAAGTGCAGGATTTCAACAAACAATGAAAATAAAACGCCGGAATTCAAGTAAGTGAATTTAGTACGCTGAAATAGGATGATTATAATTTATAATGGCATACCTGTATGATTTATTGTTTTTATTGTAATGTACAATTGATTTATCAACCAAATGGCAGTGTCTTAAATTATTTAAATACTTGAAGTAACCATAAATACTTTTGTGTAAAAGCATGCATGCATATCATGCATATTTTTCTATGGATGGGAAGCAGAGCTCCAGATAATTTTTTCAGTCAAGGGGTATTTCACTCATGAAATTATTAGTTGATGATTAAAATTCAAACACCAAGATTTTTTCAATATTATTTTATATCACCCTCAAAGCATCATAACAAATGCACATTTGAGTCTAATGCATCACTCTTGCTGTAAATTCTAAGCAATGGAAAACTGATTTTCCAGCTGGACATTGTTTTCAGCAACTTTGTTACCATCATGTTTCTTTTTCTGGACACATGTTATAACGTCAAATATAAGATTATTAATAATGGGACCGACAATCTTTTCTGAACTAATTGCCATCGATATTGACAGAAATCGAGCTTGTTCATTTGGCGCGCCATGATCTGTCAAACTTGTAAGACACAGCATGCAGACGCTCGTCAAAAGAAGGCAGTGTCTCTGTGACTGAGACTGTAATTTTGGACAGCTCCAGCTAAACCTGACAATGTGTGAACGAAGAACGGGAAACAGTCGTGTTTACATGGAAGTGCAATTATTAAACAGCTGATTGAAAAATACGAAGTAGGCAATGGAAGTACACCTGATAATAGCACATAATGCGTATGGTGGATTTTACCATGAGTTTTTTAACTCACTGAAATTTAAATTCATTTGTATTTATAAACTTTTCATGCGTATTTTACGCAGATACGCATCTTATCTGGACTTCTGATGGGAAGAAAGTAAATAATTGTTATCTATTAAATTTTGAAATATAATAGAAAAACAAAAACATTTCATTAGTCTGACACGATTAGGCTATGAAGCAACGGCCAAAATTAGCCCTGCACAGCTCTATTTTTAACTGAGCTTGCTCAGATTCTTAGTTTAATAAAAGCGGACTTGAACAATGTTGCTGTCAAGTAATAATAATATTATAAGTATTCAGGCTTGCTTGTTGAACTATCTTATTAAATGACTGATGAAATATAACTGCTAAGTGCATGGAACTGTCCTATTTACATGCAGATGTAATTTCTATTGTCTAAAAGTGATGTGTCATAGAATAATGTTAAGAAAAGTCCATGCTTGAAAAAAACAGCACACTTTTAAATAGGCCATCAGAAGATATTGATCAGATTAAATGTTGTCCTGGTGCAGTGAAAATGTTAACAGGTGCTTTTACAATTAGCATCGATCAATGCCGATCAATGCCTCATTATTTGGTGTGTGATAAAGTTTGTAAATGATTACGCAGTCATTGAAGCTGTGTCCTATATTTAAAATGTTTAATGCCAAAATTTGTTGTCCACCATGAAATGAATCCTTTGAATTTTTTTTATATAAACAGTTGTTATTTAGTTACCTGTTACCAGGGGTTTCATTAAGTTTTGGAGTAGAAGGATACTTCTTAAAAGTAGGTGGGGGTTTCGGGCTCCTTCTTTACGTACAAACCTCAACAGCAAAGAAATAGCCGGTTATAAGGTCGAAATAGCCGGGGGATTTAACCGGCTACCTGGTCGTAATGAAACCCCTGTGTTACATAATATTTCATGAAAGCATTTGACAAATTCGGAGTATAAATTTTCCAGTTAGTCTCTCATAATTTCCATTTCACTTTTGAATTATCAGAAGTGAGCTTGAATATACCTTACTGTAAAATCAGTGCAATTAGTGTGGTAAAAAAACATTTTGCAGTCCGCACAGGCTAATCCAGGATGGCACTTTCCGCCTACAGTGGAATTATGTTTAGAAGATACTTCCTTAAAACAGAAAATACCATAAAAGCGGAAAGTGCCGTCCTGGATTAGCCTGTGCGGACTTCACAGGTTAATCCGGGACGACACTTTACGCACATGCATTAAGTCCGGTTTTCCCACGACGCGCCTCAATTTATCTTGCAAGTCTGAATTTTTCACCAGCCATGAGGGCCATGCAGTGTCCTGATTTTTTCCTGGACCTCCTGCAGTTTTACCGGCTTTGTCCGAGGTCTGACAGACTTTCGCAGAGACTGATATGGTGTTATTTACAATTATTTGCACTGGAATATTCTACTTCAGATGGCGAAGGGGCCCTGATGGACCTCTCTGACAAGGGGCTGACCAGGCTGGAGATCCCTTCAGGGGCCAGCCCGGTGACCTTAATAGCTGACAGGAACAGTATAACACGACTCGACTCCCTAGAACACTTCCAGAGCATCAGACAGGTAATCTTTAATTTGAATCATGATGTCATTGATGTCATTCTTGTAGAATGACGAAATCAAACAAGAAGATATGGCGATTCGCAGAGTTTGGGTCATCAAGTCAACTTGGAGCGGATCGATGTAAATCGCAAAATTTTGCTAACAAAATACTTGGTGTGACTCAGTATCAAGCATCCAAGTGACAACATTCGGAGTTCTGCTGCATAATTTCGAAGCTTTTATTGCCCACCACTCTGTGTACCTTTGCTTAAATTTGCAAAGTTATTAAGCTTATAAAAAATTTCAGACTTCGCAACGGCAAATGCATTTTTAGCTCACTTGAGCACAACATACTCATGGTGAGCTTTTGTGATCACCTTTCGTCCATCGTGCGTCAACATTTTCATTCAAACAACATCTCCTCCTAACCCGCTGGGCAGATTTTCACCAAACTTCACAGGAACGATCGTTGGGTGACCCTCTTTCAAAGTTGTTCAAATCGTTTTGGTCCACTGCATATGTAGGTCACCAGAGTTAAAAATAGATTTAAACAGGGAAAACTTTAAAAATCTTCTCTGAAACTGCGTGGCTGAAAGCTTTCATATTTGGTATATGGCATCTTCTAGTGGTCCTCTACAAAGATTGTTCCAATGATGCCCCTGGGATCAAAACTGACCACGCCCCGGGGGTCACATTGTTTCTATAGACTTATATAGCAAAATGACTTTAAAAATCTAGTCTGAAACCGCAAGGCCCAGAGGTTTAATATTATAACATTGCATAATGGTCCTCTACAAAGATTGTTCAAATGATGCCCCTGGGGTCAAAACTGACCACGCCCGGGGTCACATGGTTTATATAGACTAAATAGCTTAATGACTTTGAAAATCTTCTCTGAAACCGTATGGCCCAGTGGTTTCATATTTGGTTTGTGGCATCCTCTAGTGGTCCTCTACAAAGATTGTTCAAATGATGCCCCTGGGGTCAAAACTGGCCACGCCCCGGGGGTCACATTGTTTATATAGACTTATATAGCAAAATGACTTTAAAAATCTTCTTCTCTGAAACCACAAGGCCCAGATGTTGCATATTTGGTATGTAACATTGCATAGTGGTCCTCTACAAAGAATGTTCAAATGATGCCCCTGGGGTAAAAACTGGCCCCGGGGGTCACATGGTTTATATTGACTTAAATAGCTAAATGACTTTGAAAATCTTCTACTCTGAAACCGCAACGCACAGAGTTTTGGTATTTGGTTGGTAACATTGTATAGGGGTCCTCTACAAAGTTTGTTCAAATGATGCCCCTTGGGTCAAAACTGGCCCCGCCCCGGGGGTCACATTGTTTATATAGACTTAAATAGCAAAATGACTTTAAAAATCTTCTCCTATGAAACCGTGAGGCCCATCGGTTTTATATTTGGTATGTAATAGTGTATAGTGGTCCTGTACAAAGATTGTTCAAATGATGCAACTGGAGTTGAAAGTGGCCACTCCCTGTGGGTCACATGTTTTATATAGACTATAAAAATCTCCTGAAACTGCAAGACCCAGATCTTTATACTCAGGTAAGTGGTTTAGTGCCATTTGGCCCTCTTGTTTTAAGCCATTATGATGCCTTAAACTCAGGTGAGCAACCTAGGGCCTCATGGTCCTCTTGTTTTTTTGTTTGAGCTGTATTGTAGGTTACAAAAATTTTCAGGATTTTGATGTCGTCATAATTGTAATAAATTAGTTATATGTACAGGGTAAAAGCATGTCACTTAAGTTCAAGCTTTTGAAATGTTTCTTGTGAATTTCAGCTTCTTGATCTTAATCATATTAATTTGAGACAGGAGTTTTTGGAATTTAAACCAATAAGCTGTGGAATCTTTCAAATTTGCAAATTTGCAAAGTGTATCAAGCTGCATTATCGTGTTACCAGAGCAACAGATAAGGCATGCATTTGCGTAAATACGCAATTCTGAAACCCATTTTACGCAATTAATTTTATGTTTGATGAGAAACAAAACTCAATACCCAATACGCACAAAACGGCAAACTCGGTGCGTAATGTGACTGACCGACATGGGTACGAAATGACTGTCCGATGTGTACCAAACATCCGAAAATGAATGGTTACGAAATTGTTATGTTATGAAATGACAGACGACTGTATAATACGAAGCAGTTTGATTGGATGCTCTTTTCAACGCAACCCACAGCTGCCCCATTAAGATGAATCGAGTATCTCCGTAATAGTCCGTGTTTTATGACGTCATTATGCAACTTTCGTATTGTTTCTGTTTAATGATTTCGGAATGCTTTGGTCATTTTTGTTATTACATTATTCCGGGGAAAAAGTCGCACATAGGCAGGCAATACAAATTGAAATTTTGCGAAAAGTTTAAACAAAGGTTACCGACTTGTTTTGCCTTGCACTCATCTTTGATTTCCTTTGTCGAGCCTATTTTCATACCACTATTAGAGAGGTTATTAAGATGCCTTTGACCCAGTATTTATCCTAGTGCAACCCGACTTTGATGTACCCTAAGTTTGAAGATAATATTTTTATTGAGAATATGGGAAATTATGTGAGATTTTCAAATTAAAATAGTCAAATTGGAATATGGGAAATTATCTGAGATTTTCAAATAAAAATAGTCGAAAATCCATTGAAATATTCAGTTATATTTTTTTCACATTGGCAATAGATCATCTAAATAATATCAAAACATCGCTGATTTGAGGTTACATCGAATTGGGGACACATTGGGATAATCGCATAATGGATTTATTTCCGATGTCATTTAGGCCACAGAATCACAGAGGCAAAAATTGACAAGAATAATACTATTTACCAATGTAAATGTTTTGTAGCAATGTTTATATTGTGCCCAAATTGGGTCTACTTCTGTTAGCATTATTTACCAAATAACATTGACAATATTTTCAGAATTCATGAGTTTAGTTACTTACTTGTTGAGAACAATATGCAGATTTAGTGTAGGGAAGAGAAATGGATATGTTTGTGTTAAATTAAAAAAAAAAACGCACACCATTTGCGTGTTATGGTTGTTGTACTAAATTTGGAGATCATCTGTGTTTAATACTCAATTATTTTTATTCTAATGGGGTAACATAATTTAAAGTACTCAAATAATTTGTTCATTACTCAATTATTTCAAATATAATGGGGTAATACCCAATTCTGACAGAATCCTTATCTGTTGCTCTGATTTTACCAAATAAGTACTTGTACCAGTTTTACTGTAGTAAATTTACTTGTAATAAAAATTATACAATTTATAACAAGAAGTACAGTTCTCTATTTACGTAATCTATATTTTTCTTTCAGAACATATTAAAAAACTTTGGGTATATTATACAAGTTGAACAGTGATGCAGATTTAAACTCATGCTCACCTCACTGTAATGACTAGGCCCCCCCGCCCCAAAAAATAGTCCAGTTTCTGGTCTCCCGACCGACCTTTTACTTTTGCTGCCAACCCTACATATTTTTGGTCCAAAAATAATAAAGACTGAAAAAGACAGTTACCGTGTACAACACAAACCATTCTCCCATCATAAAAAAAAAAAAATCCCTACCTACCGACCCTATTTTTTTAGGCAGGAGACCAGAAACGGAACTTTTTTTTAGGTCAACCTTTTTCTTCCCATAGCTCTGAATGTCATAAAAAGGTTGATGATGTAAACTGAACACAACGCTAAAGTATTTTTCATTGTCAGTAATTTCGTAAAGGGACAGGTAATTTCCGGCCAAGCTTATCGCAAGTTTTACCTTCAAAGTTTCTGGGCCAGTTTGCCAATAATTGGTCAATGATTTAGCCTCGTGCATGATGGCCTGGCGGAAGTGTGCGCACAATTATTTTCCCATAAACGTCTAGAGTTTGTGTAACAAATGCTGACAATGCTCCAGAATAATATCTTTGCATGTAATTGGGTCTATGCATCAGTGGGATTTGACAGGAATTCAATTTCCTCTTTTGGTTATTATTAGCTAAGTGTTATTAGATCTTTGGGGTTTTATCTTCGTCTTTGGCCCCCTGGTGTGTGCAGATTTTATGTCATGTTTTATATATGAAAGATTTTTGAAATCCACAAACCCATTGAGAGCTCCAGTTTGTATTTGTTATATAAATAATAAATGTTATTAGAAAAGAAAAGTGGTACATTTATGATTTAATCTTATCAGATGTTAGTGGTCATTGCTCACATGGCTTATCTTTGATGGCCCCCTGCTTTGCTTTATGATTTGTAGGCGATGTGAATCTTCAGCCGTTCACTGTATTTACGGAATTAACATGTCATATGTGCCATAAAATAATCTGTTATTAGCCATTTTTGTCAGTAAAAAGAATATGCTAAACTCACAACATGGCACTAGGAATGCTTCAGGTTGATAATAGAAGTGTAATTTTCAGATATTAACGGCAAAGTTTCTAGTAAGTCGGTGTTAATTAAAATTGTACATTAATAACATGTAGCAATCAATAACTTGTCAATGGCTTTAGGGTTGAGTTGCCACTTGTAATCGATAGTGCCATGTTTTTATCCCCCTGGCATCTTGATGCGAAAGGCATATAGTGATAGTCCTGTCTGTCCTTCCGTCCGTCTGTGACAAGGTTAAGTAGATTTTACCGTTTCGTCTAGCACCAACACCGCTTATTACAACACTTGGATACTTACACAGTTGTTGCTTATGACCATTCCCCATCCACCCATAACACCCAACCTCACTTTGACCTTGACCTAATTTGGACTTGAAAATAAATCAAAAGTGCCATTTCTTGGTTAACTAGATTTTACCGTTTCGTCTAGCACCAACACCTTACTACAAGACTTGGATATTTACACAGTTGTTACGTATGACCGTTCCCAATCCACCCATATCACCCAACCTCACCTTTCCTTCACCTAATATGGACTTTAATTTAAATAATTTAAATGGGCTATTTCTTGGTTAACTAGATTTTACTGTTTCGTCTAGCGCCAGCACCGCTTACTACAGCACTTGGATACTTTCACAGTTGTTGCTTATGACCATTCCCAATCCACCCATATCACCAAACCATACTTTGACCTTGACCTAATTTGGACATAGAATAATTCTAATGGGCTGTCCAGCACTAACCGGGGGCATGTGTGTTTATCGAACACATTGTCTCGTTAGGTATAAAACACAACAAAAAATAAATGGTATAATGATCCTTGATTGTAAAAATTTGTCATTCAGACTTCATTTGACATGATTAAAAAAAAAAAAAAAATCAGTATTTCTGAATTTATTTTTCAGCTGTCTTTCAAGAGTAATAGTCTGGTTCTAAATAGTTCCTGTATTTTCAGCTGTCTTTAAAGAGTAACAGACTGGTACACATGAGCGGGGTCAGCAAGCTGCGACAGCTCACTGTCCTGAATCTGCCCCAGAACAGCATAGTAGCAATAGAAGGTAGGCAGGTGGCATCATTATTCTGTTTTGTACAAGCTTTTCTTATGGCAGAGCCTCCTAACGAAAATCTTATCTTAAATTTGGTGGGTCAGCGCAAAACTGTGCTAAGTCTATGCAGAATACATGTTATATAGCATAGTTTTGCACTGAGCCATCGAATTGTACTTATGTGCAAAAATGGAGATCAAATTTTAGAACAGCATGGTACCCATAGGTCACAGGTAAGTGGTGTTATACCTTGCTAGTATGTTTGTTGTTGCATGACTTTGTGAAGAACCCTTGCCCAAAATATTTCAAAACTATGCAAATGTAACAATTTGAGCTTTGAACCTTGTCTCAGTATTTTGGATTTAGTCTAAGAATTTGCGATGAGAATTTTGAGTTTCTATATGGGTAGTTGATCTCACTTTAAATGTTCATGCCATATTTGTTTGTATTGGCTTTAGATCATAAGTTAAGAATTGTGCAACAGTTTAAGTTATACTAAATAAATTCTATTTATGCCTAAGGTTCTGTCATTTTAACTTTTCTCATCTGCCCCTGACTCTGGGGAATATCAGATGTTAATGGCACTATTTGAGTAACAAAAATATCTGGCCCGGCTAGCTCAGTTGGTAGAGCGCTGGACTGTCAGTCCGGGGATCGTGAGTTCGAACCCCAGCCCGGCCACATTACTTGTGTTGGGATTGGTCATGAAATTATTTCTACGGCCATTCTCCCCCTACCTCTGATTCAAGTAGGGCAGTTGTCAGTTACTGGCATAAGTATGTGCACTTAGTACTGGTAAACTCCTTAGATCGGCTAAGCTTGCCCAGGAAAAGTGTGAGTAGGTTAACTAGCCGCAGTTAACTGAAATACAGTTAAAAATGGCGAACAATCCAAACAGAACAAAAACAAATGAGAACAAGTTCATAGAACTTGATGGCAGTTAAATAGTGTATTCCCTGCAATCTATCTTACAGTCAGCCCTACAATTCTCCGGCCTAAGTTCTTTTATACCATTAATGCAACAAGAACTCCGTCCTCATACTTCTTTGGTATCATTAATGCAACAAGGACTCTTTCACAACTTTCTGATTATTCATGTTTGCAATAGAACAAAACATTAATGGCCTACAATTGAAAGCGAAAGTGATCTATCTCGTATTAAATTTCTTCATTTCTTAACATTGTTTTGCCACCAACATTTGTCGCTTTGATTGCATCTCTAAAAGTGCATATAAATCTATTCAGTGAAGTGCTTCCACGGATGCTGATCTGATATCTGATCCCATTCAGGAAACAGCTCATTTCATTGTGCATGGGCTGTGCAACATAAAATGTGCTTTACTTCCATGGGATATCAATAAGTTAACAAATTAAAGAGAAGCAAAGGGCAAGTCCAGTGTTCATTGATAATTTTTCATGTTATGGACATTGATCGCATTTCACAATATTATATAGACCCAGGTACCGGGGGGGGGGGGGGGGGCATAGAAAAGGGCCTCAAGGTGGCAATTTCTTAAACAATTTCTGAAATTCAGACATTAATACTGCGGAGTTTTTTTATTTTACGGCAAAAGGGGATTCAACAAAAAACATTATTACCTGTTTATATTCTACATTGTTATCAAAACATTAATGAATTGTTTTGCTACAAATGATAACTGTGATTAACTCGGTTTGATGAAAAATTGCTGGGATTGTTTACAAAAACCCCTTTATCTTAGCAAAATTTTGTCCGATTTTGGTCAGTTTTTTTTCTAAATGGAGCTTATATGCTGTGCGGAATTTTAGGGTAAATATAGGGGAGAAATATATACTTTTTAAGCAGGGGGAATGGAGCCGAATTTCGGCCCAAAATTGGCGCTAAAAAAACACTGTACTGACATTATAATAATGGTTAAAACAGGGTATATAAAAATTATAATGAAAAAAGAGTGCTCACATTCTGAAATAAAAATCAATGTATAATATGGGGCTTGTTTGTTTGGCCCTTTCATGTTTACATTTTGACGTCATAATTGTGCGTATTTTCTGCTACCATAGTTTACATTCTACTTCTTACCAAGCATGACAGCGTAGTTGATTAAAGCGCTGTCTACTGTCATTTCTTCGTATGACTGCTAAGTCGTGAATTCGATCCCTGCTTGGGGTTTTTATTTTTCAGACTTTTTTTGCTTATTTGTTTTTATCAAATATCGTATTGTGTATTATATTATGTTTTATTTAATTCATGCACATGTCTTTATAAAGCGCATTTCTATCATATAATATCATTTATAGTGTAATAGGAATCCAATTTATCAACGACAAAGGCCCTGTAAGTGACTCGTACAATTTTATAACAGTATATTTTGACTGTACATCTAAACACTCGCTACCTTTGACAGAATTTCGTTCTGTCAGGTTACATTAAAAGTTCTTTATCTCTTATAGCAGAAACTCAAGAATATCTCCATTTAAAAGCAGATATACTACAATGATTTGCAGTTATGCTGTTTTCATAACAATTCCAGTAATTTTGATTCAAACCTAATCAATATGTCTGAACTGATGGCTTTTTTGTAGTGACTTCACTTATACTATTTGCCTGGATTGTATAGTATTGCGGTGGACATGCTATATTGAACATGTTGGTGCCCCAGTGGTCTTTATATTTGAGGTGTGTCGTGGGAAAACTGGGCTTAATGCATGCGCGTAAAGTATCGTCTAGGATCAGCCTGTGCAGTGCACACAGGCTGATGGGGGACGACACTTTCCGCTTTTATAGCATTTTCTGTTTCAAGCATGTCTCTTCTAAACATAAATCCACTGTAGGGGGAAAGTGTCGTCCCGGATTAGCCTGTGCAGACTGCACAGTCTAATCCGGGACGACACTTAACGAACATGCATTAAGCCAGGTTTTCCGACGACACGCCTCATTTATTATCTGGTTATAAATATGCACAATGAACAGACGACCAGGGCCCGTATTCACCAACCGGTTCTTAGACTTAAGACTAAAGAATAAAGAATATTCTTTAAACTGTTCCTTTCTAAAAAGGCTGTTAATTTGAATTTTACTTTGTAATCACCAATGCAACTACAAGCATTCTTTATTTAGAATGATTTATTAATGACATAAGCAACATTGGTACCCGGCATATTTGCGAACACACAAGTGTTATTTCTTGATACTAAGTCTATTTTTTATTCTTAAGTCAATACGAGTTCTCCAGAATTTTAAGTATAAAGTAGTGTCAGTAGTTTCCCAATGTAGTTTGAAATTGCAAAACTAGTACTGTCCGTATTTTCCCTACTCTGTCTGAATTTACCCGGTTTTGGGTGGCCTCGTTTCTGACGTAGTTGAAGTGTTTTTGAATTAAGAAAGCTCAATGAAATCAACGATAAAATGCGAGAAAGACAGGGTTTCCCCGAATATGTCATTAGCATATGCAGATATACTACAGAGCTAGGTGCAATATTTTGACAAGGGAGTTCTTGTAAAACTGTCCGTATTTCCCCGGATTGCCCCTACAGTAATATAATATCATGTATATTTTTGCCAGTAAAATATACACTCAATCTCTATATATATATTATACTTTTATTCAAATCAATTTTTTGGCCAAAGTGTTTCAAGTCTGATTTAGGAATGAAATATTACTAGGGATAATTTTGGGCAGTCCGTTTTTAGAAGAAGGGCAAGTAAAAGAACAATGTTACACGCCTTATTGTCAAGTACAAGCCATGTCATTCTAAGAAAATACTAAGCTGTGTGTATTAATTTTGTTACTTGGTAAAATTTCACTCGTCTGCAAATGCTATGGGACAAGATGGCAATGTGGATAATTTATTTTGCTTGCAAGCATAACCATGTGCTCTGCTGTGGAAACAAGGTGAAGGGAATCAGGTGATCAGTCTTCAAAATAACCCATTTACCTGAAACCCGGGCCAAGTAAAAATGTATCCGGGCAAGTTGAAATAATGACCTATCTTCCCGAAAGGGCAAGTACAAGAAGGATACAATTTTTACTTAAATCAAATGTAAGGTAATTGTCATACATTTTTCGATATGACTCCACAACCATAATAACTACAATTATTAACATTGAGGTAATTTCTACGTTTTTTTTGGAGGGGGGGAGGGGGGGGGGAAGTTCAAAGTATGTTCAGATTGTTCAAGTAACAAAGTTTATGGCAAATGAGCAAGTCTTAAAAAAATATTGTGAAGACTGGTGATAACCTAGTACACTGATTGGAATAATCATTCTGTGAACTAGAATATGATTGACATATTTGGAAACATCTCTATTATTTCAGGCCTCCGTGAGCTCACGCAGCTGGCATGGCTGAATTTATCCGGAAACAGTATCAAGGTAACCCTGCTCTGACAGATATAAATTCTTAATGAATTATTTACATTAATGTAACAACCGGTAATGTGGTAATGTTATCGCTTGTTTGAGAAATCCAAGAAACACATGCTTATTGAGTGCAGATCAACAGAAATTGGATGCTAAGATGACAGGGTTTATCCTTGGGTTGTTGTCAGTTTAGTTCTTTAATGGTTTTAAATTATCAAACAAATAAAGCCAGACAGGTAGGACAAGTGCATGCAAGTTGAAAGTGTAAACAGTTTGAGTTGTCGTAGAATGGCTCGTGACATGGAGTGCATATAATAGGAGAAGGTGTTGATATCTGATTATTTTGTGAATGTGCCATATGTTTGAAACTCTAGTAAAATACTGTGTACTGCCAGTTTTTCAACTACAAAATGTTTTATATAAGTATTTTTATAATGTTCAAATTGTCTCAGAGCAAATTGTCAAAATACATTTTGTTTCATTAGTTGACCACATATTTTAGTTTAGTAATAGATTATTGGCATGTATATTTGAGGTGTGTCATGGGAAAATGGGGCTTTATGCTTGTGCGTTAAGTGTCGTCCCGGATTAGCCTGTGCAGTCCACACAGGCTAATCCAGGACGGCACCTTCCTCCTACAGTGGATTTATATTTAGAAGAGACTTTCTTGAAACAGCAAAAACCAAAAAAGCGGAAAGTGTCGTCCCGGCACAGGCTGATCCGGGACGATACTTTACGCTCGTGCTTTAAGGCTGGGTTTTCTAAGAGTCTCATATACACTACTCAAAAGTCTTAAGCAGCCACCTGATATTTTAAGTATTTAAGACCAAATGCATTATTCATTTCTTAAGTCTTGAATGATAACTAAGAACACTAACATTTTCATGATTTATAAAACATTTCATTCATATCGTATTACACAAACTTATCAAAACAACAACAACAACGTAACTACCCCACAAGTGGAAAATCACAGTTCAAACGACTACAACATAACAAGCCCATTATAGTAGTGGCTACTTAGGACTTTTGAGTAGTGTATCTATAATTCAACCCACAAGCCTGAAGCCCCACACAAGTTAATTTTCTTTCCGGCAAGTACATTTGGGCATTTTCATGAGTTGAGAAAGTGTTAAACTAAGCTGTTAATTGTTATATTATTTTTTAATCGAGTGCCTCAAATTATTTCAAAGACAGCTAATTTGTCCTATTATATTTGTGGGAGTTACAATTTGAGGATGGTTTTTCTTTCACCTTTAAGCCAGCGTTAACACAAATGATTGCTTCGTTTACAGGTGATGGAGAATTTGAGGATGGTTTTTCTTTCACCTTTAAGCCAGCGTTAACACAAATGATTGCTTCGTTTACAGGTGATGGAGAATTTGAGGATGGTTTTTCTTTCACCTTTAAGCCAGCGTTAACACAAATGATTGCTTCGTTTACAGGTGATGGAGAATTTGAGGATGGTTTTTCTTTCACCTTTAAGCCAGCGTTAACACAAATGATTGCTTCGTTTACAGGTGATGGAGAATTTGAGGATGGTTTTTCTTTCACCTTTAAGCCAGCGTTAACACAAATGATTGCTTCGTTTACAGGTGATGGAGAATTTGAGGATGGTTTTTCTTTCACCTTTAAGCCAGCGTTAACACAAATGATTGCTTCGTTTACAGGTGATGGAGAATTTGAGGATGGTTTTTCTTTCACCTTTAAGCCAGCGTTAACACAAATGATTGCTTCGTTTACAGGTGATGGAGAATTTGAGGATGGTTTTTCTTTCACCTTTAAGCCAACGTTAACACAAATGATTGCTTCGTTTACAGGTGATGGAGAATTTGAGGATGGTTTTTCTTTCACCTTTAAATCAACGTTAACACAAATGATTGCTTCGTTTACAGGTGATGGAGAATTTGAGGATGGTTTTTCTTTCACCTTTAAGTCAACGTTAACACAAATGATTGCTTCGTTTACAGGTGATGGAGAATTTGAGGATGGTTTTTCTTTCACCTTTAAGCCAACGTTAACACAAATGATTGCTTCGTTTACAGGTGATGGAGAATTTGAGGATGGTTTTTCTTTCACCTTTAAGTCAACGTTAACACAAATGATTGCTTCGTTTACAGGTGATGGAGAATTTGAGGATGGTTTTTCTTTCACCTTTAAGTCAACGTTAACACAAATGATTGCTTCGTTTACAGGTGATGGAGAATTTGAGGATGGTTTTTCTTTCACCTTTAAGTCAACGTTAACACAAATGATTGCTTCGTTTACAGGTGATGGAGAATTTGAGGATGGTTTTTCTTTCACCTTTAAGTCAACGTTAACACAAATGATTGCTTCGTTTACAGGTGATGGAGAATTTGAGGATGGTTTTTCTTTCACCTTTAAGTCAACGTTAACACAAATGATTGCTTCGTTTACAGGTGATGGAGAATTTGAGGATGGTTTTTCTTTCACCTTTAAGTCAACGTTAACACAAATGATTGCTTCGTTTACAGGTGATGGAGAATTTGAGGATGGTTTTTCTTTCACCTTTAAGTCAACGTTAACACAAATGATTGCTTCGTTTACAGGTGATGGAGAATTTGAGGATGGTTTTTCTTTCACCTTTAAGTCAACGTTAACACAAATGATTGCTTCGTTTACAGGTGATGGAGAATTTGAGGATGGTTTTTCTTTCACCTTTAAGTCAACGTTAACACAAATGATTGCTTCGTTTACAGGTGATGGAGAATTTGAGGATGGTTTTTCTTTCACCTTTAAGTCAACGTTAACACAAATGATTGCTTCGTTTACAGGTGATGGAGAATTTGAGGATGGTTTTTCTTTCACCTTTAAGTCAACGTTAACACAAATGATTGCTTCGTTTACAGGTGATGGAGAATTTGAGGATGGTTTTTCTTTCACCTTTAAGTCAACGTTAACACAAATGATTGCTTCGTTTACAGGTGATGGAGAATTTGAGGATGGTTTTTCTTTCACCTTTAAATCAACGTTAACACAAATGATTGCTTCGTTTACAGGTGATGGAGAATTTGAGCAACAATTTCCAGCTGAAGCATCTGGACCTCTCTGACAACAGTATCTCTTCGCTGGGGGATATACACCATCTCAACAATCTGAAGGTCTGCAGGCAGTTGCTTAGCAACCGTGTTGTCGTAACTAGGACCTCTACTCGATTGCTTAGCAACCAAACTTAAATTAAACAGTGTCAGCGGAGATACTCTTGTAATGTGCTGCTTCAATGCAGAAGAACCTAATAAACAACGAAAGTTACACACACACACAGCGGGCTATTTTGTCCAATCTAGAACTCATATTTAATGTCCTAGCAGTTATAATAACTCTATATAAGTCACAATTAAAATGTCAGTGTTTTTTTCTCAGGGATTTGTGAATATGCCCTTTTCTGTGAAATTGTTAAAATTGCGTCATAAAACCCCATAAATGTGAAAATATAAAATATTATAAAAATTCAAATAATAACTAGTGATTTTCTTGTATTTAATCAAACTTAAAAGACAAACACATGATAAATATGATTTAAACACTCATGCAACCATTAAACATTTCAAAGATTTCATAATTTTTTTATCCACTTTTCCATTTGTGAATTTAGGCCAAAAATTGTGAAAAAAAGTATACTTTCTGGCTTTGTGAATGGTACCGATTATCTGCACGAAAATAAGGCCCCCCAAAAAAGCTAAATGTTTACGTTGAAAGGCTTGGAAGCTGACAATGCTATTTTCAACTAACCAGTTTATTTGTGATGATTTTCAATTTATTTTCAAGTTCAGCTTATATGTATATGGAGTATAGTGTCAGTTCTCCTGTTTGTTGTTTCAGACATTACTTCTGCATGGCAACATGATAACCAGCCTACGCACAGCCCCACATTTCCTCCCAAAGTCCATCAACATCTTCTCGTTGGCAGAGAACGAGATATCAGACATAAATGAGGTAACTACCACCTGGGTCCACAGTCCAGAAACATCTTAAGTTGATCTTAAACTGTTCCACTTAAGTTCCTTTTTATGTCCCCAGCATCTTGATGCAGGAGGCATATAGTGATTGTCCTGTCTGTCCTTCCGTCCGTGACAATGTTAAGTAGATTTTACCGTTTCTTCTAGCACCAACACCGCTTACTACAACACTTTGATACTTACACAGTTGTTGCTTATGACTATTTGCTATCCACCCATATCACCCAACCTCACTTTGACCTTGACCTAATTTGGACTTATAATAATTCCAAAGTGTAATTTCTTGGTTAACTAGATTTTACCGTTTCGTCTAGCACCAACACCGCTTACTACAGCACTTGGATATTTACACAGTTGTTACTTATGACCATCCCCAATCCACCCATATCACCCAACTTCACTTTGACCTTGACCTAATTTGGACTAAGAAATGGGCTACCCAGCACCAAATGGGGGCATGTGTGTTTATCAAACACAGAATCTTGTTGTTGTTTTAAACTGCACATAAATGTGTGAACCCCTTTATTGTCAAGTAAAGAATAGTTAATAATAAGTTGATAATTAATATACATTAGCACAATGCCATAAATATGAAAAGCACAATTCCATGAAATAAGAAATAAAATGTCAATGAAACATGATGATTTTAAGGTTAAGGATAAGATTTTACTTAAGATGTTTCTGGAATATGGCCCTGATTCACCAGGCTTTATTACAGTCTTATAAGGAAATGATTATGCTGATTAATGGTCATGGATTATCTTTTTGTTTGAAGTCAATTGTTGAAGTGGTCAATCGGTCACTACTAGCTATATATCTGAAATAATGTGTGTCCACAAAAAATGTATGCCCGAAAATGTGCATTATAAATTATTATTGGACCCTGTTTATGATACATTATTGTGATATACCCATTGGCCGTTTTATAATTCGGGCTTGGTTGTGAGATATTGCCCTTTTAAACACACTTTCCAGTGTTTGTTTAAGGGACTGCTTAAAAGGTATATATTTTTCCTCTATATTTACCTTAAAATTCCCCTCAGAATGTAAGCTTTATTTTGAAAAAAAAGACTAAATTTGAACAAAAATTGACTAAGATAGAGGAATTTTCGTAAACAATCCCAGCAATTTTTTGACAAACCAAGTTAGTGCATAATCTAAGTTATCATTTGTAGCAAAGCAATTGATTACCATTTTATAACAAAATGGAATATAACGAGGTAATAATGCTTTTCTAAAAAAAAACTTCCCCTTTTGCCATAAACTTCCCCATCTGAAGGGCTCCGCCACCTTTCCCCCAAAGGTGAAAAACCCCCACTGCTTTTGCAAACATTATGTAAAAAGAGTCTGAATATCCTTGAAATACATTTCTGTGACAAATTTAATCCTGCGGTGCAGAGGGGTTCAGAATGAAGCTCATAAACCTGCTTTTACGCTCAGGGACAGTCAAATATTTTGTTGTTGTATCAATGGTTCTTGCGGGTCTCTTATATGAATAAGGTCTTGTTTAATGTACAGGTAGTCTGTCAAGCTTTTTCATGAATATTTGTGTGGGTTTCAATGGTTCTCTTTGGTCTCTTATATGAAGCAAAACGCTGATAGCGTAGAAAGACTGTTGGCGACAAAAGAAACTAAAAGCATGTTAATCATGGGTGCATTTTTGCTAGAAAGGAAACATTTGTAGGAATGAAGTTCAATTTCCTACCATTAAACTTTATAATGTGGCTTCTTATTCAATAGTGTATGACATGATAATAAAAACTAATTTGTAAGTAACGGAACAAATATTTTTTTCGAGCTATTTATCTTATGCAAATGGAAAAATTGTACATGTCAGTTAATAAGTTAATCTGCAATGGGCCAGAATAACCGATGAAGAGTAGTAGTTAGGCGCACCGATTGTTAGTGCTTCGTAGCCAAAGATCTATAAATAAACATGTTTATTTATAGATATTTGTTTGTAGCCTGCTTAGTCAAAAGTAGGTCATACGATGCAAGCTCTCGATGTTTCATAGTACATTTTAAAATTAATAAATTGCGGTAATTTGTAAATTCCCCTCCCGCGACCGACCCAGCAAAATCGCCGCGACCCAAAAAAATTTATAGACCAAAGAAAACAATATTTTATTTTATGTATGTGTGAAAATGCAGGGTGCGAATCCTTAAAAAGAATCCAATAGTGTGTACAAATCTTACTTTCAAAAGACGCTTATAAAATGAGAACGCATAAAATTTCCAACATGCAAATGAATGTCGTCATTAGAAAGTTTATCACGCCCTCATTCTAATTTTAATTGGTAAAGGTGCAAGTCATTTGTAACACATTTGCGTTAGGTATGTGTTTTGTTATAGATATATAATAATTAACGAAAGTGTTATTGAAACTCATCACTGCACACGGATTACAATTATGCAAAAATTTTGGCTGAGGCAACACTTTGAATGAAAGTTAGCGGAACTAAGTCCTTGTCAAAAATGAAAGTAAATAAACTTCAGCGTCTTTTCTTTTTATTTTAATTTATAAAAACTGTTCTGTTGCTTTCTTTTTATAAATGAACAAATTCCTATTTGTTTTTATTTCCATAGAATGCTAATTCATTTATGCTCTAGCATTTGCTTTGTTCAGATACAGAATTACAGATTGATGCTTTTAAACACTACCCATGTGCTAAGCGTGTAACACGCTTTTCAGCTACAGATTGCTAGCCGCAGTTTGACAGTCACCGTTGCTATGGCTGTTGCTAACAGCGTTCTGTTTGGATGCCCGGCAATTTGCAACGTCACGCTATTACTTCGTTTTAATAGGTTTTATTTTTAACGCTCTTGTTTTTAACGTATTTTATTGTTTGTTAAATTTTGATAAATTATTGTAAGGTAATTTGAACATAGTATTACGTAAATAAGCAGAAAATTATTAATCTACTACAACGAAAATATTAAGAATTTATACTATAACGTAACATTTCGAACATAAGGAAAGCATGAATGAAAATTACTTATTGTGTATAAAAATAAAATGTTTTTCCACCTACCGACCCACCCTTTTTTAGCATGGGTCGCGGGAGGGGAAACAAACAATATTTTATTTTCGGCCCTATGTCAACAAAATATTGGTTTCCTATTGCAATGTAAATTATATTAAATGATAGAAATACGCTATGCTAAGACATGTACATTCAATTAAGAATAAATAAAAAATACATAATGAGATATTTGATAAAAACAAATAAGCAAAAATATTTGAACAAATTAAAACCCCAAGCGGGTATCGAACTCACGACTTAGGAGCCATATGAAGAAATAACAGTAGACAGCGCTTTAACCAACTGCGCTATTCTGCTTTGTAAGGAAACGTGTGTAAACTATGGTTTTACAAAATACTCATAATTCTGACGTCAAAATGTAAACATGAAAAGGGCCAAAAAATACGACCCATATTATAAATTGATTTTTATCTCAGAATGCGAAAACTCTTTTCCCATTATATATACCTTATATATATACCTTATTTTAACCATTATTATATGGCATTTATTAATATATTAATTTCAGATTTTTGTAAAGAAATTACCCCCTTGAGACCCTTTTCGTTGACATAGTCCCTTTAACCTTCTGTGATAAAGATCTTGTATAGGCATCTTCCACAGCCTTTTTACGAAAAACATGTGCCATCCCCCACACAGAAAATAAAATAAATAAAATTGTCATCATCTTTAATATCAATAAATGTTTGCTTTCTCATGACTGAAATATTTGGAATATATTCTTCTTCCAAATAAATAAATTTGTCATCATTTTTAATATCAATAAATGTTTGCTTTCTCATGACTTAAATTATTGGAATATATTCTTCTTCCTAATAAATAAATGTTGTCATCATTTTTGATATCAATATATGTTTGCTTTCTCATGTTATTGGAATATATTATTCTTTGTATCTTGTTCTCTGACTTTAACTTTAATTTTGAAAAATCCCTTTAACTTAAATTTTGAAAAATCCCTGTTAGTGATATAATAATGCATGCAAACCGATTTCTCGACAAAGAAAGGGATATTATTACATGACACTTTATAAAACAAACTTGCCGACACAACAAGGCTATAGCTCACTTTGTGCTGTCAACAGATTTATTATGGCATGATATATCGCTCTTTTAGTGATTGATTTATAATGGTATATTGCAATGTTTATGCATTTAAGAGCATTTTAGAGAGTTTTGTTATGGGATATGCTGTTTTGACATCTCAAGTAAGCCTACGAAAAGATTTGTAATGGAACATTGTGTTTTAACTTCTTAGACAGTGTACCATATCTTAAAGCCCCAGTCCATAAATATTTACTCAAATAAATTGAATGGAAATCGTTTCTTATCAACATCTTACCAACCAAAATTCTGTTCATTCGACTGAAAACTGTTACTTATTAACGAAATGCATTTTACAATGTCTAGGTTCGAAAACGCTTGGTACGAATGGAATATTAACAGTGTGTAGTAAATTGTACATTTGCTCCAGAGGCATCACCAGCTATCGCCCCTACAGAATATATGCGATAAAATGTTACCAAAACTTTATTATTTTACCGATTTCAATGCGTTCTATTTGCATTTTGGTCGGTAAGATGTCAGAATGTTATTTTTAGTAAATATTTATGGAGTGGGGCTTTAAGCTTGTTCACAGCGATTGTTTTCACTTGTATAATTAATTGTCATTTAAGTAAAATCACTTGTGTGAATACAGTAAACATTTTAGTGATGAACAGATTCATATGATGTATTAAATAATGATTTATATAAATGAGGTGCGTCGTGGGAAAACCAGACTAAATGCATGTCCGTAAAGTGTCGTCCCGGATCAGCCTGTGCAGTCCGCACAGGCTAATCCGGGACAGCACTTTCCGCTTTTATGGTATCTGTTTCAAGAAAGTCTCTTCTAAACATAAATCCACTTTAGGCAGAAAGTGCCGTCCTGGATTAGCCTGTGCGGAAGCTCATTCACTTTTTAGGTCGATAATACGCTTGACGCGCGTATAAGGTTACTTGTGTGTGGATACATGCCAACTGCGCTGATTGGTCAGACATTACGTCATTCCAAAGCGAAAATAAACTGAGCGTTTCTATTGGCTCATATCGATTTTACTGCATGTTGAAACTCCGCCTACAGGGCGGTGCTTCACGGTGATTGATTGCTGCTTAGGAATAACTGTTAATTGTTACAATTTTCGGCGAAGTGACACTCGCTTTGATCATTCACTGACTTTATAGAGTGGGTGTATATGTTTCTCGAGTGAAAAACGGCCATTGTGACGTAAGAGATTATCTTTCAGAGCAGGAATTGTCAGTCTGCTGCAGTCAACACAGCTAATTAATTGATTAAATACACGTGCCCCGGGCGATGTTTATAATACAACACTAATTTTAGATGCCCCGGATATGTTCAAGTAAAAATTAAACGCCTGGGCGCTAAAGCGGCCTGGGAAAGGCCCTGCAGCTGTGCATGGAGGTTTACGCTTTGGGAAAACAAAAGTAAAATACAGGAACATCGTCATTCTTTTCAGGGTCTTTTTGGATATTTTTGTTACATTTGGGAATTTTTTAACTTCAAAGTGGGAAAAATAGTCAGAAAATCCGATTGGGAATGGTACCGTTTTCCGGTACCGACTTCATATGGAGGAAAAACGCTGCCCTAAGCCGTATCCCCAGTTCTTGTCTGTTGTATTTAATTCCTTTAGGTAGATATATACAGCGAACAATACAATGTCCTCTTATGTTACAGGTGTCCTACTTGTCGTGCTTGCCAGATCTACAGCAGCTGTCCGTGATGAACAACCCATGCGTGCTTATGACTGCCTCTGTTCCGTATACTTTATCAAACATGCCGAAATCATTTGACCGTATGGCCCAGGCAAAAATTGCACTATGATTGCTTGACTGACAATCTGAAAACTGTGTTTGTTAAAGAAGGACAAATAACGTTACATCAGATTTTGCCATCCCTGTTTATATAGGCTTGTTACACACTGGTTGTAGTTATCATACTTAAGACTTGAAATTTTTTTTGCCATCTAGCTTAATTCAGATCACTTAGAAAGAAAAACTTTAAACAGAAACAGTGCACCATTTTTTGCCTACAATGTGTTACATGTTTAACTACGTATTCAGCTGCATTGGTATAGTAAACTAGGTCACTGTCTATGGGTCTGGCCTCAGTTATGTCAAGTACATTTAAAATTTCAATTTTCTTTGTGATACAGATATTTTTTTCTGTACATATTTGGGAATTGTGTTCTATTCATTTGTGAAAAGCCCCCAACTGTTTCATGATTAGGAATGGGTCTGACGGAACCACACAAAGAAGTAAAAAACAGTCATGAGGTGCGTCGTGAGAAAACTAGTCTTAATGCATGTGCGTAAAGTGTTGTCCGGGATTAGCCTGTGCAGTCCGCACAGCCTAATCCAGGGCGGCACTTTCCGCCTTTATGGTATTTTCTGTTTCAAGGAAGTCTCTTCTAAACATAAATCCTCTGTCGGCGGAAAGTGCCGTCCTGGATTAGCCTGTGCGGACTGCACAGGCTAATCCGGGACAACACTTTACGCACATGCATTAAGACCATTTTTCCCACGACGCGCCTCAGTCACTGGTCTTATCATACCCGAATTAGCCTTGACTGGTGCCACAGTGAGTATGATCCTCGGCCTTTCATCGTGAACTGGTGCCACATGCTGGAGATTCTAGATGGATACCATGTCTCCGAGAAAGAACAGTAAGAAATACAGAGTTTTGGCATTGTATGACTTCTTTCAAATTGTTTAGGAGTTGTTTTTAGCTCACCTGAGCACAAAGTGCTCATGGTGAGCTTTTGTGATCGCCAGTTGTCCGTCGTGCGTGCATGTGTGCGTGCGTCTTTCCGGTCCGCTGCATATGTAGGTCACCAGAGCTAAAAATAGATTTTAAAATTGTAAACTTTAAAAATCTTCTCTGAAACAGCAGGGCCCAGAGGTTTCATATTTGGTATGTAACATCCTATAGTGGTCCTCTATAAAGATTGTTCAAATTATGCCCCTGGGGTTAAAACGGGCCATGCCCTGGGGGTCACATGGTTTATATAGAATATGTAGCAAAATGACTTTAAAAATCTTCTCTGAAACCACAAGGCCCAGAAGTTTCATATTTGGTATGTAACATCCTATAGTGGTCCTCTACAAAGATTGTTCAAATTATGCCCATGGGGTCAGAAAGGGCCACGCCCTGGGGGTCACATGGTTTATATATAATATTTAGCCAAATTACTTTAAAAATCTTCTCCTCTGAAACTGCAAGGCCCAGAGTATTCATATTTGGTATCCAACATCCTTAAGTTGTCCTTTACAAAGATTGTTCAAATTATGCCCATGGGGTCAAAACAGGCCATGCCCCGGGGGTCTTATGGTTAAAAGAGAATATATAGCAAAATGACTATAAAAATCTTGTCCTCTGAAACCACAAGGCCCAGAGGTTTCATGTTTGGTATGTAACATCCTATAGTGGTCCTCTACAAAGATTGTTCAAATTATGCCCCTGGGGTCAAAACTGGCCACGCCCCGGGGTCAGATGGTTTATATTAACTTAAATAGCAAAATGTCTTTAAAAATCTTCTCTGAAACCGCAAGACCCTGAGGTTTCATATTTGGTATGTAACATCCTATAGTGGTCCTCTACAAATTTTGTTCAATTTATGCCCCTGGGGTCAAAACTGGCCACACCCCGGGGGTCACATGATTTATATAGACTTGAATAGCAAATTGACTTTAAAAATGTTCTCAGAAACCGAAAGATCTAAAGGTTTGTTGTTTGGTATTTAACATTGTATAGTGGTCCGCTACAAAGATTGTTCAAATGATGCCCCTGGGGTCAAAACTGGCCATGCCCCGGGGGTCACATGGTTTATATAAACTTAAATAGCAAAATGTCTTAAAAAATCTTCTCTTCTGAAACCGCAAGGCCCAGAGGTTTCGTATTTGGTATTTAACGTCCTATAGTGGTCCTCTACAAAGATTGTTCAAATTATGCCCCATGGGTCAAAACAGACCACACCCCAGGGGTCACATGGTTAATATAGACTTAAATAGCAAAATGACTTTTAAATTCAATAGCAAAATGACTTTTAAATTCTTCTCCTCTGAAACCGCAAGGCCTAGAGGTTTCATATTTGGTATGTAACATTGTTTAGTGGTCCTCTACAAATGTTGTTCAAAGTATGCCCCTGGGGTCAAAACTGGTCACGCCTCGGGGGGTCACATGGTTATATAGACTTAAATAGCAAAATGACTTTAAAAATCTTCTCCTTTGAAACGGCAAGGCCTGCAGCTTTCCTATATTTGGTACGTAACATTGCATAGTGGTCCTCTTAAAAAATTGTTGAAATTATTCACCTGGGGTCTAATCTGGCCACCTCCCGAGGGGTCACATGGTTGATATAGACTAAATTAGCAAAATGACTTTAAAAATCTTTACCTGAAACCGCAAGACCGGAGGTTTGTTTAAGGTTGTTCAACTTATGCCCCTTGGATAAAAATAAGCCACACCTCGGGGATGCAAATTCCAATTGGGTTACAAGGTCTCAGGTGAGCATTCTAGGGCCCTCAGGGCCCTCTTGTTTTGTGTAACACTTCACTCGCTTGTTTGTGCTGGGAGCAATAGGAATCATCTTCCAGATATAGCATATTTTGTGAATTAAAATTAATATAAATATTTTAAAAGTAATATTTTATATTGTTTAAAAGAGTCACAACCTCTTAAAAAATGATATGAAATAATAATTTATCTTTGCAGCCTCATTTCTTGATAATATTAACTGTCAATCCATTGCAGATTGAAGGCAGAGTGGCTGTACAGCCAGGGCAAAGGTCACCATTTCAAGGTCGGACAGCACCTCGAGACCATACAGTACCTAGCTGGCGTATGTCCTCTCACGGCATCAGTACAGGTCAGTTCTGGTTCCCATGGCAACCCTTCCATAGTTCTGTACTTGTCTTAAGAGGTGCCTGTGCCTCTTGACAGGTCAGTTCTGGTTTCCATAGCAACCCTTCCATAGTTCTGTACTTGTCTTAAGAGGTATCCGTGCCTCTTGACAGGTCAGTTCAGGTTTCCATAGCAACCCACTTATAGGTCAGTACTTGTGTTGTGTGTTGGTTATTTAGCATGCACACTAGGATTCTCTACCATATGGCTTTGCTTGTTAGTTGGTTACAGGGGATAGTGCAAGATACATGTGATGACCTTTTCCAGAAGAGACTTTGGGTCTTAGTGCCCAGTGTGTTGCACCTAGTACACTGCATCTCGGTTTGATGTCTCATGCGAAGGATGAGTTAGTTCGCCATGAATCTGTGACCTCTGGGGTGTGAAGCCAGTGTGTTACCACTAGAACATGGATCTGCTACAGTACTTGTCTGTTACGTTTAACATTTCCTGTACTTTTGGTTACCATACAAATCTTTCTATGATTCAGTACTGGACTTACATAAGTAAGCTTTTTATGGTTCTTCTCGCATCCAATGTGGTTATGTAGGAATTGTTTGTTAGTTTATTCTCAAATTTTTGAATGTCCAACCACTTTAACATTTTTTCTTTGCTTTAAATCTGAACTTATTTCAGTGAGTTTACTATTAGCCCATATGTTTTAAGATGCTGCTTATGTTGACAGACTGTAAACAATCTACAAGTTAAATGAAGTATATTGTAAACCAGTTTTGACAATCTAAACGTTAGATACATAAATGAACACAGGAATCGTGCATGCCATCTATTAGCTGTGAGGTTCGAGGTAAGTAAGTTCAGTCAAGTATAGGACATGAATATTTGATTGGATTTGTCATCCCACGACATGAAGTCGTGCTTAAATCTTTTTAATTAAGAAAAATCATGAGGCCGATCAGTCTTCATTTGTAGGACGGGGACACGAGATTTATTAATATTTAATTGAATTCCTTGGCAACAATGCTGAAACATTATGTTGACTCACATTATGTTCACTAGGCAATATCCAAATAAAGTCTGTAGTTAAAACAGTACAAGTAAACCTAGTGAACAGTATAATGATAGTGAATGATGTACCTATGTGTAAGTGTACACACAGTTAAATGCATTGTCTGCGTATATGGATCTGGAATGTTAGTAATTTCTCTTAAACTTTATATGCAACTTTATATACAAATTTTGATTACATTTAAAATGGCACTAATCGGCTATGCGATATTGCTGCTACCACTATATTGCCATGGCTTTAAAGCATTTGGCAGTAGGTAGAACTATCCACATCCATGTAAGTGTTATGATTTATGCCCATGTGCTTATAGGAGTATGCAGAGCTATGCTCCTGATAGTCAAATCTACAAATGGCTGCTTTCTGTCGTTAATTGCTATCTATTAGCCACGGTGATTTCTCCGTTAGAACAATCAATTGAAGCCACAGTGTTAATTATTTGCTGTCACGCAATGAGGGTCAGGTTTTAGGCCTTCACACTGTCAGTCACTCTCAAGGGGGGACTGCTGTGCACTTGTTGCCTGCATACCAGTGACATCGTGTATGAGAAGTAGCTTACGGTCATAGATGATTTGTACTATGTTAGGACAACATCATCCCTTACTGCCGACTTTACCTGTTTCTTCATCTTTCTCACTGTCATCATCAGCAGTATCAATTATCATTTCTAGGGTTGAGTGTGAAACTATTGAATCTCATAAAGAAATATTGCACACATACAAGGTCGCGGTGGTGTAATGGATATGTTGTTTGCCTTGCGATCCGGAGATCACGACTCCGTTTCCTACTTAAGCATTCAAAGGATCTTTCTCATAAGCCATCAAGTACACGATTCTGTTCCCTACTTAAGCATTCAAAGGATCTTTCTCATAAGCCATCAAGTACACGATTCTGTTTCCTACTTAAGCATTCAAAAGATCTTTCTCATAAGCCTTCAAGTACACGATTCTGTTCTCTACTTAAGCATTCAAAGGATCTTTCTCATAAGCCATCAAGTACACGATTCTGTTCCCTACTTAAGCATTCAAAGGATCTTTCTCATAAGCCTTCAAGTACACGATTCGTTCCCTGCTTATGCATTCAAAGGATCTTTCTCATAAGCCTTCAAGTACACGATTCTGTTCCCTACTTAAGCATTCAAAGGATCTTTCTCATAAGCCATCAAGTACACGATTCTGTGCCCTACTTAAGCATTCAAAGGATCTTTCTCATAAGCCATCAAGTACACGATTCGTTCCCTACTTATGCATTCAAAGGATCTTTCTCATAAGCCATCAAGTACACGATTCAGTTCCCTACTTAAGCATTCAAAGGATCTTTCTCATAAGCCATCAAGTACACGATTCTGTTCCCTACTTATGCATTCAAAGGATCTTTCTCATAAGCCATCAAGTACACGATTCGGTTCCCTACTTAAGCATTCAAAGTATCTTTCTCATAAGCCATCAAGTACTGTTTACCCGAGGAAACAGACTCAAATAAGCCAATAGCTTTCGACACAATCAAACCATAATAAATAGGTTTAAACTAAGCACAGACCACATTTCAACACTTAACCCTCAAAAACATTTGTGTATGTTGACATAATCTGTTATTTTTGGTTTCAATCAGTTCAAGATTTAATGTGTGCTGGAATTTAAATCAGTAATTTCACATTTGACCATTTTGGGAAAGTTGTATGTGTAGGTATTGTGCGCATCTTGTTTGCTTTTTGATTGAACATGGTGTGCCTTTGTTGTGGTAAATAAAAATAGCAAAGTCATCAATTGACTTACCTGCCTTATAGAACCAAAATACCTGCTAAGTAGAACCACAGAAAGTTGGGAAACTGTTTAAATATTTGTACATTGAAAATGCCAGCTTGTAAAAACCCTTGGTAACAATGCAGAACTTTATGGAGTATGATTAGGGTCTTTAATATCTTCGACAGAATCATGCTCATAGAAACGAGCATCATGCTCGTAAGGTGGAGCATCGTGCTCAATGAACGAGGATGATGCTCAGTAAACGAGCATCATGCTCGTAGGATCGAGCATGATGCTAAATAAACGAGCATCATGCTCGACCTAAAGAGCACGATGCTCGTCAATAAATGAGCATGATGCTCGATAAACAAGCATGATGCTCGATTTTAGGAGCATGATGTTCATTCATTGAGCATGATGCTCGATAGTGCTAGGCCGTACGAAGAGGGCCTTTATTGCCTAACCCGGCATGATGCTCCAAAAACTGGCATCACGCTCGAATTGACGAGCATGATGCTCGAATCTTATGAGCATGATGCTCTGCCGAACGAGCAAGATGCTCGTTTACTGAGCATGATGCTGTATAAGACTGTTTAAGATATTAAAGACCCTAATCGGACTCCATAGAACTTTTCAATGGGGAATAGGTATTGTCGGTGGAAAATGTTTTGTCGACATGTTTTGCAACAAAATATATTTTTAGTGTGTGAAAAAATTTAATCAATTAAAGTACAAGAATTGAATTTGACATGTCAGAGTGATAGAAAATAAGATATTAAAATACAATGATAACAAAACTTTTTTTTTTTTTAAACTTGTTACAGTGAAATTGTTATTTAACTGTCTTTAAGAAAAATAACTTTTATTCTATAGAATGTCCATTAGCAAATTTGCAGGTCACAACAAAAATGGTGAAAAATAGCATAAAATTACTCTAATGCGTAAATAGCCTGCTGATCTTTGCTGAAGTCATAATGAAAAGGTGCCAAATGTCAATGGCTGTTTGATTTAACAGTTAATATGACCGTAGATGTCACTGCCAGGGAGGGGGTCATTGATATAATAGGAGGTGCTGATGTGATAATGCATTGTTCATTGGCTGTTATGACTGTAGATGTCACTGCCAGGGAGGGGGTCATTGATATAATGGGAGGTGCTGATGTGATAATGCACTGCCCATTGACTGTTATGACTGTAGATGTTGCTGCCAGGGAGGGGGTCATTGATATAATGGGAGGTGCTGATGTGATAATGCATGGTCCATTGGCTGTTATGACTGTAGATGTCGCTACCAGGGATGGGGTGATTGATATTATGGGAGGTGCTGATGTGATCATGCATTGTCCATTGGCTGTTATTGGCCCTAAGGATGACAAAGTCTTAGTAAAAACGGTAAAAGACATTTAATATGTTGAAAACATTCTATCCATATGCAAATTAGAAAGTATATTTTCCATGCACATATTTTATTACATTATATGTTTCATTCCCATGTTGTTGTAAATTGTTTAGCATGAAAACCGTAAGAATTGTAATGTATATACCAGACTTAACTTGAGATTTGTGTGGTTCAGATTTTCATTTAAAACAATTCTTGTTTGCAAAAGAAGGAACTTGATGCCCTTTTACAAAAAAACTGGTTCATAGAAAACCTGTCAGCAAAATAGGTGTTTGAAGTATATGATACATAATCCCAAGATATGTATCATGATAACTCTCACAATTCTTGTCTTCAGATGAAATTGTTTTAAAATAGCAGAATTGTATCATGTTGTTTCTGACCTCGGAAGACACCTGACATTGATACTTATGCTGCATGTCACGTTTTCCGCAGCTCTGGAGTATCGTGCAGTGTTTCTGATGTTTACATTCATTGAACTTTAATTTTAAAATATCATACAATTGCTTGCATTACACCCATATATAACCTGGCACCCTGGTATCAGGTTTGATGCAAACACCAAAGAAAGCGACGTGAAGCTAAGATTCCATGCAAACCTATATGCGAATGACATTTTACCAATGATTCTCATGTTTCTTCTGATGACTGTTTCGTATCTCAAAGTGAAGGTGAATAGTTATTTAAAAGGGTTGTCAACAGAAGTTTTTTTGTTCACTTTTGCATTTACGTTATGAAAATGTATTAATTTTTACACATATGAAGCGCGTCGTGGGAAAACTGGACTAAATGCATGTGCGAAAAGTGTCGTCCCGGATTAGCCTGTGCAGTCGGCACAGGGTAATCCAGGACGGCACTTTCCACCTACAGTGGATTTATCTTTAGAAGAGACTTCCATGAAGCAGAAAATACCATAAAAGCAGAAACTGACGTCCTGGATGAGCCTGTGCGGACTTCACAGGCTAATCCGGAACGACACTTTACGCACATGCATTAAGACCGGTTTTCCCACGACGCGCCTCATATATATTTTGTCATAACACCCAGGTTATATATATTAAAATACTTTACAAAAAGCATATAATAATACAATTTTGTCCGTTGAGAGCCGAAAGGGCCAATCAGCATATGTTCAAAGAAGGCTTATAGGCCCGTCTGGCTTTCAATCGATGATAGTAAGTATCAGCAGTATTTTGTTGCATTGCCTTTAATATTGTCAAAGCAGTCCCATTAGTTTGTAGCTAATAATGTCAGTGGTAGAAATTGAGTTTTCTAGCCATCTCATATGCATGTCAGCTGAGCATATAGAAGACATTCCTCTCTCAGGAATGGATAATACATGACGTTATTATCGTTACTGTCGTATCACAAGTGCATCACATTCCATGTGACTGTGTTAGACGGGTCCATGTTAGGGCAACAGTTTTCTCTGCATGTTTTAATTGTTGTTGAAATTTGTAACACATTCAGTTACCATTCCAATAACACCAATTATTGCAATGGACTATTTTTTACACGTACCCAGAGGTATTTGACACTTTTTATGCCCCCGGCATCTTGATGCGGGAGGCATATAGTTATTGTCCTGTCCGTCTGTCCGTCCTTCCGTCTGTCCGTCCGTGACAAGGTTAAGTAGATTTCGTCTAGCACCAACACCTCTTACTACAACACTGGGATATTTACACAGTTGTTACTTATGACCGTTCCCAATCCACCCATATCACCCAAGCTCAATTTGACCTTGACCTAATTTGGACTTTGAATAATTTAAATGGGCTATTTCTTGGTTAACTAGATTTTACCGTTTCGTCTAGCACCAGCAGCGCTTACTACAGCACTTGGATACTTACACAGTTGTTGCTGATGACCATTCAAAGGGGCTGTCCAGCACAAACCGAGGGGATGTGTGTTTTATTAAACACAGAGTCTTGTTTTCATGTACAATAACCTATTTTTTTATGTCCGTATGTTTAATATTAGTTTATACTTGACATACAATAAAAGCATAGGTTGTTTCAGTGTTTACAATGTTTTTAACATATTCATATGATCATACTAAAATTGTGTTTATTCATGCCCAAACCTTTATTTACAAACACCCTCCGTGCTTTGAATGGTATTAAAGCAGTGCTGATACTTAAACATATTTATGGGCATAAATTTATATGCATGGCGAATTATTTAGAATGAGTCCCATTATGTTTATACAAACTGGTATGGGGTATGTTTTCAATAACAAAAAATGTCAATATTTGTATGTTTAATGCCAGACTGATTAAGATGAAAGAAACTTCACTATTTTCATCTATCCTTCAGTGAATGAACTTGCAATTTTGCTATGCAGATAAAAATTTTACATGCAATTTCAATTAAAAATGTTCTTAACTATACTTACACTTTTGTATTTAGGCAATTAATATGTTGACAACGTAAGCATTTACTGAATTATAGTACGGAGACAATGCTGCATTGCCTTCGAGAAATAACTCAATATTTGCAATGCAAAATATAAGCTTTTAGTGAGTTCTTGAACTATGGTGACAAATTTATTATGCTTCATTTGATATAACTTTTGTATTATTAGACTTCTTGATTTTGAGTTTAATTTAATGGTCCTTTGTCCATCACCATTGAACCATAAATGTATTGACTATATATATTGAATAGCATTAATTACTGACAGAATTGTTAATGCAGATGTGCCATAAAACTTCTGTTGGCCATTTATCAGTCGCTTTATCAGCTAAAAAGGCATTCATTTATAATGTTCTGTACTCCAAAAATTGCAATCTTACCTTTCTGATGGACCATGTAATTGGTTTTACTGAAGATGTCAGTGCTTCTACTTCTGGCAAGTCAAATAGAATGAAGGTATTGGTGGCTGGGAGCAAAAATATTGTAACTTACTTCCAGCAGTATGTATATTACGATCATCTTGTTCTAAACATAATAATTAAGTGATACACCAGTTTTGCTTAAAATCATTGATATGACGATAAGAATCAATTACGTATAGAAATGTATTATCTTATTTATATGTCAATAATATACTCCCGTGGTTTGAATGGAAATAATCCAAAGTATTGGAAAATTATTAAATAGATATTAATATGGAAGAGTGAGTAAAAAGGTCAGTAAAGGGTTATTAAACTCTTCAAAGCGGTGCACGAGTTAAATATCGCCACCCTAGTGTTACAAGGGCCAATCTGCTTATTTAACATATGTTAGATAGGCCCTTATAATCTTAAGGCGGCGGTTTCGTATATGAGGCGTGTCGTGGGAAAACCGGGCTTAATGCATGTGCGTAAAGTGTCGTCCCGGATCAGCCTGTGCAATCCGGAATGGCACTTTCCGGCTACAGTGGATTTATGTTTAAAAGAGACTTCCTTGAAACAGAAAATACCATAAAAGCGGAAAGTGCCATCCCGGATTAGCCTGTGCAGGACTGCACAGGCTAATCCGGGATGTCACTTTACGCACATGCATTAAGTCCGGTTTTCCCACGACACGCCTCATATGATCAAATGTTGAACCATCTTAGCCCTGCAGCGATTCAGCCATGGCTTGATTCGATTTAATTTCAATTTCATTTAACATGATTTAGTTGAATATTTCTATTCGATTCATGTTGCCCATTTATTGGCTTGTTTTTTGCGTATTCATCAGTCATAACTTGCAATATAGTAAATATTGTATCTGTCATTATAAAGCCATTGTATTGATTAATGTCAACATATGTGCCTTATATATCACTATAAATAAGACCAATGGAAACATGTGTGGATAATGTTTCACAAATAGTTCAAAATACCTGCATCCATGATGCCTTGATTAATCTACACGAACACCATAATTTTAATTAACAGTATAATGACAAATATTTATTAATACATGGTATAAAAAAGAGTTGAATAAAAATTGGGTGGTTTAGTATCAGCAATCAAATCGGGTCATTTACCATCGCCTTAATCGATGCATGGAAAGAATCATTGCATCTCTAAAACGTCTAGAACGTCAGCAAATCCTCAGTGATGAGCAGTACAAATGACAGGCTTGGTGCATTTGTTGGCATACCTATTGACCATCATTCTGTCAGACGGTATATGCCATCAGAAACGATACAATTTATGCAACTCGTCACAAGGTTTCAGGATTACATAATTATGACAAGTGCACTTGACATACCAGTGGAACATTTTTCTGTCAGACAATAATTAAACTCCTAATGGTGGATGAAATTAGTATGGCCTTACTCTTAGGTGACAACAGCATGGAGAAGCTCAATTTAAAAACAAAAGATAGAAACATCAACATAAACTGGAACACAATTAATGTGGATTTTGAAGTTTTCATTTTCTTTGACCCCCATTAAATACAGAATATATGCAGAGTTGTTTCCCTTGTGTTCAGAGACATCAAAAAGAAAATGTGTATTAGAACAAATATGTATTTTGAAGTTTACTCTATGTGACCCCTGTTACATGTAAATATAAATGATCTATAGAGTTGTTGCAATAGTGTTCATATCATGTTATGCAACTATTTTCAAAATTTGGATTTTCAAATGTACTCTATCTGACCCCTGTTACATGTATCAACAGAGGATCTATTAAGTTATTGCCTCTGTGTCCATATGATGTTATGCAACTATTTTCAAAATTTGGATTTTCATATAAACTCGTTTTTGTGACCCCAGTTATATTTAACTACAGAGGATCTTCAGATGTATTGCCCCTGCATTCATCTTGTTATGAAACTATTTTAAAATTTCATTGTTAAAATGTGCTCTATGTGACCCCTGTTACGTGTAACAATAGAGGAGTTATTGCCCCTGTGTTCATCTTGTTATGACCATTTGTGACCACTGTTACATGTAACAATACATTATCTACCTAGTTATTTATCTACCCTGTGTTCATTAAGTTATTCAACTATTTTCCAACTTGAATTTTGAAATGTTCTGTTTATGTGACCCCAGCTAACTGCAGAGGATCTACACATTTATTGCCCCTGTGTTCATACGATGTTACGCAACTATTTTCAGAGTCGCCCACCCCTAAAAAGAGGCAAAGTTAGGTCCCTTGTCTCCAGGGTAAGTTAGGACTGGGCCATCTTTGTAGACCACTTTGAGGCAAAAACAAGCTATATTCTTTAAAAATAGGCATTGGTTAGTAGGTTTTAACACACTTTTCCATGGACAAAGGAATGGACAAATGATGTTTTGAGTGCTTTTTAAAAAGAATGTAGCTGGTTTTAGCTTGTAGTGGTCTCTAAAGTAGAAAACATATATTCATACAATCGTGAAAGAGATTAACATTTTAACATTAATCTTGTAATCCTTATTTGGAAGAGGTTATTTTAATTTGGTGCTAGACTGTTTTAATTACTATACAGAGGGACTAGATAACTGGTTTGTGTTGCTTAAACATTATCATGTAATTGGTCATAAGTCACTTCATGTCTAGATGTTTGGAGCATGGTTTTCTCACCTTTACTCTTGGTAAGCTTGTGTGTGTTTACTACATTTAAAACATACATACATCTTAAAACATACATACATCTTCTGTGCTTGTAGCATTCTTTTTGTGGATTTTTGTGAATATTGTTTGTAGGTGAGATTATTTCTATTTATTAGAATAATGTACAACAGTACAAAACACTGTGATATTGTGTAGTGTCATTTATTCTGTTTTCATCTACTTTTATCACTGCAGTTCAAACTCAAATTGTCTGATTTTCAGCATATTTAACTGCATGCTGAGGTGCTTATTAAAGGGACTATCTCAACAAGAAAATGGCTTCCTATTGCACTATAAATGATATTAGATGATGGAAATGCGCTATACCAAGACGTTTGCATTAAATAAATTATAAATAATATAATACACAATAATATATTTAATAAAAACAAATATCAAAAAGAGATTGAAAAAATTAAAACCCCAAGTGGGTATTGAACTCATGACTTATAGAGGAGCCATACAAGAAATAACAGTGGACTGCGCTTTAACCAACTGCGCTATTCTGCTTGGTACTAAATCATGTGTGAACTATGGTTATCCCCAATACTCACAATTCTGACGTCAAAATGTAAACATGAAAAGGGCCAAACAAACACGACCCTTATTATAATTTGATTTTTATCTCAGAATGCGTACAATCTTTTTCTATTATATATACTCTTGTTTTAACTGTCGTTATGTGCCAGTATTAATATCTTAATTTTATATTTTTTTAAGAAGGTGCCCCCTTGTGGCCCTTTTCGATGACATAGGCCCTTTAATGTTCAAGTATTCAGTAAAATGACATGACTCATATTATTCTGTATAATTCTGAATAAATATTGTCTACAAATCTTTTGGACTAGAACGTAATATTGTATACAATATCAGTTGAACAAAACATAATTTAGTGAAATGTCAAGGACTTAAGATTTGTCTGCAGAGATCATTTGTCCACTTGAACATTAGATACTAAGTCATTTGCCAAGAACATGATTGTATACTATAATTGTCTAGAAAGGTCATTTGCCCATAACAAAATAATGTTGTCTAATAAGCTTATAGATTGTATGCCGAATTTAGTTGATCATAAAACGTCATTGCCATGCTAGAATCCTCTCATAGGTCAAGGGCATTGAACATGCCATAAAGGTCAATGGGATTTAACATGCCTAAAAGGTAAATGGGATTGAACATGCCCTCACGGTAAATGGGACCGAACATGCCCTAAACGTCAATGGGATTGAGCACTCCCTAAATTTCAAAGATTGAACATGCCTTAAAGGTCAATGATAATCCGAACATGCCTTAAAGGTCAATGGGATTCAACATGCCTTTAACAGGTCAACGGGATTCAACATGTCTTACAGGTCAATAAGATTCAGCATGCTCCAAAGGTCAGTGGGATCAACATTACTTAAAGGTCCATGAAATTGAATATGCCTTAAAGGTCAGTGGGATAGAATATGCCTTAAAGGCCAATAGGATTGAACATTCCATAAAGGTCAATAAGATGAAAATGCCATGAAGATCAATAGGATTGAACATGCCTGAAAGGTCAGTGGGATTGAACAATGTGATTTAACATGACTTAAAGGTCAATGGGATTCAGCATGCGTTAAAGGTCATTGGGAATGAACATGCCCTTAAGGTTAATTGAATTGTAAATGTCTTAAAAGTCAATGGAGTTGAACATGTGTAAAAGGTAAGTGGAACTGAACATGCCTTAAAATTCAATGAGATTGAGCAGGCCTTAAAGGTCAATGATAATCCGAACATGCCTTTAATGTCAGTGGGAATGAACATGTCTTAAAAGTCACTGAGATTGAACATGACTTGAAGGTCAATGGAATTGAACATGCCTTAAAGGTAATTGGGTTTGAACTTGCTTTAAAGGTCAATGGGATTGAACATGCCCTAAATCCACACAGGCTAATTAGGAGGACGACACTTTCCGCCTACACTGGATTTATGTTTAGAAGAGACTTCCTTGAAACAGAAAATGCCATAAAAGTGGAAAGTTTCGTCCTGGATTAGCAGACTGCACAGGCTAATCCTGGACGACACTACGCACATGCATTCAGCCTGATTTTCCCATGACACGCCTCAATTGTATTATTTTCGGAATAGTGTTAATTCAAAGTGGACCCTGTGCCTTTAAAATCCAGATTTTCACCAGATCATTCGTTTGTGAGGATATGTGATTTTCGACAAATCACAATATTTTGTTTTTGAAGCTTTAATCTGGCATCAGGCGTCCTATCAAGCATTATCTACATCCTAAGATTACATGTGGACTTTAAATGTTGACATCAATAGATCAAAGGCTAACTGGAGGATTTGCACTAGCGGATGACAGGTAGTTATGAAATTAGTACAAGCTTGTGTCTTGACTTGACATTATGTAAAAGAAATTGTACTGGAAAATAGTAATTACCAGTAAGGAATGTTTGAATGAAAAGGCAGAGAAATGAGCAGTTGGTTATCTTTAAAGGTATTATGCCGATTATTGTTAAAAAAAAGAACTGCTTACAGTGCTGTAGGATTTGTAGAAATTCTGAATAAAATAAAAACAACATACTCGCACACAATTTGCTTCTGATGTAAAACAACACAGGAAGATTATAATTTATAAATTTCCTAGAAAAGCTGAGATCATTATCGCATATGGTATATTGAAACAAATTCTCGGAACTGGTAGATATTTGTGTGATCATATAATTATATATGTATTATTTCTGATGGAATGTATTGAAAATTTTATCAGTCAAAGATGCGCTTGACAGGAAATCAAACAAGTTTTCCATCATGAGATAGTCTATTATTGTTTTGTTTGTTTGTTTGTTTGGATTTTTTCGCCGTTTTTAACAGTATTTCAGTCATATCACGGCGGTCAGTTAACCTACTCACACTTGTCCTAGGCAAGCTTAGCCAATCGAAGCGGTTTACCAGTACTAAGTGCGCATACTTATGCCAGTAACCGACAACTGCCCTACTTGAATCAGAGGTAGGGGGAGATTGGCCGCAGAAATAATTTCATGACCAATCCCCACACAAGTTATGTGGCCGCGCTGGGGCTTGAACTCACGATCCCCGTATTGATAGTCCAGCGCTCTACCAACTGAGCTAGCCGGGCCCGGCAAGTTAATCCCAGAGTTATTTTGCACCTGGATATTTTATGGTCTGTGGATTGGGCTGGTGGGATGTGTCTACTAACTGTGCATTTTGAGGGTTGAGCGTGACACTGTTGTATCCGATATAGAAATGATAAGCAGATACAATAGTTTCACGCTCAACCCTCGATTTATATTCATTATTCTTCGTCCTTTCAAATTGTTGCCTCATTGACTTATTACTTATTTACTGTCAGAAAATTGACAGATATTCTGAAAAGTACCTGACCAAAGGATCTGACTGGTTCCATAATAAGATCCATTTTATGTCCTGTAAATTTAAATTCGGTCCACGATTCTGACACAAGCACAGGACCAGATGCCCAGTTATCCCCGAACACTTTTCAGAATGTCTGAATCGGTAATATCTTCCTTCATGCATGCTTACATTAATAAATGTTAGGAATGTGACTAAACGAATCAAGATTAAAATTACCAATAAAGTTCGTCACCTGTTGGTAAATATGAAATAAATATTAGTGCCATTGTTTTAAAATGTGGTTAACTGAGTAATTTTGAAATTCATCATCCAACATTTAATATAAATTACGAATGATCATGATGTTAACATTTCAAAATCCTTCCATGATTAGGTAGAAAACCACCAATATTTATCTTGTTGTCATAGTCTACGGTGGTGTGAGCTACCACACAAAATGGCACTTTGCCTTGTAAACAGACTGGTGCTATAAATTAGCTGATCCAGGTCAGGTGTCCCCATTGCCCCCTTTGTGTTCAATACACATGTATTTACTGGTCTTGATATAACAGTTTATAAAGCCTTTGTTTACATTTGGTCTCAAAACGAAATCCAATTTGTCTCAATATGTCAATGACACATGTTTGACATTTGGAAAGTGATACCTATTCAACTTGGGGCATGTTTGCCAGTCGTTTCAAAAAGTAATTTTTATCAGAGAAAAATGTGGTTCTTTTAAATGCAGATATTTGCTTTGTTTGACATTTTGGGAGTATTTAAGGCAATAAAACAGATAAATAAATCTGTCCTCAATCATTCATTAAAGGGATTATTTACAAACACTGACTTACAGAAGCAATTCAGGTAGGACCACTTGATTTTTGCACCTGCTATGATCTCGTGCTTGTTTGTGGACGATAAAATGAAAGATTATCATGAAAGATTATCGAGCAAGTGTCCTGAGCAAGTGTCCTTGAATTCTCATTTCACCACCCATTTCTTTGATAATTTGGATAATTCTGGAAACTTCAACTAGGGCATTCATACAGATAAAGCAGAAAAAGCAGATTAGTGGTTAGTGTAACAAATCTTAATTTTATTGTCTAAGATATTAAAATCTCTGGTGTAGCAACACTGGAAAAAGGCAAATAACATGAACCCTAGCGTGAAGCACTGTTTGATTTCTGAGGATTTAAATTTTATAAATGAGGCGTGTCGTGGGAAAACCGGGCTTTATGCATGTGCGTAAAGTGTCATCCCGGCTTATCCTGTGCAGTCCGCACAGGCTAATCCAGGACGGTACTTTCTGCCTACGGTGTATTTGTGTTTAGAACAGACTTCCTTGAAACAGAAAATAACATAAAAGTGGAAAGTGTCATCCTGGATCAGCCTGTGCGGACTGCACAGGCTAATCCGGGACGACACTTTACGCACATTTATTAAGCCCGGTTTTCCCACGACACGCCTCAAATATACATCATTATGGGGATCATTCACAAAGGTTCGGTCTGTAACTGGGTCAAGGTCATTTTGGGGTACAATGTTGGGCATGGTGATATGTGTCAATTCGGTCCATAAGGTTCATTTTATTATCCTGTCGTCCAAGAAATATCACCAGTTTCAGTAAAGATTGTACCTTAAGTGCCCTTTGTGGTTATGGGTCCTTCCTAATGCACACAATTACTTTTATGTCACATTGGCATGGTGATTGTTCTAAATGATGTTAACTGAGAGTTTTGCCCTGGTTTGAATTTCTGTCAGTGAGCTTAATTTTTGTCAATATCTATTACTGTATTGCTGTATATTGATAATATTTGCTACATAATAAAAGCTCGTTCCTAAAATGTTTTATGGATGCATTTGAATAAAATAAGTGTTTCTAACATAAACAGGTTTATTGATATTTTCATTTCTATTTCATGAAAATTGCATGAACTTGCCGAGTTATATTATTCTAAAGATAATCAGCAAGCTTTAAAGAGAGGCACTTGTATTATAAATTGATGACAAAGTAAAAACTGAATAAGAGTTTCAGAGACACTTTTATATGGGCCTCAACTGTTTGTGCATTTCTGAGCCAGGTATTTTCATTTGTATACCACTGAATAAATTGTGTCATAATACCCTAGTAAGATTATTGTGTATTATATTTAAATGGAAAATATGGCTCTTTTTTAAACATTGTATATCTAATATACGGTAACCTGTACAAAGAAATTGTTTGTTTGGATTTTTCGCTGTTTTTAACAGTGTTCAGTCACATCACGGCAGTCAGTTAACCTACTCATACTTCCAGGGCAAGCTTAACCGATTTAAGCGGTTTACCAGTACTAAGGGCACATACTTATGCCAGTAACTGACAACTGCCCTCCTTGAATCAGAGGTGGGGAAAAAATGGCCGTATAAATAATTTCATAACCAATCCCCACACAAGTTATGTGGCCAGGCTGGGGTTCCAACTCACGATCCCCGGATTGACAGTCCAGCGCTCTATTAACTGAGCTAGCCAGGCCTGACTTGACAAGAAAACATTACCTGGAAATGTAGAATATGGTATTGTTTGGATACTACTGGTATATTTACGGGTATTTACAATACTCATGACAAAGAGCTCAGCCTATTGAATAAAACCTATGCAGCTGTTACAACTATCAGTGTATTGACAATTCGGTATAAGTTATTGTCCTAGGGGTCTAATTTGCATTGTTGTTGAGACAACGGCTGTTGTAATGACAAAATATTGAATTTACATGGCTATCTCGTTATCAGAAACGATCTATTCAGCATCATGCAAGAAACAGCTGCGGATTCAGAATAGATCTGAGTTGTTATGCATTATGAATATAGCCATAGCCTCACTTGTTTGTTGCAGTCCATAAAAATAGTCTTAACCTCACTTGTTTGTTATGCACTATAAAAATAGTCTTAGTCTCACAAGTTATTTACTCTTCATTAAAATAGTCTTATCCTCACTAGTTTGTTATGCTCCATAAAAATAGTCTTAGCCTCACTTGTTTGTTAAGCGCCATAGAAATAGTCTTAGTCTCACTTGTTTGTTAAACGCCATAGAAACAGTCTTAGCCTCACTAGTTTGTTGCGCTCCATAGAAATAGTCCTAGCCTCACTTGTTTGTTACGCTCAATAATAATAGTCCTAGCCTCACTTGTTTGTTACGCTCAATAATAATAGTCTTAGCCTCACTTGTTTGTTATGCTCCCTAAAACTAGTCTTAGCCTCACTTGTTTGTTATGCTCCCTAAAACTAGTCTTAGCCTCACTTGTTTGTTATGCTTCATAGAAATAGTCCTAGCCTCACTTGTTTGTTACACTCCATAGAAAAAGTCTTAGCCTCACTTGTTTGTTACGCTCCATAGAAATAGTCTTAGCCTCACTAGTTTGTTACGCTCTATAAAAATAGTCTTAGTCTCACTAGTTTAAGCTCCATAAAAATAGTCCTAGCCTCACTTATGTGTTACGCTCCATAGAAATAGTCTTAGCCTCACTTGTTTGTTATGCTCCATAGAAATATTCTTAGCCTAACTTGTTTGTTACGCTCCATGGAAATAGTCTTAGCCTCACTTGTTTGTTACGCTCCATGGAAATAGTCTTAGCCTCACTTGTTTGTTATGCTCCATTGAAATAGTCTTAGCCTCACTTGTTTGTTACACTCCATAAAAATAGTCTTAGCCTCACTTGTTTGTTACGCTCCATACAAATAGTCTTAGCCTGACTAGTTTAAGTTCCATAGAAATAGATTAGTCTTAGCCTCACTAGTTTGTCGAGCGCCTTAAAAATAGTCATAGCCTCACTTGTTTGTTCTGCTCCATAAAAAATGTCACATATCATTTTCAAAACAGCTATTGTTCAGGGCAGTATTTCTTAACGTTTTTGAGGAATTTCTTAAGTTAAACTTAATTTCAAATGCATTTTTTGTATGTGAAAGTCAATATTGTGTATTTAAAATATGATAAAATGAAAAACATTAATGTATTCATAAATTTTATAAGAATAAAATCTGGTTACATTGAAACAATGTTTTCAGAACTGTAGACTAGCCTCACTAATTTTACAAGAAAATTAATTTTTATGACACATTTTAAGTATCAAACAATATTGATTTGCACTTTCTGTTAGGTAGATAATCGTCAAATAGCTTTGTTTTAATGGCGCCTATCTGACATGCTGATAAGATTCCTTGCCTACTTTGCTCGATAGGGTCATTCCCTATATTTACAACCAATGTCAATGTATTTTGGAGTAACATATATGGTGTTTTAGTACTCTGAACGCAGACTCAGATGCAGGATTTTGGAGCCAAAAAAATCAGTAACTACCTACTTGCACGTAATTCACACAACAACGATTGCTCAGTTGGGTAGTGTTAAGCTAGACAGGATTTTAGCCTTCGGTGCAACAAAAATATAAACTAGTTTAATAAATGGCATTCATCAATAATTTGGTACTGCATAGAGGCAGGTTTTGGATTTGATAGCATTGGAAGAATTCTTGTTAATATGAGTTAGCACTGGGCGGGTATTCACAAAGCTCCTAAGGAAATTCTTAACTAAGGTTGTACTTAAGTGAAAATTTCAGATTAAATTTTCTACGTTAAATCCAATGATTTACTTTAACAAAAGGGTACAATTTGAAAAGTCAGAGTAATATTTACTATTTTGAGCATTTAAATGTAAAAAGAACTCTACCTGACGCAACCACAGACTTAAGGAATTTTAGAAATTTAAGGAATATACTTAAGTTTTACCTAAGGAGCTTTGTGAATATGGGCCCTGAGGCATCCCATTTTATCCATGGGGCTGGGGGGAGGTGCAGCTTCTATCACCATCTAAATCCACCTATGGAAGCAGTGATTTTGATATTTTGAGATAAATGATACATTCATATTTATAAATCTTATACTAATTTCATTGGAGATGAAGGTGATGATAGCTCGTTTGTTACTGCTACTATTTTAAAGTCGGTTACAGGACTGGTGTGTGATGTCACACATTTTGATTTAAACTATAGCTCAGACGCATAAACCTGACACAGACCTTTACGCATTAATGTATTTAAATACAGTTACAATGAATATTATTAGATTCCGTACAGGAATCAAGTTAAAACTATGAAAGAGTATCCCACTAAAATACTTTTATGGTATAATTAAACTTTTGAAACTCGTGCACAAACAAATCTTGGGTATAAATATCGGAAACAATTGAGGCTAATAGAGTTCACGTGCACAAACAAATCTTGGGCATAAATATCGGAAACAATTTAGGCTAATAGAGTTCACGAGTATCAGGTTAATATGTCCAGCTATACAGATTTTAAAAAGTAAAATGTAAACTACATTTGTGGCGTGGTGTGGGAAAACGGCGTAATGCATGTGTGTAAAGTGTCGTCCCGTATTAGCCTGTGCAGTCCGCACAGGATAATCCAGGACAGCACTTTCCGCTTTTATGGTATTTTCTGTTTCAAGGAAGTTTCTTCTAAACATAAATCCTAATCCGGGACGACACTACGCACATGCATTAAGTCCGGTTTTCCCACGACGCGCCTCATTTATATTTCCTGTTCATAATTGCCCTTAAAAACAAAACTTTTAATGCATTTGGCCTGTTAATTGATATTCCCCCATTTGTATGTTTATTGTTATTGAAGGTAAGATTTATGTCAACTTGTAATGCAAATTTTGATCTCAAATTTGTATTCCTGGAAAAGTAGTGTAGAATTTAGTCCAGTATTGATCCACATAGCAGGGAAAACAATCAACAATTCGCATTGTCCATTGTCAAAGATGTCTTTTGAAAATGATTACAAAACTCTCCTGGCCATTAGTTCTGTAATTACTTTGCTGGTGGTTCTTGATGATGGCCATTCTAAACAATAGCACCCATGCTGGGTTCTAAATTGTTACGTAAAATAGTTAATATTACGTTTGAAGGAATCAAATATATTTGCGTTGCTGTTGAAGCCCTTGCATTTGTGATTGTTTAGGCATGGAATTGTAGTGTTGAGATTTTTTTGTCATTAGGTCGGTCCTCAGTGACTATGAGAAGTTCTTTAGTGTTGCCAGTGTGATGCTAGTGTGACTTGCCAGTGTGTTGCCATAATGTGATGCCAGTGTGTTGCCTGTATGATGCCAGTGTGACTGGCCAGTGTGTTGCCATTGTGTTTCAAGTTAAAATCCACTGTACACTGGCAGCTTTAAATCAGTGTGATGCCAGTTTGATGCCAGTGCTACTTGCCAGTATGTTTTCAGTTTGTAATCAGCTTGTTGTCAGGTCTGGCAACACACTGATTTAAAGCTGCCAGTATGCTGGTAATTATTACCAGTGTTGTAGTTATGTCTGGCAATAGACATGATATACACTGGAAATACACTGGATTTTAACTGGCAACACACTGACAAAACACTGGCAACACACTGGCATCATACTGATTTCAAGCTGACAGTAAGCTGGTAATTATTACCAATGTGGTGGACTCAGGTCTGGCAATAGGTGTGATATACACTGGAAATACACAGGATTTTAACTGACAACACACTGATTTCAAGCTGACAATTATTGCCAGTGTGTAGTCAGGTCTGGCAATAGTCATGATATACACTGGCAAGTACCTCTGGATTTTAACTGACAGCACACTGGCAATACGCTGACAATACATTGAACTTACGAAAGCTTATTCACGGTATTCTTATAAGCCTGAACATTGCAGAATAAAATGAAATGTGGAGCTTAGAAAATAAATGAATGATAATTGATCTTTTAGACATTGAGGAATTATCACTAAAATATTGTAAATTAAAATTATAAAAAATAAGTTTTAATTTTCTTTTTCAAAGAAAACCAAAGCATAATGCTATTTTAAAATGTAGAATGTGTATGTAAGATGTATGTTTTTGAAAGCCTAGCATTTTGAAGTTTGTTTGATCAGACCTGTGTGAAATTTTACACTATAAATGTAACAGAAATCTGGCAGTAATAATGTAATTAAACATCAGTAAGCTAACTATCATAAACAAGTTTATAGTGTATAACTTTAGATTTTCTTACTGCACTGCAAATCCTTTTCACATGGCTTTGATCCATTGTCAACTGTAATCCAGGGGGATTATTTGTACATTTAAATCACAAAAATTGGCTCCAAATGATCTGAAACTGCATTGGCTTACAAGTGTTTGCAAAATATTATGTAGGAGGTTTATAGGAAGACGTCCCAGCATGGTTATCTTTTTTCATCTTTTGGTGTAGTTTATAAAAACCTAGACAGTTTTTCCGTGCTTAAATGGTTGAAAATCAGTAAAAAAACTAATGTCCTTTTAAGTGAAATACTGGAATAAGGCCATGTGACTTAGCGACATTAGAGCCCAGTTTTGGACACATTGTTGTCAATAAAATACTCTTTGATTTTTTTTTTAGGCGTGTCGTGGGAAAACCGGGCTTTATGCATGTGCGTAAAGTGATGTCCCAGATTAGCCTGTGCAACCCGCACAGGCTAATCCAGGACAAAACTTTCCGCTTTAATGGTATTTTCTGTTTTAAGGAAGTCTCTTCTAAACATAAATCCACTGTAGGCTGAAAGTGCCGTCCTGGATAAGCCTGTGCGGACTGCACAGGCTGATCCTGGATGACACTTTATGCACATGCATGTAAAGCCCGGTTTTCCCATGACATGACTTATTTAATATTTCATCGATTTATATTGATACATATTGTTATAGCCACTTGAACAAAGTCACTAATAAGTTTGATCAATACGAGGAACAATAAATTTCAAGGGTATTTTCCCCCTGTCTTTTTGTGCGTATATTTATCTTCGACGAAGCTAATCTGACGTTATCTGGAATTAAATGTTCTTTGCTGATTTCATCATAACGATTTAAATATCCCAATAATATAAACATTGGCCAGTTGCCAGCCAGTTAATATTTACACACATCTTGTGGTGGAATTTTTCTGACATCATTTCGTATTGGTTTCAATAGATCGATTTTCTTTTTATGTAGAGCTGACAGTTTCATTATTGACTCAGCTAGCTACTCGATGTTGTTGTTTTTTCACCAAAACAAATCTACGATAAACCATTCACGCTTTGTTCACTGCGCAAGATTGTCCTCTGAAATTAATCGAAGATTAAGGCATCGTTTCAGAAAAAGTCCTTGTGAAATGTAAAGCTTGAGTATTGCTGCAATATTGATATGGAAAACTGTAGCTTATGGAGTGACCGGTGTATTGAACTGGATATTGGTTTTTATAACTGCGTAATTTTCAGTCCCAGACTTTAGTTTACTTTCAGTGGCTATTTGAGACAGTCTGTACATTGAAGGTGTAGTGCTAATTGGTTTGTTATTTATGGATTTGTAATGTGAATATCGGGCAAAATGAGAGTTTTGGTAAGTAATTTCCATTCTTGTTTGTTGTGTATTGTTGACTGTTATTTATATACAGTGTTGTTCAAACTTTTTTTTTATGAAATGAATGACTTAAAAAAAATTCTGGAACAGGTATTGAAAATAGAGTATTTTTAATATACTTTAAAAACTGGTAACTTTCCAAACAAACATAAGTAAATAAAACAACTTGTTTTATTTAACAGTCATGACAATAGCTTGAGTATAAATGTTAATTAAAATTGTTGTTGTAAACTTTCTTTCTTTTTAAATGTGAAAGCTATTTATGGTAAAGCAACTAAACTTAAAACAAAAAGTGAGAAATCGTTTATCATGCACATTAAATGAGAGTTATCTCTTCCAATGAATGATGCACAGAGTTGTATTATAAATATGAGGCATGTCATGGGAAAACCGATTTTAATGCATGTGTGTAAAGTGTCATCCCGGATCAGCCTGTGCAGTCCGCACAGGCTGATCCGGGATGGCACTTTCCGCCTACAGTGGATTTATGTTTAGAAGAAACTTCCTTGAAACAAAAAATACTATAAAAGTGGAAAGTGTCGTCCCAGATCAGCTTGTGCGGTCCTCACTTTACGCACGTGCATTAAGCCCGGTTTTCCAATGACACGCCTCATATAAACTTTTTGGTGTTTTATAAGAACATAATTTGATATATTTCGCTTTATATTTTACCTTTCTTAATATTGTCTTGACACGAGATGGTGTCACTTAATTAACTTATAATTTGGTTGGGTAAAATTGACAAAGTTTTCTTTAAACATTTTACTAAAAATGCCAGAATGAATTTCCCAGATTATAATAGTGTTATAAATGCTTCTGTCCAATTATCTATTTGCATATTTCTTAATGCCAATATTTTGCTGTAATAAATGTTGTCAACAAAACTGTCATTGATTTTCTTTCACAAATTCTAGCAGTTTTTAATTGAGGCCCATTATGTCTAGTCTAGTCTAGTTTAGTGCTAAATGGTTATTTCTGTCATTAATATACGAATAGTTCGAGAAACTCCCTGTATTTCCCTGTTAATTCCATAATCTTCTTTTATGAGGGTGATGTGGACTGTTTTATGCACAGCAGTTCATTTTTGTTGAAATTAATCTTCCTTGTCATATTTTAAACTTCTTCCACATTTCGCACTATGATTATAATCCCTGCCCCAGTATCCACCCACCCCCACAATACCAGTTGTCACAATTTATGCAAAAGCCCGTAAACCCTTCGCTGGTAAAGTTTTATTTGTTGGGCTTGCTCACATTTTCAGTTCTATATAGGCGGGCTTGTAACTTTCTCTTGCTACACAAGTAAAAATAAAAGAATACAGGCTTGCTTTGCCAAACTGATAATTTTGATGCAGCCCTGACCTCTCCCCCCCTTGAAAACAATCAGTGAGCATTTGTGTATGGGTTTCAGGAAGTCTGATTTTGCCTGTGTGACATTTTTCATGGACATTACCTTCACCTAGGGAAAGATCTAGGATAAAAAAAGGTACAGGGTGCTGCTGAAAAGGAGCAGGGTGGAAAACGGAAGCAGTTTAATGACATTTTCTAACAATTTGCTAAATCCAGGGTTATCATTAGTCTATTGCTTTGGATTAAAGGTTTTTGAGTAGGCTATTCATTTGTCATTGAATATTTTCCAAAATATATTGAATTTCAAAAGATGTTAAACATTTCTGTGTTGACCAGCCCAGAGGGGCAGCAGGGGGGAACCAAAAAGGAGCAGGGCGCAGCACCCTGCTATTTCGCTCTAGATCTTTCCCTACTTCGCCTTTCTATCCCTGACCTTTACAATGTTGATACATATTTCTATAACAACACTGCCAGTGGATGCCTTGAATCTTGTTATTAAATGATCAGGTATCAGGTAGTTAAACCTGTTGAATAATATGTGTCAAAGTATGCTAGAATGAAATTACATACTGCTGTTTGATCCAGACTTTGGTTAAAATCACTTGCTGCAGTTTTAAAGGGACATATTCACAGATTGGCAAAATGACAATTTCCAAACTTGTTGTCAATGATTGAAAAAAAACAACACTTAACATACAAAAACGGAATACATTTGAACATTGTTATTTGGAACTCTGTTTGAACATTGTTATTTTGAACTCTGTTTATTAGAAGTCAGCGTTATTTCGAAGTGTTTGTCTGGTCCTCAATTTATTTCTTCTTATTTAACTAAAATGAACTCGTTTAATTCAAACTTTTTAGCTCACCTGAGCACCTAGTGCTCGGTGAGCTATTGGTATAGGGGAGCTCTCTGGCATCGTCCGTATGCCGTCAACAATTTGGATCGTTATCATGATAAAGTCTACATTTTTTATTCAATCTTGACCTAACTTGCAGAGCTTGTGTATGACCATAAAATCTCGGTTGTTATTCATAATGGGCCAAATCAGACCATAAACCTTAGAGTTATGGTCCCTTGATAGTGGGAAAAAATGCAAAAATTGCCTTTTGAGTTGCTGTCTTGATTGGGACGCTATGTTTTCACACCTTCAATGAAAAGATTCGCGGACCGAGCATGTCAAAATATTGGCCGTTATTCGCTAATGGGCGCAGTTAACACTCATTAAGGCAAGTGACGTGCCACCTGTGCAAGTTTGTGCAAGGTATTCTGGGTAATTAAAACTACGTTCTTCTAAATGGTGTCCAGTCAACGTATGAGTTTCAAATCGGTTAGCTCTCCACAAGCGGTAAAACCGTATACCCATGTAATAAGGTAAATTAAAGGCATTAATTTATATCTTTATATCAAGTCAGGTGCGCTTGATAAGAATTTTGATTTTTAAAGTATTTTTTTACTATTTTTGGAACTATATTTAGCTCATGTACCTTCGCATATGTTGATAAGCTAAATGTGACGTGGGTTTTTCTAAAATGGTGAACATGTTTAATCCGAACTAACATTATTTAGAAGTTTTCTCGCCGGTCTCGACGACTTCTAAATAACGTCGTTCGAATGTAACACACCTGATACAGAAATCTATTCAATATATTTATGAATAAACATCAATTATATACCGTTTGTAATTGTTTTCGTCGACATCTGTGTCACTTACATTGAATTAAAATTACATACTCAAGTAAAAGAGCCACTTTAGTTTAAGTGGTAAGCGTGTCAGATTTTTTATCCAGAGATGATTTGCTCAAGTCCAGATAGAGGCTTAATTTTTTCTTCCTTTATAATGCTTTCTTTGACAGAAGATATGTGGTTTGTTTGAGTCCAGATGCTTTGGTAGGTTACGTTAACCCATTTTAAGACATTGCTTTACAATTATAAAATCTGTGAATAAGTCCCTTTAAATGCTGCAATCAATGTGTGGTGGCTATAAAATAAGCCAGGAATCTAATTAACTGTTGGCTTAAAAACATCTAACAATACCCTGCTACATCCATATATTTTAATGATTTTTTCCCTTCTAGTAAAGCTATACACCAACTGCATCAATAGAACAGGCCTAATGAAAATCGTTCTCTGGCAACAATATTTTGTAAGTAAATAATAAGCCGTCTATGACCCAATTGATTCCTGCATGGTTATTGCCAGTCTGGCAATCTAATTTCCACTGGTGACCACTTGATAATTGTCAAATGACTCTCTACCAGTATTGGAACCCATCTCACAAGTGGTTATTGCTCAATTATCTCTTATTTTCCTAATAGTTTTAATGCTGAGTCAACACTTTCTTCGTATTATTACCTCATTGAAGAATCAATAATAAATTGCCCTGGCCAAATTCTGTTTGTCAGATATCTATGCATAATTTTGTTTCCATCTTTAATCAATTGATCATATGTTTTACGTTCTTAGGTATTTTATTTAACAAAAATGTAGCTTCAGTAAAAACTAAGAACCCCTATTGCTTTCTTTATTAAACACCAAAAAAGCAACAAAAATACTGTTAAGTGTAGTCGTTTTAAATTTAGTTGATAATGAGGGGATAATCAATTAACTGAAAAGGAAATCGTTTTTGTCTGTTAATAAACATGCTTTGTGCTAGTATGCTTCGATTTAACCCGATTTACCCACATTAATTCGTCCATGTTTATAACGATTCTCACTTGCATTTGAAAAGATTACAACAAATACTATAGGTAAAATGTTACAGTAGTATTTTGTTACATGATAGATTCTGAAATTGTTTTGGTCTAGGGGTATTGTCAGTAAATCAACGGTATGAAAAGGTAACAGAACATGTCACTTTTTTCTGCGTAGCTGTCTAACAAAAAAAGATCACTTTTGACCACCTAGATTGCTTGCGATAATTTTATGCAGCGGGGAAAACTGAATGCCAATAAAAATGGGCAAATTTTCTAATGTTAGGGAATGCAAACTTACAACAATGGTTTGATGTCTACCAATAGCTGTTGCATATTTTTGTGGATTAAAATTTACATAATTGTTTACATAAGCGGTTAAAATAAAGTTATTAACATATCTTCGACACTCTAGAATTGAACATAATTATAAACAATTTTACTCTTTGTATGTCATGAACAGAATGTAATATTTATTCACATAATGAACTAATTATTTTGTTTTACTTGATAATATGGCTTCTTATTCAATAGTATACAATATCATAATATACATTTATTTGTAAGTAACGAACAAATATTTTTTAAGGTAATTATTTAATGCAACCGGAATTATATACATGCCAGTTAATCTTCAACAAGCCATGCAGAATAACCGATAAAGCGTGGTAGTTAATAGCATCGATTGTTAGTGATTCGTAGCTCACTGAGTCAAAAGTAGGTCATTCGATGCGTGCACTCGATTTTCATTACTACAGTTTAAAAATAATACATTGCGGTTGTTTGTTGTCAAAATATTCAGAATAAGAATCGGTTACAAGAAATAACACTTTCACAATGAGTCCAAAATAACCGATGTAGCGCATTGATTTAGTGGTCTTACGAATTCCACGACACACAGGTGAATATTGCGGTTACTTTCAAGTAAATAGCGAAAATATGGGTGTCATTAATTTGGCTTAACATTTTTAATAAATTGACAATTTTAGAAACTGTAATTGTAATAAATTACACGATATATACATTATAATACACATGACATACGTTATCTTAAATAATGAAGGTAAAAAAACATTCATGATTTTTTCTGTTTTAAAGAAGGACACTATCAAGTTTCGATTTATTGAGCCTGCACAGAAAAGAAGTAGTTCTCCGCGATACCTGTGTTGGAAATTACCCTCTCAAAAGACCGTTGGCTTCCGTCAACAGTCCAATAAAATGTGGTGAAAGAAGTCTCGCAATATGTCGAAATGTTGTTCATGTTACTTTTACTTCATTTGCTTAGCATGAATACACTATTTGCAAATACTATAGTATATTATTTAACATAACTGTGTACACTCGTCTGATATATAATAATTTTCATTCATTCCAGCAATTGTTTTCTGACAATGCTAATTTGTTAGATTTGCCAGACAAATTCATGTAACAATTATAGTTACGTACATTGTAAATTACTACCATTTATAGGTTATTCATTTATCACCGGTGAAATGCATGATCGGTTTATTCGTGGTACACATATTAATAATGTTTGAGTTTATCTCAAATAAATTTTGGGTCCGATAAGTTTTCTTATGGTGACTGAAAAATCTACAGTCCGAGAAGTATCCTTAGTAGGGACCAAAAAAGCTGGGGTCCGAGAAGTCACGTAACTGATCAACTTGTCCCTCTTGTATTATGTTTCGGGTAAAAAATGACATGTTAATATTAATTTCAACGCCGATTGTCTTTTTCATAGACATTTCTTGTTTCAAATTACTGCATTTAGTAGAGATGAAAATTCAGTTTCATTCTGTAAGTTTTCATTACTTAACTTAATTAATTTTCATATTAATGGGCTGAACTGCATGCTTTTAACGTTGATGCTTGTTATCACATTTTTGCATTAGCCATTTTACGTTTTATTTCAAAGAACATAGGTAAACATCACAGCAACTCTTCAACGAGAACTTTTAATACACATTTACACAGTGTTTGTCCAGTGTATTGTTATTTTACCTAATCCCTACTATATTTTTCTTTCTATTTAAAATGTATTTTTCAGCAGATATTGACATAGACTGACTTTAAAAGGACACACATCCATTATTTCTTAAGCTGACCTAATCATTGGTAATAATATTGCGCAATATTACGCCCATCTTCATAACTGCCCATACATTCTTTCTGTCATGTTTGCATTTTTCTCATTTCTGTTTCTGTCAAGAATTTATTGACCTTTCTTTGGCACTTATATCCAATTGTCACCCTCCCTTTGATCCCTAGGGGTCACACAATGGGGTCACTTAGCGCCTCATTAAGGGCAAAGGCTGGTGGGTGGGGGGTGCAAAGGCACAAAGGGTTGGGATGTCATATATATTTACATTCTGTTATTGGATTTTCAATGGAATTGGTCTATGTTGGTGTACAAGACTTATATAAACCAGTTTTAACAACAACAATACAGCACTCACAGTGTCTAAAGCTTCTCTTAAGTGTGTTATAAGGATATTGATCTGGTTAGCATAAATTGAATGTTTTATGCTTTGAAATAAAAAGAAGTTAATTTAATGTTTCTCTGGAAGTAAGAAGGATATTGAGTGGGCTAGTATGGATTGAATAAAAAAAATTCTTTGAAACAAGAACACAAAGTCATTGTTTAATGCTTTTTGTTCCTCTGTAAATATTAAGGATATGTATATAATTGTAAACCAAGCGTTATTATGACATATTTTGTGGCTTTAAGAATATCATTATAAAATGTGTTTCCATGAAAACTTTCTATTTACAAAACAGAACTGGTTGTTTTTTTCTGCACACAAGTGACATGTCAAACAATTTTATTTTACTCTAATTGTTTATAATCAGTGCAGAATATAAGCTATTTCAGAACACACGTTATTGTGAATTGATTCTTAAATATTGTTATGGTTTCCTTACATAGTATGTTTTAGTCAGCAGTTTTTGGACTCAGGGATTGTAAGTATAATACAACTGTGTTACAAAAAAGACCTGACATTTCATCTTTCAAAGGGGGAATAAGATGCCATCAAAGTTTAATGCAATATCTTGAAGGCAAAAAGGCAAAAAAAGAAAATACATGCCTATAGATATGACATTTAGGTTTGAAAGGGCAAATATTTACCTACAACTTACAAACTGGGGATGATGTAAAAGCTTGGCAGGCATATTGGTATAGAAAAAGTAAATAATATTGCTTCACTTTCTCAGCGAATCACTTAAAAAACCCTTTTCAAGTCTTATTGTAGTATTGAAGTATAAATAACTATCACTCTGCCATGTGCGAATGTTTCCCATATTACTACAGAACGTTTCCAGTATTATTACTTATTTAAGGTGTTGTTGTTTTTTCAATAAATAATGAGCGATAACTGAATTCATTCATTATTTAATAATAGTTATCTAGTTCTCTACAAATACATCTCTGAGTGAATTATAGGAGATAGTGCACATGTGTGCAACGTTGTTGAAATCTCTACCTGCTATTTAGGTGATATGAAAAAATCCTCTGTCTTCAAATAAATGTGCATTAACCCTTTCCAGACTATTAATTATGTTTGTTTTTTCGGTATTAAATATTTGTTTTGGGAAGAAACACAAAAATGTTGGATTTTAATGTGAAGTTTAAGATAGATACTGAATCTTGCGTTTTTTAATATTGATAATCCAGGTTTAAATGATTAATATGTTAACAAATGAAAGTTTGTATCAACAGTCATGATCATGACAAAAGCTATTTTGTCAAATAATGATATTTTTCGAAGAGAAAGCAGACACAAACGAGTCGGTACTTGGTAAAATGAAATTGTGCAAATCCCATATTTTTTTGCTTGGTGATTTATCCTTGAGCAGGTTTCAAGACGATTAGTTAAAATCAATAAGAATAGCTTGTAAGAGGGTGAGTTTCACAATGAAAATGGAATGTGGAGTAAAAAATTGGGTATTTTAGTTTTAATTGATGCTGGTTGGTGTGTAAAATATAATTCAGTATCGGATTAACCATAATGATACGGATTTTCAATAGATAGCGTGCCTGCAAGCCAAAGCATGCATATTTGGTATTGGTTTCTTTCAGGTGCCGGGTAGGTGAGAAATAATCTCAATTTATCAACAATGAGTGGACTTTTTGTATAGTAGTAGGAGTCAAAGTCTGCTTTGATAGTAGGGCAGTGGATTTGTTTTATCCTGACTAGACTCAGAACAGTAGGGTGTGGGATTTTGTAAATAATCGAGCAGATGATGAATTTAACTGAGATTAGAATTTAGATGCAAAAAGAATGGAAATGGAAAAATTTACTTTGTGATAAAAGTTCAAATATAAGTTTAAGTGGTGTGCGCTTGTCTATCAAAGATGAAAAGCAAGCTGTGAAATATTTTTGTTGATATGAAGTATTTATGTTTTATTCGAGGTTTTAAACAATGTGACATTGATAGGATTGTTTGCATCATCAGTAGGAGCGATTACATTGTGGAATCTGACATCGCTAACTACTAGATTTGATGATGAATATATACTGTGCATGCCACTGCAAACAGATTGTGTCATTACGGACTCTCGGTGGATTGAACTGTCAAAACAAGTTAGAACGTCTCTGGGTTTTTTTGCAATCAAAGTTGACGGTCTTTCTTATGCAAAAAGTTCAGTTCACTAAGGCAAAGTTTTGCGATGGATTCAGATATGTCTAAGAGAATTCAATGATTATTGTCGTTTAGAGGGACTATTAAGTTTAATGAGCATATTGATGACAGGTTATCATTAATTAAGGAAAGAAGGTCATTGTAAATTTATGGATTTCAGTTATTACATAAACTGATATAAATAATTAGAAAGTTGCGTTGGATGTCATTTTGCAATAATCATAATGAATTGCATAATACAGACTGCACTGTGTTGTTTTAAATATTTAACTGATACTCTTATGTAATCATTCTCTTTTCTGTAATCTTTAGCTGTGAATTTCTTTTAACCAGAGAACATTTGTAACAAATATGTTGATTTATACAAAAATATAAAGTCTGTTTTTGGTAATTATTAATATGATGGTAGATATGATAATAACTGACATGGTTAAAAATTTAACAGAAGCGTTTGAAGATAGCAAATATTTTTCTTTCAGAGAAATTTAATGAGTTTATCTGTTGAAATATTGTGATAGGACATGGAATTATAGCTCTTTGAATTGATGGACCTGAACGAAGCATTGACCGATATTTGACACTGAATTATAGAGAATTGTAAATAACTGTCGTCTATGTTTGTATTGTATTTAGAGTTGCCAAAGTGCCGTTTAAATGTGGCAATTATTTGCACATGGATATAACTGTGCGTAATTATGATATACTGGATTTTTTTTATGAAATACAGATGAAACCTGATATGGATTTGAAATTCATTAAGAACTATTTATATCGAAAATGATGACGGAATATAAAGGAAAGAAATTTGCAGACTTGAGAGCAAATATGGACATATATCGCTTAAGAAAAATGGTAAAAATGATTGAATTCTATTTGAACTTTCTGACATGATGTCTTAGGGATCAATTTCTGTGTCAGTTATAACCTAAATGTTCTCAAACATTAAGTATTGATTTGCTATATGGGAATTATCAAGGCTTATATATATAGTCAGAAGGTCACGGGTGTTTGTTCATTTCATTTAAGTAATTGAAACAGTATGTAATATTTTGAAGTCTTGTATTGCAAAAGGACATTTGCTTGACAAGGTTGGTTCTTTTGATACAGCGAATTCCACAGAGTTACATGGGGCAAATAAAAGTCTGTGTGTAGTTGGAAATGATGTCCACATGCCTAATGTTGCTCAACAAATGTGGCAGGTCATGGGAAAACCGGGCTTAATGCACATGCGTAAAGTGTCATCCCGGATCAGCCTGTGCAGTCCGCACAGGCTGATCCGGGACAACACTTGCCGCTTATGGTATTTTCTGTTTCAAGGAAGTCTCTTCTAAACATAAATCCACTGTAGGCGGAAAGTGCCGTCCTGAATTAGCCTTCCCACGACATGCCTCAAATGCATTCTACAGTAATATATATTGTGCAGTATTGTCATACAAAAAAATCATTAGCGGTTTAATCTTTGTGTTTATATCAGGGTAATACTGGGAACTCTGAGGGTTTATGAAGGTTTGAAATGAAATTGTATTACCAGACTGTAAGTTAATGTACATGTGTCTCGGTAAAACACAATTGTGTCTATAAGGTATTACTTAATATGATTTTTTATAATTTTAAATTTGCAGGTATCTTGAACTCAATTCTCTCAGTTAAGTGTTATCGTAGTAAAAGTAATTTGTCCTTTCAATAATGGTTGCTTCATCTGGCACTATATGAACTATTAAGTTCACAAGAGACACTCCAGCATTTGGTGTCCACACTCTACAAGTCACAGTATTTGTTTTTATGATTTAGTTTAGCACCCCCCACCCCCCACCCCCCACCCCCGTAACAAACATATTTCTTCTGAAGACATCAAGATTCATGTTTCTTACATTTCCATGTATTCCAGTTGGAGTCAGCTGAAGACGCGAAGCTAAGCCAAATCTTGTCCAAGCAGCGTTATCATCAGCAGCAGCTGCAGCTGGGACACCGCCAACAGAGCTGGAACATCCCCGCTCAGTCCCCCACACAAGGTCAGTCCCGGGGTCCTTATCCATAAAGCTCCTACGTAATAACTTAAGTCGATATCTTGAAATAATATTCCATTAAGTGTATGGCTGTTTCATTTACAGTTCAGTTTGCATTTAGAGGTCTATATGTCTAGTAAAGAGTGAACAGTTTAATGAGAGGATATTTGTTGATTTCGATAGAATATCGATTACGAGGAATCATACAAGTTTATATTTTTACAAGTGATGCAGCCATGAATGAAAATATATTTTTTCTATGATCATGAGTGAATCAGAAATCGATATTCTAACGAAACCAACAAATTTTCTTTTTAGTTTTTGCTTAAAAATGTGTTCTTTCGTTATTTTCTGACTTCCAGGTGAAAAAGTTCCTTTATCAAAGTGGTAATTTTCATTGTTTTAAAACAGTGATTTACCAATTTTATTTTCACTGTTTTAAAACAGTGAACTACCAATTTTATTTCACAGATATTTCCCTATAAAGCACCAGAAAGCATAAAATAAATGCTTGCTCTTGTACCATGTTTTGAATATAATATTTAATATATTTTATCTGAACTTTCCACTCCACTACAATGTAAAGTAACATTTTCCATAGGAGCTTCCTTATTATGAATCAATGACAGTTTTTGTGTATCAAAATCCCAGTGAAACAATGTAAATGTCCAAGCAATTGTTGTCAGTACATTTGAAAGATTAATATAAAAAAGTCTAAATGTTTATTTTAGGCTGAACTAAAAATTGTATTCTTAGCTAAGAGCATTATATTTGTGTCATTTTTTTCAAGTTTGATGTTGCTGCTTTTAATGACTTAGAACATTACGTTTGAAACTTACTTTATTTCTGACATCAGATATAAAACATTGTGCTATTTTACCCTGTATAGAACAGTTGTAATATAAACAATATGATAATGTCAGAGGATAATATAGTTCCTGATTTGTTGCAGGTGACAATTCGAATATTACAGAGACTGGTTCTCCGTCCCAGCCTCATCGCCCAGTCAGGGCCTGGACCGTATCTGGAGGTAACCAGTCTATATAACATTATTTGTCGCCTATTGCTGGTTCATAGCAACATGGAACTTTGGCATTGCAAGTGTTTTGTCATTTGATCGCTGATGTCCAATGCAGTATATTCATTTTAAATTATGGTTAATTTGTGATTACTATTAATTTGGCGACTATGATTACACTGTTGCTGTCAGTTTCATACAACGTCGAGCACGATGTGTAGAAGAACGCTTTGGACTCTATTCCACTTACTACAGTCTCTATGACAGAGGAAATTTCCCTTGAAACATATGCGCGTAAAGTGTCGTCCCGTATTAGCCTGTGCAGTCTGCACAGGCTAATCCGGGATGGCACTTTCCGCCTACAGGGGATTTATGTTTAGAAGCGACTTCCTTGAAACAGAAAATACATAAAAGCGGATAGTGCCTTCCTGGATTAGCCTGTGCGGACTGCACAGGCTAATCTGGGATGACACTTAACGCAGATGCATTAAGCCCGGGTTTCCCATGACAAGCCTCATATTTAAACCCATCAATGGCTTTTTGGGCGCCATTGTTGCAAAAATGTAGGCCCAGTATTACTGGGATTAGAAAATCATGAATTTATGGGATCACCAGTTCATTGCAAATGAGCATTTGAAACATAATTTTCTCAAGATAAGATGTTTAGCTAATATCTGGATTTCTTCATATGACCTTCAAGTGAAATACCCTGACTTAAGTTGGTGGGTTACGCTGACATAATCTTTAAAATCTTTACTTGATCACAAAATCTTACATTGCCTGATCAATAGTAAAGAGATTATTTAATGTATGCAAAAAGACTAATCGTTATTAGATTTCCCTCATTAAACACGAATTTTGGTTATTTTTGGCCGTTTATTCTTGCCTAAACAGGAAAATGCAATGTAATATGATTCTGCATTTAATAGAACATAAGTAGAAAGTAAAATCATAATTATGATGTCTGTCACGTAACAATAAATTTCAGACATGATGCTAGTATGCATGTAATATATTGTACTATCAAAAGAATCTAAAATGTAATGAAATAAAAAAATATAGCATTGACTAGGATAGCATTTACACATCAAAATTTGTTGGTAAATAAGTGTTGTTTCTTTTGGATTTCAATTTATCAGCAGATTGTATTACGTAATGTACAGTTGAAACGTGATACTGCGAATCACGATACTACGAAACGACGGAATACTACGAATAAGGCGGCTGGTCCCGTCCGTTTTCCGTATATATTTAACTACAAAAAGATGCGATACTACGAATTCGCAATTGAATGAAAGATGCGTTACTACGAACAAATGTTTCCCGGTCCCGTCATAGCGTTTGCAATAAAATGTTAACGGCTACTACGAAACATTTTGTCATGGAGACTTTTCACACCTTCTGGACAAAGATTTCACACCTCTGCCATTTCAGACACCAAGCCAGTTTGTTTGCACCATGGGCAAACATAGTTATTAACGAGTATAATAACCATATTAATCCACTTTAAATGGTGTGCAGTGGGAGATTATTATTAAAGGATTTTCGTAATTACCAATATGTATTTGCTAATTTGATTTTTTTGTTTTTGCGGATTTTGTACTTTTGCTTCATAGTGCGAAAACATACACACATGTATTGTCAAATGCATTTAGTTTAAGAGCATTAATTACCTTAATCTCCTCGACATGCTGCAAATTAACGCTGAATGTTACTTTACTACTACGGGATTTCCTAAAGATGCGATACTACGAAAAATGTGATACTACGAACTAACTCTTGTCTCCCGTGACTATTCGTAGTATCGCGTTTCAACTGTATTTGATTTCATGTAGTGGACTGTAGACAAATCACCTGTAACACGGCATAATTATTGCCATAAGTCTTGATTAAAGATTGAATGATACAACCTTCAATTGACAGTAAACTGATGTGTACCGGTTTGATCATTATCAAACAAACTTTGAGTACCTATTATAAATCTATACGAAATAGGAGTACATCCCCTAGGCATTCAGTTTATGCCGATGCCTAGATTATGTCATACTGGTCTGGGGCAGTAATTGAAAAGCTGGTAATGAACATTTTCACTTGATTTGTACTTGTATGAATGTTTCAGTTCTAAGGTTTTCCGTGTTAAATTCAAGGGCTTTATTCAATGGTTTATGTTTACAAAAGCATTACATAAGAAGCATATTTTCCAATCTTTTGTAGAATAAAATGTTTCAGTCTTATATGAACTATAAGTGAAAATTCCACATACCGTAGGATGTTATTAAGTAATTGACTCAAGATTTTACTTACAAGTTTTATGAATATAATTGTGCACTGATTGCATATAAGCATTGTGCTTAAGTACTACTGAGAAAGTAGTTTTTACATAGAGGTCACTTGGTTCAAATTGTTCTTGTGTTCGTAAAAGTGTCTAAGTTAGCTATAGGAATTTAACACAGCTGTAGGTAAGAAAAGAAATATTAGAAAATAAAAGCTATATTGAAAAAAGAATTATTAGAAGTTAAACATTAAAACAAGTGTTGAAGTTAAACATTAAAACAAGTGTTATGATGTGGTATTTATTGTGATTGAAATCTCAGATCCAAAGAATAAGTAATCATTGAAGACGTGTCTGTACGTTTACATGTCTCTTTACATGTCTCGGCACATTTTACAGTTGAAAAAAATAACTTTCACCATGAGACAGTTCAAATGACAGACATATGGAGAAAACATTTGAGGTGTGTCATGGGAAAACCGGGCTTAATGCATGTGCATAAAGTGTCGTCCCAGATAAGCCTGTGCAGTCTGCACAGGCTAATCTGGGACAACACTTTTCCGCTTACAGTGGATTTATGTTTAGAAGAGACTTCCTAGAAACAGAAAATACCATAAAAGCAGAAAGTGTTGTCCTGGCACTTTATGCACATGCATTAAGCCTGGGTTTCCCACAGCACGCCTCATTTCATGATAAAGTAATAAATTTGCAATGAACACTTTTCTGCACTATTCATTTTTCAAAGTCTTAATATGGATTTTCATTCTTTTCAACTGCAAACATGTTTTATCATAGCTGATAATCAAACATCGTTTTATCCACCAGCAAACGACTTGGCAATTATTTCATTTGATCTGTTATCATTCTTCTGGTCAAAGACCAGTTGGTGATCCACACAGGGGGGACCAGCAAGTTAAGTCATGTCTGCCCCTTTCTGAGTTGCTCCATTGTGAATAATGGATTCTCTACCAATCAATAAAATTGCTTTTTTTTCTGCAGAATGAGGTAAAAGTACTGGTATTGAATCTATTTAAGCTGTGCAAATTGCTTTATGGATGATAGATTACTACCTGTTATTTGAAGAAACTATGTTGGGCCTTACATCAACTGCACCTTAATTGGTCTTGAAATTTTGTGCTAATAAATCAGATTTAACAGTATTGCAAATATTTGGTTTATTGATTTCACATTTATTTAAACAAATTGTTCTGTTGGCAGTTAATTTGTTCCCATAGCCAGGGGTTCTACTGATAATTAGGTTTTCTCCCTTTGCTTACAAGGCTCTTGATGGTATCTCTGTTTCCGCCCAAATACTTTTGAGTTCCGCTGATATTTTTTAGTTTTCTCCTTTTGCTATAAATTATCAGTGTTTTCCTTTTAGTATGGGGTTTGCTGATAATTCTTAGTTTTCTCCCTTTGCATTGGTCCTTTCTATGGAATATTCTGAGTTGTGTCCCTTTATTAGGAGGATTTCACTGGATATAGAATGGATAATAATAACAGAGCACTATTTGAGGCATGTCGTGGGAAAACTGGGCTGCATGGGCTGATCCACGAAGACACTTTTCGCTTTTATGGGATTTTCTGTTTCAAGGAAGTCTCTTCTAAACATAATTCCACTGTAGGCGGAAAGTGCCGTCCCTGATTAGCCTTGTGTGGACTGATCAGGCTAATTGGGGACAACACTTTACACACATGCGTATAAGCCGGTTTTCCCATGACACGCCTCTTTTTTTTTCAAGTTGCAGCATGAATTTTTAATTAGTAAATCCCCCGCCGCGAAGCGGGAGGGGGTTATAGGAATGCCCTTTGTCCATCCGTCCGTTCGTCTGTCCGTAACATTTTCGTGTCCGCTCCATGTCTCCTATACCCTTTGAAGGATTTTGATGAAACTTGGCTGAAATGTTTAGGTCATTGAGACGATGTGCAGAAGGCATGAGTCAGTCACGCTGGCTCAAGGCCAAGGTCACACTTGAAGGTCAAATATTCGAGCCTCCATTTCATGTCCGATCCATATCTCCTATACCCTTTGAGGGATTTTCATGAAACTTGGCTCAAATGTTTAGGTCATTGAGAAGATGTGCAGAAGGCATGAGTCAGTCACGCTGGCTCAAGGTCAAGGTCACACTTGAAGGTCCAATATTCAAGCCTCCATTTTTTGTGTCCGCTCTATATCTCCTATGCCTTTTGAAGGATTTTCATGAAACTTGGCTCAAATGTTTAGGTCATTGAGACGATGTGCAGAAGGCATGATTCAGTCATGCCTGCTCAAGGTCAAGGTCACACGAAGGTCAAATATTCTAGCCTTCATTTCGTGTCCGCTCCATATCTCCTATGCCTTTTGAAGGATTTTCATGAAACTTGGCTTAAATGTTTAGGTCATTCAGACGATGTGCAGAAGGCATGGGCCTTTCACGCAAGCTCATGGCCAAGGTCACACTTGAAGGATAAATTTTTGAGCCTCCATTTTCGTGTGCGTTTTTCGTGTCCGCTCCATATCCCCGATACCCTTTGAAGGATTTTCATAAAACTTGGCTCAAATGTTTTGCTCATTGAGACCATGTGCAGAAAGCATAAGCCAGTCATGCCAACTCAAGGTCGAGGTCACACTTGAAGGTTGAATGTTTGAGCCTTTATTTTCCTGTCAGTTCTATATCTCCTGTGTCCTTTAAAGGATTTTCATGAATCTTGCCTCAAATGTTTATCACATTGAGGCAATGTGCAGAAGGCATGAGGCTGTCACGCCACCTCAAGGTCAAGGTCACACTTGAAGGTTAAATGTTTGAGCCTCCATTTTCGTGTCAGCTCAATATCTAGATTTCTGAAACTGTACTTTCATATCTGGTCCAACTGTGCGATTAAGGTCAGTGTGATACTTCAAAGTCTCCTTTAAAATCTAATGAAGGATCACGGCGGGGGATATAGCTGTCCTTTGGACTGCCTTGTTAATTATGAGTTCGGAAAATCTATCTTTCTTATTTCTTATGGTTTTATCCACAAAGCTAATATGGAAAGATTTGTTATCTTCATCTACAAGTACAAAAGTTGGAATATGTTGCCACTAACATGATCGATTTTAATTACTTTACTTTAAACATATTAGATTTCCAAAATAAATTACATGTACAAATGACATACTTACATATTAATGTACTAAATACATTACTTATGAAAAAATGGTAGGACCTTAGACTGTAACACTGCTGACAACATTATTAATGGTCTTTCCCTGATCTATTGAATTCTTTGCAAAGTATACAGTTTTGATCAGTATGTACTTGTCAATCACAAGGTAGTCTGAGTGAAATGCAAAATTAGCACATCTTGTCAAATTAAAAAACCAACTGAGCCACGGTGGGTTTTCAATTTGAAATAATTGGTTATCCCAGGGTAGTGTATTTACATTTAAATGGATCATTTGTACATGTCATGGGAAATGCTGATCTGAGGGAAATTATTCAAATGTTGCTGAAAGTACCAGTGGAAACTGTCAGCACAGTCCATAATGAAGTGTTTGATGTACAAACATTGCTTGGGATAGAATCATTAATTTTCAGCCATATTGAAAAAAAAATGACCATGGATGTTCATCTGAATTACTTTCTGGGTTTAACTGAGGGGTTATCATACCAATTAGCTCCAATTGTCTTGGCGACATATTAAACCAAGAAAATTGTTTATTAGAAACAATATTGTACCTGACAAAAGGTCGTAAATTAAAACATAATTAACTAAGGTCTGGGAATCCATCCAACATAAAACATGTCAAACAGTCAGGCATGTTTGACAAAAAGAGGATGTCTGACAAAAATGCAGGTGTCTGACAAAATTTATCACACACCTTATACATATTTAATGCTAGTTAGCCCTTTGTTTCATAAATTAAGGAATTATTTCTGCAACTATTTGAAAGCGTATATCATGTTTTCAACATATGTTATATACTTTACAAGTCATTGTTGTGTCTGACAGCTGATTAAGAAGTTTCGGGGAGTCTGCCCCGAATCATGAACATTTTTTAGCTCTTTATGAGACGCGTTGTGGGAAAATCGGTCTTAATGCATGTGCATAAAGTGTCGTCCCGGATTAGCCTGTGCAGTCCGCACAGGCTAATCCAGGATGGCACTTTCCGCCTACAGTGGATTTATGTTTAGAAGAGACTTCCTTGAAACAGAAAATACCATTAAAGCGGAAAGTGCCATCCCGGATTAGCCTGTGCGGACTGCACAGGCTAATCCGGGATGACACTTTACGCACATGCATTAAGTCCGGTTTTCCCACGATGCACCTCTTATTAACTGTCCCTAAGGGTTTAGACCAATTGGGAAGTGGCATAATATTATACAGAGCTTAAAGATTGCATTTGCAACATTTGTACTTGTGGCCTGTATTGTTTTATCTCAGAAACACTCATTAACAATTCATAATGACAGTTCTTATCAGTTGTGTTCAACTGTATTTCAGTTACGCCATTTCTGATGATCATGCACGTGTCTTGTATATTAGCACCACGTGTGTATTGTAATTTGTTTTCTCATTTCAGGTGATACATCTTTTGGTTCGGGTCATCTTCAAGGTCAAGGTCACCACTTGAATGACCTTTCTGTACAAGATGTCACCTCAGAAGGTATGTGCAGGAACATTATTCACTTGAGTATTTTCGAAATGCAAAAAAGTTGACTGTCTTTGTTTGATTGCATTACAATAACATTTTATTTGGTTACACATTAAAACCGTATCATGTATACAATAAAATCTTGAATAAAACATATATTATAGAGCTTGGTTTGTTATGTCTAATTAATGATTAGTTATACCAAAATGTGTATATCACTCATTGTCAAACACTAAATAGTCATCAATTTTGGTAGTCCTGATAGTCGTTCAAATGTTTGTGGCAAACAATAAGTATAAAACCTTTGAATTATTTGACTGTATTTATTGTTTTCTTTTACAGATTACGACAAAAGAAGCTTGACGAGCATGCTAGATTCGGAATCCCAGTATTTGCCCCTTGAAAAGTCGCCAGTGACCCCCGCACGCCCCATGACTGCTCCCATTGTAAACGTGCTGTCATCGCCAAACACGCAGCACACCTTTGACAATATACCCAGGGGAGATAATCGCCCTGCGACTGCCATCGGTGATAATAAGTATGATGCTTACGAGAAGCGACCTGTAAAACCTATGAATCAAGACATATACAAAGGGATGTTTAAACCGGATTTCAACGTGTCTCCGCCCCAGCAGTCAGGGACTGGACCTAGCGTCGGGATTAAAAAGAAAGTGCCTCCCACCGCTCAAGCTGTTGACTGTGATACAAGCCAAGACACCTCACAAGTGGACGACCCGCCAAAAGAGAACGAAAACGTCCCAGTGAGGGAGTTAAGTTTGATCAAAGACGCCATTGCTAAGAAAGCTCTTAAACAAAGTGCTGCTGCTAACAGACCAAAAACAGAAAGTGCAAAGACTAAAGTGGTGGAAAAGAAAAAGGATAAACCTGACTCAAAGAGTTCACACTCAGGGAATAAGGGAACCTCTATTCCGGTTGCGTCCAAGACAACAGTGTCGCGAACTCACTCGGAATACGTCCCGGGTAAATATAGCACTGCCCGTAGGCACGATTACGAGGAGCGTAAGGGTAAAACTATTAAATCCATTCCAGAAAAGATCATGAGCGCTGACAGACTGAGCACGAATGATGCAAAACGTGAGCACGAGTCCAGCTTTCTGGACTCAGGGATTTATTCACGCCCTAACAGCGATGCCGTGCTTGCAGAAGGTGTGTGTGTGTGTGTGTTTGCTGTTTTTGTGCTAACAGAATGGGAAATTTTCAGAGCGAAATAGCAGTCTGCTGCAACCTGGGCCTGTATTTACCAACCTGGGCCTGTATTTACCAACCTGGGCCTGTATTTACCAACCTGGGCCTGTATATTTACCAACCTGGGCCTGTATTTACCAACCTGGGCCTGCATTTACCAACCTGGGCCTGTATTTACCAACCAATTCTTAGACTTAAGACTAAGAATAAAGAATGATCTTGAAACTTGCTATTCTAAAATGTTGTTAATTTGAATTACACACAATATTCACCAATGCTAATTGTAGCATTCTTTGTTTAGAATAATTTGTTAATTACATAAGCAACATTGGTACCCTGCATATTTGCAAAAGCACAAGGAGTTTAAAGTATATTCTTTATTCTTAAGTCTAATATTGGGTTGGTGAATAATATGGACCCTGCTCCTTTGTGGTTCCACCACCTCCCCCCCACCCCCCACCCTGCTGTCCCTGTGGGTTGGGCAACACAGAAATTTGAAATATCTTGAAATATTTAAAGTGTGTTTGCAAATATTCATTTGCATTATGTAGAGATAATTTTAAGAAACCTGAATTTGAAGCCTAAATGCAAACAAAACCCTGGGCCTGTATTCACAAAGCTCCTCAGGGAAAACTTAAGTTAATTCCTTAAATTCATAAAATTCCTTAAGTCACTGGCTGTTTCATGTATAGCTCTTTTAACATTAAAATGTTGTAAACTTGTATATATTGCTTAAATCAGTGTTCGTTCTGGGCCGAGTTGCAGGTGGGCCAATGGCCCATCAGTCACAAAGTCAGTGCGCCATTGAAGGATTTTCTTGGGGGCGACAAATTATTACTATCATTATTTTCCATGTTACTTTTATTATGTTTTTTACAATGTAAAAAAACATCAAATTACTCTTTTTATCGTACAATCACTACGAAAATTTATCTAACCAACCTTTCTGAAATTTGTGACCATCAACCTTTTTGGAAGATTTACCAGTAACAGTTTTTTTCATCTAAACTTGCAGATGAAGTACGGGTACGGCGGAATCAACATAAGTTTTCTTGCCCTCATTTTCCATCGTGTTCATTTGCCTAGGAATTTTGGTGGAACATTCAAGAGTTTTTCCCTCGATGCTCTCTGTATCTGCTTTCCGCTTTGACATCTTTATTTTCTTATTAAAATCATCTTAAACCGCATGTAAATTTTAGACAGCACTGTAATCAATTTGTGATGATTTAAGCGAGGTCAAATGGCGTGTGACCTTATCTGCCAATGAAATCGCTAGTTATAAAATAGTGCGCGCGCGGTAGCCCAGGCAACGGTTAATTTTACACTAACAATCTGGCTATGCGATGTTTACAGTTCACAATACGATTTTGGATGATTTTTATGCGAAAAAAATCGCCTGCAGATGGAATTTTCTATGCACCTGTTATATTTATCATGCGCCCAAATGGCACACAGACAGTATTTTTGCTGCGCCCATTTATTATATTTTTGCGGGAATCCCGCAAAGGACCGGCCCAGAATTAACACTGCTTAAATGTTTAGTGTTGCAGTCTTCTTTATACAGAAATCATTGCATTTCTCATGGAAAATTTGATCTGAAATTTGCTCTTAAGTACAACTTAAGTCAAGATTTCCCTTAGAAGCTTTGTGAATAGCGACCCATGTCTAAGATTTGTTGCAGTGAAGAAAATTGTATTAATAATGAAAAAGAAAGAAACAACTTTATCTGGTAAAACCAGTGTACAGCAGAAAATGTTTGTTTTAGGCACTGTGTTATTTGTAAGCCTTTTGACTTTTGAAGTTAAAGTAGTTTGTCAATAAAATCAAAATATTTTTTAGAATTATGAACAAAAAATTGGAAGTAAACTCATTCTAGATCATTTGCAGGCCTTTTTTTACCCTAAATAGTAGGGGCCGAATAAAGACCTCATCCCCAACCAAAAGTTCTTTAAAATCATGCACTTTTTCCCCAAAGTTGACTGCAGTACCAAATTTATTGCTATAATTTTCCCCAAAACGTTTTGCCTGAAGAAAAGCCCTGATTTAAAATTTGATATGATGTGTACTTCAAAATTATTTTAACACATGTTGTGTTAAAAAAAAAACAAAGAACAACAACAACTCAGTAACATATTCTTAAAACAATATGGCTGGGATTTGGAAATAGTTAATAAAATGTGTTCTAGTAATATACTGTGGTATGATACAAATTTTACATATAGCTAGTATTTTGGAAACTAAAGTGCTTTATGCATTCAAAATCTAGAAAGACTTGAATTGAATATCAATTGAGGTAAAAAAATAATAACTTCTTGTAAAAGAAATTTGTTTATATTGATAATATTTTCCATCCAATTACATTTCACAATTTTATGGTTATATATTTGAGTTTTTCGACGTAAATTTGTAGTGAAATCGGCACTGCCAAAACTATGAACACATTTGACTTATACTTGTTTATTATATAATGATCTTTATGGGGGATTTTATTCTGTACAAGAACTAGAGCAGAAAGATGGTGATTTATAGGTGACCACAAGCCCATATTTTCTGTTATTTTTGTTTTCTATCACTAATCTTTAAATTCGAACTCGCCTCTCCTGCTTTGTTGACATTTCACAGTTTACCAGTACCTTGAAAATGTATAATGGGGAACAAGGGTCATTCGATATTAATTTATAAATTTGAATCTTAGTAAATAATTGATGACTAACGGTTATAAAATGTTTCACAGTTCAAAGACGGCCAACTATACTAAGCCTTTAATGATGCAGGCTTTATTTCTATTAATGGATTATTGAAACCTGATTTTGCAATATTATAGTTACACGTACATACTTAGGAATAAACTTGATCGCTTTGTTCGATATTTTACTTTTAAAGTTAGTGCCATAGAGCTGTATCATCTTGGTTTTGTATTAAGGAGAGCTAAAACTGGGGGGGGGGGGGGGGGGGTTTACTAGCCAGATTAAGTTCTGTATCAAGAATTGCATTATGGCAATGGCATTACTTTATATACTATAGTAAACATTCTTTAAATATTAAATCTGTGATTAATACCACATTGAATTGGATTTTAAATACCTAATTGATTTTTGGGAATTTGTAAGGCCGAATTTTATTTGTATGAGTTTAAAGCGTGTATGTTATTTTTCATGAAGTCTGTTCTCATATTAAATTAAAATTATCCAATAGATTCTTTGTAAAAATTAATTAACAGGAACAAGAGACAAATACTATGGTTTGAGTATTTTAGGTCAGTATAATACATACCAGTATCAAAGCAAATCAACAAAATAGAAACACTGATTTAACACAAAGCAATGTGTTTATTATTTTATGTCAGTAGGATTGTACTATAGCTGTAATTGGTTGTTGTATGTTCACTATACCCTGGCAATATTAGATTTATCACTAGTGATCAGTTAATGAAGTTTTCACAATAATTTTTCTGAGGCACTTGCCAATTCCGGCAGACATCAACACATTTTCAACTCAACCAAGTCCAATTTGACCTGCCCGAATATGTTTTAGTTTGTCAATATTATCTTTTGTCAATATATTCATTGGCAGCATGATTTTCTCATAAAGAAATGATCTGTGGTAAAAATTGTCTTATGCTGTGTCAAAATTAAACAACTTTATTATCACTGGCCAGTGTTTTTTTTAGGACCAATTTGGGGCCGAAATTTGGCCCCATTCCCCTGCTTGAAAAGTATATATTTTTCCCCTATATTTACTTTAAAATTCCACTCAGAATGTAAGCTTTATTTAAAAAAAAATTGACCAAAATGGGACAAAAATTGACTAAGAATTTTCTGCATAATCAAATTTATCATTTATAGCTAAACAATTCATTAATGTTTTATATCAAAGTGGAATATAATGCTTTTCTAAAAAGAAAATCCCCCTTTTGCCATAAAATTCCCCATCTGAAGGGCCCCGCCACCTTTGCATGAAAGGTGAAAAAAAAACACTGCTGGCATCTTCATTGAAATAGTTGTTACCTGATCTTTTTGCATGTCATGCCTGGTGATCCTTTATTTTTACTTAACCTGTTGGGCAGACTGTTTTGGAATTTTAATTTGCCCAAATGATCTTTACTTGTCCCGGGCTTTGGAAAATTGTAAGGAATAAACAGAAATGTTTCAAATAAATACCCATATTTGTGTATGTACATTCAAGAAGTGTGTAAATTCTAGAAATATATAGATTTAGAAGTACCTATATAATATTATTGAGTATGGAGGTCATCTATGCCAGTAATTTATATAATTGTCCGCTTGTAAAAAGAACCAAAAACTTGCTTGCTTGTCCCAGAAACGGTGCCTATACCAATATTATTATTTTAATTTCAATGCATTATAATTATAGGTCTTTTAAACAGCGACGATATATTTGATAACCCATAAATTTCGCCTAACAGTTACATGTACATACAAATGCTATTGTAATTTTGCTTTCTTTGGCTTATCTCGTGCAGACAATATAGTAAATTTAATGTACATGTTTTTCAAAACTGTTCCTCATTCAGTACATGTGTACCCGTGTTTAAGTAAAATTTACATGTATTTTCATAGATCTGCTGAACATTGTCAGTGTTATAAATGAAATCAATGTAAATGATATGATTTGCTACAATAATGGCACATTCTTTAAATTTAAGCTGTTTAAGTTAGTCTTGCATTTAGGACCTAAGTAACATGAATAGTATATATATTCTTGCAGATTATTTGTTTTTGTTGTTGTTTAATGGAAATATTTGTAAGAATTATAATTGTTACACACAGTTGTTTGCAACTCTTTTAAACTTGGTTTATGCCCTTTAGATGTCAAATATCTTCAAGCGGCCACAAAAATCCAGAGTTTCTGGCGAGGATACTTTGCACGAGAACACAACGTTGACTGCGTCCGGGTGCGACGAGAAATACGGGCCAGACGGGCAGAGGAACATATCGTAGTGCTAAGGACAGAACTTGAAAAGTATGACACTTCTTTTGAATGTTTGATGAAGCTAAAGTTGTTATCTGAAACCTCCCATATATTGTTTCTTTAAAGGTTAGAAAACTTGTCGTCATTGTTATCAGACATTTGATGTTAGCAAATTCATGACATTGATGTTGAGTTTTGTCCATTCCAAAAATATGTCTAATGGAACAAAACGATGCCATTGCTTTAATAAAATATAAATTTTTTCAAATTTGGATAAAATATTGCAGTAATTTGGCAAAAATATATCAAGTGAAAGAAAACATAGCACACTTTGCCACATGGTTTAGTAGCTAAAATGAGGGCTTTACTCTAAAACTAAACAATGCTATATTAGAGACTCCGTATTTCAGACAAAGACGTCTGTATGAGCAGGAACGGCAGCTGAGAACTCTTCAATTGGAGGCCATAAGGCAGCTCTGGCGGGAGGTAAGTTGTTTTTTTTAGTTTTAAACCCATTTATTTTAGCTCGATTGCATCAAAAGCCTAAGGCTTATAGAGACACTCTCGAGTCCGTTTCCTGGGAAGAACCAGTACTTGGTGTCTTTAGGGGAGATCTTGAGAACGCTCCCAGAGTGGGGATCGAACCCGGGACCTCCCGATCGCTAGGCAGACACCACATCCACTACGCCACCGTGACCTTTTTAAAGGTGAGAAAAAAATCAGCTACACTAAATTAAATTATTAAACAGTCATTAATGAGTTCATTAAAGAAACTGGGTGAAATTGTATTGCTGTACAAACGAATATATTAATAATAACATCAGTAATTACATGTTTTTTTCAGGATTGTAAATTAACATAATTAAATCCTTTTGAAAATAAGTGTCACTAAGAGTGAATTTGTATGTTAGCAAAACAAGAATTTTGTTTAACTTATCCAATAAATAGACCAGACTGAGTGTCCTTACACAAAAATTACATAACTGGTTCTGCACTATAATTTCACATATACTTGGCCTCATACTGTTGTACAAACTGTAATAAAATAATGTAGAATTAACTGCCTGTGCCAGGAGTATTGAATTATTCAGTCAAATCTCCCACTCGCAGGTCCAGTCTCTGCAGAGTTGGAAGTCTGAGGTGTTACAGTCGCAGTCATTCATAAGTCAGGAGGTGAAGCGTGAGCAAGAGTACAACTCATACAACTCGAGCCTCGAGATTCAGAACACGTTGGCAAAGGCCGAGTTGATGAGTCACAGAATGGGGGACCCCATCGCATCACACAGCGTCTTCATGGACACCAATAAGCAGATAGAGCTAGAAAAAACATGTGCTAATCTCCAGTCTCAGGTAAAGGGATATGATACATTTAGGATTATTTATGCCATTGTGTTTTGTATTTTTTGTGTTTTGTAATTATCAAAGTATGATTGCATTGAGATTTTTGTCGGTAATTAGTTTGAAGGATACTATTATCTAAATAAAAGTTCTAATTTAGTGACTTGGTCAGACTTTATTTAGGTCAAAGAAATGAGTGTCATTAGTTATATAACACTTCATGCAAATTTTATTTACATGAAAACAAGAAATGTCATTTTGTTTACATACTCAAATATTATTGAAAAAAAACACACCACAAGTATATGTCTATATTGGTGGAAAAATGTAACCAATTTGACTTTTTAGGTGAGCCAGTTACAAGAAGCCTTGAAGTCTGTATCTAGTATTGTGCTGCACGGGGCTGTGGGCTCCACCCAGGGGTCTCTAGCGGGGTCATTACCGGCCACACCCCGCACCTCTAGTCTGAATACCACCAGCAACACCACTGCCCAGAGAGGTAAGGGCAGGGGAGAGCACTCTGGCAGTTCTGGTGTGCAGAGTGACCTGAATTAGGTTAGGGCAGGGGAGAGCACTCTGGCAGTTCCAGTGTGCAGAGTGACCTGAACTTGGTTAGGGCAGGGGGGAGCACTCTGGCAGTTACAGTGTGCAGAGTGACCTGAATTAGGTTAGGGCAGGGGAGAGCACTCTGGCAGTTCTAGTGTGCAGAGTGACCTGAAGTAAGTTAGGGCAGGGGAGAGCACTCTGGCAGTTCTAGAGTGTGCAGAGTGACCAAGTAGGTTAGGGCAGGGGAGACAACTCTGGCAGTTCTAGAGTGTGCAGAGTGAACTAAACTTGGTTAGGGCAGGGGAGAGCACTCTGACAGTTCTAGCAACCTCCGCGCAGACATTTAACTGTGTCCGAGCATAGCTGGTTTAAATCCCTGCCAGCACGAAGTTCCACATGACCATAGGCAAACACTTGGCGCAAAATAAAATCATGGACATGCACATAATAAAAACGTGGACAACGTAAAATCCTTGCGTTGTTATGTAAAATTATTTGTTTATTTATTTTTATGCCCCCGGCATTTTGATGCAGGAGGCATATAGTGATTGTACTGTCCGTCCTTCCGTCCGTGACAAGGTTAAGTAGATTTTACCGTTTCGTCTAGCACCAACACCGCTTACTACATCACTTTAATACTTACAAAGTTGTTGCTTATGACCATTCGCTATCCACCCATATCACCCAACCTTACTTTGACGTTGACCTGGACCTAATTTGGACTTATAATAATTCAAAAGTGCCATTTCTTGGTTAACTAGATTTTACAGTTTCGTCTAGCCCCAACACTGCTTACAACAACACTTAGATATTTACACAGTTGTTACTTATGACCGTTCCCAATCCATCCATATCTTTCAACCTTACTTTTGACCTTGACCTAATTTGCACTTAGAATAATTCAAATGGGCTGTTTCTTGGTTAACTAGACATACCATTTCGTCTTGCACCAACACCGCTTACTACAACACTTGGATACTTACACAGTTGTTGCTTATGACCATCCCCAATCCGCCCATATCTCCCAACTTTACTTTGACCTTGACCTTGAACTAATTTGGACTTATAATAATTAAAAAGTGCCATTTCTTGGTTAACTAGATTTTACCTTTTCGTATAGCATCAACACTGCTTACTTCAACACTTGGATATTTACACAGTTTTTACTTATGACCGTTCCCAATCCACCCATATCACCCTACCTCACTTTGACCTTGATCTTGACGTAATTTGGACTAAGAAATGGGCTAACCAGCACCAGCCGGGGGCATGTGTGTTTATCAAACACAGAATCTTGTTTGTTTTTCATTCTAACTCTTAATATATGTACCTGGACCAATAATGCAACATGTCTATGTCATTGTTATAAAAAATAATGATAAAATTAAAATTTTGTACAAAATAAATCTTCAATCTCCTCATATTTCGTCTCCCTTGAAAACTTCCAAATCTGTAAGTTTTTAACTCGTGATGGCAGTGGTATTACTGAAGAGTACCAATGTACCAATGGGGAAGTAACCACTGCGAGGAGTTTGCAGTTCGAGAGTGTGCAGAGTGACATGAACTTGGTTAGAGCCGGGGGGAGCACTCTGGCAGTTCTAGAGTGTGCAGAGTTACCTGAACTTGGTTAGGGTAGGGGGGAGCACTCTAGCAGTTCTAGAGTGTGCAGAGTGACCTGAACTTGGTTAAGGCAGGGGGAGTACTCTGGCAGTTCTAGTGTGCAGAGTGATGTGAACTTGTTAGGGCAGGGGATGCACTCTGGCAGTCATAGAGAGTGCAGTCTGACCTGAACTTGGTTCTATGTTTTCTGTCCAATGTGGACAAAATCACACAACAAAAATACATATTATGCATATTTTATCTGAAAAGAAAATCTACATTGTTTAAGAAGTAAAGTTGTTCTTTCTTGAAAGCTGATGTATCATAATAATATTATTCGGTATAGAAATAATTATTTGCCTTACTGCTTTAGTAGATTCTCTTGTCACATGACTGTATATCAAATTCTTGATGTTTATTCAGAAACTGCATGTAAACCAAAGTAGAAAACATGTATTATCTTCTCTAATTTATCCTATAGATCTCTGTAGATGAATACTAGTTACTCCCCAATGATGCTTATGTTGTATCACAGATTCACCATGTTTTGCTATTTACAGAACTGTATTTTATAATACAATTCAACATGTGCATATTTTATTTAACATAACGGTATTATGTATTTCTTGTGAATGTGACTCAACAAAATTTTGTCAGAAACATTTTGATGTAAAAGCTCAACACTGCATTAATCCACTGCATCATGTGTTACAGATTTTATATCAAACTGTTGATTCAAATGTTAACGAATTAAGCTATTTTTAGTATATATGTAATTAATTAAGTAAATAAATCAAGAAACATGTATCATGTAGTGTTGTTAAAACAAAATGTATGTTTTAAGGTTAACATTTAATGTACATGTCTTTGGCTGTATAATTTTGAATTTTGGGTTGCAAACTGGCGAGTGAAATTCAAGAAATTCAAAATTGTTTTCACAGATTTTAGGCTCAAAGTTTACATTCAGTTTTTGGTGACATGCATTCTGTAACCATGGGGTTTACATTCAGTTTTTGGTGACATGCATTCTGTAGCCATGGGTTACATTTGTTCTTTCTTTGTTGTATATTTAACTTTGGGGTCAATAAGTGTACATTGGGTTCAATGGTATTTCTGAGCAGATGAAGACGACGAGATCGTGGTGACTGGAGAGTTTAGCTGTTTAGAAATCTCTGAGTACGAGTCCATTTCGGGCTTGCACTGGGGTAAGACTGTTGTAACCATAGTTACGTGCTATGCGCCCCACCCCCTATGCCTGCTGCCTGTTGTTTTATTATCAGTAGCTGTTCTGGTAAACCCTTAACCTGCTGTGAACGAACAACAATTCCTACATATTGGGGAAACTGATAAAAAATTATGTTGCATGTACACGTTACTAGCACACCTGATTTTTTTTGTCTTTGCATATGTAGGCTTCACTGTATTTGATTGTGCAATTGCAATATTTCTTCGTTTCCATGGATTGTATAAAGTGAATGTTCACTTGCCCAGAAATTGCTGCATTTTTGCAACAAACATTGAAGTTGTGTCTCAATTTATAGAGCCAATAAGCGGGCAAACTGTTATTGGTGTCGGCAAGTTGAAGTGCAAATTAACCTGCCCGCAGCAAGCGGATAATCCTTAGAAAAATGCCCGGTTTCCTCTGTCTTAGTCTTATTCAGTAGGGGACTACGTCGAATCCTGTCTGTCCTTTTAAACATCACAACATGGTCATAACCTGTTGTGGAATTTCTTGTCATTCAGTGTCTGAGTCGTACCCATAATTATAGTAATCATTATATGAGCAGGGCATGTTTTACAGAGGCTGGGGTTGGGGCCCAAGCTCTATGTTTTGGGGAAAATTATGGAAACAAATTTGGTAAAGGGGAACACTATTTTCAGGGGTAAAGAAATTTTGCTCGGGGATGGCACCTGTATTCGGCCCCTGCTATATAAGGTTAAAAACAACATATGAGGCGCATTTTGAGAAAACCGGTCTTACTGCATGTGCATAAAGTGCCATCCCGGATTAGCCTGTGCAGTTGCAGTCCACACAGGCTAATCCGGGATGGCACTTTCCGTGTACAGTGGATTAATGTTTGGCACTGCCTTGAAACAGAAAATACCATAAAAGCACAAAATGCCATCCTGGATCAGCCTGTGCGGACTGCACAGGCTAATCCGGGACGACGCTTTAGGCACATGCATTTAGACTGGTTTTCCCACGACGCCCCTCATATCAGTAACTGACATAATAGTACAGCAGTTTGAGGGTATAGTTCTTTGCCTTCATACTGACCTCTGCACGCTATTTGCCTCTAGTTCTTGACAGTATATAGTGCATGCTAGTGGGTGTTTCGTCCTCTGTTGCCAATGCATAGTAGTACCATCTTTTCTGTCTATACATATGTACATGGACAATATCTTATATTTCTGGTGGACAGACTATTAACATAATACGTTTGTGTGTAATGGAAGTATTTTGAAGAACAAGAATCTTTGAAAAAATATTGTAAATAAAAGATGCCTAATGATAATACTTGTTTTGTACGATATAACCATAGCCAGAGTTAATTGACTGGTGTATATTGTTGAATTGGTTTATTATTTAATGTTACACATATTTATTTCTATTGGAATGCGTGAGTATTTTAGTATACTAATATAATATATTAATGAATATATTAGATTTTGTGTATCTTCACAAATGGAAGAAATCACATATTGCATGACTCCTTATGCTTAATGCCTCTTGTTAACTCACTTTCACTTCTATAGTGGTTTATATGGGGTAGTCTTTCATAACTTGTGATATTTAACCAGAGTTTATGTGTTTTCTTTAGATGGATATCGTATTGATGTTTCAGTTTATTTTTTATATAGCATAAGCATCGAATCTTTGCAACTAATGTAACTTTAATGTATTCTAGTAGAAATTGTGTCATCAGATATGGTAGAAACAAAAGTTGCTCTGCACACTTTATATTTTGTTATTGTGAATGCGTTAAATGCAATTCGGTATTCTTTGTAATCTCAGATGCATCTGCATGGCAATGTGATGTATGCATGTATTTATATTGTGTACATACCTACAGTTACTACCATGTAGATTGTTATAATATATTTGAGGTTGGTCATGGGAAACCTGGGCTTAGTGCATGCATAAAATGTCGTCCCGGATTAGCCTGTGCAGTCTGCACAGGCTAATTCGGGACAACACTTTCCGCATACAGTGGATTTTTGTTAAGAAGAGACTTCCTTGAAACAGAAAATAGCATAAAATACCATAAAAGCGGAAAGTGCCGTCCTAGATTAGTTTAGTCTGTGCGGACTGCACAGGCTAATTCGGGACGACACATTACGCACATACACTAAGCCCGGGTTTCCCATGACAAGCCTCATTTATTCTTGCATTTTTGAGTCCATAATTTTATAACACATTCTGTTCTGTTTTTTCTTTGTCTTTCACGGCAAGAATTTATTTAATGATACGTTGTGTTGGTCACATCTTAGTTATGAAGTGAACTACTTGCAAGTCCCTTAAAAGCAGTCAGAATGGGATAATAGAAAAATGTAAGGTTAGGCCAAAAAATATAAATGTATATCTCCAAAAAGTTAGGTAGGGTTGGGATTGATTTTTTACCTCACCTGAGCATGAAGTGCTCGGTGAGCTATTGGTATAGAGGACCTCTCTGGCGGCGTCTGTTGTCAATCGTCCGTCGTCCGTATGCTGTCAACAATTTGGACCGTTATCGCGAAAAATACTACATTTTTTATTAAATCTTGACCTAGCGTGCACAGTTTGTGTATGACCATAAAATCTCGGATGGGATTGTTATTGGGTCAGATCACACCAGTTACACCAGAGTTATTGCCCCTTTTTCATGCAAAAAAAGTGCAAAAATGCCCTTTTTCCAATGTATAGACTTTATTTTCCATCCAATCTTAACCGAACTTTCACAATTTGTGTATGACCATCAGATCTCAGCAGACGCCAAAAATGGGCCAGATCGTGTTTCAAACACCAGAGTTATTGCCCTTGGTTTCTTAAAAAAAATATACAAAAATGGACATTATTCAGGATAGAGACTTCATTTTTCATCCAATCTTCACCAATCTTGCAGAGTTTGTCTATTATCTTGAGATTAGAGTTGATGTCGAATATAAGCAAGATTGGACCAGAAACACCAGAGTTATTGCCCTTTGTTTGTGAAAAAAATATGCAAAAATGGACATTCTTCAGGATCGAGACTTCATTTATCATCCAATCTTCACCAATTGAGCACAGTTTGTCTATGACCATAAGATTAAAGGTGAAGTCGAATGTAAGCAAGATCGGACCAAAAACACCAGAGTTATTGCTCTTGGTTTGTGAAAAAAATATGCAAAAATGGGCATTATTTAGAATAGAGACTTCATTTTTCATCCAATCTTCACCACTCATGTACAGTTTGTCTATGAACGTAAGTCTACAGGTGAAGTCGAATAAAATCATGATCAGGCCAAAAACACCAGAGTTATTGCCCCTTGTGTTTGGAAAAAAAATCAACAAGTTATCAATGATTGGCTTTCACACACGATTTTTGATTCAATGTTGACCAAACTTACACAGTTTGCGCATGACCATGAAAATTGATTGATAAAATTCGATTTCCAACAGTTGCAAGACTTGCATGAAGTTATTTGTACATGCAACATTGATGTCTTCAAAGCATGCATTAACATCATTTGTCATCATTGGACAGAAAATTATCAAAGAAAAAGCAAAACTTTACCTTGTAGCGCAGCCATTGCAATTATCGCGTTGCATCTAGTTCTCCAAAACTGTTTGCGAAAAAGACATCAAAATCTACTGTTTCTGCATTTTCCAGAATTGTTAATGACTAAATGAAAAAGGGTCAGGTAAAATCTAGAAAAATGATTTGAGAACCATTAGCAAAAAACCTGCACATCCACTACCAAACTTGTACTTCAGTTAGCCCATTGCATTAACTGATGTTTTAATCAAAATTGATCCTATCCCCCTCTGGTATTGTTGAGATACCTTTATTTCAAACCTGTCACAACAGTATGGTCTTCATCTGCACCAGTTCTCAGGTGAGCGCATTGGGCCATCATGGCCCTCTTTCTTTTAAAGACTTATTTCGTAATGTTATTTGAATAATATCTAAAATCATGGAAATCAATCATCACTAAAAACTTTAGGGTCTGGAGGTTTTCGCTAGGTAGGGTCGGGTTGCCCAAAACACAGAATTTTTTTTGTTTGGCCTTACTTAATTGCAGAGATGAAATAATGTCACATCAGCATCTGACAGGCATATGTTAAGAAAAAAACACACAATAAACTGGGCCCATATTCACCAAGCCATTCTTAGATTTAAGAATAACAAGTAAGATTCATATTAACAGTCTTTTTAGAACAGAACTGTTTCAAGAAAATATTCTTTATTCTTACGTGTTAAGTCTATGCTGTATACATTGATGTATAGAATTGCTATGGGATGTATAGCCACGCCTACTTAGGTCGTATGCTGCATGTATGCTGTATACATTGATGTATATAATTGCTATGGGATGTATAGCCACGCCTACTTAGGTCAAACTCTGACACACACCGTTTACAGTATACAAATGAGGCGCGTTGTGGGAAAACCGGTCTTAATGCAGTCCGCACAGGCTAATCCAGGATGGCACTTTCCGCTTTTACGGTATTTTCTGTTTCGAGGAAGTCTCTTCTAAATATTAATCCACTGTAGGCGGAAAAGTGCCGTGACACTTTATCCACATGCATTAAGCCCGGTTTTCCCACGATGCGCCTCAAATCTTTTTACTGGACATCTTGTCAAATCATTAAAGCCCATACTTTTTGAATAGCTAAACACGTTGTCAATCGAATCATGTTGTGTAGTCAATTCAAACTTAAATGTTAAATGTAGATTTTCATGTCTCTTACATGTCCATAAACCAATCAAAGTACTAGTTTTCAGAATGGATGAACACGTTGTCAATTAAATCTTGTACGGTCAGTTAAATCTTAATTTTTAATGTAAATTTCCCTGTCCCTTACAGGAGCAGTCCCCCATTCCCTGTCCCCTTACCCATCCGAAGAGGAGGAGGCATACTTTCGGAGCGTCCCGCAGCCCGGATTCCCGACCCCGCCCCGGGGCCTCAAGCTGGAGAACCGGGGCCCGTCTGCTTTCGTGCTGCGCTGGCAGGCCAGCAAGGTCCTAGATGGGGAGGGACGCGAGATGAACAAGCCTATCATCGGTATGCAGATTAACTGGCTAATTTATCCGTTAAAATTATGTATCTATTTATTGTTAGTTAGCTGAAGGTCCTTGTATAGGAATTAAGTTAATTTGAGGGAATTGAGTTAATTTGAGTTAACTGAGTTAATTGGATTATTTTGAATACAATATGCAGGGGTGGCGAAATATCCAATTAACTCAATTAATACTTACCCATTTTTGACGAATGTTGTTCACCACTTGTCCATGCAGTAATTATTTAGAAAATTCTGGAAAAATTGCACTTGTCAGTGTACATAGTCTGGGACAAGCTGGGCAATAAGGACAATTGATTTTTCCACCACTGCAATATGTATACATTTTAAACCGCATACTAATGTAAATGTTGTTTTGCAGAATTATATTTAGTTGAATAATTTAATTTAAGTGCAATGTGTATATGTTTTTAAACTGTATAAACGTGGCTTGTGCATGTGTGTGCTTGAATGTACATGTAAAAAGCAGTTACTATAAAAATAAACGACACTTATGTTTTCATCCCCCCAAAACTGATCAGCTGTTTAAATTAACAGACGATATTTACATACAAAATTTACATGAAATCAAATGTTGACCATGTCTCGCAGGTTACCGTGTGTTCGTGAATGACAAGGCAAAGGCGATGATAGCAGGCTCCAAGCTGAAAGCTCTCATAGAAGGCTTGGATCCCACTCTGACATACAAGTATGTGGTCCCAAAAGTAATTGTGCATGTTAAATGCATCCATACAAACTGTACTCAATTTTTCATAAGCCAAGACTGTTGGAAAATGCTGTTTTAAGTGTTTCATTTCATGTTTTGCATTTTTGACTGTTCACCGCCCTTGCATTCATGCAAATGTTAAACCTGTTACGCATGAATTTCTTTCTAACATAACACTCTCAGATTGTTTCTGTACACAGAGCACAAAATTACCTTTGTTTAACCTGTTAACAAAAAAAACGGTATGTCATTCATTCAGTTTTATCAATGAAAGTAATGTCACGATAAATTTATCTCAATGAATGAAGTCACTCGAAGAAACAATGATTTGTCATTCTGATATGTGTATATTAAATATTTAATTCCTTCACATCTGAACACCTTATCACTGTTTATGAGCCGATAAAAATGGATAATGCTAAAAATATTTATTAAATATATCAATTATTTTTGGGTTTTGTCATTGATCATTTTCAGGATTTATGTGAAGGCGGTTTCTGAGCTAGGAGATTCCAACTGTTCGGACATCGTGATGGCAGCATTGTCGAAGGGGCAGCGTCGGCGTTCTACCAGCAGCGACAGCAACCGGTCGTACGACACCGACCAGGAGTCAACAGGAAGTGGGCGGAAATTGACGCATAGAAAAGAATCTCGGCGAAGTCGAAAATCCCCTAGAGCTAGTAAACATGAAAGAAAGGAGAGTAAAGGTGAAGGTCACAAGGAGACGGAAAGACTGCCATCCAAGATGGAGCTGGAGGCGGAAGGTATTATAACTCAACCACGTGTTCACAAGCATAGACGTACACCCAGTAAGGACTTCCAGAACAAAACCGGGGATGACAGTCTTCGACCCAAAGAGACTCCGCAGAGTCCTGTTATGCGTTCTCCAAAACTACAGGCCCAAGAGTCACAGGGCTTCAGTTTTGATAGTGCCAGTAAGCGGGAACAAGCAAAAGACACTCACCAGAGTTTATCGTCAACATTTACAGTTGATAGCCAAAATTCCGTTCTGTTTGCACTTAGCACTGGCGGTAAGTCAGTCGATGTTGACAACAGCGTAGAGCCAAAGGAAGAACCAGTGAAAGGTCATCGAAGGAAGAAGAGCAAAGACATGAAGATAGAAAAGGTAGAAAATAGAGGTGACATTTCTGACAGTTCTTCATCAGTTTCCAGTGCAATTATTCAGAGTCGAACTATTGATGGTGATAAGTACCATAGCGGTACGGAAAGCCCCTCTCGGCGGCGTAGGTCAAAAGACAATTCTCGAGAGGACAGTGACACTGGAAGTATTGTGCGCAGTGACAGCACCAGCAAACGCAATAGTGTGAACGTAAAGATTAGTCCAACTGCAGGCAGTGCTGGTGTACCTGTAATTGATGGTCGGAAAAGGCATAATTCTGGTAGCAGACCTTCAAGTCCAGCTCTCAGTGAAATGTCAGACTCAAAATCATCCCAGGCGACAGTAAGTGAGAAACGGCGGATGCCTATGGGTGAGTATTTAGAGCAGAGGTTTTCTGGACAGCGTCAAAGCACAGGAAGTACAGCGTCGTCAACAGCGACACTCACGCAAAGTCAGGTCGATAGTAGCACAAGCGATCTCCCGCCACAGATTCCACGAAGGGACGGAAAATATTCAAGTCTCGAGAACTTATCCACGAGGTCATCACACGATTACAACAGAAGTCCGACGGAGAAGTGTTCCCCAAATAGTTCAGAGAGGCGGAGAAGTAGAAACAATTCCACGGGTTCAGAAAGTGACGCCCCGACACAGTCTACTGCAGCAAGGGCCATTGATATGGATTCCAAAACTTCTGCAACTGGTATTGTAGCAAAACTATTGACAAAGCTTCAAGGCTTTGCGAAAACTCAGGAGGATGCGCTAATTACCAGTAAAATAAAGCGGAAATCTGGGGAATTAGAGGAGCCCGCACGCAAAGCAAGTGCAGATAGTGATTGTAGTGGGGAAATGCAGACTGGATCATCTAAGCAGTCGGATTCTTCTGGTGCTCACAGTGATGACAGTCAGCAGCACGACAGGCCCGCTTACAGAACCCACAGAAGGTGCGTATCTGCAGTGATTCATTTCCTTATTTGACAGTGTCCGGTAATAAGAGCCATTCCCAATCCCACAAATGGTTTATTATTCTCAGTTGGAATAAAAAAAATGAAAATTTGTAGTCACAAAATACAATTGAAACAAGAATGTAAGTTGTAAATTATGAAAATTTTAATGACCATAAGCAGTATTTTTTAAGCACGATTTCACAATTTGAAATTCCTAATCTCATGGATCTGGATCAGCTGAACAAAAGGCTGATCATTACCAATGTACTTCTTTGGCCGTTCCTTTCTTATCTGTTAGTGGTCCTGGACAAATTTGCGGTCTTTTTTTCTTGCTGTTAAAGACAAAACTTCACATCTTTAATAAAATGGCATTTTGCTTTGAAAGTAGGGCTTTTTTAATTGTACATTAATATTTTATTTTATTATTAAAGCTACACAATATTGTGACTAAATATATTAGGCATGTCGTGGGAAAACCTGGCTTAATGCATTTGCGTAAAGTGTCGTCCCGGATGAGCCTGTGCAGTCTGCACAGGCTAATCCAGGACGGCACTTTCCGTCTACAGTGGATTTATGTTTAGAAGAGACTTCCTTGAAACAGAAAATACCATTAAAGCGGACTGCACAGGTTAATCCGGGACGACACTTTACGCTACGCACATGCATTAAGCCCAATTTTCCCACGACACACCTCATATATTTAATGCCAGTTTTTCTGTTGTTCCAAACTTTGATTTTGATCGTCTCAGCTCTGGAATGCCTATCAGTAAGCACCTGAGTTTGTGTCATCTGGATAAACTCTCATGACATCATACTAAAGCATGGGGCCGTCATGTTAACGATGGGTGTCATATGTGTTAACTCTTATCGGTAATTAAACCGCACTGTGTGCCGTGCAGCTGGGGACTCTGTGTGTGTTTCGTGCATGTTTCATGTTTCTACACACGTGGGTGTTAGGTTCTGCAACATTCTCGTTTGGTTGCATTTATTTTGTAAGATTATGCAGTATTTTTGATGTAAAAACTAATTTGAAAACTTTTTATATTTCTCATGTATGTGTTGGATTCCTTACTAAATAGAAATTTATAACAGTTATTTACATTCTATGTCATTACTTAATACAATCAGAATCATTAGGCTATAAGTTGACATATTCCTTTATGCATTATTTGTTTATATTTATATTAAATGTTTATAGTACAAATACCTCACAGAGGAAGGGGTTTCGGTTAATATGTGTGCACTGGTATTGATGACTAACTGAATTAATAAAATTATGGGAAATTATGGGAAATGGCATGTACTTACTGTGCACAGTAATGACTGCTTGAGGAATTAAACCCGCATGAGGTATTGAAAAATATTGAGAATTGTATAATTTAATGTATATAATGTTCTGCAAACTGTTACTGCTTCTTTAAAATTTGAGGTTCTGTTTAGTGTAAATGCACTTATTTTTTGTATTGAAATTACAATAGAATTTTTAAAAATATTAATTATCATCTGACACATTAATTGGAAATAATTCAAAATTTGTATAGTTGCATCCCTCACTCTCTAAAATCTTCATAATAATCATACATATTTTGTGTATTTTATAGGGTTTTGTAAAGAAAAAGTTGTAACTAAACAGATTTTCTTTAACCAAACTTTCAAATTTGTAGAAATGGGCTAATTTGGCAAATTGCAGAGTGAACAGTAACTTGTGTAATACAATAACTTGACATTGTTTCTACTTTTTCAGGACTTCATCTGATCACAGAGGAGTACCTGTGAAATCCAACACCGACACCCCGCCCTCCACATCAAGCCACGCCCCTCCCCACTCCCCCGTGATTCGAGACTCGTGTAAAACCCCCACCCCCTCCAGCACCCCCTCCACCACTAACAACATCAAACGTCACGCATCATTTCACGGAATACTGCCATCAAAGAAAGAGGACCTTGTACGAAGTGGATCAACCGTAAGTCAATAAAACATATTCTGTTCCCAGATTGTTTGATATTTAAGAAAAAAGTCGCTGTTTTTACTTTCACTGAATCATAGACATAGAAACAGAACTCAACAAATCTATAAACCTAAAGGAGATGCAGTGTAACCTATACAGTTTAACAAAAATTAGCAACTCCTTATCATATTCTGCTGCTATTTATTCTGGGGACAATATTCTGTGGAAAATATTTTTATGTACTTAAACACTTATTCTAACATGTTACTTGCTTATTGTTCTATAGACAAAGACCAAAATTATCGTTAAACTACCCAATAAACAACGCAAATAGTAGTCCTGATTCTCATTACAATTGCAAAAATATTTGTCAAATTATGTTAGAATTGTAATAATTTCTGCATTATTGTTGTTTATCGGCCAATAAAGAACTCTTTGTTCTGATGCATTGCTATTAAACCACTCTGGCTGACTCCCTCATGGCTTAATTCCTACTCGTCAGAACTCCGAATCATTGTTTAATTTATTGGCTGATAAACAACGATAAATAAAAAATTATTTTTTAATTAAACCAAATCTTCAGATAAACATATTCAAACATGTTCAAAATAAAACATATTCAAACATATAAAAAAAAATATATATTTAGAGAATATGGAACAAAAGAAATTGTTAGAAAAGAAGTCTTACAATGTTATTATAGTGCAATGTGCTTATGAATAGAAATGTACTTCATTTGTTTCTAATGTAGGCATGTTTGTTGTATGTTTTGTCTTTAACTAATTGTGTTGTTTTTTGCAGGAAAATTTAGCAGAAAAGACTTCACAATCTGTTAAACAGCAAAATATTGTAAGTACCCTATAACTGAAATGCTTTTCACATAGATGAGCCATGCGTTTTCAAGTCCTTTCCTGTATCAATTGTATTTAAATATAACCTGAAACATGTTCGACTTAATACAAAAAATATGTGTTGTCTCAAATTCATGTTGTGGTATAGAATCCTGTCATTAAACACTTTTCCTGTCATTTGAATGTGACATTTTTTGATGTGCTCATTTCATGTTTGTATATGTCTGCTTTGTGTTTGACATGGCCACAGTTTTATTGTCTCATCTAGCATTTATTGGTTATTCCTTTGTCGCCAAAACTACTTGATCATTAAACTCGTCGGCTGAAACATTGCTCATTTACAAACTAACTCTGCATACTTTGCATTCACATCATTTTCAGCATCGTTCTAGATTTGGCATTCATCGTCACCATCAAAAGTATAACATAGATAAGTTCTTCTTTTCCCGCCATATGTTATCAATTGCTGAAAAAGCCATGGTGAGTTAACGGTGCCTTCTGTCATCATTCTGTCAGGAAAAACTACCATACCTGGTGACGGCTATCCTGGAATTGCATGCCTCATTTCTTGTTTTAACAACACAGAACTGTGGTCAGGGTGGAATCTGGACATCCAACATCAAGCATATATGTTGCATGTCGTGAGAAAACTGGTCTTAATGCATGAACATAAAGTGTTGTCCTGGATTAGCCTGTGCAGTCCGCACAGGCTAATCCAGGATGGCACTTTACGCCTACAGTGGATTTATGTTTAGAAGAGACTTCCTTGAAAACAGAAATTAACATAGAAGCGGAAATTGCCATCCTGGATTAGCCTGTGCGGATTGCACAGGCTAATCCGGGATGACACTTTACGCACATACATTAAGTTTTTCCCGTTTTTCCACAACACACCTCATATATTTATCTATATCCACTTTATGCTCACCCTTGTTTTTTTGTTGTATCATAAAATGATGTAACACCATAGCTCTGTGAATATTAGTACCTTCATGCAATCTATACATGAATAACAAGAATGCAAATCATGATCACTTGATCTGGGCCCAGTTGCTCAAAACGATAACGGGCACAGGCTAATCCGGGATGACACTTTACGCACATACATTAAGTTTTTCCCGTTTTTCCACAACACACCTCATATATTTATCTATATCCACTTTATGCTCACCCTTGTTTTTTTGTTGTATCATAAAATGATGTAACACCATAGCTCTGTGAATATTAGTACCTTCATGCAATCTATACATGAATAACAAGAATGCAAATCATGATCACTTGATCTGGGCCCAGTTGCTCAAAACGATAACGGCCAGTTAGGCTAACAGCCTGTAAACTTTCAATGTAAATAACATTAATATTAGGAGCAACTTGTTTATCAAACATTTTAAAAGTATTACAGCATAACAAGTTATGCAGAATAAACTCAGTTTAATTTTGTTATGTTTAATTAACATAAATAACTTTACTGGCTGTTAGCTTAATTGGCTGTTAAAGTTTTGAGTAACTCACCCCTGGTTGGTTATATTTTTTTGTCCCATCATCAGATGTGCATTGGTAATATAAAGCTCCATGGAATAAACTTAGCGTTATTCACACACTGTGGGAGAAAGCAAACACGCGCAGTCTAATGACGTCATCTTGTTGATTTTCGTGACGTCATTTTATGTTTTTCGTAATATTTAGTGTGTTTTCTTCTGTTTATTTTCAACATAGAAAATGATGGAATGAATAGAACACTAGGTTAGTGTTGAATAAAGGTAAGAAAATGTGAAGCACCAAGGCTCGTGGTACAGGTTTTCGAAGCCGCGCTAAATAAACATATCTTATCAACACTAACCGAATATTCTGTATTTACCGGATATGATATTCATAGGAAGCAATTATTGTTGTCACAGTAGATTAAGCTTGCATGTTGGTCCTTTTTTTAACAGGATATTGAGCCCAGTCCTTAGATTTTGGGGAAAATAAAGATTACAAACATGGCAAAGAGGACCTAAAAATCCAAGTGTTAAGTCAACTATTGAGAAAAAGTGCACAAGTTTAAAGAAATTTTGCTATAGAATGACACCTACATTTGGCCCGTTCTTCAGAAGTTAAACAAATCCGTGTTGGTGTGTAGCATAGCATATAGCATATATCTCTGTTAGAGTACAGCACCCAGCACTCTTTTAGTCCAATGTTCTAGACAGGTCCAAAGAGATCTAAAGTGGTCATGAATTTTCAGTTATTGTGTTTCAACTGTATGTGCATTTAGTATTACTTACATTGTTCAATAATGTGTTAAATCTGTAATAATATATGTAAGGTAACAAATATGTGTTGTTTTAGTGTTGTGGTATATTTTGCATCACCTTTTTTTGCGTCTGGCTTTTCCACAAGGGAAACATTTGTCTGGGGGTTCTTCAAATACTGGTCTAGCTCGCCAACATTAACCTGACACCACAAGGGAACATTTGTCAGGGAGTTCTTTAAATACTGGTCTAGCTCGCCAACATTAACCTGACACCACAAGGGAATATTTGTTTGTGAGTTCTTTAAATATTGGTCTAGCTCGCCAACATTAACCTGACACCACAAGGGAATATTTGTTTGGGAGCTCTTTAAATACTGGTCTAGCTCGCCAACATTAACCTGACACCACAAGGGAACATTTGTCTGGGAGCTCTTTAAATACTGGTCTAGCTCGCCAACATTAACCTGACACCACAAGGGAACATTTGTCTGGGAGCTCTTTAAGTACTGGTCTAGCTCGCCAACATTAACCTGACACCACAAGGGATAATTTGTCTGGGAGCTCTTTAAATACTGGTCTAGCTCGCCAACAGTAACCTGACACCACAAGGGAACATTTGTCTGGGAGCTCTTTAAATACTGGTCTAGCTCGCCAACATTAACCTGACACCACAAGGGAACATTTGTCTGGGAGTTCTTTAAATACTGGTCTAGCTCGCCAACATTAACCTGACACTACAAGGGAACATTTGTCTGGGAGTTCTTTAAATACTGGTCTAGCTCGCCAACATTAACCTGACACCACAAGGGAACATTTGTCTGGGAGTTCTTTAAATACTGGTCTAGCTCGCCAACATTAACCTGACACCACAAGGGAATATTTGTTTGGGAGCTCTTTAAATACTGGTCTAGCTCGCCAACATTAACCTGACACCACAAGGGAACATTTGTCTGGAGGTCTTTAAATACTGGTCTAGCTCGCCAACATTAACCTGACACCGCAAGGGAACATTTGTCTGGAGCTCTTTAAATACTGGTCTAGCTCGCCAACATTAACCTGACACCACAAGGGAACATTTGTCTGGGAGCTCTTTAAATACTGGTCTAGCTCGCCAACATTAACCCGACACCACAAGGGAATATTTGTCTGGGAGCTCTTTAAATACTGGTCTAGCTCGCCAACAGTAACCTGACACCACAAGGGAATATTTGTCTGGGAGCTCTTGAAATACTGGTCTAGCTCGCCAACATTAACCTGACACCACAAGGGAATATTTGTTTGGGAGCTCTTTAAATACTGGTCTAGCTCGCAAACATTAACCTGACACCACAAGGGAACATTTGTCTGGAGTTCTTTAAATACTGGTCTAACTCGCCAACATTAACCTGACACCACAAGGGAACATTTGTCTGGAGCTCTTTAAATACTGGTCTAGCTCGCCAACATTAACCTGACACCACAAGGGAACATTTGTCTGGAGCTCTTTAAATACTGGTCTAGCTCGCCAACATTAACCTGACACCACAAGGGAACATTTGTCTGGAGCTCTTTAAATACTGGTCTAGCTCGCCAACATTAACCTGACACCACAAGGGAACATTTGTCTGGGAGCTCTTTAAATACTGGTCTAGCTCGCCAACATTAACCCGACACCACAAGGGAATATTTGTCTGGGAGCTCTTTAAATACTGGTCTAGCTCGCCAACAGTAACCTGACACCACAAGGGAACATTTGTCTGGGAGCTCTTTAAATACTGGTCTAGCTCGCCAACATTAACCTGACACCACAAGGGAATATTTGTTAGGGAGCTCTTTAAATACTGGTCTAGCTCGCAAACATTAACCTGACACCACAAGGGAACATTTGTCTGGAGTTCTTTAAATACTGGTCTAGCTCGCCAACATTAACCTGACACCACAAGGGAACATTTGTCTGGAGTTCTTTAAATACTGGTCTAACTCGCCAACATTAACCTGACACCACAAGGGAACATTTGTCTGGAGCTCTTTAAATACTGGTCTAGCTCGCCAACATTAACCTGACACCACAAGGGAACATTTGTCTGGAGCTCTTTAAATACTGGTCTAGCTCGCCAACATTAACCTGACACCACAAGGGAACATTTGTCTGGGTGCTCTTTAAATACTGGTCTAGCTCGCCACATTATCCTGACACCACAAGGGAATATTTGTGTGGGAGCTCTTTAAATACTGGTCTAGCTCGCCAACATTAACCTGACACCACAAGGGAACATTTGTCTGGGAGCTCTTTAAATACTGGTCTAGTTCGCCAACATTAACCTGACACCACAAGGGAACATTTGTCTGGGAGCTCTTTAAATACTGGTCTAGCTCGCCAACATTAACCTGACACCACAAGGGAACATTTGTCTGGGAGTTCTTTAAATACTGGTCTAGCTCGCCAACATTAACCTGACACTACAAGGGAACATTTGTCTGGGAGTTCTTTAAATACTGGTCTAGCTCGCCAACATTAACCTGACACCACAAGGGAACATTTGTCTGGGAGCTCTTTAAATACTGGTCTAGCTCGCCAACATTAACCTGACACCACAAGGGAATATTTGTTTGGGAGCTCTTTAAATACTGGTCTAGCTCGCCAACATTAACCTGACACCACAAGGGAACATTTGTCTGGAGTTCTTTAAATACTGGTCTAGCTCGCCAACATTAACCTGACACCACAAGGGAACATTTGTCTGGAGCTCTTTAAATACTGGTCTAGCTTGCCAACATTAACCTGACACCACAAGGGAACATTTGTCTGGAGCTCTTTAAATACTGGTCTAGCTCGCCAACATTAACCTGACACCACAAGGGAACATTTGTCTGGGAGCTCTTTAAATACTGGTCTAGCTCGCCAACATTAACCCGACACCACAAGGGAATATTTGTCTGGGAGCTCTTTAAATACTGGTCTAGCTCGCCAGCAGTAACCTGACACCACAAGGGAACATTTGTCTGGGAGCTCTTTAAATACTGGTCTAGCTCGCCAACATTAACCTGACACCACAAGGGAACATTTGTCTGGGAGCTCTTTAAATACTGGTCTAGCTCGCCAACATTAACCTGACACCACAAGGGAACATTTGTCTGGGAGTTCTTTAAATACTGGTCTAGCTCGCCAACATTAACCTGACACTACAAGGGAACATTTGTCTGGGAGTTCTTTAAATACTGGTCTAGCTCGCCAACATTAACCTGACACCACAAGGGAACATTTGTCTGGGAGTTCTTTAAATACTGGTATAGCTCGCCAACATTAACCTGACACCACAAGGGAATATTTGTTTGGGAGCTCTTTAAATACTGGTCTAGCTCGCCAACATTAACCTGACACCACAAGGGAACATTTGTCTGGAGTTCTTTAAATACTGGTCTAGCTCGCCAACATTAACCTGACACCACAAGGGAACATTTGTCTGGAGCTCTTTAAATACTGGTCTAGCTCGCCAACATTAACCTGACACCACAAGGGAACATTTGTCTGGAGCTCTTTAAATACTGGTCTAGCTCGCCAACATTAACCTGACACCACAAGGGAACATTTGTCTGGAGCTCTTTAAATACTGGTCTAGCTCGCCAACATTAACCTGACACCACAAGGGAATATTTGTTTGGGAGCTCTTTAAATACTGGTCTAGCTCGCCAACATTAACCTGACACCACAAGGGAACATTTGTCTGGGAGCTCTTTAAATACTGGTCTAGCTCGCCAACATTAACCTGACACCACAAGGGAACATTTGTCTGGGAGCTCTTTAAGTACTGGTCTAGCTCGCCAACATTAACCTGACACCACAAGGGAACATTTTGTCTGGGAGCTCTTTAAATACTGGTCTAGCTCGCCAACATTAACCTGACACCACAAGGGAACATTTGTCTGGGAGCTCTTTAAATACTGGTCTAGCTCGCCAACATTAACCTGACACCACAAGGGAACATTTGTCTGGGAGTTCTTTAAATACTGGTCTAGCTCGCCAACATTAACCTGACACCACAAGGGAACATTTGTCTGGGAGTTCTTTAAGTACTGGTCTAGCTCGCCAACATTAACCTGACACCACAAAGGAACATTTGTCTGGGAGCTCTTGACACCACAAAGGAACATTTGTCTGGGAGTTCTTTAAATACTGGTCTAGCTCGCCAACATTAACCTGACACCACAAGGGAACATTTGTCCTGAGTTCTTTAAATACTTGTCTAGCTCGCCAACATTAACCTGACACCACAAGGGAACATTTGTCTGGGAGCTCTTTAAATACTGGTCTAGCTCGCCAACATTAACCTGATACCACAAGGGAACATTTGTTTGGGAGCTCTTTAAATACTGGTCTAGCTCGCCAACATTAACCTGACACCACAAGGGAACATTTGTCAGGGAGTTCTTTAAATACTGGTCTAGCTGGCCAGTATCAACCTGACACCACAAGGGAACATTTGTCTGGAGCTCTTTAAATACTGGTCTAGCTCGCCAACATTAACCTGACACCACAAGGGAACATTTGTCTGGGAGCTCTTTAAATACTGGTCTAGCTCGCCAACATTAACCCGACACCACCAGGGAACATTTGTCTGGGAGCTCTTTAAATACTGGTCTAGCTCGCCAACATTAACCTGACACCACAAGGGAACATTTGTCTGGGAGCTCTTTAAATACTGGTCTAGCTTGCCAACATTAACCTGACACCACAAGGGAACATTTGTCTGGGAGCTCTTTAAATACTGGTCTAGCTCGCCATTATCAACCTGACACTGACGTTTATGCATGAATATATTAAAATACCGTTATGATGAATATATTAGTTTCCATACTGCAGTTAAGTTAAATCGATAAAAGCGTATTGCTCTAAATATCGTGAAACACATGCATGAACGAAACTGAGTACTAATATAGGAAACAATTCAAGCGCGCAATTTATGCTAATAGAGTTCACGAGTATCAATTTAATGCTGGCGAGCTATAATAGAGCCATTCAAGAAAATCAGATGACAAAGTTTCAGTTTGTTCAGTTTCTAGCATCTATATGACTTACCAATTTTCAATAAAGTTTCTAGTAGTTCAATAAAGTTTGAAAGTATAGAGGTTTGAAAACCTTGTGTAATTATTTAAACACATAGAAGAGGATAAAATAAGAGATAAAATGTTATTTTTTTGCTGTACATAGAAGAGGATAAAATAAGAGATAAAATGTAATTTTTTTTGCTGTACATAGATTCCTCAAAATATATACCTTATATACAATAACGAATTGTTGTTCAATCCTATTGAATTAAACAGAAAGACGCTATGTTTAATATATGGTATATTTTTTGTAGGCATAATTTCAGTATGTATAGATTTCGGTGTTGCTAATGTTATAATTCTGTTTTTGAACTTGAAACTTATTTTGCGTGTTTTGTGGTTTTCTGTGTGCAAATATTTGTGCTAGCAGTTTGATATTTGCCACATTTGACCGTTAATTGATGCGTGTGTTTGAACCGGTTGGTATTGTTGTGTTGACATTTTTAACAAAAATATTTTTGTGATATTCGCAGCGTAAGCAATGCTGGGTGTATCGGACTGCATCTCTGTTATACCCACATGATTCGGTCGGTGATCGTTAATGAAATATGTTTCTTTTTATTGTTAGCAGAAAAATTTTGGTCATGGATATTTTCTTCTCTTTTCGGAGCATTCTATGGCTATGGTTAAAAGTTGAAACTTTTGTGGAGATATGTGTTTATATGTGAATCTCTCTTCTTCAGTATGTCAGACTTTTTCTGGTCTATAGGTCAGGGCTTCTGTATTTCTGTGTTATCTTCTGTTTCAAACAGATTGTGCAACATATAATGTTAACGGAAGGGTTAAATTCATGTTGATATTGTTTGAACTTTTTGGTGTGGTTTTAAGTTTACATTACATGCTTTCTCTGAAAAACCTTAGCTTTTGCTAGTTGTAAATTAACCATGTTTTTACTATATTTTTACAATCATACTCTGTAATATTTGTCCATTGTTGTTTGTCAGTGAGACAAGATATAATTTTTCTCGTGTTAAAAAACCCCCAAAAAACAAGAGTATTCAATATTATTGACAACTGTTCAGCTAAGAAAAAACATACAGCTGGCATTAACTTTAGTCAAGTCTTCTGTTTTGTCTAAACATAGAAAGTGGTTAAAAAAAAACAACATAAAACAAGTTATTAAAGCATACTACCTTCTATAATATTTTTAAAATTATATTTTAAGGAGATCACTGTTCCGACAACTCCGACTCGACGGAGGAACCGATCTCGTTCACGCAGTCCTGCCAATCATTCTCACGTGCCCATCATATCAGCCGCGCAGTTACAGAGAAATAACCGCGTACCGTCGTCTGCTACCTGATCCTTCGAGAAGCATTGCCAACCATTCTAACGTGCCCATCATATCTTCCACGCAGTTACAGAGAAATAACCACATACTGTCGTCTGTGACCTGATCATTTGAGAAAGCATCGCCAACCATTCTTATGTGCTCATCATATCCGCTGCGCAGTTACAGTACCGTCGTCTGCTGCCTGATCTTTTGAGACAGCATCGCCAACCATTCTCACATGACCATCACACAGTTACAGGGGAATAACGGTTTACCTGATCATTTCAGAAGGCTTTGCTTTGTTGGCTCTTGATGGTTCATTGACTCATTTATCAACTGACTCATTTATACATTCCTTTGTGTTAGTAGGTAAGAAGGGTATATTTATGCGCCACTGTCAGCTCTGAATTGAAGTATATCCAGAACTGGGTTCTGCTTACTCAAGTCCATTTCGAAATCCTTTACATATGTGCTTTGTACAGTGTACTAAATTGTTTTTACACAGAAATGAACAAGTTTTGTACCAAAAAGTAATGTGATTTCTTGTGGTAATATGTTCCGAAAAAATCCAACTAAAAGTATGCCTTTACATTGTTGACAATTTCTGAATGAAACCTTTAGTTGCTTTGTAGCTTTCTGTGAAGATTGCATTGAAACTCAAATTTATTGTATCGTAGCCCTGGTTACTGTACTATGCAGACTTCAGTTGAAGTAGTAATTTTACACTGTTTTTGCTAAAGAGATTTAAGGTGGGAGGGGCAATATTTAGGTTTTACTTACCGCTATATTTTTATCCGTCCAAAAAGCATTGTTCAAGACTTAAGACTCTAGAAACTTTCTACATGCACATTTTCAGTCCATTTTCATGCTTGCGGTTTATACAGCTATTGCCAGAATTTAGGAGTCAAAGTTATATTCATCATGTGTAAATTACCTTTAAAATATATTAATGCTCTTTATCATATTTGAGTTCTTTAATATGAACTTCATACACATTCAAATCCAGTCTATGGAAATTACAGCATAATTATACTCCAACTGAAACCTTTCATGGTATTTTGCACATGAAAATATTTTTGGTTATTACTGATAACATTTCAAACATTTTGTACAAGTCTCCAATGTTTGGGACCAAGTTGGTTATTCAACCGTTTTTAATATATTATAGCATTTTCGTAATTATTTGTTTAAGACTTAGGGGGAATTTTTGGTGTTTTTATGTTGTTGTTATGTGAACATTTATAACTTGGTTATGTTATTATCATTTTCATTCTACATTGCATTTTGAGCAGCTGTTCAGCTGAGCATTTTAATGTTGTGTTCATACTATACTTACAGAATGTTCAACTACTCATTTGTGTTGTTATTGGATGTTGTAGCAAGTTGTATGTGAATTTGTTAGCATTTTGTGAGAGACTGTTTTGTTAAATACAATTTTGCTTGTCAATGTTGATGAAAATATTTCAGACGCAGATTTTCATAATGCGTTACTACAGTAATTAATGTTTTTAGAACAATCAGTGACCTTCTTGTACAACACCTTTATTTAAGCAACACTTCTAGACTAAAAACTCTAAATGAGGTTTCACACTTACCTATTCTACATATTCAAAACGGGAAGTGATTAATTCTATAAATAAATATAATTTCTATAAACAAATAGAATATAAATGTTTGGGTAAAATGTTGTTATACAACTTATATGATTTGACATAAGTACCTCCAAATAGCATGGACAAAGTAATTTGATGGTAGGTATATTTTGTCAGATACTCTCATTCTTTTTGTCAGATATTCAAGGTTTTGCATCGTCTGTGTTTCAGAATTCTAACCGATTTTTCTTTTGGTCAGTAATGTCAGCTTACTGGTAGTTAGAATTAACTTTTGTGCAAGCAAACAACGAACATGTTCAACTTCAAACTCAGTTATTGTTTTTGTAAACCAGTACACTTCCTTCTAAACAGTGAATGCATGTCAAAATGTGTAATATATATTTGTTTGCCATTTGTATGGACTTCTTCAGTAATTTATAGTTTATACGTTTCTGTTATTTGGCTCATTAATATATTATTGTAGTTTTATTGTTGGTCGGTTGTTTTTTTCCCATAAACGAAACAAATGTGTTGTGAAAGAAATATATTTTGTATGCAGATAGTTGTATATGATTTATATATATGAACAAAATCATGAGGTTTATATTGTAGCAAGGTGAACAATTATAATACCACAACTTTGTGATACTTCTTTGCTGTGATATTGCCATCTTCGTTGTTCTTGTGCAAGTTTTCAGTAGTCGTTTAAGACAGCCTTTTGTTTTGGCATCTATTCCACCACAAACAATCATAGATAGAGCGGCATTTAAGTTCTCCGCATTTGATCAGTTATGCTTGCTAAGCCTGTGTGTTTGACTTGTGTGTGTATTTTGTCTATTTTAGCAGAAAGCACTTGAAAATTTCAATGTAATTGAGAATAATTTTGGAAGTCAGTATTTTGATTCTATTTAATTCCTCAGTTAGGCGGTATTTTTCTTATGGTATAGGTTTTTAAGTTTGCTTTTATTAAACAGTGGTTATTGCTTGATATATTAACGAGTATTACGAGACAGGGCTTATTTAGAAAAATTGTTGAAGATACTTTAAAAAATTTGCTTTCAATATCCCCGTTATTGTTGTAAACATTTCAGTGTATTTTATCATTCCTAGATACTCACACTTGTAAATATTTCATTCTCTTATGATCATGTATATTGACTATATATCATTTTTAAAGACAACATTAAATGCTATAATAAAATGCAGAAAATTTGAAACATTGTTGTGTTTTGTTTTATATACAAGGCAACAGTAGTTCACAATCTCTTAAAGGGACTGTCAAACAGATGACTAAGTATCACAAAAAAAAGAAAACTTTCAAAAAATCGTAAAATTTCGACATTGGTACTTATATTGATTAAAACAATATTCCTGATGCATTACATCACTTGAAAAATGATGACACATAAAAAAAAATACCTGGGTATGTGTACCAGGTAAAACTATAAATAACGCGTATATTTATCACCATCATCACGTGATTATCCCATGCGTGACTGGCGCATGCGCAGTTGTTTCAGTGTCGAACTCCAAATGGTAAGTATTATAGACAAATGTCAGTCTATTAATAAAACAGAGGTTATTTGCACAAGCCCCATGTTTTTCATGAATAACTGTACTTAGAATAATCATATCAATTGTCATAAACTGGACAAGTCATTTTGAGGGCCGTCGATGAAACATGTACATTATTTGAAGTATGAAATGTATAATACATTCAACAATTAACAAACTCAATATCACTTGTTTCGTTTCTGACCAACTATAAGTAAATTTGCACAGTAAAACCATGTTACTTTGTTTATAAATGCCTATGTTTTCTCAATGTATTTATTCAATGCTGATACCACACTAGCATAGCTTTATTAGACGACCCACAAAATTAAAATACTAAACTGACCACAATGACATGATTTCTCCGTGCAAACATTATGCATGGGAACATCATTCCTTTTACGGGAAACTAGGACATGAAATGTGTCTTCTCGCGGAAATATCACATGACTTGTTATATTGTTAGATCAGGAGATCCGCTGTATTTTAAAAATGGAAAAGCCCATTGTACGGATGAGATTCGTAAATTGAATGGGTAACTTAACACACAAATGCTTAATTTTAGGGGTCATATAGTTGTTATTGTATAAATGTATGTAATTTTATTAACTTTTATGCTGATATAAGTTGAGCACCTGAACTGTCCATAAAAAGTTATCATCTGGTTGACAATCCCTTTAAATGCTTCTTCACATACTTTCAACATAAACACAATGGGATCCCTGCAGTTGACAAATAAGCCAATTATTACAAATGTGGCGCATCGTGAGTAGGGCAGTAACTGACAACTGCCCTACTTGAATCAGAGGTAGGGGGAAAATGGCCGTAGAAATAATTTCATGACCAATCCCCACACAAGTTATGTGGCCGGGCTGGGGTTCGAACTCACGATCCCCGGATTGACAGTCAAGCGCTCTACCAACTGAGCTAGCCAGACCCGGCTCTATATTCTAACTGCTGAATGCTATAATTTTTGTTGGTGAATACCAAGTTAGATTCAAATGAACAGTTTTATAAAAAATTTCAGTTTCAAGAATATTCTTTATTCCTAAATCTGAAGTCTAAGAATGGGTTAGTGATTACAGGCCCAGGAAATACACGAGGCAAATCATGGGAAAACCGGGCCCAATGCATGTGCGTAAAGTGTTGTCCCAGATTAGCCTGTGCAGTGCGCACAAGCTAATCCGGTACGACACTTTCAGCCTACCGTGGATTTATGTTTAGAAGAGACTTCCTTGAAATGGACTGCACAGGCTGATCCAGGATGACACTTTACGTGCATAAAGTACAGTTTTCCCATGACTTGCCTAATTTTTGTTTGGGCTGGAACATCTATTTAAATGAGGTGGCCAGTATTCAGCACATTTGGCTTTAAGATATGAACTAAGTATTCAACTGAGATGATGCATGTATTTCAGTACAATGTTGGGAACTTACAGACTCCAGGCCTTTTTTAATGCCATTTTTGGGGCCGAAATTGGGCCTTTTTCCCCTAATGAAAAAGTATATATCTTTCCCCTATTTTAACCTGGAAATTCCCTGCATAATTTTTATTTCATGTAGAAACAGAGCACCGCCTAATGGTGCTGGACGCTTGACTTTCAGTATTTGTTATAGTATTCTAGCCTTTTGTTAATATAATGGGTTCATCACTGTGATAAAGTGTGTTGAATTTCAAGTCGATACCTCTTATAGATATTGAGAAATTTCATCTAAAGCTAAAATTCTAAATTGAAAAAAGGGCAATAACTCCACCAAAATCCTTGATATAGTTAAGTCCTTTTGTCTACATAATGGGTTAAAGACTGATGAAGCATTGTTAGTTTCAAGTCAATACCTCTTATAGTTAATGTGAAATCTGACCTGAAGCGAAAAATTAAAGTAGAAAAAAGGGCAATTACTCACACGAAATCCTTGATATTTTAGAGTTACCTCCCCTTGTCTACAGAATTAATTCATCGCTGTGATCAAGTACTTTGGGTTTCAAGTCAATACCTGGTACTGAGAAATTCGACATAAAGCGAAAATTGTAAGTTGAAAAAAAGGGTAATAACTCCAACAAAGTCCTTGAAAGAATTACCTCCTCATGTCTGCAAAATGGGGTCAGCACCATAAACAAGTATCTTGAGTTTCAATTTAATGTCTTTGAGAGTTATTGAGAAATTTTATATTTAACCAAATAAATGTCAAAATATTCTAAATTGTAAGTCCAATCAAGGGCAGATAACTCTAAATACAAATCACAGGGTTACCAGCCTTGTTGTAATTAATTACCCATTTGATAGTGAACAAGAATTGGATGTTTCAAATAGATACCTTTGATAGTTTTTGAGAAAAGGACTCTGACAAACAACCAAAAAACTAACGCAGACGCTGATGCAGACGCTGGCGCAGATGCTGACGACAGAGTGACGACAATAACTCGACTTTTTGTTCGAAAAGACGAGCTAAAAAATTGGACCATAATCAGACAAAAATTGGCTAAGATAGGAGAATATTCGTGAACAATATAACTTTTTTTGCAAGAAACCCAGTTGGATGCATTTAATAAATGTATAACATAGCAATTTATGTGTGTTTATATTACATAGTAGATGTATAATAATAATAATTATAATGTATAACAATGATAAAATTATGAAAAATTCCCCTTTTACCGTTAAATTCCCCTCTTGATTCGTAAGTCAGTAAATCTTACTTAAACCTTAAATATCTTCTTAAGAGTAAAACTGGTCTTATACGCACATAAAACTGAAGAAGCCTTACAACCAAATAAACGTGCATTAAAGAAAAATACAATTGAAATGGCATCAGTTTCATGAAGCAGGTTGTCTGTGTATAACACCTCATTCCTTTAGAACACATGTAAACTCGTGTAAAACTGTATCCCTAACACGGCACAACAAGTACAAACTGTTTAACACTTGGAATTATATAGCAAATTTTCAAACGATGAGTTTATTTGTCAGAAAATCAAATTATATAATTTCGGATTTGTTTGATGTTTCATATTTCTCGACTAGGAATCTTTATAAATACAATCCTTGAACTGATATAAACACCGGTAACTGTATCCCTATCAAAGCCCAAGTGCAGTAGGTTATAACTGTATCTCTAACAAAGCCCGAGTACAGTCTGTTAAAACTGTATCTCTAACAAATCTCGAGTACAGTCTGTTAAAACTGTATCTCTAACAAAGCCCGAGTACAGTCTGTTAAAACTGTATCTCTAACAAAGCCCGAGTACAGTCTGTTAAAACTGTATCTCTAACAAAGCCAGAGTACAGTCTGTTAAAACTGTATCTCTAACAAAGCCAGAGTACAGTCTGTTAAAACTGTATCTCTAACAAAGCCCAAGTACAGTCTGTTTAACTCTCTCTTTCATCCTTCTCTTTCCAGTCCTTTGCGTCCTTGACCACCTCTCTGTAAATATTCCTCGACTCCTCAGGCGGAATGGATTCTCGATAGTGCTTCATGATGTCCTCCTTCTCCCACAACTTGTGGACCTCCGGATGACTCGCCAGCCGCTCCAGTTTCAGCCTCGTTCTCTCGCTCTTCCAGTCGGTGAACGGCTCCACTCCTTTCAGGTCGCACCTTTCCCACCTCTGAGACCAGGGTCGCGGGTTCAGCTTCACCTGAAGTGTCAAATTGTGCATGTTTAAAATGATTTGCCTGAATCAGTGGTTATATCCACAAAGCTCCTAAGGAAAATCTTAACTTCATACGTCATATGTAAGAGAAAAATTCAAATACAATCTTCCTTGTGAAAATCAATATTTGAAATATGTGACAGTTAAAAAAACATTTGAGGTGCGTCGTGGGAAAACTGGTCTTAATGCATTTGCGTTAAGTGTCGTCCCAGATTAGCCTGTGCAGTCTGCACAGGCTAATCCAGGACGGCACTTTCCGCCTACAGTGGATTTATGTTTAGAAGAGACTTCCTTGAACTGAAAATACCATTAAAGCGGAAAGTGCCGTCCCGGATTAGCCTGTGCAGACTGCATAGGCTAATCCGGGACGACACTTTACATGCATTAAGTACGGTTTTCCAAAGACGCACCTCATTTGTTGTTTCTTTACCAGAATAAAATCAATTAGGACAAAATAAATTTTAAATGAAACTGCCATAGGTGTAAAGAATGTTAGGATTTTAAGAAATTTCACTTCAGAATTTCAAGGAGCTTTGTGGATACAGGATAACAGACCCAGAATAATAATTTTTATCGAGGGTTGAGCATGAAAGCTACTTAACATTTCTATAGGATATACAACAGTTTTGCAGCGCGATCCTCGTCCGATGTCCAAATGAACTGATGGTTCGCTATATCACTTATAGCAATGTATTTGCAGTTTGATCTCTAACAAACACAATTAACAGAATGCACTTGCAGGGCCCCGCTGGCTGACAGTTTTCTTTAGACAAATTTACATTTTTTTTGTATAACAATCAAATAATTTATAGGTTTTAATACAGAAACTTTAGAGGCAAAACAGAATTTTATTTATATAAATATTTAAATTTCTAGCCATTGGCTAATTTTGCCATACCTTGGTAGTATTTACGTTGACAGGCATATCCTTGAATATGTTCTGGGGATCCATGTCCTGCGGGAAGTAGCTGTACTCGAGGGGGCAGTCCCGCAGGTAGAACAGGGTGTCGTCCAGGCGCCGCTCCAGCCGGATCACCTCGATCTTCCGGATCAGCGGGTTGTAGAGCTCGTACATCACCTCCACACCTAGAGAGTTGGCGATTTTCACAGCAAATGGATTTGACGACACCAAAACAAAGGAAATTGACTGTCTGCATTATGAATAGTAGTCACCTTAATTTTTTTTGCATAATATATTAAGATTTTTATTTTTCACCAAGATTTTTGTTGAAACTTGGGGGGTGCGTAGTATACCTTAAATGCGTATTATATCCGTATGATTACCGAATAAAACAGTTAAAAAACACAAAAATATAAAAGCATATGTGCAAACAATCACATTCAATTTATTTCTTCCAACATTAAATGAATGATACCATATATTAATTAAAAACTGCTATAGAAATAGTATCTCAGACAAGCATTCAATGCATCTGAATTAATTATTCACTTTTGCTAAATAACATACACCATGTGTGGAAAGCAAACTCAAAATGCCCATGTTTCAACATCTCCTTGATAGTCAAGGTTTAATACCTACTTATGCTTAACTGATGAAATGTGTGTTTGTCAGTTATCAATAACAAAGAATACATTCCACCAAACTGTTCTTCAGAATGTCATGTTCACATGCATTCAACTAAAATTAAGACATTGTGAACAAACCTTGATCGTCTATCACGTTTCTCAGGATGATTTTATGGTGCAGCCCTTGCTCCCCACGGTAAATACACAGGCCCAAGAAGCGGGACGTCTTTCCAGGCGCAAACTTATCAGCTATAGTCACTGCCAAGATACTGCCTGAAGTGTGATATATAAGAACATTGACAACAAAATTAACGCTTAATTGGATAGAAATGACATAAAAGAAACATTGAAAAGGTGAACGAGGGACTAGCCTTTGATTTAATTATACAGTTTTCTTATAAACAGGTTTGATGAAACCAAATGTCCCAGCTTATCCCAGAGCATCTACAGAAATGTTCTTAGAATTTACTTTATAATTAGATACTGTATGGGCAATAGGCAAACAGCACTGATCAAAAATGGACAAGGCACCCCTGAGAAAAACAAGACTTTAAATTGGCGGTGTTCGAAAATGGCACAAACCTGCACTGGTAAATGTTCAACCTTGCTTGCTGAGATTTTATAGGCGGTAACATTTTCTTGCTCTCAAGTAATAAAATAAGAATTCAGGTTTGCTTGTCCAAACCGATAATTCTGATGACTGAAAGGGACCTTACCAACATAGAACTCTGGGATAAAAAGGTTTCTGCGGCGCCGGTACATGTCACTTCTCTCGACCATCTCTGCAATCCTGTCCCTATATGCCCAGTCTGGATTGGGGAGAAACTCTGGGTTCTTCTGTCTGCAGTGACACACAAACTAATGAGGCGTGTCGTGGGAAAACTGGGCTTAAGACATGTGCGAAAAGGCTGATCCAGGACAACACTTTCAGCTTATATGGTGTTTCAAGAAAGTCTCTTCTTAACATAAATCCACTGTAGGCATAAGGTGCCATCCTGGATTAGCCAGTGCAGGCTGCACAGGCTGATCCAGGATGACACTATACGCACATGCATTAAGCCCAGTTTTCCCACGATGTATGCCTCTAAAGATTGATTGATTGGACATTCACACACAAACACTTATCTACATATTATTGCTATTGTGCTCAATATGACAATAACATAGAATCCAAAATTGCTACCCAGACTTAACTGAAACTGTAACTGCAGCAACAGTTACCAAAGAAAAATATATAATTATACCGGTAATGAAAATAGTTGGGTCAGTTGCTAAAAATCAAAATAGTTTCGTATTTTAGTATTTGAGTTCAAAAATATAATAGAAATTCCACAATTATCAATTATATGCAAATAAATGTCATCGAAACATTGCAATTGGATATCGCCTGTTAAATTGTTAACCTAGTGCACACAAATGAGCTCATGCCAAAGAGACAACTGGAAAACTATGCTTCAACAGTTGCTGGTATGGGGAGAAATTTAAAATATCAGCAGCAAAAGCTACAAATTACAATCCAGCATACAGAAATCTAGTAGAAACTTGGGGATCATGTTTTGTGACTGGCTTGCGGTCATCGAGTGCCTCTGCAGTTCTCTGTTTGTTCAGTGGGGAGGATCTGTGTTTGTCCAAGGTCTGACTTGGTATACGGTGAGACTGATAACACCGCTTTGGAATACTGCCAAGTTCACCTGAAACATTTCAAGTTAAAGTTTTGTATTGGATATAGTTACTTCCAACAGCTAAGCTTTGATGTTAAGCTAGCTTTTCAGTGATGCAGTTAAAGTGTATTGACTGTGTAGTGAAGTTACCGGAACAGTCTTCGAAATTAGCATTTGCCCGCTCGCCCGTGGCAAGTAAAAATATTGTCAGACACAGAATAAATTCAAAGTAGGTCGCCCCTCTGGCAAGTAAAATATTGTGGCAAAAAATGTTTATTAAAAAAAAAACATCTGTTTAGTAACTGAACAAAAAGTAACATGATCGAAAATCAAACAAATATGCAGCTGCAAATTCTTAAAATATAACAAAAATTTGATTTGTTTACACTCTTTCAACACGCACCTGCTTGTGACACGTTATTGTAATGTTTTTGGACCGATGCCTTATAATTGATTAGTTTATGGTTATGGCGTGGTTTATTCGCTTATGTCACTGTAAAAAAGTTTCTACAGTAAGTCAACAATTCTTAGAAGCGATCAACTGTATGACGCACATAGCAAAGCTGACCATGGTTTGATTACGCCTGGTAATCTATACAGTATAGAAATGTTATTTTCTTTTAAATTATGAAAATTTCAATGTTTTAGACAAATAAAATTTACAATATGGCATTTTGAAGAATATATTTTCATTCTTAATAATAGCTGCATTGTAAAAAGGTACGGCCATTTATGTACTACATGAGTCTACACTAGCAAAGCTGACCATGGTTTGATTACGCCTGGTAATCTATACAGTATAGAAATATTATTTTCTTTTAAATTATGAAAATTTCAATGTTTTAGACAAATAAAATTTACAATATGGCATTTTGAAGAATATATTTTCATTCTTAATAATAGCTATTGTAAAAAGGTACGTCCATTTATGTACTGTAGCTACGCCACTGTGGATGATTTTGAAAGACAAACGCGTCATCTTTTTTCCGTGATGTCATTTTGATGACGATGTGTACATTTATGACAACCTTTCAGATTACGTTTTAATTTTAAATGAATTCTAGATAGATTTAGATCTATCTATTAATTAAATATCTGGATGTATGAAAATCGATTGATATTTTTGTTGTACATGTATAACGAACAATGGATTAGTTTGAATTTAAAACTTTCGAGGTAAGACGAAATCCAAATCCGAGACAAGCAGCAACATTCAACCTTCAACTGGATGTAAACTGTAGAATCTAATTTTGCCAGCAATGAACCCTCATTACTTAAAAATGATCGGTGTTTGCCGAGTTAATCAGCCGAATTAGCACTGTTTCCTGGTGGCACAGGTAATATTTGATTGTTTTAAATTATGTTTCTTTCATGTTCTTAAAGTTTTAAATGCATGAATACTTTGCCTGTCAAAGGTTTAAAGGTTACACATCAGTCATTTAGGAAATTGTACAGGCTCTATTCATCTACAAATTAAAAACACACCCAGAAATAATATACTGAAAACGAAATTAAAACAGTAATTGATTATGTTCTTCTTGCTTAAAATTAATCTTCTGGACTTCATAAGCCACCTTTAAAAGAAATAATCCATTTACCTAAAAACGTTTTTCCCCATTGGCATAGTGTTACTTAAATGTGTTTTAAGGAAGAATTACATAATTTCATTAATTTGTTAAAATAAAATTCAAAGTTTAACACAATAACCAAAAACTTGTTGTACATGCGACCTTATTGAAGATTATTTCCTAGGAATGATGGGATGACCTCATATCCGCGAATAAATGATAGTAAGACAAGATGGCGACTGCCTGACACTTATGAATACAATGTTGACCTTTTAGAAGTTTTAAACATTGTTTTGTATAAATAAGTTAACAAAACAGCGTTTGATTTATTTGTTTTCAAATATTAGTTCTAAAAATTGTTTTCAAATAGTTTCAATAATTTTATTATTGACATTTAACGTTAGTGTCGCGAATTTACCATAGGCGCTTGTTGTTCAACAATTAAAAAATCCTTTTTCTATATATATATATATATATATATACACACACGGTAGCTCACTGGCCATTTTCTATCGAAAGGTATTTCGATTGGCAAGGATTGGCTTCAATGTATAAAATTACATATTTGTTTACTGAAATCTACGTAGCCCATGCATTTAGGACCAGGTTTTAATATTAAAACCAGTCAATCAACTTCCGTTACGATAGAAAATGGCGAGTGAGCTACCTTGTGTATATTTATAATATAGGGAATAGAATTATTTTGTATTTGTTAAACAATCAAGCGCCTATGCCTATGGAGTTTATGGTAATCGAGGATATACAAATTATCTGTGTTTGCCCAGGGCTTACATATACAGCTTACTGCTTGTTACATCAAAAGTGTTGTCAAAAAATAATGTCACTTCTTAGTCTAAGTCTGTTGTGGTTACTGCTTGGGTGGGTGTTGAAAATTAAAATTTCTAGGAACTTCCATAAAACCATAGTGTTTTGTAACCTAGATATTGTCGCGAAAATACATTACATTACATATAGAAGGCCCAATAAATCAACTGTCTTTTATTAATGGGAATAATTTGTCAATTTTACCATTGGCCCGCAGCAGTGAACTCAATATTTTAATTAGAGACGTATTCATTTTCCAATTACTTTCCAGCACAATCTTTACGACCTTTTTGACTGTTCTTTATTTGCTCACCAGACAAAACATTTAATCGAGTAGTGTTGCTGCAATTTAATAATTTTATTTGGTATTGATTACCCGATTAATCGCACTACATGTATTAAATTTTAATTGTATATCTTAAATATATTTTCAAAATGATTAGCATCATTTTATATCATAAAAAGTCAATAAATATTGATTACAAATTAGAACTAATCAAGTACCTCATAAGACAAAACCAAAATGGACCAGAATGTCTTCCTGATTGGAGCTGTCAAAATGATTTCTTGAAAAGGAATCGGTAAACATGGTTTCAAGTATATAAAAGCAACGGTAGTCAAGGCAAACGTGGTTTATTGACTTATGTCACGGTAAATTTTATTCTACAGTAAGTCAACAATTCTTAGAAGCGATCAACTGAATGACGCACATGAGTTTACACTAGCCTAGCTGACCATGGTTTGATTGGGTGCAGGAATGGATGAAGCCAGGGCCCACAATCAGTTTTGGGGGAAGGGGCCCACCACCCTCTGGAGGGGAAATTTTGACTGAGTGGGGGAATATTTTAATATGGAAGTTTGTACAAATTAACTTATTTGAAAACTAACTCGACCCAAACTAACTCGCGTGTAATTGTCATTTGGTAAAAACGTCATTTAATCTTTATAGCAAATGAAACTCCTATACATATAACTTTGATTATTTTTTTAGCACAAAAACACATAGCTCAGAATCTACCGATAACGCTTAAAATTTGGACTAGGCTGCGGTATACATGTAACATCGCAGCTATACACGCGTCATTTCCACGAGTTTTTCTAGCCCAGCACGATTTTATAACTGAAATATGAAACTAATATAATTCAATATGCAACACATATTTTTTTGTAAAAGTAATTCGCAGTCCCGCTTATTAAATTATTAATTTAATGTATTCTGTTAAAAGACCAAAAATGGAAATACTCTACAACTCCATTATATTGCGATTCCCGGCGTCCACGGATCGCAATTGCGATATAACTTGTCAGGTCATTCATGTGCAGATAAACACAAGCCTATTTTTGCTATCTCAAAAAGTAAATGTAATTAAATCACCTTTTCATTGTTGTTAACATCCATAACCGTTATATCCATATGTAAAATATTCTATTTGTATATAAAAATATTATATAGTTCCTTGTAATTAATTTTAAATTATTAGTTATCACAACACATATACTAAATCGAAATGCGAAACGCCTATCCGAATTTTACTGTTCACACTTCATAAACACAAATTTTATTTACAGTTAAAATACAAATGTACTTTATGAAAAGCCTTTGTTCGGCTAGAACAGCACACGAAAATAATGTGACATGTACAACGACCCGTCATCCGCATGGAAAGCGTGGGTGTATAGATGGCCATATAAAAACTTTGTAGCGCAGAGAACTGTGAGATCTTTACTTTTGAATAAAAGTTTTGTAGCGCATACCAACAAAAAAAAATTATCGCCATCGATGTACAGTTAACATTTCCTCTTAAACAAAAAAATACTTATGCCGTATCGATAATGTTATTGTCGTTCAGATAGGTCAGTATTGATTTATGACATACAGGTACTGTGTACACCCTCCACGTGGACAGCGTGTAATTCGGCTGCGAATTAAAGCTACAGCAGTGAAAGGACGTTGTCATGGGTGGCACGCGCGATATAAGCTGATGACGTCAAACTGTTTCACTTTGATGTTGAACGTATCGGTTTATTGTTTATCGCACATAACATGTGTCAATGAAATATTAGCTTTGTAGAGATCAAGACCAAAACGGCTATACTTATGATGGGGGAATTTTTCCATTTTTTAGGGAAAAAAGTCATACTTTTCAGGTGGGGGAATGGGGCCGATATTCGGTGGCAAAAGTCGTAGATTGAGGGCCCTGGAAGCGTACCATTTCCGAAGCGTACCAGTGCTTAAGTGTACCATTTTAGGGTGACGCGTACCACCCCCTGTATACGTGTGTTTTTACAACATGTCGTTCGCACCCTGCTGATAAGGTGTGATAAACTCCATCTGATACTTGGGGTGGAGTATAAAAAATGTGTTAAAGTGTCGATAAATAGTTGTTTGTAGGGATTTTATAGGGACAGCCTTAGCCTGATTTTAATTAATTGAAAAGGAAAACAAGACATTCAGTTGCTTAAATTTAATAGGAACATGTAAAAAAAAAGTTACTAGTCAATATTTTAAATTTCATCAAGATGGATTGTATTTGTTTCATATTCCAGTCTCCGCAAAAGTCGTGAATTTATTACTGGCCACGAGGACCAGTAATGGCCCAAATATTACTGGCCCGGACAAACTATTACTGGCCACTTATTTTTTGCAAGAAACATTTAAATACGATAAAAACAATATATTTGATGAAAACTAAAACAATACACAGTTGAGAGTGCTTTGTTAACTAAAGCTACTACTATCAGCATATTAATTTTGCAAGATAAATATGAATTCAATTGTATTTGTCAAAGTCCTTTCAATGTCTTCAACAATGTTAAACTTCAACTGGAAATATAAGACAACAACATTGATAGGTTTCCTGTTACACAGTCATTACCCTGTCACGTCAACCATGTAGTTGGGAACCAGTTCTCTAGCGAGACTTGTGACGTCATCGTATTGAAACGCAAACATGTTTAAATTCAACCAATTAAAACGCAAGACGGAACCAGTCGAACGGAAACCGAAAATGAAAAGAGATTCCGAGAGTGACGTAATTTTGTAAACAAAACGTACAGCAATCGATGTCGTAAAATATTTTTGACAGAAATTTTCACCAGACACGAGGACCAGTATTCGGACAGTTTTTCCCAGACCTCACGGATTTTTATCGGCAATGTCCGAGGTCCGACGGTCTTTCGCGGAGACTGATATGTAACATTGTGTAGCGGTCCTCAACAAAGATTGTTCAAATGAAGTCCCTGGGGTCAAAGCTGGGCACAGCCAGGGGGTCACATGGTTTATATAGACTTAAATAGCAAAATGACTTTAAAAGTCTTCTCTGAAACCTTAAGGCCCAGAGGTTTCATATTTGGTTTATAACATTGTATAGTAGTCCTCTACACAGATTGTTCAAATGATGCCCCTGGGGTCAGAACTGGCCACACCCCATGGCTCACATGGTTTATATAGACTTAAATAGCAAAATGACTTAAAAATCTACTCCGCTGAAACCGCAAGGCCCAGAGGTTTCATATTTGGTATGTAACATCGTATAGTGGTCCTCTATAAAGATTGTTCAAATGATGCCCCTGGCGTCACAACTGGCCACACCCCGGGGATCACAATGTTTATATAGACTTAAAATAGCAAAATGACTTTTAAAATGTTCTGTCCTGAAACCGTAAGGCCAGGAGGTTTCATATTTGTAATGTAATGTTGTATAGTGGTCCTCTACAAAATTGTTCAAATGATGCCCATGGGGTCAAAACTGGCCAAACCCCGGGGCTCACATGGTTTATATAGACGTAAATGGCAAAATTATTTAACAATACTTCCCTGAAACCACAAGGCCCAGAGGTTTCATATTTGGTTAAAACATTATATCGAGACCTTGATTGGGATTGCATATGGGATAGGTGGGATCAAGGTCACTGTTACTAAAAATAGAAAAACGGTTACCGCTAAATAACTTCAGAACGCATTGAGATATTTTAATGAAACTTAATACATAGATACCTTATATCGACGCCTCACATGGGATTGCATAAAGGGTGGGAGGGGTCAAGGCCAAGGTCACTGTTACTAAAAATAGAAAAAACGGTTTCTGCTCAATATGTTGAGAACGCATTGAGATCTTTTAATGAAACTTAATACATAAATACATTATATTGAGACCTAAATTGGGATTGCATATGGGGTGGGTGGGGTCAAGGTAAAGGTCACTGTTATTGAAAATAGAAAAATGGTTTCCGCTAAATATCTTGAGAACGCATTGAGCTAATTTAATGAAACTTAATACATAAATACCTTATATCGAGACATTGCTTGGGATTGCATATGGGGTGGGTGGGGTCAAGGTCACCGTTACTGAAAATAGAAAAACGATTTCCGCTCAATAACTTGAGAACGCATTGCGTTATTTTAATGAAACTTAATACACATATCTTATATCGAGACCTCACTTGGGTTTGCTTATTGGGTGGGTTGGGTCAAGGTCACTGTTATTAACAGTAAAAAAACGATTTACGCTCAATAACTTAAGAACGCATTGAGATATTTTAATGAAACTTCATACGTAGATACCTTATATCGAGACCTTGCTTTACGTATGTGGTGGGTGGGGTCAAGGTCAAGGTCACTGTTACTAAAAATAGAAAACCCGTTTTGGCTCAATAACTTGAGAACATATTGAGATATTGTAATGAAACTACATATACAGATATCAGGTTAGCGACCTAGAGCCATCGTTGCCCTATTGTTCATTATAGTAGACTAGTATTCAGTACATAACTTTTATTTTACATATTAATTACACTTAAAAAGTGATTAAACAATAAAACTATTCCCATCATATTTCTTGATGAGTGCACAGTTTAACTTATTTAGATATACATCAACCAAGTATTCAATAATAATAGTAGTAATGCATTCTTTACTTTAATTTATAATTGCAAACCGCTGATTACATCTGTAATTCCTCAGTCAACCAAACTGAGATGTCACAAGTTAATTAATTGATTAATATTTATTTTACTATCTTTTTTTCATTATTCGTTTAATCTTGACTTTTTTGTTTCATGTTATTTTTAATAAAAGACGACGGACAATGTAAACAATATTTTATTTCATCATAAACATTATTTCATTTATTGTCTGTATGCAATATAGGGTGGTATGCTTCGTCCTGCAAAGTGGTACGCTTCATCCTGGTACTTTTGGGTAATGGTACGCTGCATCTGACATTCGTTTGATTACGCCTGGTAATCTATACAGTATAGAAATATTATTTTCTTTTAAGTTATGAAAAAATTTCAATGTTTTAGACAAATAAAATTAACAATATGGCATTTTGAAGAATATATTTTCATTCTTAATAATAGCTGCATTGTAAAAAGGTACGTCCATTTATGTATTGTAGCTATGCCACTGGATGATTTTGAAAGACAAACGCGTCATCTGTATTCCGTGATGTCATTTTGATGATGATGTGTACATTTATGACAACCTTTCAGATTACATTTTAATTTTAAATGAATTCTAGATAGATCTAGATCTATCTATTAATTACATATCTGGATGTATGAAAATCGATTGATATTTTTGTTGTACACGTTGTATATCGAATGATGGATTAGTTTGGATTTAAAACTTTCGAGGTAAGACAATATCCAAATCCGAGACAAGCAGCAACATTCAACCTTCAACTGGATGTAAACTGTAGAATCTAATTTTTCCAGCAATTAACCCTCATAACTTAAAAATGATCGGTGCTTGCTGAGATAATCAGCCGAATTAGCACTGTTTCCTGGTGGCACAGGTACTATTTGATTGTTTTAAATTAAGTTTCTTTCATGTTCTTAAAGTTTTAAATGCATTAATACTTTGCCTGTCATTTGACATGAAGACTCCATATTTACGACCGCTAAGACTGCCTTCTACCAGTCGTAAATTTTAGCGAAAATCTTACGACGTCAAAGCTGCGATTGCGTTGATAAAATGGTCCACCGATCTTAGACAGACAGACAGACGTACGACCGAATCTTACGTACGACCGCCCTACGTTGATAAAGCGGCCTCACTGGTTTCTAACCTCTTAATGACGTCACTCAATATCCTATGTAGAGTGGTCTCCCTTTATACTCTCCAATTTTTGGAGGAATAAAGACTCAATCTTTTCAGACATTTTTGTGTTAACCGGAAGCAGTTCGATAATAATGTTTTCAGTGTTTTTTGGAAATATTGACGATAAATCGCAACAAATCAGGTAAAGATATGTAAATTTTCTATGTACGTATGTTAACACATACAAATTTGTAGGCCTCGTTCCCTTGTTAACTGCAATTCAACAAAAAAGAACTTTATGGTCGCGATTTCCGTTGATTTGTGGCAAAAAAATTTGGATTCCATAGGTATATCAAAAAACTGATACGTATAAGCTTTTGCCCATATAAACAGCTGATTTGTCATTTTTATCCAGAGTTCTCAGTAAAGCGTAATTTGGCGTATTTGGATGCATACTTTTACGAAAAAGATGCCATAAAATTCAGTGTCAGATTCTAGGAAGCAACCATTTCTGCTACTGTATCAGCATGTCAATTACATGTAAAATCTAGTCGCAGGAGATGTCAGCTTTACTGCAGCCAATCAGTCAGCCAATTAATTGTATTCTTCTTACAACATGTCGGGTCCGGGCTAGCTCAGTCGGTAGAGCGCTGGACTGTCAATCCAGGGATCGTGAGTTCGAACCCCAGCCTGGCCACATACCTGGTGTGGGATTGGTCATGAAATTATTTCTACGGCCATTCTCCCCCTACCTCTGATTCAAGTAGGGCAGTTGTCAGTTACTGGCATAAGTTTGTGCACTTGGTACTTGTAAACCGCTTAGATCGGCTAAGCTTGCCCAGGAAAAGTGTGAGTAGGTTAACTGACCGCTGTGATATGACTGAAATACTGTTAAAAACGGTGAAAAATAACAAACAAAAAATCTTACAACATATTTGATATACACAACGCCATATTTGTAATGGTTTTGTATAATATCAAGGACATTTGTGAAGTGTCATAGATATAGTTGTGAAATGAAAAATATTTTTGAATGTAAATGGCCTTTAAAAGGCATCAACTATCTAAATAATAAGGCAGGAAGCCTTGGGTATGTATTACAAGTGATGACTGAAGTAAAACAAGACTTGGGATCCACATGTAGTTCACTTTCTGCCTAAATACTGTTTTTTTCCATTGTAACAAATAACAACATGCTCAGATGTAAATTTTGCAGAAATGATCACAGTGACTGAAATCCGTTTTTAGTCTCATGGTTCCTCTTCAAAATCCGAACAAATGAAGAGATCAAGCAGAGGTGATGGCCAAGGTAAAACTGAGGCAGACAGCGGGACACCAACTGGTCCCAAGACCACCCCACCAGTTCCAACTAGATCCCAGAACGCACTTGAACTGAGGCCTGTCATATCTTCTACTTTGCAAACCAAAGCTACGGGGGATAGACATATTTTGAAGAACCATGGAACAGATTCCCTATCAGGTTAAGGAACAAACAATACAATTATTACAATATTTGTTTTTCTTGGTACATTTCCTTGAGTTGATTTTTCCAACAAAATGTATACCTTAAGCTTTGTTGTTAGTGTTACAAGTCAACTCTCAAACCTGAAACTTTTCAGATAATCACAGTTATCCAATTTCAGCCAGAAGAGGTTGAATAACTGTCAGACCAGCAATTGTTTATGTGCTAACTGAAATATTTATATATATAAATTAAGCAAACAGAAGGGAAGAAGTACATTTAAAAGTTTATGCCAGTATGTATATATTTGGTGGGGAAAAAAATCAATAGCATGTGTCCTATTACAGACAGTACCTGTGCAAGAGGGAGAGGCTTGGGTCATGATGTTCATGCAGCTAGCTTCATGCATGCTAGAGCTCCATTCCTGTCAACACCGCACACCCCCGTCAGTTTGGGTCGCATCCACTTTCACCCACCGTTTTCCATAGACAGTATGTCATTGAGTGGTGCTCCTTCTTTGGTGCCAATGAACGGATTTACAGCTTTAAAACCTCGACCAAACCAAACACAGGCCATACCAAACATAAGAATGCCATTAGTCGAAGCACCAAGTCCAGCGTTAAGGAGTACACCAAACAATATGCAGTCCGTAGCATTGGGACTCGCTCATACGATACCAAATCACGCACAGAGAGTAAGCAGTGAAAGAAAACCAAGGGTTGTGAATAATAGACAAGAAGCATCAAAACCAAGTCCTTCACCATTGGGTTGTCAAACTGAAAACGTTGAGAGCAATGTTATAGACAGGCCTCGTACTGTTCTGAGAAGTGTACATTCAGATTCAACCAGTAGCGAATCAAGTGACACTACCCAAAGTTATCTAGTCCCTCAATTAAATAACTGTGATTCTCCTAGGCCCAGTAACAGTCTGACTGCTAGCCCATTGTTTAGTGATAATGCCTCTAGCTTTCCCTTTTTGATAAACGACTATGGTCCCGAAACAGAAAATGCATTCCTGAACCTATTTTTAATGCAACCAAATATGAATACTAATTCGGAATTGCCATGTGTCCCCAGTGAAAATACTATTCACCGTGCATCTCATTTGGAGAGAAGTGACTCTGCGCCAGTACAGGCGGATGGTCATGGTAGAAACCGTGCACCACCTGGGTTTGCAGAGAACAGAAATTTTGACATTGTACAATTAGGAGCGAAAAAACGTGTTATGAGTTTAGGTGCCCTAGAACAGTTGTCCCAGCTGGCAGAGGGGCCGGGTACATTCGAATCTTCAACTCGTGTTCCGAACCTACCTCTTCAACGGGATCAAACCAAACCAAAACCATCGAGAATCATCCCGGCACCAAAGACAGAGAAACCCTCGTCAACCATTCCTATTCTGCAGAGTTTTCTAAATGAAAACCAGACAGGTTCTACTGGTCTGGTCTTAGATGGACTTCCCGCTGACCTTCGACCTCCAACCCCAGGGGGCATAAAGCGTGCTGGTCCATACTTGCTAGGTACGACCATAGCTGGTGATGTGCATAATGTTACTTATGCAATTGTTGAATGATTCCTTAGATTATGAGCCGGATTTTTTAACAAAAAAACTCTGCTTATAGATTAGCGAAAACCTGGCGGTTAGGCGGGCGGGCGGTTTTGTTGCCATGTCGTTAACAATTTGCGTTAAAGTTTCGTATTCCTGTCATATTTTTTAAAGTCCTTGGTCAATCTTTATGAAACTTTAAAGAAAAAATCCTTGGATGGTCCTCTACCAAACCTGTGAAAATGGTTCCGCTTCACTGCACAAGATGGCCACCAGAGCTAAAAATAAAATTATTTCTAAACACCATTTTCTTCTAAACCTATGGCTAGATTTTCAAATAATTTTATTCAAATGTTTGTTTAGTTTTCCTTGACCAAACTTATTCAAATGGTTTAGCCTAAATGCAAAAAAAGGCCACTAGAGCTAAAAATAGAATTTGCGTTATATTTCGTATTCCTGTCATATTTTCAAAAGTTCGTGGTCAATCTTTAACTTTACAGAAATGTTCCTTGGATGGTCCTCTACCAAACCTGTGAACATGGTTCCGCTTCACTGAACAAGATGGCCGCCAGAGCTAAGAAACAGAATTATGTCTAAACGCCATTTTCTTCTAAACCTATGGCTAGATTTTCTAATAATTTTACACAAATGTTCGTTTAGTGTTCCACTACCAAACTTATTCAAATGGTTCCGCCTCACTGCACAAAATGGCCACTAAAGCTAAAAATAGAATTTGCGTTAAAGTTTCATATTCCTGTCATATTTTCAAAAGTTTGTGGCCAATCTTCATGAAACGTTACAGAAATGTTCCTTGGATGGTCCTCTACCAAACCTGTGAAAATGGTTCCGCTTAACTGCACAAGATGGCCACCAGAGCTAAAAATAGAAATTTGTCTAAACGCCAATTTCTTCTAGACCTATGGCTAGATTTTCAAATAATTTCACACCAATATTCATTTAGTGGTCCTCTACCAAACTTATTCAAATAGTTCCGCCCCACTGCACAAAATGGCCACTAAAGCTAAAAATAGAATTTGCTTTAAAGTTTTGTATTCCTATCATATTTTCAAAAGTTCTTGATCAATCTTGATGAAACTTTACATTATGTTCCCTAGATGGTCCTCTACCAAACCTGTGAAAATGGTTCTGCCTGACTGCTCAAGATGACCACCAGAGCTAAAAATCAAAATATGTCTAAACGACAATTTCTTCGAAACCTATGGCTAGATTTCCAAATAATTTCACATCAATGTTTGTTTAGTGGTCCTCTACTTCTTCACCAAGATTGACTTGTACATGTACACCCATCGGCAAAATAAAAAATCCAGCTTTAATGCGGTTTCCGCATTTTTCTCTTGTATCCAATAAGTATTCTCGTATTTAGCATTATGTAAAACACTTTCTTCAAAGACAAGTTTGACCTTAAAAAAAATTAAGAGTTATTGTATGATAAAAAAATAAAAATATGAACTTAAACTTTATAATAATTAATATATCTTATATCTTTAATTGCTAGCATGCAAACACTGAAGTTTTGTAGTTTCAGATGTTTAAAACAGTTCCCAGTTGAGTAAAAAGCAACTTCTATCCATAAAAACATGTCATGTAATCATGATACAGAATGTGTTTGATGGTACAAAAGAACTAGTGATGTCAACTGATACCAAAATTGGTATCCAGATATCTGTATGTAATATCCAGATACTATCCGGATAACCGTATGGATGGCAATACAGCTAGAATCTGGCGCTTGTTAAAATTGAGTTCACGTCTAGATGCATCTTATCTTCCTAAATTACGAAAACTGTATTTTGCAAAAACAATTGTTGCAAATTATTGAAAAAAAATGTACATGTTCTTTAAAGTATGTCTATTTTTATGCCTCCGGCATCTTGATGCAGGAGGCATGTAGTGATCATCCTGTCTGTCCGTCCGTCCTTCCGTCCGTGACAAGGTTAAGTAGATTTTACCGTTTCGTCTAGCACCAACACCACTTACTACAAGACATGTATACTTTCACAGTTGTTGCTTATGACCATTCCCTATCCACCCATATAACCCAACCTCACTTTAACCTTGACCTAATTTGGACTTATAATAATTCAAAAGTGCTATTTCTTGGTTAACTAGATTTTACTGTTTACTAACGCTTACTACAACACTTGGATATTTACACAGTACTGTTGTTACTTATGACCGTTCCCAATCCACCCATATCACCCAACCTCACCTTGACCTTGACCTAATTTGCACTTTCAATAATTCAAATGGGCTGTTTCTTGGTTAACTATTCATAAAATGGCCTTGCTTATTGGTAGAGAACCATTTCAGATCAAGAGGGACGTACCTAATTGGAATAATAGATTGTGACACATTGTTTTTTTACAGTCCTGTCAAAGTTAGGGTAGTGTGAAAGCACCAAGTAATGTTTTATGATAATTGTGTACCAATCAAGAGATGTGTTTAAGAAATGTCCGCAGTACGAGGTGGAGACCTCCTGTAGAGTCTAAAGTGGCCTATAGCTGTGTTATAACCAATATATAGAAAACAAAGGCTATTGTATGTCTAATAGAAAATCGAGAAGAAAATCCAGTTTTCATTATTTTTCTACGAATATTCTGATACTAATTGTGTATCCGGATATTAACATAGTATCGGAATATTCGGATATCCGGATATCCATTGACATCCCTATAAAGAAGACATTTAATAAAAATGGTGCATTATACTGCACTAAAAAAAAAAAGTTGGTTTAACTATTTCAGGGATACCAGACCTGTCCTTTTGAAATATTTCGTATAAAATGTAAAAATGTTCCTTATTTGTAAGTTATGTCAGAGATTTTAATAGTCTTTGGCTAATTTTTGGCTTCAGGTAAGGCGAACTTAGGTACATTGGCCTTCCACAGATGTGAACTATGCTGCAGTAATTTTGGGTTTATTTTCCAGGTCCACGTCTTGGTTCTTCCCCGGTCAAGAGCATAGTTCAGTGTTTGGCGAGAAAAGATGGCACAGACAACTTCTACACTCTGAAGGTGGGAGTTTACCTTGAAATGCACATATGACTGAACAATTTTTAATGATTTTGTTTATATGAGGCATGTCATGGAAAACCCGGGCTTATTGCATGTGTGTAAAGTGTCTTCCGGATCAGCCTGTGCGGTCCGCACAGGGTGATCCAGAACGACTGTTTTTGCTTTTATGATATTTTCTGTTGCAAGGATGTCTCTTCAAAACATAAATCCACTGTAGGCGGAGAGTGTCATCCGGGATCAAGCCCGTTTTTCCCACGACACGCCTCAAATATTGTAATTACTGTGAGTGATTTGAATACAACAAAGAGATGAAGACTAAAATGTTGTATAAAGTTATTGTCATTTCCATAAGCATGCAACACTGCATTGAATGTGTTAATTGCTGTATTTTACATCTACAAAAATCAAATAAAAGGTCATGGTGAAGGCTCAACAGAGTATTTCATTTGTAAAAAATGAAAGCCATTGAGATGAATCGTTCTCCAGGAAGGATCTACGGCAAATATAAAAAATCGGTGTCCTGCGTTTTTTTTGCTGCTTGATAGGACTAAATTTAAGAACGATTAAAAAAAAAAAAAAAAGTGAAAATGTCAGAATTGCCCTAAAATATATAGACACATCAAAAAGGTAGGCCAGCCAGTCAAGCTTTTTCACCATGCTAATTTGAGCAACACAGAACAATGTACTGATCCTTGATCTTTGCAATTTTGATCGTTTTTCTAAATATGTCCGTTAGATCCTGACATTGGAGAATGGCGAACACGAGCGTACTGATGACCGACAGGGCAAGATGCTGATACACACAGAGTACAGCCTTCTCAGTCTGCTGAAACACCAGGATGGGGTGGTGCATCATCATGGGCTGTTTAAGGTATACTTGGCTGTGCTGTTAGTAATTGATAGATCAGCGAGATTTGATTGACAGTGTGTTAAGGCATTCAGAAAGTCAGGACTTCATTGTTTGACAGAGATGTCTGTTTAAGGCATAATTGTCAGTTCTGTTAGTAATTTGCTCTATGTAATGTCGTATTTGTCTACCCACCTTCAAGAGGTGTTAAGGCTGACGCTATATTAGCTTGTGCCATTTGTAATTTGCTCTGTGTAGTGTCTGTCAACCAATTTGGGCCGTTTAAAGTACAGAAGTATTTGCCATAAATTTTTAATTTGCTATATGCAATATCTGTACATCATCGTGAGTTGTATACCAGTTTGTCATGTGTATTGCCTATCCACCATCATAGGTTGTTTAAAAAGGAATACAAATTGTGCCATTTGTAATTTCCTACATGTTATGTATGTCTACCAAACAGGCTGTTAAAATTATATTTATTTGATCTGTTTGTAATTTTCTCCATGTAATATCTACCCACTGTCACAGGCTGTTTAAGGTATACCTGCCTGTCTGTAATTTTCTCTGTATGTAATATCTGTCCACCATAAAAAGCTGTTCGTCTGAATTATATAGAGCTACATATAAACATGCTTTGTGTTCCTTTAGGATGAAGCCTGGGAAGAAAAAGAACAAGAAGGGGCCGCAAAACCGGAGTACACTGGTCGCCATCGGAAACGACTTTGTCTCGTCCTTGACTGCCTCATTCCGCACGAGTTCTCCGATCAGAATTCAGATCTAATCAATCTGCAGCATTACGTAATCAAAGAGAAGAAACTGTCGGAGAAAGAGGCCATCGTCATTTTCTATGACATAGTGCGAGTGGTGGAGTGTCTACATAGGGTGAGAGTGAATTGAATATGGGAGCAATGTTGGCTTAATGCAATATCTGAAAGTGAAACGAGTGTATTAACTTGATTCCTCACAATAGTGGTATTTTCATTATCCCGTCTTTCACGCAAAAGAATGGATAAATGTATTTTTAAATTGTTCTTGATTTTACAGAAAAACATTGTTCATAGGGACTTGAAGTTGGGAAACATGGTCTTGAACAAACGAAGTCGCAGGATAACAATCACTAATTTCTGTCTCGGGAAGCATTTGGTGTCGGAAAATGACCTACTGCTGGACCAGAGGGGAAGTCCTGCCTACATCAGCCCAGACGTTCTTAGTGGTGTGTAAAACCATATCCTTAATAAGTCAATAGTCAATCAGTAGTCAGTAAATTACTTGCACTTAACTGTATGTCTGTTAGCTGAAAAGATTTTTATTGTCTCCGAAAGAATATTTTATCACTATGCCAAACACTAAACCTTATCCAGTCAAAACGCAATACTACAAAAAGACACAATGTTATGAATAATGTGTTGGGTCCCATTCATTTCCCTTGTATATTTAATTTTAAAAAAGATGTGATACTACAAATTCCAATTTAACAAAAGGTGCATTGCTGAAAACAAATTTTCCAGTCCCACCATAGTGTTTGCATTGAAATGTTAACGTTCTTAGTGGTGTGTAACCACAGTTTATGTGCTATTTGCTAAGTTCTGTCTCTTGATTGTACATACATCATAATAACAGTTAGTTATTCATTTGTACTTTTCTGTATTACCTGAAAAGATGTCTGCTGTTTATGAATGTTTAGATACTGATTTTTTTTTCCTATAAGCCAATTTGCACAAATGGAAATATGAGATTATTGTATGGGCTTTATATGTCTTTCCTTATATCTATTGAAAGATATATTAGAAATAAAGTAGATCTTGTAAAGTTAAAAACAGAAATAAAACATACAACACAACAGAATACAGAACCCCACACATTTCAGTACAGAGTTAATACATGTACCAAAGTAATGTCAATATTTGACGAAAGCCAAATATCTTTAGCAGTTGTTTTTAATCTTTCTTACTTAAGGTTTACAGTTCTTAGCAGACCACCTTTAAAAAAAAAGTTTTTTGTCACTATACAATCAAGCTAAAATAAAACGGTTCAAACTAAACTAAGATGTTTGCTCCAGGTTCCCCATACCTTGGTAAGCCCAGCGACATGTGGGCCCTGGGGGTGGTGCTCTTCACGATGCTGTATGGGCAGTTCCCGTTCTACGACAGCGTGCCCCAGGAACTCTTCAAGAAGATCAAGCAGGCCGACTTCAAGATACCCAAGTAGGTTTAATCGATTTATAGGACGAGTGTCCGTATTCATCAACCCATTCTTAGACAATCAAGAAGGCCAATTTCAAAATACTTAATCACTACGATCAGGCTGGTTTCTTATGGGTACTGTTTGATATAATTATTTAATTATTAATATTGGGATTGTTCCTCCTCATTTCCATGTTTTGAATGCCAAATTTTATATTCTAATTGTGCTTAAATTTGCTGGTTGTTTATGGAAATAATGAGATTTTGTGAAATCTTTCAAGAAGTATTGTATTTTCATCCCGATATTTTCCAGCAATCACACCTCTGTTTAGGGCCAAAGAATCAAAATTCTGTTAGCGGGCAACCAGACCCTACCTAGCAAAAACCCCCAGACCCTAAAGTTTCTAGCGACTATTTTTTTCCCTAAAATCCGCATTCGTCAAATTTTTAATGATGTTCAATGTTTTTGTGCCGAAATGTGACTTAAAAAGAAGTTAAAAAATAACTTAATCCCAACCTTACCTAACTTTTTTTAGACCGTTGCCCGAAGCAAACTATTTTTTGGGGGGGGCCTAGGCTTACTCTACTGGCTACTATTGATAGAATTGAAAGTGCTCCATTTTTCTCCAATGCTGAACATTGATAGAATTTAAGTAGGTAATGTTGCTCAATTAGACAGGCTTTTTATGGATAACATAAATTTTATTTGAATGATCATTTCTTTCTCACAAGAAATTACTATTTAACATTTGTACATCACCTGATAGATATAGGGAACACCATTTTCGTAAGATCAAGTAGAAACATGGTCAGAATTATTTTCAATAAATCTCAAGTTTGAAAAGTTGTTACATCTTATGTACAAGTATCATATTTTAGAAGTATTATTCACATTTTAATTCCCATATCTTTCTTAAAATTGATAATGAACAGAAAAAAACAAACACGCCAGGTGCACATCAAATAAATTTATTGCAAAAAAATATCTATAGATATAGCATGATCTTGTAAACATTTGTATATGGTATTTGTTATTTTGAATATGATAATATAAGAGTCTGAAACGTCAAGCTCATTGATTTTAAAGATGAAAATTAAATGAGACATTAAAAGATTCTTGATTGTTCAGTGACATGCGTGTGTCTGAGAACACCAAGTCTGTCATTAAGAACCTGCTGCTGATGAACCCTCGGCATCGACTCACGGCCTCGAAGGTCCTGGACCAGCTGGGAAACATCATAGCAACATGGTAGGTCAATCTGAATGAAATCAGCAGCTAATATATGCTACTATACGCTACGCATTAGGTTCTGGGTCCGTATTCCAGAAACATCTTAAGTTTATCTTAAAATATTTTCACTTAAGTTCTCATTTTTGTAATATATTATTTTTTAAACTACATATAAATTTGTGAATTGTTTACAGTTATGTGAACAACAGTTAATAAAAAATTGATAATAAATACACACTCGGCACAATTCCATTCAAATATGAAATAGAATGTTGATGAAAAATTATAAGTTTAAAGTTAAGGATAAAATTCTGCTATAGATGTTTCTGGAACACGGCCCCTGAGGGCAAAAGAATGTCATCTTCTGGTTACCTTTCAGTCGGCCAATCAGAGTATTTTTTTCATGGTGGAAATATAACATTTGTATGTCGGTGAATTACAAGAATAAAAATGGGTTCATACATTTTGACTGTGTCTTTTGTATTTGCCAGGTGTTTATTGTTTGTTGACTCTAGTGTTAATAGAGATACAAATATGTATACGGAATATAAGGCACGTCGTGGGAAACCCGGGCTAAATGCATCTGGATAAAGTGTCATCCCGGATTAGCCTGTGCAGTCCTATATAGGACGACACTTTCTGGTTTTATGGTATTTTCTTTTTCAAGGAAGTCTCTTCTAAACAAATCCACTGTAGGTGGAAAGTGTCGCCCTGGATTAGCCTGTGCAGCAACACTTTACGAGATGCATTAAGCCCGGGTTTCCCACGACACGCCTCATATTATTTCGATACTGTTGAAATGTTCCACAATTTGCAAATAAGCCAAATGATAGAGCACACAGTCTGATTGGTTGAGATGTTAATAACCATTTTGGAAATCAAGTTCAACAATAGAACATTGTATCACCAGTAGTCTTCAGATCTTACATTAGAAAGATCATGTGCTTTATTCTGATTGCACAATTGGTAGATCTTGCACAGACCAAGTAGTTGATTTGGCAGTTAAATTTTTACTGTTCATTCAAAAATAGCAAGAACGCAGGAGTTCCAAGGGAACGGAATTAATGGATTTAATTAAGATTTCTCAAGAAATAAAAATTCATAGCCAAATATTTCATTTGTGTAGCAATACTTTTCCCACCAGAAAAATTTGCAAGTATACCCAATTTTAAATATTTAAGCCATTATAGTTGGTATTGGCTACTCATCTACTGCTAGTGCTAACAAAAATTGTAGTGATATGACTGTGACTTAGTTGAGCTGACATAAATAATACCTCAATACTGAGACAAAATGCTTGTGACTTATTGACTTACCTAAATTGTGTTTGGAGTTTCAAACATATCATTCACTGAACACAGTTCTACTTTATTTGGTTAGTAATTGTGTTTAAATGTGTACCTTTAAGTTAGCTGTTAAATTGTTGAAACATCAAACATTAAATTTTTTCACAAGTAAGACTCCTTGTTAAGTATGTAATATGTTTATGCAAACAGCATTTTTCCTCTATGTAAATTCGGTACCGGAAAATCGTACATTTCCCAAATAAATTTACATGCCAATTTTCCCAATTTGATGCTAAAAAATTCCCAAATCTCTGAACAACATTTTTAAAAATCCAGAAAAGATTGACGGTGTTCCTGTAAAAACAACAACAACAAAAAACAACTTAATTTAACACCTCCAAACAATAAATACAAGTGGAAGAATCCAATGAAACAAGTTGTTTCAGAGTTTATTTATTGTAACTTACTGTTTTTATATCATATTTGGCAGTTTTTGATAAAAATGATAAAATTCCCAATTTTGTTGGAATCAAGGTGAATTTTCCAAATTTGACCAGTACGGGTACCATTCCCAAGGAAGAGAGGAAAAACACTGGCAAATATTTTATGTTATTGATAATGACTAAAAACAACTATAGATTTCTGATTTCATTTGAATCCCTTGTAAAACAAATTTATAAACAAAAGTATTGTCCTTTAGGTCGTTGTACATGTTCTGAAATTCGTAGGTCATATAGGCCTCTTATTTTAATCTGCAAATGCAACACGAAATCATCCTCATTGTAATAATCATTTGAACTTGTTGTATTGACTGTTTGCCACCAGGAGAGCAATGCAGGCGCCAGTTGGAACTCTGCAAGTCGTTCCCGACATAGACACTGAATCAGACGACAAAAAATCAGTCCCAACAAAACAGCTGCAAGCGAACGCCAGGAACATTCCCTCCGGCATGGAGACAAAAATGTCCACACCGCTATCTAAACCTCCACAAGTGGAAAGTCCCCCAGCGTTGGTGATGCCTTCGTGTGTTGGCATGGTAAGGAGGCGTGGCCACCCGGGCGTGACTCCGCCCATTCAGCAGCTGAGCAGTGATGCCCAGCCCCTCACTTCGGCAGAGGTTTTGGCACACCGCCAGCTCATCCGTGTTCAGAGACAAGACGCACACTTTATGCAGAGTCGTCAGAATCCCAGCAGGAATTAGGGCCCCTGCTGGGGGATATTTATTGTTGTTAATTGTTTGATATATGTCTGGTTGACTTGTATGTTTAATCAGGAAGAGTCACCGAGGATTGTTTTGTTATAAACATAATACAGACAGCTTTAACATTATTATTATAAGCATTTCCTGTACAGCTGAACCTTGTTATCTCAACATACCCAACTACAGACTGTATAAAATCAGCTGAACCTTGTTATCTCGACATACCCAACTACAGACTGTATAAAATCTCGACATACCCAACTACAGACTGTATAAAATCTCGACATACCCAACTACAGACGGTATAAAATCTCGACATACCCAACTACAGACTGTATAAAATCTCGACATACCCAACTACAGACTGTATAAAATCTCGACATACCCAACTACAGACTGTATAAAAACATTGGGTTCAAATGATTCATAAATCGTGATATAAAATGGTATTGTATGCATACTATAAAATATTAATACTGTATCCCAATACTCGACTGTAAACAAATGCATACTATAAAATAGTAATAGTGTATCCCTCTGTGTGACAAACTTAGAACGTGGTCGTATACATCTTGCCACACGCAGTTACACTTGAAGACACACAAATAAGTGTAATTCTACTTGGGATGGGAAACCACTTCGGCATAACCAAAACTTGGAGTTAAAAGCTCGAGACAACCATATTTATTTCAAATTACATAAGAAGAAACAAAGTCTGGAATTATATTCCAGTTTGACTTATCCGGAACTTTGACTTAAGCAAGTTCGAGATAACAAAGTTCAGCTGTATTCATATGATAATATGAGGCCTGCCGTGTGAAAATATGGATTAATGCATGTGCGTAAAGTGTCATCCCAGATTAGCCTGTGCAGTCTCCACAGGCTAATCCGCGACGGCACTTTCCGCCTAAAGTGGATTTATGTTTAGAAGAGACTTCCTTGAAACAGAAAATACCATAAAAGCCATGCACAGGCTAATCCGGGAAGACACTTTACGCACATGCATTAAGCCCGGTTTTCCTACAACACTCCTCATATATGTTTTGACACTCACACAAATGCAATCAGTAAATTGTAGTGCATTATTAAGTTAATAAATAATCGTTTGAGGAATTGTCTGACCATTAGTTGAAAAGTGTCCGCCTCAATGGCTGCAGTCACAAACTACTAAATTCATTTCAGTTACAGAGCATGCATGATTTCATATTTTTTTCCTTTACATATTATATAGAGGTATTTTCATATGTATTATTTATATTGTAAATTTTTTATAATAAACACTGAATATTATTTAATGTTCGCCTGCACATACAAGTTGTGACCATTTATGAATAAAATGGTTGGTGTTATGCACAATCATGTCGGTATGAATGATATTTGAATGAAACATTGGTTAATCTCACATGTTTATCTCACAAAATGTTTTACAATTTAAAGTAAAATCGAAATCATAGGTTGATATTGCTGTGTTTTTAGCTCACCTGAGCACTAAGTGTTAGGTGAGCTAGTGGTATAGGGGACCTCTCCTGTGTCGTCCGACGTCCGTAAGCCAGTTAGCGCGATGAAGACTTCATTTGTTATTCAATCTTGACCTAACTTGCACGGATTGTGTATACCCATACAATCTCATCTGTTTTCGTTAATTGGCCAAATACTGTAGGACCAGGAACCCTGGAGTTATTTGCCCCTTTTTCATGGAAAAATGCAAAAAATGCATATTTACTATGTAGAAACTTGAATTTTCATCCAATCTTGACCAGCTTCCGCAGTTTGTGCTTGACCATAATATCTCAGTAGAAGTCAAAAATAGAAAAGGTTGGGCCACAAACACTGGCGTTATGGCCCCTTATTTGTTGAAAAAAAAGCGGTTTTCCTGATTTTTATTCCAATCTTGACCAAAGTTACACAGTTTATGTGTGACCATAAGAACACAGCAGAAGTCAACAGTGGGCCAAACTGGGCCACAAACACCTTAGCTATGGTCCCCTGTTTGTGGCAAAAATGCAAAAATTGCCTTTTTTCCTGCACATAGATTTCATTTTTCATCCAGTCTTGATCAAACTTCCACAGGTTTATATGACCATAATCTGTCAGAAAAAGCAACAATTGGGACCGGTCAGGTCACAAACACTGGAGTTATTGCGCTTTAATTGAGAAAATAAATGCAAAAATGGACTTTATGCAAGACAGGGACTTAATTTTCACCCAATCTGGACCGCAATTTGTCTATAACCGTTGTTCAAACCAGTGACAACAATAAGGTCTTTATCTTTGCCAGTACTTAGGTGAACCGTTTGGGCTATCATGGCCCTCTTGCTTTTTTTTTTCTTTAAAAATATCAATATACTAAGTTCTGGTTCTACTCTGGAAGTCGATGCTACTGGATTATTACAAACTTGAGCTTACTTATGTTTAAATCAGGTAACCCGTACTTGCATTAAATAATTAAACATACAGTTGATCAAGGACTCTTAAATAAAAAGGTTATATATAGCATCAATATGTATCGTTGTCGTCAGTTATGCCCCCACAAAGCATTGCACTTGTCTGTCCGTACGTACATCCATACGTATGTCCTGACATTTTGTGGACTTAACTCCTCTTTAGGCGGTTTTGTGCAAACTTGCACGGCTGAATAACCTTAACGTGCAGGTGATCGTAAAGGAAAGAATTTTGGCTGCGACCAATTTTGGCAGAATTACGGGCCTTTGTCATTTTTTCCACTTTATGATATAATTATATTTATTTAAATTTTGTGGACTCATCTCCTCTTTAACTGTGTGGAGGATTTTGCTCCACTTTCACAACTGAAGAACCTTAATATGTAGGTGATCGTAAAGTGAGGAATTTTGGCTGCGATCAATTTTGGCAGAATTGTGGCCCTTTTTCATTTTTTCCACTGTAGAATATATACTTTCAGACATTTTGTGGACTCGACTCCTCTTTAACTGCTTGACATTTTTGTCATTGTTTTTTCCACTATAGAATTTAAATGACAATAAACAGTTAATATACCACTAACCTGCAAATCTGCATGCACGGCTAACTCCGTATTTGTGGTTATCGGCATTTAACGTTGAAAACCATTGTGTATATGATTTACACGTAAAACATCTTTATAACCTGTCTACTGTCTTTGTAAAAAGTAGTCTGTTAACGCTTGACATAAAAAATATGTAAATATGCAAATTTTTGGAAAGTGTTTTTTGTTTTTAAATAATTTTTGATGTAGAGTTGTTTATTGGCTAATAATGATTTGGAGTTCTCATGCATATGAATTTAACCACGAGGGCATTAGCCTAAGTGGTTTAATATACCGCATCAGAACTACAAATTGGTGTTTATTAGCCGATAAACAACAATAATGCGAACATTATGTTGATTCTAACAGGACCTGACAACATTTTCTGCAATAACAATTGCAAAATATATTTTACAGTTTCTGATTTATTTTTCGGGTTGTTTATTGGTAGTTTAACAACAGTAAATTTTGTTCTTTGTCTATAGAAAACTCTGCGCTTGTCATGTTAGAATTCTTGTTAGAGCTGCAGTGCATTATTTCAATGCAACAATAAATCTATTGTAAATGATCCATTTCCGTTTCCGATACTGAACCAACAAATTTCGATTTGATTCTCTGTTTTATTTATATTTTTCTTTGTAATAAAATTGTTAGTCAAAATAATGGTTTTTGTGTCAGTGTTGCATGTAAAATTGTAGATCGATCATGTCATCATGGTTGCTGTTATATTGAACTAGTTGTCGAACATCATCACCAGTGGATTGTAATCGTAATGTGTTCATCTTGTTACATGCCTTCTGGTAAAAAGTGAATTTGTAGCCTATAATACTGTTTATAGGACAGTCTATTAGTCATATGTTCTTTATTGTATGCAAAAACAAGCCTATAAAAAGGAAACATGAATCAAATCAAAATATTCAACTACAAGGAATTTGAAATCGAAATTAAATCAAATCGAACTATGGCTGAATCGTTGCACCTCTCTTTCTTGTTTCTAGTTTCCTATTCAATGATAATTGATTTATTGAAAAACAGTCATAATTATATATATACGCATGAAAATAATTTTTAACCCATTTAATTTTTCTCATGGATTTTTATCAATTTTACAATCTTCATTTGAGTATACTGTATGGTTTCATATGGTATCATCATTGTTATATCGTTTCATTAATGTACAAAGGTGTTGTTTCTTGTGTCCAACTATTTATGTTTCTGTGATTGTTTCAACTGGTGCTGTTATTGTGAGCATGGAAATCTTGGCCTGATGTTGGTTTCTGAGCTTGTCCTTGTAAATATTGTTCCCAAATAATCATGACAAGCATAAAACCAAATGAGTGCTATTTCAAGATGTAACAAAATTAATGGTGAAAACTCGGGTTTGTTTACCAGTAGATAGAACTTAAATTGGTTGTTGCCACATCCACAATTGACATGAACAATTAGTGGTGATTGTACAAATGTACCAAAAAAATAACCACTAGTTTACTGTCAAAGATCTAAATGTTCACTGAAGACTTTGCCAGGCTGATGCATGTTATTAAATAAAATATGATTATGTTGAAGACAGCAAGCACGCGCAGTATAATGATGTCATGTTGTTTATTGTTGTGACGTCGTTAGATGTTTTTCGTGTTATTTAGGGATTTTCTATCGTTTTTTTTCAAAATAAATACAGAAAATGATGGGATAAATAGAATACCAGGTAAGTGTTGAATACCGATACGTTTATTTGCTTGGCACGAAAACCTAGCTCGCCAAGGCTCGTGCTTTAGGTTTTCTAAGCCTCGCTAAATAAACTTATCTGTATTCAACACTACACTAGTATTCTCTATATCTACCATCACTTATTCTAGTAAAAATCCAGGTTGAGCATGATTTGTTTTGACAATTTCAACAATAATTTTTAATATTTCGGGTACTAGTATTAATTTTGTTCCTAGGTTTAAATTGTATCAGCAGTGTATATTGAAACGTAATAATTCAGGTTACTTTTGTGTCATTGTTCCATGAGTGAAGATGTTTTTTATAAAATTGTAAATGCAATGGCTACCACATTGAATGCATTAATGATACCACTGCAATGGCTACCACATTGAATGCATTAATGATACCACTGCAATGGCTACCACATTGAATGCATTAATGAGATCACTGCAATGGCTACCACATTGAATGCATTAATGATACCACTGCAATGGCTATCACATTGAATGCATTAATGATACCACTGCAATGGCTACCACATTGAATGCATTAATGAGATCACTGCAATGGCTACCACATTGAATGCATTAATGATACCACTGCAATGGCTACCACATTGAATGCATTAATGAGATCACTGCAATGGCTACCACATTGAATGCATTAATGATACCACTGCAATGGCTACCACATTGAATGCATTAATGATACCACTGCAATGGCTACCACATTGAATGCATTAATGATACCACTGCAATGGCTACCACATTGAATGCATTAATGATACCACTGCAATGGCTACCACATTGAATGCATTAATGAGACCACTGCAATGGCTACCACATTGAATGCATTAATGAGACCACTCCAATGGCTACCACATTAGCGTGAACACACAACCTAATAGGTAGGACAAAGTGTAGTTATCTGAGCCCGTATCCACAAAGCTCCTTAGTAAAAACTGAAGTAAATTTCTTAAAATGAGGCACGTCGTGGGAAAACCGGTCTTAATGCATGTGCATAAAGTGTTATCCCGGATTAGCCTGTGCAGTTTGCACAGGCTAATCCGGGACAGCACTTTCCGCCTTTATGGTATTTCTGTTTCAAGGAAGTCTCTTCTAAACATAAAATCCACTGTAGACGGAAAGTGCCGTCCTGGATTAGCCTGTGCCGACTGCACAGGCTAATCCGGGATGACACTTTACATTAATGCATTAAGTCCGGTTTTCCCACGACACGCCTCTAATAATAAAATTCCTTAAGTCTGTGACTTGTTAATTTAAAGTTTTGTTTTTGTCTTAAATGGTTTTATTCTGGTAAAGAATCAATATATGTGTCCTATAGTACAATATTTCAAATATAAAATATTAATTTTAACAAGGAAAATTGTATTTGTAGTTTTCAATGAAATATGACTTAAGCTAGATTTTCCTTAGTGTGCATTGTCCATATAGCATTATGTCCCCCCATCATAGATGGCGAGGTATATTGGTTTGCTAATTTCAGTCTGTCGGTAGACCACTTTCGTTTCCGCTCTCAGTCCAACAGTTTTCATCCGATTTTACCCAAACTTCATGAACATGTTTATCAGTATACATGTAATATCTTAGTAAAGTTCGATAATCAGCAAAATTGCCCAAAGAATTGTGGAGTTATGGCCCTTGAATTATCTCAAATTAGCCGTTTTAGCGTTTTGCGCTGCCTTAGTTGAATGGTTTTGATCTAATCTTCACAAAACTTGAAAATGTTTGACGTTATAAATTAATATGTTCACCAAGTTCGATGAACAACCAAAACACCCCAGGAACTGCAGAGTTATGGCCCTATTGACCTTTTTAGCAGTTTCCACTCCATATGTCCAACAGTTCTCATTGGATCCTCACCAAACTTGATAATTTAGGATTGCTTTTAACCTAGAGGGGGGCATAACTGTTTAACAAACAGCTCTTGTTTCATTTACATGTATCATGTTATTACCATATGATTTTTTTTGCAAGGTATATGGGTATTGTAATATTTGTTTCAAATAGCAAATAACTGAAATAACTGTTGAATTATTATCTATGGCCTTGTCAGTGATGCTGTTTGTTTTGCATTATATCGCAGTCTTGAAGTCATTGTTTAAATTTTTATAGTGTTGTGGCATTTTTTACTTGGTTTGTATGTTAATTAAGTAGCAATTATGTACAAAAATGTTTGTTAAGAATCTTTTGAGTATTCTGAACATTGCAAAAGAGCTTTTTCACACATCAATACATAAATTGAACAATACATATGAATCTTGTTGTTCTGTATGTGGTAAAATAAAGATGTATTTATTTTCTGCGCTGTTCGCTGTTCATTTTTCATCATACCAAATTTAGGATCCAATTGAAATTGTAAGCTTCATTTAAAGTGTTAAAATAGTAGTCTGAAGTTGTTCTGTAAACTAAAGTTGGTTTTGGTTCACCAAAAATATTGTGTGTGTTTTTCACCAATTCTACAACAATCTCTTTGAATGTAAAAAATATTAACTCTTTGAATGTAAAAAATATTAACTCTTTGAATGTAAAAAATATTACAAACTCTAAAGAAACTTTTTTTTAAAACAAATACCTATACAATCTTAAACTGGTATGATTTGCCACAGCTGCTGTTTTGTCACAGCTACTGTTTTATCAACTGAATAAATACAACTTTTATTTCCAAAATACTAGATTCATTTCTTTTCAATCATTGTCCCACATGTATTGTTACATAGCTTTACAAATATAGTTTCAGTGTATTGAAGCTTGTTTGCTGCCAATAAAACAGGTCTATATGCGTGTCTATGATAGCTTTTAAAGGCTTTACAAAATACTGCTAGTCAGCTAGTTTGTTGGATGTTTAGTTCAAATATATTTTATGCCATTCTTTAAATTATTTTTACCACCAGACCAGTGAACTTTCAAATGGGTCAGCAATATGATAAATTGATTAACCAGTTCATCTGTAAATTGAAGCTAATGACAAAGTTTTTGGCAGAAAAAAAAACACTGAACATTTTGATATACAAATTTATTGCAAAAAAAAATTTGCTAGGACAGTAACAAAATAATAAATAATGTAGTTTCTCAGTATTTTGTATAAGAACTTGTTTCAAGATAAGCTCAGTCCAGTTAACAACCAACCAAATAGACTTGCAATTTAAAACAATTGAAACGCTTGTATGTCATCTATTAATGTCTTTGTTTGTAAAATTTGAAAGACATATCTGGTGGAAAATTGTCCTACAGCAGCAATTTATGCACAAAATGTGAGTAGCTACATTAATCTTGTCAGAATAAGTTATTCTGATATAATAATTTTTGCTTTATGCATATTTACATGCTCGTTTTATGTAAAGGAACAATTAATTTCATTTGCTATCATAGATCCATGAAATATTGTAAGATATAACAAAAAATATTGTTTGCCCCTGTTATGTTTTGCATTTAATTAAACACTTTTAAAAAGAAAACAGTTTCACTAAAATGTATTTTGTAGAAACAGGGAATCTTGACAAAATGATAATGATAATCATTGAATTTAATTAGAAAAAAATGTTGTATTTAAATTACTTGATTTAAACTCATATTTCAATCATAAACATGAACATGCAATGAGTGGATTGGAAAACAAGTACATTTTTTTTACATAAACGTGTGATCGTGCAAATTTTGTGAATTCATAATGCACCAGTAAAGACTTAACGTCTGCTTTAATAGCGTGGGAAAGTACAGCGTTGCATATAACTTATAATATTATGTTTAACTGCACCATAATAATTATGATGGAATCTCATGCACGAGTTGAACCTTATCAACTGAACCTCACTGTAGTTCAAATATTTCGCGCGCTTGAGTAAGCTCCGCCCACCTGAATGTAAACACCACGTGACTTCAATCAAGTAAAGTTGTATCGTGCTATGCCAGTATTTCGGACATGTCAACTACAGTGAATGACTGTGTGAACTCCGATAAATTATAAAATTCACGTGAATCTGAGTGAAGTTTCGTAAAAATGGAGTAAAACGCTGTTCAAAAAGTGTGCTTATAATGCATAATGTTTTGGATTTGCATATTTCGATGTCGCTTCGTGGATTTATTAAACTTGGAGAAATTAATTGGTCAAATAGAGTCGCGAGTGTGTGTCGTTTGGTAAATGTGTAAACATGCCCCAAATTGCCGGCTATGGCAGAGTTCTACTCATTTTACTCTTGTATTCTGTACTCATCGCACATGGGGTTGAAACAAATTCAGGTAAGAAAAGTAATTTAAATATTTAGTAGTGAAATTGTAATTGTACTGATTTATACGTTTTATTGCAGAACCTCTATTATTGGACTTTTTAATATAATGAATTATTTTGAATGTAGTATAATATACTAAAAGATGATTCTGTCCTTATACTAACAAAAGTCCCTTTGTGAAAAATACAGTTTTTAATAACATGTATAATTAAAAATAAAACGGCGATGTTTTTCTAATCGTCAATAACTTAATAACGTTTTGTACTACAGTAAGCTTTTACCAAATGATAAAAATGGTCACGAGTTTAAAGCTGTGTATATCGTTAACAAATCTAACATATTTTATTCGATTTGTAAAGAGTATAAATACATCCGTTTCAGATTTTCAGTGGGCAGTTGAAAGCATTCATTCATGTTGACCGCTCCGTATCTTGCCAGTGTGTGTGTTGTGTATTGCGGCGCCTTGTCGGCGAGATCAAAGCAAACTATACCAGGTGTCAAACGTAGTGCATACCTAGGTGGTATTTGTTTTCCTAGTCAATGACATATTATTTTATGAGTGACAAAATTGACACACATTATTGTCACGAGAATCAATCAATGACCCACCTGATTGCTTGGACATCAGAGTGTCCACAACTAATTGCTGCACAATTTATGGCATGGATAAGTTGTGTATTGCATAATTAATTTAGCTGTCTGCACTCATTTACCGTTGCATGGTCATAGTCTTGTAGATTACAGACAACAGTTAATCATACTGATTGTAATGTATTATTTTACATTTTAAGCATGCCTGCATTTTTTAAATAAATCTGAATTATTTATTAATTTCCTGATACCATTTATATTTTCAAAATTAAATACATTTATAATATTTTACCGTAATGATTTAACAATGTTCTAGTGTGTTCAGTACTTTTTAATATTTTCTAAATGTATTTGCCTATTCATTAATTATATTTGTTTCTATAATCAGGGCTGGCGCTGGCTGAAAATTTTCTTCAGCCAATTTTTCGCGAGGTTGGATTTGCTTATTCACGTGGTTTCATCATAAGTCACTAATAACAAGAACTATACATCTTTAATATTTATTTCATATTTAAAAAAAAAACATGGGGCAAAGATCATTTCAATGAATCTGACAAATAAGTTAATGCATATCAGTGCATTACATGGTACTGCTAATAAATGTTCACATAATAATCTAATCAAATAAAAACAATTAATAAATCAGGTAACATTGTTTTGCTACATAAATATGATTAAACCATTAATGTACACAGTAAATCACATTAATAGAAATAAATAGATATATGAGGTTAACAACAAGTTCTTTCATACATAAATAGCATATTTATTTTCATTTAAGAATACATCAAAAGTTAAAGAAAGTCACTGGTCTGCTGCACATAAATGTCTAATGCACATTAGATGAAAAACAATAACACAAATACATATGTACATTTAAGGCACAATTTGCAAACTGAAAAGATCTCGGTGTTTCTGTTCTAGTTTGTTTAGATTGTGGTGAGTTGCCAGGCTCATTTTTACGTTTGCTGGACATTGTCAAATGATATTAAGTATTGTTCTGTAAGCACTGAAATATATTTATATACCCTCATATCTATTCTACATAAGTCTTTAATCGTCATAATTGAGCATTAAATTACAACAATACATGACAGAATACCGACTTGGTGTGAAAACATTTACCTTTGTCGCTTTGCTAATTAACTCCATTTTTATAATCCATCCTTTAGTCCTTTCATTAATCCATAACAACTTTCATTACAAGTTGATTTAGTCGCCGCCTGTGTGATAATCAACCACAATCGGGAGCAATTAAAATACAAACGGTCGACCATAAACATTGTTTTCACAAGAGCCATTTTCCCACTTTACACCAATTAACACCACGTGAGGTTAAACGTGACTGTGTCGTATCGATTCATTACTCGCATTATCACCTGAAACTATTTAGACAGTAAAACAGTCTGAGCAGATCTCGCTCACGCGGGACTTGGCTACTTTCGTTTTCTTTGTTTTGAAATCTGGTTTTTCCAAAGTTGGGGGGTTTGAGCCATTTGAGATTTTATTGAGCCAATTTCTGAATTATTTCGCCAATGGCTCAAATGGCGATCGCCAGCGCGAGCCCTGATAATATTACATCTCCTATTATATAAATACAAACCATGGCTTTTTAAAAGACTTGATATACTTAAATGCAGTCAGCAGACAGATTTATTGCGTATATACTTTTATATTTTTACATGTTTATAAACATATCAAGTAATACAGCTATTAAATTCAACATCTATGTAAATAAGTAAATGGTCAAAAACCATTTACTAAAAAACAATTTACCTTTTACTAAAAGCATCTAATAATGAAATTACTTTTCATGAGACTAGACCAGATAATAGCTAGTTTGAGGTGTTTACAAGCTGACGCCACTCAATGACTAAAGTTAAATACCCAAATTACAGGTTGGGTTTGTAGTTTAGCGCTTTAATTATTGTAATTTCCAAGATGGGGACCCAGTCGTAACAATGTAATTGTGCACGAAGACATTTGTTTACAATGCTAATTACTATGTTAAGCTGTCTAGGAGTTAATAGATGCAACATTTCTTTTAATTTCCTGAAGCAGTAATTGGGCATATACAAATGTGCAGGCTAAACATCAAATGAGCAAATGGTAGTAAAACATCAAAATAAACACCCCAGTTAGTTGTAACCCTGATTGGACAGACAATGATGGATTTGTGAGCAAAGATTTCTCTTTGTTTTTACAAAGAACTAGTAACCATCATGCCACTGATTTGGAAAAAAATAATCTTGCAATGACATATGACATGATTTATTTAACATGTATTCTTTTTTATCCATGTGATGGAATGTAGTTTTCTAGCATAAGTGAATGATTTGTAGTCATTGTCAGTATAAACATTTTTTTTCCTAAAATGTGGAGAAATATGTGATACCGATATATATAAAAAGCACAGGAAAATTCAACGTTGGGACATTTGGAAAATCTGTATGATGAGAGAAAATATGTTATTTGGAGTTTTTATTTTTGAACAAACTATGTCATTAATGAAACTGGAAGCAATTATTTATGCGCATACATGTTGACAACATTCTTTATATGAGACGTGTCATGTTAAACCCGGGCTTAATGCATGCACTTAAAGTGTCGTCCCGGATTAGGCCATTGCAGTCCTAACAGGCTAATCGGGTACAGCACTTTCCGCCTAGAGTGGATTTATGTTAAGAAGAGACTTCCTTGAAACAGAAAATACCATAAACGCGGTAAGTGTTGTCCAGGATCAGCTTATGCGGACCGCACAGGCTGATCCGTGACGACACTTTACGCACATGAATTAAGCCCGGGTTTCCCACGACATACATCATAAAAATTTAGTGCATTGTTACACTGCAGTATATCCACTGAGTTCAATCATTTTTGTTGCATCCAGATTTGCTTTCAGTTTCCTATGAAATGTAATTTTTTACTTGATATTGAAAAGTACTTCATTTGGTGTCACCTGCATACTGTGATAAACATTTCATCAGCGACGAAGCATCATAACATGAAAACCACCCTTTTATCTTTGATCTTACCACATTCTTTTCATGTCACAGTTTTATAGTAGGTAAAGAAATTCATTATGGCAAAATTGGAATTTAAAATGAGCGAGCACTGGGGTCAGAAGATGAGTCTAAGGTTTAAAGTTGTGTATTTGTTGGTATTGTGCGTGATAAAGCCAGTAAAATCCAATATATTTGTTCCTAATATCTTTCTTTTTCCAAATATATGTGAATTTTTATTGCCTTACACAAGATTGAAAAACTTGATGTTGCTTTAGAAGTAGTATTTAGACATGGATATAGTAACAACCTTTTAGGCCATGCTTGAAACTTAAACAGGCTCTAATACTCTATATTAAGGCTTATAGCAAGACGCTTAGTTGAATATTTTTTCCATTAACATATTTCAAATTGCCTGAAGTAATTACACCATAATTTACATAAAGGCTGTTAATTACCTTGACCTTTGACCCATACATATCCTTTTCTTGAGGGTGGTCAGACAGGGATGTTGAAATGTATTGTCACATAATCCACTCAAAATGTTGTCCATTAACACCATAAAATTACATTGACCAATGACCACATAATTTAACTGGACACTGATATGACCTTGACCTTGACGTTACTCCCCACTTATGACTGATACCTGAACCTAAGTATCATGGAGTCTTCAAGATGTCATGCTTTTTAGCTAGACTTGTGTTATTGATCACAGCTATAGGGCAGTTTTGCCATTTTTCTTGTTCTGAGAGTATAGAACCTGAGAGAAAAGTAAAATAATGTTTTGCAAAAAATCTGATAAAAGATTTTCACAGTTTTCAATATAGTCATATGAGGAAAAATGGCCCTGCCCCCAGGCGGCCATGTTTTTCAACAGAGCGTATATTTAAATGGACCACATGAAAATGCAAACTGAAAACATGCTTTCTGTTACTATTACGAGAATGTTTATAAAACCTTAATAGTGGGGGGTCTGTGATAATTGCAACAGACCAACTCTTGTGCGTGAATTTTTATTGACAAGCTAACAGTTTTTTGCAGAAAAGCGTATTTGTATTTCACATCAATAGCCTAATGTACCACACAGAAAGTGTTACATGGATTTGTGATTCGGACAACAGTAAACATGGAAAATATGCAAAAATTCCTAATGGCCTTAAATTGATTGTTTTTCACACATTATGTGTTTGAAAATTTACTGTTTACTTCAATAAAACTTGTCATAATAACAACAACAACAATAATGATGAAGTTAATAGTACTACTATGCTCGCTAAAGGAAAAAAAGGCAGACATCTGAGCTGTTAAAGAGCTTTATCATTTCATTTCATATTTTAACCTTGTAAACTGATAATATAAGAAATCTTTTAAAATTTGAATTGCACACAGGTGTTCAACAATATTTTATAAGTTTAATCTGCAATAAAAATACTCGAGCATTTGAAGTCATAATTCACAGAGAAGTGGATCTACTTGGGTATAAAGATTTGAAATTAATGTGTAAAATAAATACCCACTTTCATCAGGGCATTCAGCATTTCTTATTATGAACCACTCATCATAAGGACAGCTTTACATGCTTTTCATGTATTACGCATTACAGATATAGCTTTTATTATTATTTTATTTTCAGTAATTAATAGGTGCTATGTCTCTCAGCTTTCTCATTTGGAGCTTATAATGTATGTATTGGTTCTCAAAAGATTTAGCAGGCAGTATTATTCAGCCGTATTGACTATATTGCAAATCAACTATTTCATTTAGCCTGTTTACGTCAAATTTATTTTGATAACTGATAACCTTTGCAAAATTATGATATTCATCTAACACATTCCAACACTCCTCAAACAAATAAATTATTAATATGGTGAAATTAGGGAGTCAAGATTGGATGCTTATCAGCTATATGTGAAGGATTTAGATGAACGAATAACTGGTTTTAGTAGTTTATTTAAAAAAATATACGGTATATTCTTGAGGATACAAGGAAAAAAGCACATGAAGATAGTGTGAATTTTGGTAATATTTGCCAGGAAAATATTCATTTGTGACTTATACATAAAGCCAACATTAAAATTAACTCTGTTTGCCATTACCTACCTACCCGACGGAAAAAGGCCGACTCAACAGTTTTTTCTTTGTTTAATCAAACCATTTTTTTTTATTAGAATATTTTTTTTTTTAAGCTCACCTGAGTTCTCTGTGAGCTATTGGTATAGGGGACCTCTCGGGCGTCGTCCGGCATCCATTGTCCGTATGCCGGCACTAATTTGGACTGTTATCGCGATAAAGACTACATTTTTAGCTCACCTGAGCACAAAGTGCTCATGGTGAGCTTTTGTGATCGCCCATTGTCCATCGTGCGTGCGTGCTTGTGTGCGTCGTCAACTTTTCATTCAAACAACATCTCCTAAACCACTTGGCAGATTTTCACCAAACTTCACAGGAATGATCCTTGGGTGCACCTCTTTCAAACTTGTTCAAATCTTTCCGGTCCGCTGCATATGTAGGTCACCAGAGCTAACAATAGATTTTAAAAGTGTAAACTTTAAAAATCTTCTTCTCTGAAACCGCAGGGCCCATAGGTTTCATATTTGGTATGTAACATCCTATAGTGGTCCTCTACAAAGATTGTTCAAATTATGCACCTGGGGTCAAAACGGGCCACGCCCTGGGGGTCACATGGTTTATATAGAATATATAGCAAAATGACTTTAAAAACCTTCTCTGAAACCACAAGGTCCAGAGATTTCATATTTGGTATGTAACATCCTATAGTGGTCCTCTACAAAGATTGTTCAAATTATGCCCATGGGGTAAGAACTGGCCACGCCCTGGGGGTCACTTGTTTTATATAGAATATATAGTTAAATTACTTTAAAAATCTTCTCCTCTGAAACTACAAGGCCCAGAGTATTCATATTTGGTATGCAACATCCTTAAGTTGTCCTTTACAAAGATTATTCAAATTATGCCCCTCTGGTCAAAACGGGCCACGCCCTGGGCATCACATGGTTTATATAGAATATATAGCAAAATGACTGTAAAAACCTTGTCCGCTGAAACCACAAGGCCCAGAGGTTTCATGTTTGGTATGTAACATCCTATAATGGTCCTCTACTAAGATTGTTCAAATTATGCCCCTGGGGTCAAAACTGGCCACGCCCCTGGGTCACATGGTTTATATAAACTTAAATAGCAAAATGTCTTTTAAAATCTTCTTCTCTGAAACAGCAAGGCTCAGAGGTTTCATATTTGGTATGTAACAACCTATAGTGGTCCTCTACAAATATTGTTCAATTTATGCCCCTGGGGTCAAAACTGGTCCGGCCCGGGGGTCAAATGATTTATAATGACTTAAATAGCAAAATGACTTTAAAATTCTTCTCCTCTGAAACCGCAAGGCCTAGAGGTTTCATATTTGGTATGTAACATTGTATAGTGGTCCTCTACAAATATTATTCAAAGTATGCCCCTGGGGTCAAAACTGGTCACGCCCGGGGGGGGTCACATGGTTTATATAGACTTAAATAGCAAAATGACTTTTAAAATCTTCTCCTTTGAAACGGCAAGGCCGCAGCTTTCCTATCTCTGGTACGTAACATTGCATAGTGGTCCTCTTCAAAGATTGTTCAAATTATTCCCCTGGGGTCAAATCTGGCCACCCCCGAAGGGTCACATGGTTTATATAGACTTAAATAGCAAAATGACTTTAAAAATCTTTACCTGAAACTGCAAGGCCCAGAGGTTTGTTCAAGGTTGTTCAACTTATGCCCCTGGGATAAAAATCAGCCACGCCTCGGGGATGCAAATTCCAATTGGTTTACAAGGTCTCAGGTGAGCGTCCTAGGGCCCTCAGAGCCCTCTTGTTTATTCAATCTTGACCTAACTTGCGTAGTTTGTGTATCACCATAAAATCTCAGATGGGACTGTTATTGGGTCAGATCACACCAGTAACACCAGAGTTATTGCCCCTTTTTCATGCAAAAAAAGTGCAAAAATGCCCTTTTCCAATGTACAGACTTTATTTTCCATCAAATCTTTCACAGCTTGTGTATGACCATCAGATCTCAGCAGATGCAAAAGATGCCAGATCGTGCTTTAAACACCAGAGTTATTGCCCTTTGTTTTTTTTTAAATATACAAAAATTGACATTATTCAGGATAGAGACTTCATTTTTTCATCCAATCTTCACCAAGCTTGCACAGTTTATCTATTACCATAAGATTAGAGTTGAAGTCGAATATAAGCAAGATTGGACCAGAAACACCAGAGTTATTGTCCTTTGTTTGTGAAAAAAATATGCAAAAATGGACATTATGGTGAACGTAAGACTACAAGTGAAGTCGAAGGTAAGCATGATCGGGCCAGAAACACCAGAGTTATTGCCCCTTATGTTTGGAAAAAAGCATCAACAATTAATCAATGATTGGCTTGCTCACACGATTTTTGAATTAATGTTGACCAAACTTACACAGTTTGCACATGACCATGAAAATTGATAAAATTTGATTTCCAACAGTTGCAAGACTTGCATGCAATTATTTTTACATCATTTATCATCATTAGACAGAAAATTATCAAAGAAAAAGCAAAACTACCTTATAGCACAGCCATCGCAATTATTGCATTGCAAATAGTTCTCCAAAACTGTTTGCGAAAAAAACATCAAAATCTACTGTTTCTCCATTTTCCAGAATTGTCACTGACTTAATGAAAAAGGGTCAGGTAAGAATATCGAGAAAAATGATTTGAGAAGCATTAGCAAAAAAAACGCACGTCCACTACCCAACTCATACTTTAGTTAGCCCATTGCACATACCGATGTTTTAAATCAAAATTGATCGTACCCCCCACTGTGTATTTGTTCAGATACCTTAATTTTCAAACCCGTCACAACAGTATGGTCTTCATCTGTACCAGTTCCCAGGTTAGCGCTTTGGGCCATCATGGCCCTCTTGTTTTTCTTTGGGTTGAATAAAGGCTCGCTCTTCTTTCATTTTGGTGCTTTTCCATTGGGTTAATAAATTGACTGTACCCTTGCTTGTAATAGGCCATATGAAAATGCAATTCTAATCATGTTTCATCAAACTTTGTGAAAACAATGGGCCGTTTGTCAGCATTCATTTTCTAATTAAAGATGATTGCTAGCAAGCGCTTGCTATATCAACAGACAATTGATTATATTATCAAAAGCAATGTCTGTGTTATATGCCAAAAAAAAAAAAATGCCTACCTACCTACTAGTTACCAGCAACCTTGGGTAGGCAATGGCAAACAAACAGTTGTTTAAGGTTGGCCTAATGTCCCACCTTGGCTGTTTATCTTACTATCTTCTATTCTAAATGGTGTTCATCAATTTATTACTACATGTAGTTATTACTGTAACTATTTATTTTTATATTTAGCCAGTGTAACCAACTCCGAAAAATAATAATAATATCAAAAAGCAGTCATGGGCTTGTGAAAAAGGCAAATTATAGGTGACATTGCTGAATTGTACAACTTGTGAAATTGTGACATTGCTCAATTGTACAACTTGTGAAATTGTGACATTGCTCAATTGTACAACTTGTGAAATTGTGACATTGCTCAATTGTACAACTTGTGAAATTGTGACATTGCTCAATTGTACAACTTGTGAAATTGTGACATTGCTCAATTGTACAACTTGTGAAATTGTGACATTGCTCAATTGTATAACTTGTGAAATTGTGACATTGCTCAATTGTATAACTTGTGAAATTGTGACATTGCTCAATTGTACAACTTGTGAAATTGTGACATTGCTCAATTGTACAACTTGTGAAATTGTGACATTGCTCAATTGTACAACTTGTGAAATTGTGACATTGCTCAATTGTACAACTTGTGAAATTGTGACATTGCTCAATTGTAAACTTGTGAAATTGGAAGATAATTAAAAATTGCTGCCTGAGTGTCTTGTGCCACCACTCCCCCCCCCCCACCCCCCCAAAAAAAAGTTGACATCACAATAAATATCCACCTTACAAACGTAAAATAAAAAATAAATTAACCAGAAGCTTGTACCAAGAAACAAGCAATTGGTAATATCGCCTAATTATCAGAGTAATAGCAATTGAAAAAGTAAATTAAAACAGCAACCAGTGTCTTCTGCAAAAAATCATGTGACTGGTGACATTACTTAATCTCTGTATTTTCTCTTGTGCCACCAAGACCGATCTTGTCATCAAGACTGAAATCTCATCAAGTATCTCGATACTCGAGGCGAACATATTTAGGTCAGAAGCGGTATGAATTGCAGTGAAAATTGGAAACCATTGTACACACGTCTGTTTGACAATTTCGAGAGCTATCATTTTCCAAAAAACATCCGCACTCGTGTGAGTCTTTCAGGGCCTTCGGGACCCCTCACAGTGCGAAGAGCGAAGAGTCTGTCAACTTGAGATTCGTTTTTTCATTCAAAATGAAAAATCAAATTCTTAAAATACTTGAATTTCCCATCTTTTCATGGTAAAATCTGAAAACGAAGGTCAACATTTGGGTTAGCCCAGTGTTTGATGTAGGCAAACAATTAAACAATAAGCATATGTTTAATTGTCATTCGTGAGTTGTTTATTTTTGGAGACGAGCATTTATTGCAAATTGTATTGCATGCTGCTATTTTAGTGGATTTTATAGTTAAAGGTCATTGTATTGTATGAAAAACCTTATTTTGGAATCTAAAATGTACATGCCTGAGTACCTCTATGAACAAAATTTTAAATTAAAGATTTCCTACCTAACACACTGTGATCCAGCATAATATTTACAAACAAATAAACTTTTGGCCTAAACTGTTGGTCCATAGCTCGTTCATTCAACTGGTACTCACAAATTATCATTAATTAAAATCATTCACAGTAACAGAATAATGAAATAAAACATGAAAAACTGCTAAATTTATCATTAGCCATTAGTGGTGGATTGTTAATTGGATCTTTAAGCTTTGCGGTTACATATTTTACCACACGTCCATTGGAAAGTCAATCAGATTACGTCCAGTCTATTCAACATACGTAAAATGTGCGTGCTTGAAACGCTTCGGCGGTTAATCTAACATTGATTTTGTACAATTAAATGATTTTTGTTATCAGAAATTTGTCAAAATCGCAGCCAAAAGACCTGTCTCGATTAACTAAGTGTGATAACTTATGCCAAATCTGTCTAATTTGGTGGCCGTGTCACCAGCGTTGCGAATGACCCCACTGATCTTATAACGATTTTATTTCAACCTTTCCTACCTCTTGATAAATATTAATTGCCATATTTCACTGTGGTATATTGCTTTGGCAGGCCATTGTTGAACCTTGGTTCCTATCAGACAGAAATGTTTGAAGTGCCCAGCGATATAAACCTTCTATTTCATGATATAAACCTTCTATTTCACCGTTTGTTGAAACCCTCTCTTGCGAATCGTTGTGGAGTACATTTTGTACTTTCATTACAGAATACTTGAATGTCTTTATCAGTTTACTTTAGCTTATTGCTAATTATAATGTACACTCTTCAAAAAATAAAAATAATATACTGAAAAAATATGGTGGCTGCTTAGGACTTTTGGGTAGTATGTGCAATGTACGTGGTGCCTGAGAAATGGATGAAAATTAGTCAAAATTACTGGCAATGAGTTTCACCAACTATTGTACCATGTTAAGAATCCTTAGAAGAGTCACACATGAAATGCACATGATGATTGTTTCTGTGTTACATGAAAGTATTTGAGTCGACGTACTAAAAACTCATTTTGATATCACTTTGAGTATGTTTCACAGAATTTATTCAATTGCTGCATCTTCAACTTTGCATAAATTTTATTGCTACTATTATACCTTTAATTATTCAACATTCCTGCCTATACTCATTAATGGTACAGGTGATCCATTACTGTATTTGAATTTATTAAATGGCCCACCCATGTTATTTCTTAGGGAACAACATCACAGAAATACATTAATTGTAATAGGGTAATTGCACTTGTGTACTTGAAGGATTTTAAAGACCCATTTCTCTGTAATCAATAATATCTTTTTACAGATTAGCTATGGTGTAAAAAAAAAATATGTTTGTTTCAGGATACATGCCCCCAAAAATTAGGGTAGGTACATGTAGGTAGGGAATTATTATTTTGTATTATTTTTTTTATTTGGTAAAAGGTCAACTTGAAGATTCTAAAACTGAATGAATATTCACAACATGTCTCTAATATCATAAAACATTGTTTTGAAGTGGATGCTATCAAAACTAAACATTTGTTTATCCAAAAAGCATTTAATTACTGGAAAAAAGTAAAATAAACAAAATAACATGTTCTAGGGTGGGCTTTTTTTAGGGTAGGTCGGGTAACCTGAAACAAAGATAAAGAATTTTTACGTCTTACTTGCATTTATTTTTAGGCTTTGAAGCTGTTGGCTTGAATCTTATTTGCAACCTGTATTTATACTATTGAGAAAAAATCGTTCTTTTTGGCCAACGATTGAGTAACAAAAATTAATGTTTACAGTTTTCTGTTTCCACATGTAAACTATGACGAGAAATCACCGGGTACTGAATGAATTGCTTATTGAATTACATTATACACATACACACGTAATGCATGTAAGCATAATGCAAATAGAATGTTGTTGCTTGTTTTCCCTCAATCTGTCGCACAATTTTGTAAATGGTCATTGCATCGTGTAAGTGTAGTAATCATTTGTTTTCTGTCATTTTTTGTTCAATCACAAAACTGTATGGAATTTTTGGACAACTTTGGGACATGATGACACAAATTTCTCTGTCGTCGTCACAAGTATATTAGAGAGTATGGCACACTCAAAACAATAATAGGGAAAGATCTAGAGGAAAATAGCAGGGTACTGCACCCTGTGCTTCTTTTAGGCTCCCTCCTGCTTTCTGATCAACACAGAAATGTTGGATATCTTTTGAAATTTATTCTATTTTTGCCTTATATTCAATGACAAATGAATAGACTATGCTTAAAAGCCTTAATTACAAACATTAGACTAATAAATACTCTGGATTTAGCAAATTATTAGAAACTATCATTAGACTGATCCGGTTTTCCACCCTGCTCCTTTTTAGCAGCACCCTGTACCTTTTGTGATCCTAGATCTTTCCCTAAATAATATTTTCGCGATTCTCTGTGTTTGGTCGATTGAGTCAGAGGAAAGTCGATAGGGAGTAAGCATGTGTATTGCGTGAAATATCGGGGAGTAATGGTTCCTCGTCACTCAGCATCAGATGTACACGGACTCGAAGTGACTCAAAAACATTACGATGGTAGTCATCAATTATTAAATATGAATGGCTAAGAATGCACATGTTACATTTACTTCTCTACTTGTCATTTGTGAAAACGAAGTCACCCAAATATGTAAATCTATGTAAATATGTAAAGCATTTTTAAACGAAATTATGTTTTACTTAAATGAAGTTTCTAACAATTTAACATACATGTAATTGGAGAAATTTGTAATAAAATGTCATTTTCATCCATAAACAGTCATCAAAAAGGCCAGATTTTTTAGGTGAAGCCGGAACAACAAATTTTGTGTGTATTTTTTTTTTACCAAGAAAAAAAGGTTTTGGCCTTGTTGTCAGGTTTTTATAACGGAAATAAAACCAACAAAGTTAAACAGAACAGTTTGATTCTTTATTCTTGAGATATAAATTTAATACTTGAGCGTGTGCTTGCTTCATGAATGCGGATTTTCACATAGGCCAGGGGGGATATGTTCACTATCAAAATGCACTATCAGTGTTTGAGAACGTTTGTATGTAAATGTTTGCCGAATTCCTGAATTCCTCCTTCATAGAGCTGTTTCTGTGTTTGAACAGTCACTAGCGACAAGAAATGAAGTTTCATTGGGTCACCGTAATCACCCACATGGTTTTTGGGCATTACCAAGGCAGTGGATTGACTAGAGAGCTCTGGAGCCTAGCGTTTACTGCTGTCAAATGTTCGGTGGACTAATTCAGCTATAAGTGGTGAGGCGAGTGAAGTAGTGTATGTAATGACAACTAGGTCATAAGTTGTAGTTGTTAGGGTCGTTGTCACCTCTGGATGATGACTGTATTAGTGTTATGGTAGCTTTGGACATGCGGCTACTTTTTCCTTGAATGCTAAATTCTTTCATTATACCCCTACAAACAAAGTTTGGGGGGGGGGGGGTATATAGGAGCGAGCTTGTCGGTCCGTCTGTCAGTCTGTTGGTTTTTGGTTTCCGGATGATAACTCAAGAAAAGCTTGACATATTCAAATAATTTTTGGTACACATGTGTAACATCATAGAATACAGGTCAAGTTCGATGATGGTTACAAACCACTAAATTTTGACAGCCGGATGATAACTCAAGAATGGCTTGACATATTCATATAATTCTTGGTATACATGTGTAGCATCATAAAATACGGGACAAGTTTGACTTTGGTTACAAACCACTAAATTTTGACAGAGTTATGGCCCTTGATTTGACTTAAAATTCCCTAAAAACATGATTTGCTGACGATAACTCAACAATGGCTTGACATATTTAAATAATTATTGCTACACATATATAACATCATAAAATATAGGTCGAGTTCGACTTTGGTTACAAACCACTAAATTTTGACACAGTTCTGGCCCTTTTTTGACTTAAATTTCGAAAAACATGGACAGTAACTCATGAAAGGCTTCACATATTTAAATTATTTTTGGTACATAGGTGAAACATCATAAAATACAGATCAAGTTCGGCTTTGGTTACAAACCACTAAATGTTGACAGAGTTATGGCTCCTATTAAAATTAAATTTTTCCAAATACACTGTTGACCAATCACAAATTAAAGCATTCTCTCTCTGTCCATTTCTTTCGAATGGATGCCATAGTTTTGTGACAAGGCCATAGTGTGGAGGTATATCCGTCAATCATGTGACAATTCTAGTTCTCATTGCCTGCAGCATTGTACAATGAATGTACAAGTACACCCATAGTGTGGCCGTAGCATACCGTCCCTGGAAAGCCAAAAGGTTATATCAACATATGTGCTGATAAGCCCTTCTGGCTCCCTATTTGAATAAAAAAGTTGTAATACATTGTGTTTCTTTTTCACAACTTTGGGAATGGGTGGGTACATGTCAGATTTGGAATTTTCTAGTCATGAAATCTGATTCGAAATTTGGGAAAAAATGATGCATATTTCAATCATTCAGGTTGAACCAAGGGATTTTATCAATAAATTTGCAATTTAAAATTCAAATCACATTTGTTATGTATTTGTGATATTGTCTCTTCAATACTGAGTTTCATTATACCCCCACAAACAAAGTTTGGGGGGTATATAGGAGTGAGCTTGTTGGTCTGTTGGTTTCCATGGTTTACGGATGATAACCCAAGAATGGCTTGAAATATTCAAACAATTCTTGGTACACGTGACTTGTGTAGCGTCATAAAATATAGATCAAGTTCGACTTTGGTTACAAACCACTAAATTTAGTCAAAGTTATGGCCCTTTTTGACTTAAATTCCCTAAAAACGTGATTTCCAGACGATAACTCAAGAATGGCTTGACATATTCAAATAATGTTTGATACACGTGTAGCATCATAAAATACAGGTCAAGTTCTACTTTGGTTACAAACCACTAAATTTTGACCGTTATGGCGCCTTTTTGACTTAAATTCCCTAAAACCACGGTTTCAGGGCAACAACTCATGACAGGCTCCACTTATTTAAATTATTTTTGTGGTACATAGGTGTAACACCATAAAATACAAGTCAGGTTCGACTTTGGTTACAAACCACTAAATGTTGACAGAGTTATGGCTCCAATTTAAATTAAATTTTTCCAAATACACTGTTAAACATTCACAAATTAAAGCATTCGGATTGTGTCCATTTCTTTGGAATGGATGGCATAGTTTTGTGACAAGGCCATATTGTGGTGGTATATCCGTCACTCATGTGGCAATTCTAGTTGTAATTTGGAATGTATACTTCGTCAGGTCTAAGGAAAAAAAAGTCACAGGTTACTATATTGTATGCAAACAAATTTGTAGCAATTAGGGATGGCAAAACTATTCGAAAATTCAAATATTCGCTTGAATGATCGCCATTTGAATAGTTAAAATGCCATTCGAATATTCGCATTTGTTTAATTTTTGCTTTAAATGAACAATCAATTCCTGATTTTATCAAGTATTTTTCGTTCAACATAGTGGCGCTATTTCACCAATATATGCATGTACTTAATAGCGTGTTTTTAATACAATGTGGGCGTGTCACGTGTCAGACCGAGAGATATTGAATACACGGGTCAGTGCCAGTGGCCACTCTTCTAATCGCAAGTTATAAACAATAACATCAGACAGTATAATCCATAACTGTTTATCGGTAATTATAACTCGCGTTTAGACACGTTAAAATAATAACAAAGAATAACTTACGTTGTGTGATCACACATTTGGCAGTCAGTATAATTGAGAAATTCGTTGATAAACTACATGTATCGTTTTCGGCAGGTTTCCATACTGCAGTATTAATAAAAACGTCTGGTTTATTGAAACGTTGTTTATTAAAAGACCAATTAACGTGGGACCTTTAATCGTTTTAATACCGTGTAATGTATGCATAAATTTGAAAGTGCAATGAGAATACAACTCTAGATCTCCCCGCTAAACAGTACTAAAACATCGTGCAAAATAATGATTTATGTTGAGGTTACAAAGCTTAAAGTATTTAATAAGAATACATGCAAATTTTCGAATATTCAATTAAATGAATATTCCAATACCGATTCTGGTATTCGATGCCATCCCTAGTAGCAATGGATTTGTTTGAACTTGATTTTTTTTTAATGTGAAGATGAACATTTATTCAGTGCAGTTGAAGTTGAGCTTGTCAAAGGAGAAATGAAACAGTGCTTGAGAGAGTTGACTCTTTGTCAGTATAAACACTTCCCTGCTTTTTTATTGCACATTTGATATGCAAAAAGATATGATACAAATATATCATGTATGTTGTAAACTTCGTTCTGAAAAGATTTAGATATTTTGTATGTGAAATCGGAGTTCCGGGTGACATTTTTATGGGACAAAAAGTGGGAAAAGAAATTAATTTTCCCACCACATCTGTGACCTTGAAAATGCATCACACCTTGAAATGCCTGTAAATAAAGCCATCAGCAAGTTTTAAATGTTTCCAATGACGCATCTACAGCGGATTTAAAGCCAGTTAATTGATTGTTTATCGTTTTCCACGGTAGGGATGGTATCGAAAACATTTAAATAATCACGATTTAAAATTTGTTAAATGTACGTAGCATGATTTTGAAACGTTCTGATGGATTTGAAGATTTCCTAGTAATCCTGTACATGTACCATAGAGTCCAATAACACTTTAGGACAAAAACTCTGGGAATATCATACTGAACCTGATAAGATTCCGATTTGTAGCCATTTTGATTGCAGTTGAGTTCGCGTTAATCAGCAGAATTATTGTTATCTATTCACCATCTAAAAAGTGAATAATTATGTCAATGTTTAGATATTTTGTAATTTAATACAATAAATAGTGCATGTATGTATATTTTCGGGTAATAGATTTTCTGTAAGTTTTGCCACTGTGCCATTTTCAGAGACTTTTTTAAATTAATATAATGTAAGGTAATTTTTATAATGCAACATAGTATTATTTCACAAGGTGTAATTATATTTGTTACAAATCCTTCTTTGCAAAAGACCAGATTAGATCCAGCGACAGCTAATCTGGACATCTAGGCAGATTGCAGTGATAATTACACTCAGTATGATAATAATCATTTAAAGAAAGTAACAACAAACATGGTCTGTACTCTAGGCCTGGGTGTGCGACAAACCAAGCCGAAAGGATATTTTAAGTTTTAGTCTTAAATCACCTTATGTTGGCAAAAATAATTTCTATTCAGCCGTGATGCCTTAAGGCAGAAAAATAAGATCGGAGCACCTGATGTAAAGGCAACAATGTTATAATAGCTCGATTTGTAATGATTACACATCTTTAATCTTGTTATCGAGAAAATGTAAATCCTGCTTTCCAACAGATACGTTTCATTGCCCTGGCTATTTATGTTATTATTTGAATAATTTAACATGGAATTTGGTAAATATTTAATACTTGAAAGGGTAACAATAATATTTAGAGTGTTTACTTGTACGATTATAATGTTTAATGAAATCATGTTTTCAACCTTAATTTTAAGTCAAACTGCTATTTAAAGTTACTTTACTGATATTTAAAGTTACTTTACTGATATTTAAAGTTACTTTACTGATATTTAAAATTACTTTACTGATATTTAAAGTTACTTTACTGATATTTAAAATTACTTTACTGATATTTAAAGTTACTTTACTGATATTTAAAGTTACTTTACTGATATTTAAAATTACTTTACTGATATTTAAAGTTACTTTACTGATATTTAAAATTACTTTACTGATATTTAAAGTTACTTTACTGATATTTAAAATTACTTTAAAGAAACTATTTCTAATGGGAAACCAAACAATTAATATTTTCTTCTTTAAAATTCAGTAAGTCATTTATATTATAAGTAAATCATAAAAGACAAAGTAGAACATCGAAGTTAATGACCTGTTGATGATGAAGGACATGCTTGTTGACAGCAACAATGACAGATTTAGTAGAGTCACAACGGGGAGGCTTCCAAATGTGCCCCATTAATTATTTTGACACCACCATGTTGTGTCCACAAATTATTCTATTCATAAAAACCTTTTGCTTTGAAAATCATGTTTCTTTGAAGACGGGATGGGCAAAAGTGGACAATTTCTGTAATTTGATTGGATGGTTAAATTTCTATGATGTTTTATCACTGAATATAATAACTATTTGGCCATTTTATGTTCTATCAAATGTGTCCAGCAATCAGCTTTTATTAGTGCAGAAACATGGTGTTGGCTTATGCCATTAGTGATAACAATTTTAGTCCAGCTGTGGCTGATTGGTGTTGATTTAATTGCTGTGGTGTTTGAAGTTCAATGATTGGCTGGACACAAGGGAAGGGACAGCTGTGGAACATGTGTCTTGGTGACCCTGTACCAGGAGTAAAAGCTGTTATCTCTAGTGGGTGAAATGGCTATCTAAACTGCCTTTAAAATAATAAAGCAAATTTAAATACTTTGAAACTTCATAATCTCCACAGCGGCTTGAATTTCATTGTTCCTGATATGTACAGTACAGTTCAAGTGCAACAAATATTTTATACTCGCCACCGTTGAGCCAGAATTATTGATAAGCATTATTATTCGGCATATCTAGCGAAGTGACACGGAGTGGTGGTTGATGTACAGACACAAAATCATGTGGAATCACTCCAAAGTCCGTGTACAACTGAGAGCTGATGCCGAGAGACGCAGAGTAGTTACTGTTCGATATGTCGTGCAATACACAGGTTTACTCCGCGTCAACTTGCCTCTGAGTGGCTTGTCCAAACTCCACAAATCAAGAAGCATATTTCACATAAGTCTTGCTGTATAAGCATCAAATGGGACTAAAAACAAAGCAATACTTCTAAACACTCAGTTTTAAATGGAAAGTTGCAGTGCTTTTAAGCAACAAGTTATATCTTCTAAATTGATATTTGGCGATTACAAACGTGATTAGACAGTACATTTAAGCTCATTTGTTAATAACAATAACAACAACATATCAGTGCACTGAGTTTGCAGTTATTGTCACAATGTAACATTTTGCAGTGTCGTCTTACATTCTTATAACCTGACATTGGCCTAACGAGTCTTTTCTAGAAGCAAGTTGTAAAAGTTAAATCAATACCAAATAAGCCATATTCATGTCTGGTATAATAGTACAAAATGTAAAATATGCATAATTTGCTAAGGATCTTAATAATCTGTTTACCATTTTGTATAACATTATTCAAATGATGTCTCCGAACCCTCTGCCACATTCACATACTTTTCATGCTTGGTTTGAAATCAGTTCTATTTGTTTAACTTCATCTTATTATACTTCACACTTTACAAGAGAATGATTAAGCATGCATTTCATCATCATTTTTCTTCCCTTTTTTCCTCATAAATAAAATAATGAATTGGAAGACTTGACTGTAATTGTATTTTAGTATTTTACTGACACTTTGGGGTTTGAAAAAGCGATACTGATCAATAAAAGCAAATTAATCCGGGTCAAAATGGTTATGAATGCTTATACACATATTAATTATGAATGTCACAGAACTGTAATTACATTTAAATGATTTTGTCTGAAAAGACAGCTTGGATTTGTTTCTACGGTATCTACTGTGGTAGTCATGCTAAGGCATAATTATTATATCCAGACTATGAACAATCCAAGAATATGTCCATGCCTGAATTGGTCAAGAAATCTTCAATTGTATTTGCTGCAATATTGGTGAAAATGTGCCATGTCTGCACATTATTTTTAAATTTTACTTGAGGTTCATTGAGCAAATTTGAGTTTTCAGCAATAAATACCATATATGATTGACCCAATGTTATGTAGAATCTCAGACAAAATGCCATGGACTACCAATGACTACCATGGACTTCATAGTACTACCATGGACTACCAATGACTACCATGGACTTCCAATGACTACCATGGACTACCAAGGACTACCATGGACTTCCAAGTACTACCATGGACTACCAATGACTACCATGGACTTCCAAGTACTACCAATTACTACCATGGACTACCAATGACTACCATGGACTTCTAAGTACTACTATGGACTACCATGGACTTCTAAGTGCTACCATGGACTTCCAAGGACTACCATGGGCTACCAATGACTGCCATGGACTTCCAAGTACTACCAATGACTACCATGGACTTCCAAGTACTACTATGGACTACCAATGACTACCATGAACTTCCAAGTACTACCATGGACTACCAAGGACTACCATGAACTTCCAAGTATTACCATGGACTACCAAGGACTACCATGGACTTCCAAGTACTACCATGGTCAATTATGGTTGACCATAGTAATGATAAAGAAGACCATGATCATGAACATGGTTTTTTATGGTTGACCATGGTCGACCATGGTGTACTTTTGGTCTGGAATGCCTTAACTGCCAAGGGCCCAGTATTCACGAAGCTCCTTAGGGATCACTAAAGTATATTTCTTAAATTTATAAAATTCCTTAAGTCTGTGGTTACATCTCGTAGAGATTTTGTTACATTTAAATGTTACAAACTAGTAAATATTACTTTGATATTTCAGATTTTACCCTTTTCTTAACGTAAATCAGTGGATTTCACATAGAAATCTTCATCTGAAATCTTCACTTAAGTACAACCTTAGTTAAGAATTTCCTTAGGAGCTTCATGAATACCGGCCAAGGTCTATGAATGGTTTGGGGCTAAATATCAGTGGATTTCAGCGGGCTGTTTACTGCTGGGAATCAAACTCAGATCTGCATATTTTAAATTATGACTGCGACATATGTTGCTGTACATGTAAATTTACTGGTATGGTTAGTATAAGCTTAAAACGACATGTGCTGTGATAAATGGGTGTATGTGGCATACGGCTAGTAATTCATGTAGCAACTTAATGTCTAATTAGTATGCAGTAATTGTGTTTTATCCTAGCGATGCTAATGGATGTGATGAAACAAATCAGATGAAATGTGACCCGCGTTCAGTGTGATCAATGATTTGGTCTTGTTGTGTTGTAAATGTTAACATTATGTCACAGTTTTAATGTTTTATATGTGAAAAAAAAATTATTCTGTGTTTACAGCTAATTAAATGAAAAACACAATCATTCAGCCAAAAGGTTTGTGGAACATGTTGTTGCAACAAATTGTTCTTTCATGTGTAATAATACAAAATTCAGTGATTGATGCTTTAGTGGTTCATATTCTGATGCGGCGTTGTTTAAATTATGTGGAAAACATCCATTTAGAATATCACATAACTAATTGGGGATATGCAAAGAACACTAAGTGCTCAAAATATGGGACCAGCTGGCCCTTAAAACACTGCCATATGACCTTTGTTGACATTGGAAACGCTGGTACCATGGCAAACATGCACCAGATACTAAATGCCTTTGTTACCAGTACAACAATGTTGACCGAACTATTACAGTTCAGGTGTTCTTATTTACTGAGATGACTAGAAGACGACTTTCTGGACACTTTTAGTAATTAAACAATTAACGAACACTTTTTCCATAGTTTCCCTAATAGTTTTATTAGAAAGTTACCATACCAATGACCAAAATACGGTGATAGTAATACTTTTTAAAGGATTTGTGGAAAAAGCTTGGATGTGCGTATATTTATTATTATTATAGAACCCCCATAATTCATGGTCATAATATACAAATTCAGTGATATGAAAAATATAAACTTAAATGTCATTTCATGTGGTATGACTTCTGTGCTTTCCCAGATGAAGCCCTTTTTATGCCCCCTTCATCTTGATGCGGAAGGCATATAGTGATTGTCCTGTCTGTCCGTTCGTCCATCTGTCTGTGATTCCATCCTTGATTCCGTATGAGGTTAACTAGATTTAGCCATTTCATTTAGCACCAACAACACTAATTACTACAACACTTGAAAACTAACACAGTTGTTGCATGTGACTATTGTTCCCAGTCCACCAATATCACCCAGCCTCACTTTGAACTTTACTTAAATTTGGACTAATTAAAATTGGCCATTCAACATTTGAAAAATTGTGCGTGTTTTTTTTTTCTCCAAAACTTAAGTACTATTGATAAATTTATTTCAGATTTGCTTGAAATTTTATTCTTCAAGTTTTGATGATTTGAAGACATTTGCATGAGAGCATCGAATGTAAGTAATTTATGTAAATCTGATTTGTCGGGGCATGAATTTATGGCATAGTTCAGAAATGTAATATTTGAAAACTAATACCCCACAAATATTAATGTGTAAACAGTAAGAGCTAAGTTACAATTTATGTTGTATTAGTACTCAAAATGCGTTGACACAAGGTAACGTTACATCATTATTATCTTGTGGTGTGAAATGCAAACATAATATTTATCTCATGCACACAAGACTTATTAAATAGAACCTTTTTAGCTACAGTGAAAGTGAAAGGGCTTTTATGGTAGGGTACTTGCAGTGAAAATGGATGGGCGACATTACACTGATAAGTCAGCATTATTAGTGCAGTTTAACCTCAGATTGCAAGATACATCATAATTTTCATGGGTGGGGTTACCAATTAAGTGACAGTGTGCTTGGTTGAAAAAGAATGTTCGTCATAGTCTTACATTTCAGTGCAGCAAAAAAACTCCAAACTATTTAAAAATTGAGAAAAACATGATACCAATGTGACGACAGAAATTGTTCATTCATGCTGGAAGGTTTAAAATTTTAAAAACTTTACCAGTACTTAGTTGTCAAGTTGATTTCTAACCAGTGACATATTATTTTGGAAGTAGTACACATTTTATTGTGTCATTAAGGATCTTAAGGGACATTCTATTTTCTATTGACCCAAATATCTATTAATAAACAGTTATTATTAATAGATCTTTAAAGAAACAGACAGCGATGCCATGTCACCAAATTGTATCTTTTGGGTGCACAAAGGATGTTTTATTAGCACACATATTAGCACACAGTTTCGACTATACATCTACAGTCGAAACGCGATACAACGAATCGCAATACTACGAAATGACGGGATACTACGAACAAGGCTGCAGTTCCCATACCAATTCCTGATATATTTAACTAATAAAAGATGCGAAACTACGAAATCGCGATCGAACGAAAGATGCGATACTACGAATTTATTTTCTGGCCCCATCGTTAAATTGTCATTCAAAATTAACGCGATACTACGAATAAGTTTGAACCGAGACTTTCGCACCTTATCGAGAAAGTTTTCACATCTAACCCAAGCCAGTACTCTTGTTTGACGGATATCGCTCATGGTCAATGGCGTTATAGACAAAGGCCCAGTCATTTATACTCAAACTAAAATATCATATTAGAGTGTTTAATGTACGTCTAGACATGTAAATCTTAACTAGCTGGTGTATTTGTTTTGGATCTGTATGTATTCTGCATATATGTATTATTTTAAAATGTATAAATAAACTTTGAAATAAAACATATTAAACTTTATTTAATTTGTTATGACTAGTTTGCATAATTATTTAATTTATGTTGCCACTAAGGAGTACACAATACTTAAATTTTCAAAAGATGCGATACTACGAAAGATGCGATACTACGAATAATTCCGTATCTCCCTTGACTATTCGTAGTATCGCGTTTCGACAGTACTCTGAAGTAATGTAAATGCTTAAGTGTTTTTTTTTCCGGTTATATGTTGATAGTTATTATAGTTAAATCTGAAATACTTCTTTGTGACATCAGATTTCTGTTTCGTTAACATTATTTCTTAAAGGTTATATCAGTTACAGTTTTTATGATACTTCTAAAAGATATGATAGTTATAATTAAAGCATATAGTATGTCCTCAAATTAGACCCTCGTTTAACTTTAATAATTGTTGGCACTTCTCATTTCTTGCAAGGCGATCCTCTAGAGGGATTCATAAATCTCTAAAAGCAATGGACAAGATTGCACGGTACTGCGATATTTCACATTTAATTACATGTGGAAATTGATTAAGAGCGGCTAGCAAGGTAACTGGTGATCATTTTAAATACTTATGAATAGAGGACAAGAGATTTCAGGATAATTATCTCCTCAATAGCATGTCACATCCACTTGTCTTGATAGAGAAATCAGTCGTTCCAATCTCTGCACATCAAAGCATACTTTGCAACATAATCGCCACAAATCTGCTTTTAATTACTGCATCCAAAGTACTGAGATTTCAATCCCAAGGTTTGTTTCAAGTAGTAATACCTAAAATACATGTGCGCCCGTGTTGGAAAACGAGAACAACCCAGCACATTGTTAGCGACACTCCTTTTCTGTGGGTGACTTGGGAGTCGAGGCAATCTGATCGTTCTCGTGGTATACGACTGTGTTTTATTTGTCCATATTAGCCTTTGTAATGCTGTATTTCATATGTCCTATGTAAGCCATTATAAGAGTTAATGGTCGTGAGGTAATTGATCCACTCAAAGGAGTTCTTTCATTAAATCACAGCTTCAGAAAGGTTTCACTTTTATTCAAATCATTAAACCACTGGTTGAGCGAGGCTTTCAATAGATTATTACAGAAATGATTTGACAAAATGATAATTGGCAATATGAGTAATATGAGTAATAATTCTGTTTTATGTATTTTATGTAGGAAGCAAGGCATCAGTGAATAGACTGAGAATTTGTCATCCATCTGCATGTTAAATCCAAATTACATGATCTCTTTGAAGTGTTGATTTTTCGCATACCATTGACATTCTTTCCTCTGTCAACAGTTTATATTGTCAATCAATAAACATGATTTTGAAAATCAGGGGCTTAACTGGGCATCATACTCCTGTTGGCACTGGTGTATAAATCATAACACTCTGTCGAAATACAGTGCTCCAGCCAGGATTTGAAAAGGGCAAGGTGCTAAATCCTGAAAAGGGCACTTTTGCACGCGTTCTTATTTTTTGCAAGGGTATACCAATAAATATGCTTTAAAATATGCACAAACATTATTATTATATATTTTTAATTTTGCATTCTACATATAAAGCAAAATTAATGGTTTAAAAGAATATTCCTTATTCTTTTTGTACAACATACAATCATACAACATACAATCCTATTTTCAAGCAAAATTATTTGAAGTTGTTTATAACAATATATTTATTTAAAAGATTTATCTGTTATTATAACCCCCAAATATTATCAATAGCATTTAAATTTAGGTTTTAACTATACCTAGTATAAATATAATCAAATATAATCAAATGCATTGGATTGTATTTGCTATATACAAATATAAGTCGGAAATGAAACGTCCGAAAACATGTATATTTCATAAAATAATCAAGCTGTTCTATAAGTTAGTATTTCAATATAAAATTTAAATATGTGACTGGAATTTTATTAAATACTTAAAAACAAAATGGAAAACATGCATTTCATTACAAAGTACAGTGTTGGACTATTCATAACATTTATTGGTAATAAAACTGTCACAGATATTTCGATAGTTGTATACTGTTGTGGAAAAGGTAACTACAATAAATCAAATGACTTTACAATTCATCAAATTACAAGAAACATTTATTCTGTATTTGAATGTTGATACGTATTCCAATGCGTATATACCGATTGTTTTTTTACTGATGAATTGATTTTAAAACGCTCGAGTCAGAACCCGAATGATCTCTCGCTAACCGCCGTTACGTAAAAAAATACATTTACATTGACATTACGGCACATTGTCAGTATATAACATGATCTTGTTACAGGACACGGTTGTGGTAAATATTATACATGTACCAAAGCGTTTACCAGCAGCTGTACACATGCTTTCCACGAGTATTTCGTGACTTCTCTGGCGTTAGGAAATAGTACGCGCGTTTCATGCACGTTTTCCACGAGCATTTCATGACGTCACTAGCGTTAAGAAATATTTCGCGCATTTTTCCAACATAACACGATTTGGTCACGGAGATATGTAATAGCTGGGCAACAAAATATTCTTGATGAAATTATTTTAATTCGATGTTCCGCTCTTTAAGTATATGAAATTAATAAATACCTTCATTTCCATTAAAACTCCAAATTATTTTCATTCTTTACACATTAAATTAAACTGTTAAAACATTCATTGTTACAATTCACACTTGGGCATTTACTACACGACCCATTTTTTTAGTACTTCCAAAATCCTTTTTACGCGATTTTGATTACTAATAAGCTGCACACTATTTTGTTTGAGCATCAAAGTGCAAAACACGCCTTTGATGTGAAGCTGATATTATGTCGACAAGTTACTGATCACAAATGTAAAATTTGACGTCAGCAAACATGAAAATGTTTTAGTTTTCTTGTGCAGTAAATAGGAAAGTACAGAATTATGATGCAATTTGTCGTGTTTCATATTAAAATGCTTGTGGTTTTCTATGGTGGAATAATTTATATCGGATTAAAATATATTATAATATGGTAAGTGTTTAACTTATTTTTATTAACGTAGAATCTACGGGCGATATGTGGGTTTGATGCGCTTAATTTGTAAATAACGTCTCAACTGCTCGCGGTCTATTTTAGTAATAATTTCTCATTACACGAACACGTGTGTACCGTATTTCTGACATGTATCTCCATGATAAAACGTGTTTTGCTAGAAATTCTGCAAGGTCAAGGACACCTCATGGAAAACGTGCGTGCATTCGCCAGACGCACAAACTGCATATACATGACCAATTTCGTGTACGGATATGTCAAGTGACGATATGGTAAATCAATAGCCATTTTAATTGACAGCGTCCGATCGGCAAAATGAGCGTGCGCTTTACTTGATCAAAGGTGAGATAAATGACGTAATATACATGTATCCACGGATTTGTTGATAGGTATTTACAGCATGCATCAGTTTTGGTTCATTGCATAGTACATGTATAGAGACACGACGGCTGAATGAACTAGTATATGGTTGTGTATACAGCATAGCCGAGATCAAAGAGGGCAGGGCGGTGTGGAGGGCGGGGGGCAAAGAGGAACGGGCGCTGCGCCCTGCTATTTAGGCCTAACTGGAGCACTGAAATACGATAGAAAGTGCTAAAACTTGGAAACTACAACCCAAGGCAACAATTTGGCATGATTCCTGAACTTTATTTATTTGCTCATTTCCAACCTTGTCAGAAAGTTTCGTTAAAAAATATTGATAGCTCTTAAGGTTATGCACTTACCAGTATTTTCCCCAGGAAGGTAGTGGCGGGCTGACCCAGGGGAATTTGACTTATTAACGTTACATTGTAGTATGGCGGGCGTTCGGGCGTAGCACTTTTTGTTTCGGCTCTCTAACACCAGAACGGATTGAGCTATTGTAATAAAACTTCATGCATATGAGGTGGGTGGTGTCAAGGTCAAGGTCACTGTTACTAAAAAGAGAAAATGGTTTCCATTCAGTAACTTCAAAGTGCCTTAAGATATTTAAATGAAACTTAACACATTGATACTTTATATCGAGACTTATATAGTTACTTACTAAAAATAGAAAAACGGTTTCCGCTCAATATTTTTATAATGCATTGAGAAGGGAAATGAAACTTAATACATAAATACCTTATATCGAGACCTCGCTTGGGATTGCATATGGGGTGGGTGGGGTCAAGGTCAAGATCACCATTTTTACTAAAAATATAAAAACGGTTTCCAGGGTTGTCATTAAGATTTTTTCAAGAAGGCTCAATTACCAATTGGGGAGGTCAGAGCTTCAAACATGGAAGGTGTGAGTGATTTAGGGGATCCGGAAAAATGTTTTAAATTTAGATGCAAAATCCTAGCATTGAGCGATTTTGGACACATGATTCATGATAGTTTGATGTATGAAATTAACCTATTTTTATAGATACCTTATATCGAGACCTTGCTTGGGATTACTTATGGGGTGGGGTGGATCAAGGTCAAGGTAACTGTTACTAAAAGTAGAAAAACGGTTTCCACTCAGTAACTTGAGAACGTATTGAGATATTTTAATGAAACTTCATACATAGATATCTTATATCAAGACCTCGCTCGGGATTGCATATCGGGTGGGTCATGGTCACCATTACTAAAAATAGACTAAAAAATTGTGTGCTGACTTTAATGCATCAAGTGGCTCAGCGGAGTGCCCAATATTGCCAGGATCTGAAATCAGACCAAAGTCTATTTCCCAGGACCCGGAATCATTTGGCAAGTCAAATTCCCGACTGTTGGGAATTGCTTTCAGTGTTAAGTCCCGTATACGCCCCCCCCCTTAGCTCAGTTGGTAGAGCGCTGGACTACAAATCCGAGGATCGTGGGTTCAATTCCCAGACTGGCCACATAACTTGCGTGGGGATTGGTCATGAAATTATTTCTACGGCCATTCTCCCCCTACCTCTGATTCAAGTAGGGCAGTTGCCAGTTACTGGCATAAGTATGTGCACTCAGTACTGGTAAACCAACTTACCCAGGAAAAGTGTGAGTAGGTTAACTGACCGCCGTTATATGACTGAAATACTATTGAATACGGCGAAAAAAATCCAAACAAACAAACCCCCCCCCCATGAGAAAAATATTGATAGGTGCATAAAGTACAGACAGACAGACAAACCCAAGCCATCAAAATATTAATCTCAGAGTAATTATAATAATAACAATAATTGTAATGATAATAAAATTAAAAATAGTTCTGTCTTCATCAACAGGAAATGTACATGAATGGTAATGTCCAACCGGTATATTGTTTTCATTTCAAAATTATATGTTTCATTCAAAACTGTCCCCATATAATGTGGCTATTATTATGGGACAATTACTTCAAACAGATTTTATGCAAATGTCTCTTTTGTACCTTACACAAATATTGTGCCGAAATATCAAATTCTAAATGATAATGTTGTCAATGACCAGACTGTTTTGTTAGCTAAAACAGCTCAAAAAAGTGTTTTCATAGTGAATTAGACAGCTTTTGCTAAGTGTTGTTATTCTTTGCTCTGATACATAAAAGGCAATTTCATAGCTGACTAATAATGGCACATGTATGTTATTTCTTCTGACAGGCATTCAGGTAGTAATTATGTTCCTCTGACTTGATTTCATTACCTACCACCCAAAGCTGTTATTTAATAACATTTTAATTCTATTTCACGCCAAAGGGCCTTGAGGCAGAAAAGCGACTCTGTCTTAAGATATACAGCTTTATAAGTGACTCTATTTCACTAGTTAATGTTTGCTAATGAAATCGAGAAATAATTTTGTGCCATTGATACGTCTTGCCACATTAGAAGGTCATCTTGATTCCTTTCAAGGTAGTAGCGAACGCGTAAATATCGGGCTGGTCATCGAAATTGCCAACTCAGGCATGGTTCTTAACTTTCATAATCGCTGGTATGTCGTGGATGGCGTATATTTGATCTTGTTAGTTATGTTCAGTTAATCGTTCATTAATTTTTCTTGCGGTCAACTGGCATATTCCGAACGTGACTGCTAATGGTTTATTTCTCCTAGGAATGCCGGACAATTGTTTGTATAATTGATCAGCAGCAAAATTGTATGAGCTATAAAGTGAACTGTTGGGGAATATTACTATCAATTTATGCTTCGTATGACCAATTGCAAAGCATTTTATTATTTAATCAGTCTTAAATGACCAGTGGAACAAAATCATGCTTGAATGATGTTGATGATGATATTTATGATGATAATTATATTGATGATGGTGACCTTGATTTTGTTGTTGTTGGTGATGATGATGATGGTAATATTTATAATGATGAAGTTGATGATGAGGATGATTTTGAGATGATGATGATGGTGATGATGATGATGCAGTCGACGTTTGGTAATTTTGTAACTTTTTGTAAAGTGCATTACATGTACTTTCATTATGATGATGTATTGAAAGACAATTACTGTATAATAGTGTTGAAATCGTGGCAAATTCGTTTGACCAAGCCACAGAAGGAAATGCATTAACAAACTGTTTTTATATTTACTTGTACATTAGTAATGTGTACTCAATGGCTACATCCTGGTTTATCGACAGTGTTGACCAAATCTGTTTATTTGTGTTTATTAGGCATGATAATGATTGTCTCCTGAATTTGTCTCCTGAATTTGTAGGACCTCAGGTTTGTGATATGTCACCTGTTGAGTTATGATGTACTTCTGCTGTACTTTCATACAGGAATGCAAAATAAATAGAAATAATCTTTGAAAGGATTGTTACGAGTAGCAAAGACTGAACATAGCAGCTTTGATTTAGCAGTGGTTTCAAAAATGGAATTAAAATTGTACATTGACATTTATTTTTCTTGAAATTGTTTGGTATAACAACAGTTGAAAAAGCAAAAACCTCTCAACTTTGTTAACGTTCAGTGGGTATTCATAAAAGTAGAATGACATTAATAAACGCAAGTAGTTGAATTAGCGACAAAACACCCAAAGAGTGGCAGTTAACATATCCAAAGGGGTGGTCGCCGTACGTATGGGGTAGTTAATTATCTTCCACGTACGCGGTGCATTAATCATTTACTCACACTTCGGTGACGATCACAGACGCCTTCTGACACTGATACGGTTTTCCCGTGATTCGGAACTGCGGTTAGTAAATAAGCCTTTAGTTTCTGTATTCTTTGGCTCCCAGTAATTATGACATCCATTTTCTTATCAACTGTGCAAAGCTGCATAGCAGGCCATTGGGTTTGAGTCACGGTGACAAAGATCTTGAAAATTACACAAGTGGCAAAACGATTGTGGCTTACACTGACATGTGAAAAATCAATGTTTTAATGGCTGGAAGGTGATAAACTGATGATGGGGAAGATATTCTGTAGTATCTGTTTGAATTGTCATCTTGTTTCCCAATAAGGTCATATTTGAGTCAGATTTTAATATATATGCTTGACAGGTATATGGTAATGTCTCCATCATTTTAATGCTTTTTCTTGTTGAAATATTTTGAGTTCATTTGTACTGGAAATATGCAATAAACTTTCATTTTTTTATAAACAAGAAGTAGTTTATATCGATGGATATAAAAACCCATAAAACACGCATACATTATATGGTCTTCTTAAGGTAGTACAACTCTAATCATTTCCCACGTTTTTTTTCTAAGATCGGCCGATATCGGTGACTGTCGGAAAGATTCGTTACCCAGTTTGTAATATGCTGGTTTGGTTCCGATTCTTGTCGAACACATGATATTTTTAATATAAGTACATTCTTTTATATAATCACATTATGTTATACATGTTAGTATCATATATATAGTTTTAACGCAATGTATACTTCTGACGAAAATGCAAACAGATAAATATTTTGACATAATGAAAGATTGATAGAAATCGAAACCGAAAGTCACATATTTTTCGTGGTATGAACAAAAACAACTGTCAAACAAAAATTATAAATACGAGCAAAAAGGGAATGCTTACTGAAAGAAAATCGGAGCCATATAAATAAACATCACCAGATCGTACATATGATGAACCAGCTTGAATCCTGATAATAAGGAGATGAAACACATGTAAGTAAAACAAGAAAGTGAAATAATTGTATTTTTATTCTGAAATTTATTAATATATTATATTATTATCTATAAAATCAGGACGTAATTCATTAGAGGATAATGTGATGCTTTTCATTTCAAGGTTTGAACTACGAAATGTATTGCTTAAATGATTATGTACAGTTAATATATTAGTAGAAGTAATTAATATTATTTACATGTATTTGTGTTTGTCCATATTTCTATATATACTTGCAGTAAACATGTAAGTAAATGAACATAAAAGTCATGAAGTACATGTATGATGTGTCAGTCCCTTAGTTTTGAAGCCTCAAGACACTTTAATAGTTGAGTACTAATATACTTAATATGTGTGCCATTTCGCTTATGAATGTGTGCACGAGTGTTTCTTCATGATCAGCATACTAATAAGGATCCATTCACCAATTACACAGTTTTGACATTAATTTTACCTAACACTGAAAAGTATGGCTTACTAGGATGGGTTGCACATATACTGGACAGTTTTGTATGTATATTATTAAATATGTAGTGGTAAACAATCAGTTATTGCATTGTTTTAACATATTTTTGCAGCTCAATGAAGAGAATTGCCACAAATGCTTCCCTTGGGGTCAAACCTGGTGCTCAACACAGTACACATGTTTTTTTACTGTGCCAGTTGGTGAAGATGCAGCCGAAATTACCAGCATATACAGCCTCAATTACCAGCATAAACATTGTTGACATGAAGATGATAGGAAACGAAGATAATAAATAAGACATTTATTGTTAATGTACTGTGGGTTGTCCCAGAGCTGAAAACGTTGCAGGGTGTGGGTGGAATTTTGTGTACCTCTAGGGAACTGAATTTTGAAAAAAAAATTGTTTAACTGAAATAATAACATTTAATTATTAATATATTAAGTTTAACTGGTATAAATGGTGTGTTAAACTTAAAATGTATAATTTATGTCACATTTGATAATTATTGTTGTGGAATTGCCTAAATATAGCTGTCTATTTTTTTAAGGGGTATGATAGTTTTTCTTCACTTTTTCAAAAAGTACACAGTAAATTTGTTTCTAACTTTATTTTAGTCAAATGTATGTCATAGATGAAAAATAAATAAAAATATTTAAGTGAAAAAACATACCAGTCCAGGAAAACCAAAATCTTTAAGACAGCAGATTATTTTGTCTGTTCTGTCAGCTTCAAGTTTATGCTGAGCTTCCATAGAAAATTGATACACATCAATACTTTCATCTTCTTTAACGCCTTATGTTGCCTTATTTTATAATCTTCAATTATTACTTGTATAAAAGACACCAACATTTTGGATATATTTGCAACTATAAATGAGTTGTGATTTTTTTTTCATCCATAGGGTAAATGAATTTTGATGGAAAAAGGGGATGTCCTGAACATTTTCAAAAAAAAATTGGGGGGGCATGGAAAGCCACCCTCAAAATTTTTAATAAGATCAGTGATGTAATACAGATAATGGAAATAATATTTAAAATTAGGTTTGGAATAATATTTAAAATGAGGTTTGGAATATTGCCCATTACAGTTGTACTACCTTAACTGAATTTCCATACTTCTGGTCATCTTAACTGAGTTTCCATGCTTACAGTTACTCATAATCCAATACCTTTTGGAATTCTAATAATATCTCATTGAATGTGTCACTTGTGTGTGTGGTGTTTGCCTGTTTGGCAGTAAGTTTTCTTTGTTTTGAGCAATGTTTCAGGCAGTTAATTTCTGGTTAATTCTTGTTTACGTCTAAGTATGTCACAGTGTCCACCCAAAAACTATTGAGAGACTACTTTGCCTTGTAGATGATTGTAGTGTCAGCCTTTAGTCTCAATGTCAGTTAGGTATGGCGGACCCTTTGGGTCAAAAGTACATACATGCACGGCAGCTAAATATAGATGTAACTGTTGTTATAAAATTGTAACCGCAGTTACAAATTTATGACTGCAGTTATAAATTTGTAACAGCAGTTACATTTACAGATATTACTGCAGTTACAATTTACACCGAAAGTAAAACAATATGACAGTCATAAAATTATAACTGCAGTTGCACTTTTTTCTGATTCATTCATTTATGAAATATGTATCTTTCAATTGTTTTTATAATTTAAAAATTCATATTCAAATAAATAAATGCAATTTTGACAAAAAGGCATTATATAAGACGTGATTTAATTTGCCAAACAGACTTAGAGCTTAAGTTTAGCATTTGGTCAGAAAAATGTAACCGCGGTTATAAATTTATGACAATTGCCATTTTTTATGACTGTTGGTATAAATTATTACTGCATTTATATTTGTAAATGTAACTGCCGTTACAAATTTATAACTGCAGTCATAAAATTGACTGTTGGTATAAATTATTACTGCATTTATATTTGTAAATGTAACTGCCGTTACAAATTTATAACTGCAGTCATAAAATTGTGACTGCGATTTTATGACAACAGGTACATCAATATTAAGCTAGCAGGCGTATAATGACCCAAAGGGTACGCCATAGTTAGGCTAGTTTAAAATTTGTTTGAACAACAGTTAGCGAAAGACTAGAGAAGATAACTATTGGATTAGTACCAGGAAATCAGTTGCTTTGTGACATTTCCTTCAATTCATCTTCTTGTTATGTGAATTTATCTTGATAACAAGTGTTAAAAATGTAAGATCCATATGTACTGGATCCCTGTTTACTGAGTAATATTCATTTTCCAGACAATTTCCCATTGTTGGCAATAAAGATTGAGCATGGTCCACCATTCTGTTTAGCTGCCATATTTTGAAGACAGTTTTTACCAGTCTGTTTGTTTTGTTTGTTTGTTTGGATTTTTCGGCATTTTTAAAAGTATTTCAGTCATATCACGGCGGTCAGTTAACCTACTCACACTTTTCCTGGGCAAGCTTAGCCGATCTAAGCGGTTTACCAGTACTAAGTGCACATACCTATGCCAGTAACTGACAACTGCCCTACTTGAATCAGAGGTAGGGGGAGAATGGCCATAGAAATAATTTCATGACCAATACCCACACAAGTTATGTGGCCGGGCTGGGGCTCGAACTCACGATCCCCAGATTTTTAGTCCAGCGCTCTACCAACTGAGCCAGCTGGGCCCGCATTTTTTTACAAGTCTGCATTGTTGTATATGCACTCTTCGCAAGATACCCATTTATTATATCTGTAAATACGTATGTCTTATATCTGTACCGGTATTAAAATAAAACTGTCAAGTGGGACTGTGAAATTGTGCAATTGGTGTGTAAGTCATAAGACCAATAACAGAACTGAAGCTTTGGCTATGCCAGACACTTGCCTTTATTTTCAAGCACTGTTATTATTATCTTATAACTATGAGTATGTTTAGCATTTGACCCAGGCATAGCAGAGGGCAGATTGACAGTTTTGAATGACATTCCGTTACTAATCAGCCCGTCTTAGGAGACCTTTGGAACCGCAGAACCTGTTTGCAGGTCTAAAAAGGTAGACGAGATTGACTCTGCCGATGTGACCCGAATGAGTAATCCTATTCGTGGTTAATGGTTTGTAAAGTCTTGATATTGTGACTGGCTATACAATGTACCTTTTATCTACCAGTCGTGTCATAATTTGGTGAAGGAAGATACAGTTTTGTCTTAATACGATATGACATAAAGTATGTCATAATGGCTTTTTTGTTGGAAGTGTGTATGTTAATGAAAGGTAGAAAACGAGATTATATCAGTGCTGTTGGTAAAAGTAGTGAGAATTTGGGTCTGTAAGGGACTATGTCAATAAATTAGCGATCTCTTTCAGTAATTTTAATGTTATTATGTTAAAGAAATTAGCAATACAAACGCGTATGCAATAAATAATGTATAAATAATTTACTATATTATGAGAATTTTAATAAAAACTGATAAAGAAAAATACTTCAAAGAAGAAAACCGAAAGTGGGTGTCGATCCCACGACGACAGTAGACAGCGCTGTTACCAACTGCCCTATTGTAACTGGTGAATATGCACCTGCATACTATGGTTATATAAGATACCCACAAATCTGACGTCAAAGTGTAAACAAGAAAAGGGCCAAACAAACACGCCCTAAATTATGTCATGATATTTTTCTCAGAATACATAAACTATTTTTTCATTTATATGTACATTATTTTAACCTTTATTATAATGCCAATATTAATACTTAATTTTCAGATTTGTTAAATTCATTTGCCCTTTTGGGGCCCTTGTCATTGACATAGTCCCTTTAAATAAAAACAAAAGAGGCGTGTCGCGGGAAAACCGGGCTTAATGCATGTGCGTAAAGTGTCATCCCGGATTAGCCTGGGCACTTTCAGCTTTTATGGTATTTTCTGTTTCAAGGAAGTCTCTTCTAAACATAGATCCACTGTAGGCGGAAAGTACCATCCCGGATTAGCCTGTGACTGCACAGGCTAATCCGGGACGAAACTTTACGCACATGGATTAAGCCCAGTTTTCCTACGACACACCTTAAATATGAAACTCCAGACCCATCAGCAGAGAACTTGGTCCCAAAGTATTAAAGCAGCAGTCCATAAATATGTAATAAAAATACAAATTTGCAGAAATCGTTTCTAATGGACATTATACCGATCAAAATACAAAAAAATATGCATTGAAATCGATAAAGTAATGACGTTTCATGACTTTTTATCGTATTGTTTCTGTATGCGATAGTTTGGTGATGCCTCTGGAGTAAATCAGCATATACATGAGTGCGTATTCCGTTCGTACCAAGCGTTTTTGAACATAGACATTATAAATTACATTTTGTAAATAAGAAACAGTTTTCACTCGAATAAACGGCATTTACATTCATTAGAAGTAATGCCTATTAAAGATCTATTGAATTATATTCTATGGACTGCGGCTTTAACATGCTGTGGTCCTTGAAATATTTTAGGCAAATTATCCAGATGCTTTAGTTGTTGGGGTAATGATACTTTATGACATAATTATTGCAAAAATACGAAAATCTGTGAATAAGACCCTTTAAACTGATGCAGTGCATATACCGTAGATGTATATTTGTGGCGCGTCGTGAGAAAAACCGGTCTTAATGCATGTGCGTAAAGTGTTGTCCCAGATTAGCCTGTGCAGTCCACACAGGCTGATCCAGTACAGCGCTTTCCATTTTTATCGTATTTTCTGTTTCAAGGAAGTCTCTTCTAAACATATATCCACTGTAGGCGGAAAGTGCCGTCCTGGATTAGCCTGTGCGGACTGCACAGGCTAATCCGGGACGACACTTTACGCACATGCATTAAGACCGGTTTTCCCACGACGTGCCTCATTTGTATGTTGTAGGCAATGCACCTTTAAAAATTATTCACAGGATTTGAATAAGTAAATAGCTTACCTGACCAGCAGCCTCAAGATTACTGACATTAAGTAAATATAAGCCTTCAAGTATTTGGTTGGAGTTTTTTGTCATTTTCTGGATGTTTTAAAGCCACCATACAAAGACACCCTATAATTTGAGGACAAAAAATGTTTTTAATGTTTGTTTGCCTTAGACACATGGAATTTTGAATTGGAAATAAATTGCGGGTTGGATTGCTTGTAAAACAAGTTTTTGTCGTTCATTGAATTGTTTACTGTCTTATTTTAAATACTATTTTTCTGAAAGGAGACAATCATGAGATGTTTAGCAGCTAAGAAAATTAGAACTTCAGAACAGTGGATATAGATGGGTTTAAGGATAAACAAAAAGTGTTCTGGCTGATATTTGATCAGTTCTTATTACCTTTGATGAAGTTTATTACCTTTGATGAAGTTCATTACCTGTGATAAAGTTTATTACCTTTGATGAAGTTTATTACCTTCGATGAAGTTTATTACCTTTGCCAAGGAGGTTATGATTTTGCTGTCATTGGTTGTTTGTTTGTTTTTGGTTGTTGTTGGTTGTTTTTTTTTAAGTTAGCAATTTTACATAGAAAGTTTCGACATATTCACATGAAAATTTCTGGGAAGGTTGGAAATATCAGGGCCAATGAACAAAGGGTTAGATTTTGGTGGTGAATTGGATCACCAACAGGATTTTTTTTAAACGATTCTTTATTTAATTTCTGGAGATTAAAAATTTTGCCAAATTATCCTGTAAACCTCATTTTTAGGCCCCCACTTTTGAGGGGGGGGGTATATAGATTTGCCCTTGTTCGTCCATCGTCCGTCAGTTGGATTTTTGTGTTGCGCTTAAATCAAAAAGTATAATTGCTACAGTCTTGAAATTTTATAAGCATATCTGCATCGGGGCTTGTGCACCTGGGTATTTTGGTGCATTTTTTTCTGACATTGGCAAAGTTATGGCCCCTTTTTCTGCTACACATTGCAATTACTGACAACAGAAAGCAACCTCCGAATATCCCATTTTCAAAAGATTTCTGAAACTGAAACTGAAACAGTTTTTCTCTCATGCACTTGCAGGTATTGTTTAAAAGTGCATTTTTCTTTTTGCAAATCACATCACTATCTTACTCATCATTGTAGGAAACAAGTTTTTTTCAAACATCCTGCGGTGTGTTTAAAGTTCAAGGGGTATTTGTTGTCATAAATTGGAATTTAACTGTTCAGTAAATTTTGAAAATTTGCATTCAACTTGACATTGACAAATGCTGTTTCAATGATTGTACGCATTAAAGGTGGAATGTGAGCCCATCTTTGTTACCCATCAATCCCTGATAGATCTTTTCAGACCATTAAAGCTTCTGCCTAATTTGACTAAAATATCTTTTTTCCCTGTTTGGGGTTGCAAGGTATTCAGTAATTTAAGCTTCTTGAAATGTCTTCAGCGTTAACATTATTAGAGCCCTGTGCTTGTAGTATAATACCTTCTGAAATAACTTTTTTAATTAATTTGCTTGAAGCTTTTCCAGATTTTGAAGTGGAGGGAGTTTACAAATAACAAGTATCTAGTGGGCAATGTAGAAATGTAGACCTTGAAGTAGGACTCCGGTTGCACAGGAATGATGTTTGCAAAGGAGTTGCCTGGGACTGGATAGCTCCTTTGATGTGGCCTAGTGTGGGGATTTATAAAGACAAGGTCATTGATGTACATGAGGTGCTTGTGGAATGTGGGGAATGCTGGGGTCAAGGAGTCGGAAAAAGTTAATGTCATAAAAGTGCAAGATGGCCATTTTGATGATAATCCTTTTCTACCAGTACTGTTGCAGCAGTTTGTCATTAAAATTGCAAAAACTAAAAGACGGCCATTTAAAACATATTTCAGATGTACCCATACTTTAACAGAAGTTTTGGTCATAAAAGTTGCAAAAACTGAAAGAAGCCATGTTTTAAATGATCCACAATTGTACTAGTACTGTTAAAGCAGTGTCATTAAAATAGCAAAAAGAATGTACAGATTTTAAATATTCAGATATACTGTAACAGCAGTTTGTGTCATTAAAATTGGAAAAAAGAAGGACATGTTCTTAATATTGTTCATGTACTTTTTAATACAGCTTGTATTGCTACATCTCTGCAGATACTTCAATAGATTTGATAAATAATGCAGCATTTGTCATTGAGACTGCTGTCAAGATGTGATGTCATATTTAGATATAATCCAGTAATATTTGACTTTGTTAAATTTGACAATCAGTTTCCATATCAGTCATGTTTTAATAATAAAAAAAAGGCATTTACGAGAGTTTTATTTCATTTCAGATTTAAGTTCAAGCTATCATTGTGCTGCTGGTGAAAACATAATTGAAACACCCCTGTCTTTTATGTGAAAACATAATTGAAACACCCCTGTCTTTTATGTGAAAACATAATTGAAACACCCCTGTCTTTTATGTGAAAACATAATTGAAACACCCCTGTCTTTTATGTGAAAACATAATTGAAACACCCCTGTCTTTTATGTGAAAACATAATTGAAACACCCCTGTCTTTTATGTGAAAACATAATTGAAACACCCCTGTCTTTATGTGAAAACATAATTGAAACACCCCTGTCTTTATGTGAAAGCATAATTGAAACACTCCTGTCTTTATGTGAAAGCATAATTGAAACACCCCTGTCTTTATGTGAAAACATAATTGAAACACCCCTGTCTTTTATGTGAAAACATAATTGAAACACCCCTGTCTTTATGTGAAAACATAATTGAAACACCCCTGTCTTTATGTGAAAACATAATTGAAACACCCCTGTCTTTTATGTGAAAACATAATTGAAACACCCCTGTCTTTTATGTGCGGTACTCATTCCTTCATATCAGTTGTTGAGCAACTGTGTAGCATTACATGGGTAAACAACATTTTGGGGGATAATCTGCCATCGTTATATAACGAGCCCGACACGCGGGTCAGGGTCTTTTGACGGAACGTGACGCTATCAACCGATCGGTGAAAGTCGACACCTTACTGTGTAATTTGTCAGCGATTGCATCTGCACATTGGAGACTTATGGGGAAATATCTAAATTATCTAAATGATGAAGTTTCAGGAAATTTTGTTCATGATTTATTGAAAAATTTATAGGCATACCATATTTTTGTTTATTTTCTCTTTATACACCATTGTATGATCATATTATTTCTTCATGGAAGATGCAATCCTGAAAATTGTTTTTTTTTCTGTATTATTTATTATGTAAATCTGCATATGTTTAAGTTAAAGTAGGAAAGATAATTATGACAAAACTTGGAAAGATTATCAGCATAGACAATTATGGAATATGTTTAATACGGTTAATAGTGTTATGCCTCCAAGTACTTCATAATGCAATGAAGTACTTAATATGCAAATTTATTATTACAAATATTTCACCAAATATTTATAAACCATGTGGTTTAAGCTGATTTAGTACTGGTTATCCTTCTTGTGACATAATATTCAATTCCTTGTTAGGCTCTTGGCAAATTGTGGTAAATTGGTTATTCTATGGTTTATGTGTTCACAAACAATATAAACCCCGCCCACTCCTGTGACTGGTTGATAATGTCACACAGTGTGTAGCTCTACAGTTAGGTTCAGTAAATCTACAGTTTGGTTCAGTAAATGTCTTCCATCATTCTCTGTGGGAGTATAGGTTAAACTGTGGTTAACCACAAGCGTGAGAAAATTCATTACTTCACATTTGAGGTTTCCATTCATAATGATCAATTTGAAACTGTGGTAACTTGTACTGACTTTCTATGTGATAAATGTACAGAATTTTTTTCCCTGGAAAATTTGGCCCAATTTATAACTTCTCCTTTTGTGAATCCAAACAAAATGTATGTGTTGATTGTAGAGTGCATAAGACGGAAGTTGTGTATGTGAAGTTTCTGCTATATATTTTTATCTGCCATGATAGATTATTGAATATATTTGTAAAGTTGTGTAACATAACTTATTGTATAATTATTTTAGTAGTTTAGTATGTGTTATGCATACAATTCATTATTTTAATAGGAGGTCCCAAGGTCTGTCCCAAAAAAGAGAGTTCACATGATCTTCTGTACTGGTTCAACCCAGAAAGTGAAGTCAAGTCTGGTCAAGGACAGCCATATAGTAACGCTCAAATAAATAGCTTTAAACTAATCCCTTACTTTATTCTTCTTCCAGGTATTCTATCCAGCACATTGACTACATTTGAAGAAGCCAGTTGCGATGGGGAATCCATGACGATGTCTTGCCCGCCAGGAATGCTAGTCAGTATACAGTTCGCCCAATATGGTCGCCAGGTGCCAAGCTCCCAGATGTGCCCGAGAGACGAACAGTCAGACGATCCGATCTCGGGGAAGTCTTGGAGAAGCAATGTGTTGTGGGAAGACACCAATTGCTTAGCAACTACATCCTTAAAGGTAACTGCTAGCAATATGTCCTGTGCATTTTAATACCTTTGTCATCTTCGTCACTTTAAATACTCTCTCTGCTTTGACCAATTTTATGAGACAAGTAGTATTATGCTCTCTGAATGAACAAATTCAAGAGAACATATAGTCGCCGCTTTGTTCGTCCATCATTCCGTTGTCCATCATGCTGTCACGCTTGCCCAGACTGTTGCTTGGCCATGGATGGAGTTTTTGTTTATATGACTTGGCACAAATGTTTGCCTTATTGTATGGCATGTTGCATACATGAACCAGGTCCGTAGGTCAAAAGTCCAGATCACACTTAGATTGGTCAAAGGCCATTTGCTTGCCCTGGCTTTATCTTGGCAATAGATTGAGGGATTTTAAAATTATTTGCCATATATGTTTGCCTGAATGAGACCGTGTGTCACATGCATAAACCAGGTCATAGGTCAATGGTCAAGGTCACACATCAAACGTCAAAGGTCAAAATATGCTATTTGCTTGTCCGGCCTATTACTTGGCCATGGATGAAGGGATTTATAAATGACTTGGCACAAATGTTTGCCTCAATGAGACGGTATGTCACGCATATGAATCAGGTCCATAGGTCAGTGGTCAAGGTCACACTTAGAGGTCAAAGGTTAAAATTGGCACTTTGCTTGTCTGTGCTATAACTTGGCCATGAATGGAGGGATTTTAAAATTACTTGGCACAAATGTTGGCAATAATTTCTGTCAAATTACTCTGATTTGTCCCTTTAACTTTTACTTGTCTACATTGTCTTGAAGTGTCAAATGTCATTGGTGAGCATCCTTCAGTTCCACCCATTTTCTTGCTAGAAGGTGGAAACAAATTCCTGAAAGTTGTAACAACAGTGGCAGGCCAAAGGAATCCCAAACTTTTAGAATGACTAGGGGCTGAGGCCCTGATGTGGGATAGGGGGCAAAGATTTGCAAGGAAATTAAACAATAACATTCACTGAAAACTAACTTCAATACGCATGATTCTCATGCTATTCACTATAACACTTATTGTTTTGAATTTAAAACAAGCATAGAATATCAGTGCAACTTGAAATAAACAAAACTTGAATTTAAATATAATTATATATATGGGGTGGAGCAAGAGATGATAAAATGACAGCCTGTGAATATAAACTGCTTTTCACGGAAATCTTTATTTTAAATAACAAATATTAGACACCTGGGAATTAATTCCACAAGCTTTCAACCAATATAAACCTGTTTAACAAATGGCTTCCACTCCTATGACCCAGGATGTATAAATTACCAAACTTGTGCAACTTTGTATCCCAACTACATTGTATAATGAATTATGTCATTATCTGTTTTATTATGCGCACTGGCACACAAGGATATTTGCTTTTTGATAACAAACATGTTGCCTCTTTCATCTTTGTTGATCTATGGTTAATTCAAATTAACTTTTTGTCACCACAGCTCAGTTTGAAGAATGTTGAGAGGTTTCATATTTCTAATCGAATGTCATTAGTATGCCCTTTTCAGCCCAACAGGATATGTTGATCTTGCCTTTTTCTGATAAACATTCCTGAACAAATAGTTGAAGAATTTAGTTCAAGGTAGACATTTTAACTCCATCGATTTGCTGCCGGTGTTTTGAATTGATAGGCTGTACTTTTAAGAACTGCATGTAGAGAAATATTGGTTGTTTCGGTCAAAATACCAACACTGTTCAAATATGTACTTTTTAAAACAAACTGTGAATTGTAAACTGACAACAGCTGAGTGCCAAAAAAAAAAATATATATATGGTAAACGTGATTTTAAATTTCAGTTATTGTTGGTAAAATGAGTTGTTGTTTTTTTAAAGCTATGTGGTAATGGTAAATGCTGTTTAAAAGGTCAACTTTTATTATCTGCAAGCCTATTTCCAAAAGTCTTGCTTGTTGTGCTATTTTAACTCTATTAATGTGTAGAAGCGAGCATATTTACCATGTCAAATTAATTTATTACAAAACACAAAGTCTTCTTGAAGAATCTCCAACAGAAGTGTTATTCATGTGTATGCAAAGATACAATCCAAAGTTCCAATTATTTTCGCACTGTGTTATAAACGCGATGTCACTGAAATTTGAAACTTGATTCATCAAGGCATTATTGTGCTTGCACGTGGGAGATAACAGCAACAAATTTCATGACACAACTTTGAATGAAAGATGACATGGTATATTCATAGATGATAAATATACGAGTACCTGTCATTTTAAACGTCTTTAAAATTCAGTGTTGATATGAGGAATGTTAAAATACGTATTTTTGACAATTTTGGTATTATTAGTATGTTTATTTATTAATATACATGGTATGGACGAAAACTTTTAGACTCGAAAACTTAGGGAGAGTGCAATTTGGTTCATGACTATTCTGTTTTGAGTATGGGGGAGGGGGGGTCGTACCAATTTACCTTTCTGCTCCTGTTAACATGTCATCTGCTTTGTTGAGCAGCCTCTGTTGTATGTGTGCCAGTGATTAGACTGTACTGACCATATGATTAGTACAACATGCAGATTATGTCCAGATTAGCAGATGTGAATACCACAAGACTTACCAGTTTATATGTGTAAAAAAATGTTTGTTTCAGGTTACCTGACCTACCCTAAAAAAATGCCCCGACCCTAGAACATTTTGTTGTGTTTGTCAGATATTTTTTGTTACCTTTTTCCAATAATGAAATGTTTTGGGATAAATAAGTGTTTTGATTTGATAGCATCACCTTCAAAACAATGTTTAAATTAAAAGAAAATAAATCCCTACCTAGGGAAAGATCAAGGATCAAGAAAGGTACAGGGTGCTGCTGAACAGGAGCAGGGTGGAAAGTCAGCCCAATTCTTTGGTATTTTCTAATAAATTGGTAAATCCAAGCCATTAATCAGTCAAATGCTCCAAACTTAGGTTTTTAAAAATGTTTGATTTATTTGCCATTGATAATTTGCAAAAATATATTGAAATTAAAAAGATTTTCAACATTTCTGTGTTGACCAGCCCAGACGGGCAGCATGGGGGAACCAGAAAGGAGCAGGGTGCAGCAACCTGCTATTTTGCTCCGGATCTTTCCCTACTACCTACCTACCCTAATTTATTTGTGCATGTAACCTGAAACAAACATATTTTTTTTATGCCTCAAGGGGTGTTATAAATTTGGACTTCCCTGTAGCTCCAGAGGATCCACTGGGATGTTAATGTATTTATAGGTATCTGTAAATGTTGTTGCAAAGTCCCATAAAAAACATGGCATTATCTTATCGTGCATGTTGCATAACATTCTTATCTATATGCTGTTTCATTTCACATATAATTCTTACTGATATGTTAACTGCATGCCAAGTCATAAGTACTGTTGGGTGTAATCTTATCACACATCTTCTTGTCGATCACTCAGATGGACACGCCGGCTCTCTGCGCAAAGGTCGCCGTGCGCCGCAGGTCCTCCAGACTGCCATAGAGCTTCCCTTGCATCGTGGTCTCCTCCGCCCAGATCTGGCGCCTGAGGCCATTGTGTAGTGGGCAGGACAGCAGCAAGTGTTCTGTTGTCATGCTATCTGTCTGACAGGGGCACTGGTCTGACTGGCCAAATCTGAACTTGGTGAAAAGGTGGTGGTTCATACGGTTGTGGCCTGTCCGCAGCCTGAATATGAGGACCTGCTCAGATCTTGAGAGCAGGTGGTATGGGTCATTTCGGTTGTATCGTGGGTGCTGTTGTAGCCACTTGGTGTGTTGCTTTGCCTTGATGATGGTCTTGGCTTCTTTGAAGGTGGTTGACCTGTCATTCTGTTCTTTTGTGGTGCCCTCCTTTGCCAGAGTGTCTGCGGCTTCATTGCCTAGTATGTTGCAGTGAGAGGGGACCCATTGCAGCACGACCGTGTGGGCTCTGCACAGGGAGGTCAAGGCAGATGACAGGTCGTTCAGTTCTTTGTCTCTGGCAGTGTCTAGGGCCTGCAGGACTGACTTTGCGTCGCTGAAGAACACAACGTTGTTGGAGGAGAGTGGACTGTGCTCAATGTGGGCTGCACCTGTCTTGAGCGCTACTGCTTCAGCCTTGAAGTTGGTGGAGTAGAGGCCAGTAGCGAGGGAGATGTGTTGTTCTCTACCTCCTGGATACCTGATGTAGATTCCGGCACCACCACTTCTGACAGCCTGGTCAGCAGACCCATCAGTGTAGAATCACACATCTTATTAGGGTGATTGGAATCCTTAGTTTCTTTCAATACACTAACTGTATAATATTTTAGAAGATCTTTGTCCAAAGCTCCTTTAAGTAAAAACTAAAGTAAATTCTTAAAATTCATAAATATCCTTATGTCTGATCGGCTCGTTTTAAAGTTAATTTTACCGATATTAATTAAGATTTTCTTTGGGAGCTTTGTCGATATATGACCCTGGAGTTTTGTAAATATATGGACCCTGGAGTTTTGTAAATATATGGACCCTGGAGTTTTGTAAATATATGGAACCCGGAGTTTTGTAAATATATGGACCTTGGAGTTTTGTGGATATGGACCCTGGAGTTTTGTAAATATATGGACCCTGGAGTTTTGTAAATACATGGCCCCTTGAGTTTTGTGAATATGGACCCTGGAGTTTTCTTAATATATGGACCCTGGAGTTTTGTAAATATATGGACCCTGGAGTTTTGTAAATATATGGACCCTGGAGTTTTGTAAATATATGGACCCTGGAGTTTTGTAAATATATGGCCCCTTTAGTTTTGTGGATATGGACCCTGGAGATTTGTAAATATATGACCCTGGAGTTTGTGGATATGGACCCTTAAGTTTTGTGGATAATGGCCCCTAGAGCTTTATAAATATAATTATGCCCCAGGAATTTTGTGGATATGGACCCTGGAGATTTGTAAATATATGACCCTGGTGTGTGTGGATATGGACCCTGAAGTTTTATGGATAATGGCCCCTAGAGCTTTATAAATATAATTATGGCCAAGAAGCTTTGTGGATATGGACCCTGGAGCATTGTGGAAAATAGCCCCTAGAGCTTTGTAAATATATGACCCTGGAGCTTTGTGGATTGGCCCTGGGACTACACAAAGTACAACTGTCCATTCCATCATGTGGTAAAACCTTAATTAGCACCTACACACCCCATTGGTAATTGCAGTTTAATTGTAGGCATAAAGATACTCAATTTATCAGTACCCCTGGTTATAGATTGGAATTGACTGCTAAAGGTCCAGTTAAAGAAAGGTTTATAACACTGGCATCTGGAACAAAGAGGGAATAGTTGCTGCTTTAGAATTTATTGCTCTGCCTTATTATTGAGAAAGAGTCTGATAAAAGAGATGAAACCTTTTGGGACACTTTAATTGCATGGGCTTTATTAGGCTGATTATTACTGTGTTAAAATTCATGACTATGTCTTCAGATAATGTAAGTGTCTATTGAAAGGTCAAACCTGGCTTCATAGGCCTGCATTGGTAAAAGTAAAATTGCATGGGACAGTGTTTGGTTGAAAACAAGAGAAAATGTTGACATGATATCTTTATCTCGTGACCAAAAAACACAAACCAAACAAAAATAGTATTAACAATTTTGGGGGCTTCAAAGATCATTCAGCGACATATAATGACAGTATTAAGGTTTCATTCGAGTTTTGATCCTGCAAACTGATACATTACTTTTCACAGAAACGCTTGAAATTCAATATGTTTTAAGCATGTAAGAGGGTTTCCCACCCAATGAAAAATTTTGCTTTCTTATAAAAAGTTTCTCCTTAGTGTAAAACTGTATTCAACAAGTAGTGTAACATTACTTTCGAGAGACAATTTGGTGAGGAAGCACATAAGTATCCATGCAAATAGAGACTGTTAAACATATTATTTTCTAAGACAAATGTATAGAATGATACATTTTATTTATAAAAACATGCAATCTGTTTCACTTTACAGAGTAATGTTTGAACAAAAACTAAATTATGAACTGCAATCACTTTAATTACCATTTAACTATTTTTCATTGCATGCATAGATAGATGTGATGACCATGATATTACTGGTCATCACTGACCATTGGCCAGATGGGCTGTTAGGCAGGTCAACACATACCATGCTCATAGAAAATGGATGGAATTCATCTCATTAGCTGATGATGAGAGAATGTGTGGTAGATATGACAGGCATGTTCCTGAGGTGCATTGTCTGTGAGTGGAGATGACTGATCATTGTCAATTCCAGCTATAGAGCCCAGGTGTTAGCAGATGACATCTGTTGGTAACATTCTCCAGGGGCCAAATCCCACACAGCTCTAAAGGAAAATCTGAACTTAAGTCATAGCTAACCTAATAACCCCCCTCATCCCCCCCCCAAACTGCACCCCAACTACCACACCTTCTCTATCCCTTACATGCCTATACCCCATATTAGTTAATCTGCCTTTAGCACAATTTGTCATTTCACAAACAATATTATGCCTTTTGGCACAAAACTTCACTTTATTCTGGGAATTTTTACTGAATTGGTCTTATAGTTAATAGTACATAGACATAGAACAAAATATATAAGGGAAGATAGCCCTAAATCATACATAGGGATTTGGATATTAAGGAAGAGCTTCTCCTGCAAAACATTAAGGAGGGGATTCGGTTATCCTGTCATTCTTTTAAGCTCACCTGAGCACAAAGTGCTTGGTGAGCTATTGGTAGATCCATAGGGGACCTCTCCGGTGTCGTCCGTTGTCTGTATGCCATCAACAATTTGGACCGTTATTGCAATATAGACTACATTTTTTATTCAATCATGACCTAACTTGCACAGTTTGTGTATGACCATAAAATCTCGGATGGGATTGTGATTGGGTTAGATCACACCAGTAACACCAGAGTTATTGCCCCTTTTTCATGCAAAAAAAAGTGCAAAAATGCCCTTTTCCAATGTATAGACTTTATTTTCCATCCAATCTTAACCAAACTTTCACAGTTTGTGTATGACCATCAGATCTCAACAGACGCCAAAAATGGGTTAGATCGTGTTTCAAACACCAGAGTTATTGCCCTTTGTTTATTAAAAAAATATACAAAAATGGACATTATTCAAGATAGAGACTTCATTTTTCATCCAATCGTGCACAGTTTGTCTATTATCATGAGATTACAGTTGAATTCGAATATAAGCAAGATCGAACCAGAAACACCAGAGTTATTGCCGTTTGTTTGTGAAAAAAATATGCAAAAATGGACATTATTCAGGATAGAGACTTCGTTTTTCATCCAATCTTCACCAATCTTGCACAGTTTGTCTATGACCGTAAGATTAAAGGTGAAGTCAAATATAAGCAAGATTGGACCAGAAACACCAGAGTTATTGCCCCTTGTGTTTGGAAAAAAACATCAAAACATCAACAAGTTATCAATGATTGGCTTGCACACACGATTTTTGATTCAATGTTGACCAAACTTACACAGTTTGGGCATGACCATAAAAATTGATTGATAAAATTTGATTTCCAACAACTGCAAGACTTGCATGCAGTTAATTGTACATGCCACATTGATGTCTTCGGAGCCTGCATTAACATCATTTATCATCATTGACAGAAAATTATCAAAGAAAAAGCAAAACTTTACCTTATAGCACAGCCATCGCAATTATCGCATTGCAAGTAGTTCTCCAAAACTGTTTGCAAAAAAGACATCAAAATCTACAGTTTCTGCATTCTCCAGAATTGTCAATGACTCAATGAAAAAGGGAAAGGTATGGATATCGAGAAAAATGATTTGAGAACCATCAGCAAAAACACGCACATCCACTACCCAACTCATACTTTAGTTAGCCCATTGCACTAACCGATGCTTTAAATCAAAATTGATCCTATCCGCCTCTGGGTATTGTTTAGATACCTTAATTTTCAAACCTGTCACAACAGTATGGTCTTCATCTGTACCAGTTCTTAGGTGAGCGCTTTGGGCCATCAGGGCCCTCTTGTTTTTAAAAAGGGGGACATCAAATAATAGGATTTTGATTGTCTGCTGTAAAATAATGTCAGTTTTCAGGAAACTTTCAGGTACTGTACTTTACCTCAAATTGCCCCTTCTGAAGAAGCCTGGTTAATATCAAAATACCTCTGCAAGAAGTTTTAGAGAAACAAATTTAGCAATATTACCTAAACAAGTGCAGTTACAATCCTGTTGGTTGCTTGCCTTCAACTTGTTGGCAGATGCTTATCAGTTCCTTGGAAGTATTTCATTGAGGCTAATGATAACAAATGGGCTGCTTTATTTTACTGGAGCTTCATCAATGAAAATTTGGAACCAGTTGCATAAACAATGAAATTCCATGGCACCTGTATCACATCAGGGAATCATTGCTACCACAACATTTTTGTTGTGTGTAAATGTATTGTAACTTACGTTGACAGTTATCATTTAGACTAATTTTAGTCCCTGAAAACAAACTGCTGAAACTGTATGAAATGTCAAGGTCGATAAATCCTGCTTCTTGTTTTATCTTACTTAGTTACATTTCCTTGGGGCAGTTTTCAGGTCTTAAGCAAGATCAGAAGGGCAAGCATGTTATACAAGGAGCAAAGTAGGAGAAAAGTAACATTATATATATCACTGTATTATGTGAAGTTAGAATAAGACATCAAACATAGAATGGACGTGATTTTTGTTTTCTTTTTCACATAAAACTGCGCATTTCATATTGTTTATGTATGTTTGTTATATTCTGGTAATACTTTTGGTATAATTAGCATTTTTACATGACTTTTAATTAAAACTGATTGTGTCTTTGATCATTTTTACTGTATTTAGAAACTGTGTACATGCATGCATGGACACAGTTCAAATCTTTTGTGAAAATTTTGTAAACGCATACAAGTATACAGTTTTGTGGCAAAATCAAATTTAGTGATGAAGGTATATATGCAGATGTCTATTTCACTAATTACTCTGCAGAATTTCTTAAATTGCAAATGGTAAACTGCACAGAAAACATTCCTGAAATAAAACAGTTTATTCTATGTTTGACGTTTTATTCCAACTTCACATAATAGTGTGATTTATAATGAATTCGATTTTTGACAGAAACGACTGTATCAGTCTAGTTATCATTTAGTATCATATAGTTATTGATCTTTTGTTGAACCTTACATGAGTTTCGTTGAATTATTAAATTAAGAAATAATTGTCGGTCAGTAAACAACGATTTGGAGCTCTGATGCATAGGAATTAAACCACCAGGGTGTTAGTCCGAGTTGTTTAATAAACGCATCAGAATGACAAATAGTTGTTTATTGGCCAATAAACAATGATAATGCAAAAATTATTTCGATTTTAACATGATTTGCAGTTGTAATTGGAACTACTTTTTACTATGCTCTGCTCAGAATCAGGACTTATATTTGCATTGTTTATGGGTAGTTTAACAACGATAATTTTGTTCTTTGTCTATAGAAAAATCAGCTAGTATCATGTTAGAATTAGTGATAAGCTTATTAATTAATAGCCCTATAACAGTATTATGGTATTATTCAGTTATGGTGAGGAAGCAGCCATTATAAAAGCCAGGTAATTCAAGTGAATGATTTTCTTTGAAAGTAAATTTCTCCAAAAAGTGGGTGGTATTTTTGGATTTGACAAGTAACATCTGTTCTGCATGCAAATCATTAACATTTTCCTAATTACACTAACAACCATAAAATATGTTATAATTATAAACCCATAAGATCAGTGAAGAGATAACACCATTGCAGGATGCACTGCACTTGCATGCCTGTGGAGATAGTGGAGGTGTGATTGCTGGTAAGCCATCAGGCAGGTGGCTGCTGCAGCTGATAAGCGCAGCCAGAGTTTTCATGAGTGCTATGCATGCTGTTGCTGGCTCCATCCTGGTTTGGTCTTGAAGTGTTCCACAGAGGAGGAAGTATGAAAGTGTTCTGTGTGTCATAAATCTTGTTCTTTAAAAAAGTGAAAGTTTGTGTTCATTATGTCTGAAATCTCATTCTGTATAGAGTGCGAAATTGTTTGGAATTGAAATGTCTTGCTTTTGAAAGGAACTTTAATTTATTAAACTAGGAAAAGAAAGCTGTTCTGGAGTGTATAAGAATTGTTGCCAGTTTAATGATATGTGTTTATATTACTGGTATAATTGTATAGTTGTTGTTGTTTTTTTCATAAAATAATGAACATAGGTTTCGCAAAACTGGGTATGGTACATCATTGGACATGAATGCAAATAATTTAAATGAGGAATTATTAATATTTAATATTTGTGTAATGTACAAAGTTAACGTGAAGTTATTAAATTTTGTAGTCCAATAATAATTTATGAGTGTTCTTAAGTTACTGCTATGCATGGAAATGTTTTTAAAATGTCAAACATTGTATTTCTGAGAAATAGTACGGTGGAATTTATCAATTATTTATAATAATGTATTAATATTGTAATATATTTAGTTAATGGTTAATATTAAAGTAAAATGGATGGCATTACTATAATTAATCAGTGTACTGTAATTCATCAGTTAAAAGTGCACTGATAGTTGAGAATGTTGCAATAATAAGTAAGAAAATGATGTATGGGAGGTATAATTATTGTTTTAAATTAATCTAAATGGACAAATATGATTTATGACATTGGACCTATTTTATAATGAATATTAGTCAATAAAGAAAGTTCATTTTTGTGAAGAAAATTGTAATAGAATTGATTATAACCGTTTAGTAATTACAATTTAAAACCATCGAGATCCAATTATGTTCATCCTGGTGTTAATTTTATAATTAATTGTAACATAGAAGTTCTTTGGTTCAAGTTCTTAAAGCAGAAAGCCAGGCATTAGTCATACAAATGCACCTGGTGAATTTTCTTGAAATTTGCAAACATGTTTTTATCCCCCCATTCCCCTTGATTTTGGTATCAGTTTTCAAAACAGGTTGTTTTGATGAAGGATGGGGAAATGGGGCTGATTTGTTTTCTGAGTTTTAAGTGGGTGGGGAACATCATTATGATAAGGTTGATTTTGTGATTCTTCAGTGCTGTTGAAGCTTTACTATGAATGAAGTGGGTGGTAGTTCTGATTGGATAGATTAGTTTTGGTTCAGGTTCATGCTATGTTTTTATGACTAAAAATATTTAAATATGCCTATAAACACTGTGACAATTGCAGTTAAAATTCACAGTTGCTTGAGTAATATATGTGAAGTTTAGTCGTTTTTATTATAACATTTTTAGTTGCAGGTTTAAGTTTAATACATGTTATTAAATGTTTAATACATTTTTATGGCTAACACATAACATATGGCTTTGACATATGACAGAAAGTGAATAAAAATGGTGATATAATTTAATATGATTTCAACCCAGATTGATGGTTTTAGCGTTTGAATTTTAAACTCGTAAATGCATCCATGTGCGTACATGCATTGAAATTTGGCTGTATGTACCAGTAATTGCATAGGTGGAATAGAGAGATGATAATGTAAGTGTATGCTGTGAACGCTTGGTGAATTAAGTTCAAGTGAAGTGTTTGTGAAAATAATCTGCATATATCTCACACAGTGAAATGGATTTCAAAAAAGTGACTCAGAGATAGATACTGTAGCTATTTTACTTTTTGAAACATATGCTAACAATCAGCTTCTAGATAGTAAAACCTTTCAGTAGATAGCTCCTGTCATTTGTCATGGCCATCTGTTTCACTGGATGGATATTTTTGATTCCAGAGAACAACTTTAACATAAATGATATTTTGTGAAGTGTAAAATTGGTATCAGTTCTTTGAGGGACTTCAAACATGGGTGAAATGTGAAAGTTTGATAATTGCGTGCAGTTTGATGGAGAAAAAAAAACCACTTGTGTAATCTATCATTGCTATGGATGCACACAAGATGTTCTTTATCACATTTTAAGATGCTGGCTCTTGCACAACAGTGGAGTGGTATTCCAGTGATATTTGTGAAAACATTTAGGAAGTGGAATCTTTGGAATTAATTGTTAGGAAGCGAACATAATGGAAACTGCTCTGGATATAACAAACTGTGCATGGAGGGTGTTCATTCTTCTGGTAGGTTGTTTCACACACATTTAACACATTCATTGATATCCCACTTTCATTGACGTCTCACACTCATGGATATCACACTAATTGATGTCCTAATTTCATTGAAGTTTCACACACATTGATATCACACACATTTATATCACACACATTTATATCCTACTTTCATTGATTCAGAGTCTCACACTCATTGATATCACACACATTTATATCCTACTTTCATTGATTCAGAGTCTCACACTCATTGATATCACACACATTTATATCACACACATTTATATGACACACATTTATATCCTCTTTCATTGATTCAGAGTCTCACACTCATTGATATCTCACACACTTATATCCTACTTTCATTGATTCAGAGTCTCACACTCATTGATATCACACACACTTATATCCTACTTTCATTGATTCAGAGTCTCACACTCATTGATATACTGCTTCATTGATACACCAAAGCTCTTTGAAATCCCACTCTCATATTTGATATCTTACCTTCATTGAAGTCTTACACTCAAGGATTTCTTACTTTCATTGTAGTCACACACTCTTTTGTAGTCTCACACTAATTAATATCATGCACTCATTGATTACACACTCAAGAATTTCCTAAATTCATTGTAGTCACACACCTTTTGAAGTCTCACACTAATTAATATCATGCACTCATTGATTAAACACACAAGAATTTCCTACTTTCATTTTAGTCATACACTCTTTTGAAGTCTCACACTAATTAATATCATGCACTAATTGATTACATACTCAAGAATTTCCTACTTTCATTGTAGTCACACACTCTTTTGAAGTCTCACACTAATTAATATAATGCACTCATTGATTACTTTGCACATTGTTACGCACATAAAGTGATATGTTCATTCATATACCACCATCAATTTCCTATAAAGCTTGTAATACAGATTATGATTCAGCTGATGCTATACATTGTGGTACAGTTCATTATACAGCTTGTGGTTCAGTTCAGTATACGGCTTGTGATACATTTCATTATACAGCTTGTGGTTCAGTTCATTATACAGCTTGTGGTACAGTTCATTATACAGCTTGTGGTTCAGTTCATTATACAGCTTGTGGTTCAGTTTATTATACAGCTTGTGGTTCAGTTCATTATACAGCTTGTGGTTCAGTTCATTATACAGCTTGTGGTACAGTTCATTATACAGCTTGTGGTTCAGTTCATTATACGGCTTTTGGTTCAGTTCATTATACAGCTTGTGGTTCAGTTCATTAAACAGCTTGTGGTTCAGTTCATTATACAGCTTGTGGTACAGTTCATGATAAAGCTTGTAATACAGTTCATGATACAGCCTGTGATACAGTTCATGATACAGCTTGTAATTCAGTTCATGGTACAGATTGTGATACCATTCATGCTACAGCCTGTGATACAGTTCATGATACAGCTTGCAATACAGTTCATGCTACAGCCTGTGATACAGTTCATGCTACAGCCTGTGATACAGTTCATGCTACAGCCTGTGATACAGTTCATGCTACAGCCTGTGATACAGTTAATGATACAGCTTGTGATGCAGTTCATTGTACAGCTTGTGATACAGTTCATGATACAGCTTGTGGTACAGTCATGATACAGCTTGCAATACAGTTCATGATACAGCTTGTACTACAGTTCATGATACAGCTTGTGGTATAGTTCATGATGCAGCTTGTGATATAGTTATGATACAGCTTGTGATACAGTCATGATACAGCTTGTGGTACAGTTCATGATACAGCTTGTAATACAGTTGATGATACAGCTGGTAATACAGTTCATTATATAGCTTCCAATACAGTTTATGATACAGCTTGCAATACAGTTCATAATACAGCTTGCAATACAGTTCGTGATACAGCTTGTAATACAGTTCATGATACAGCTTGTGGTACAGTTCATGATACAGCTTGTGATGCAGTTCATGATATAGCTTGCGATACACTTCATGATATAGCTTGTAATACAGTTCATGATACAACTTGTGATACAGTTCATGATATAGCTTGTGATACAGTTCATGATATAGCTTGTAATACAGTTCATGATACAGCTTGTGGTACAGTTCATGATACAGCTTGTGATACAGTTGATGATACAGCTTGCAGTACAGTTTGTGATACAGCTTGTAATACAGTTAATGATACAGCTTGTGATACAGTTCATGATACAGCTTGTGGTACAGTTCATGATACAGCTTGTAATACAGTTCATGATACAGCTTGTAATACAGTTCATGATACAGCTTGTGATACAGTTCATGATACAGCTTGCCATACAGTTCATGATACAGCTTGTGATACAGTTTATGATACAGCTTGCAATACAGTTCATGATACAGCTTGTAATACAGTTCATGATATAGCTTGTAATTCAGTTCATGATACAGCTTGTGGTACAGTTCATGGTACAGATTGTGATACAGTTCATGATATAGCTTGTGATACACTTCATGATATAGCTTGTAATACAGTTTTTGATATAGCTTGTGATACAGTTCATGATATAGCTTGTAATACAGTTCATCATACAGCTTGTGGTACAGTTCATGATATAGCTTGTGATACAGTTCATGATACAGCTTGTGATACAGTTCATGATACAGCTTGGAATACAGTTCATGATACAGCTTGTGATACAGTTAATGATATAGCTTCCAATACAGCTTGTAAAAAATATATACAGCTTTTAATTAGGCCTCCAAATACAGGTGGTAAATCCTGGTCATGTGAAGGAACTGGAATCCTCCTTGATTTACTGGCCATTGTATAGATTTACATTGCCAACTTCAATTACCTTTCACAGGTGTTGTATGCAGATGCTTGGCAGATTAGAACCAGTTAGAAAATTGTTTATTTTCCAACCAGGAACTGCAGGAGTCTTTGCCAGCAATTTAATAGCCCTATCGGAGATCATCTTGGGTAATCAGGGGTAGTCTAGGCTTATAGACTGTTATCAAAGACATAATTTTAGAGTAATTGCCCAATTACTTTCCCTAACAAACATTTATGTGAGGCGGTGATGTCTAATACATAAATCTTGGATAGTAAACAAACACCTATTGAGGGATGAGTGATGTTGGTGATAAATATTTACATAATTTAATAAAGAATCATACCACCAATTTCTTCTATGCCGTAATACTATTGACAAATTGTCATAACAATTTGTTTGAATCCTGTATTAAAATACAAGTAATATTTGTTTGTTGTTTAATTGTTAACAACTTATTAGTTTCCCTGTTAGCCAAATTTTTAACAAACAAGGTACATATTTATGATGGTGATTGTTTAACTAGTTTGTTTATTTATAAATCGTCCTGCTTCGTAAGGGAATGTTTTTATATGTTTATACACATTTTATTGTACCATTTCATTAGAAAAGTGCAAGTCTATATTGGGGTGTAGGTCCAAAAAAATTGTCTTGGCCCGTGCTGTCACTTAAATCTACAAAGAACATCCAATTTTCTTTCCAAGGCCAAGAATATTGTGAAGTCACCAAATTTATTATCATGAAGTCAAACATTTTATGGGTTGGTCTTGTCACTGACAAATTCTCGGCAAACAGTCCACAATGCCTCCATTGTGGCCATATTGTACAGATTTATATGGTGCACTATAAACATGCAGAAAAAATGTATAGAAAATGAACACATAAATGGTACTTTTTTCAAGCGTACAGTTCTTTAACTTTAAATAAAATAAAAAAGTGAAATAAATGGCATTTTGTACCAATAGCATATATTTTAACGCTATAAAGGACAAACATGTGTTTTCAGTAAAGTCAGTAAAAAGGAGTAGAACATTCAGATCATACAATTTACAGTGACTGTGTACACTGTTTTAGGATATCATTTCAAATCCCTTGTATTTCAAATTATATTTGAGGCTCGTCGTGGGAAACCCGGGCTTAATGCATGTTCGTAAAGTGTCATCCCGGATTAGCATGTGCAGTCCGCAAAGGCTAATCCAGGACAGCACTTTCCACCTATGTTTATAAGAGACTTCCTTGAAACAGAAAATACCATAAAAGCGGAAAGTGTCATCCCGGATCAGCCTGTGCGGACTGCACAGTCTGATACGGAACAACACTTTACGCACATGCATTATGTCCGGTTTTCCCATGACACGCCTCATTTGAACATCATTATTGTTATTTTCAACCACATTATTATTTCCAACATATTGCCATATCAGCCTTGTTGTTTGGTAACATGTTTTGTATATTTTATGACAAGTGACAGAAATAAACTGGAATATGTCCCTTTAAGCATTTATGTAAATTTACACTATAATTATAACCACTATTTGTACTTAAACTGAAATATGTAAAAAAAATCTGAAGCTAGAATTACTCAGTTGTCACTTTTTGTTAACATAGTGTAATTCTGAATTAATAAACCAATTTGAGCCTTTACAACTTTTTCATATGCAGTAAAACATAGCGTATCTGAATTAGTAAAACAATTTGAGATTATACACATTTACATGCGCAGTAAAACAAAGTGTATGTGAATTAATAAAACAATTTTAGATTATAAAATTATGCACTTTACATTATGCAGTACTTTTTTTCATAAAAAAGCCCAAAAACACCTCTTGGTTCTGTTTTCAATTGAGTTGCTTTAGGACTTTTGCTAGCGTCCAACTGTCATATCTCTGGCCTTAAATTGTACTTTTGGATTTTGAAACTCTGATAGTCAGCTTGATGTTTATAATGTATGCTTTATGCTTGCCATTAATGTATGACCAAGAGGTGAAAAGGTTTAAAGAATTTTGAAATATTTCAGAACCAACACAATCATTCAAGCCTGCTAGACTCAAAGTCTGGTACAAATATCTGGTAAAAATAAAATAATCCATCTACATGGAGTGCACATGTCCAGACTTTGAAAGGCAGATTTTTGTTTGATTTTAAGTGCATTTTCTTCTACAGGATAATCTAATTACAGGCATGGTCCAGACTCATGGTGAATGTATTATTAATATGGGAACTCTGGCCTGAATACTGCCTGAAACATGTGGTTTCTGTGGCCCTGCTGGGATGCTCCAGTCTTGGTCTGCGGACCTTTGTAGGGGCTGGAAACAAAAACTGACATTTGACATACCCTAGCCCCTGCAAGATAATTTAAGAGTGATTAAATTATCATGAAGGGACTATTGTTACTTAAAATGTTCTATCACTGGTACAAGCAAATTTGAATTGTTCAGTACCCAAACATTGAAAACTGTCGTTTCAAGTAGATTCTATATAATATTAAGAAAGTCAAGCTGTATTGGTAGCAATTCATGTTTTACATCACCAAGTTACTTATATACCTTTCCGACAAACATAACCTGAAGCAAACTTAAAACATAATTATACATCAGTAAATGTTTTAAACTGGGGCCTATCATCACATGGGTCAAGATTTGTTACATGTACCTGATATTCATGTTATGATATACCATAATTATGTCTATATTTGCAGGTGATACTGGAGGCATGCCAGGATCGGCAACACTGCCACCTGGTGGCCAGTTCCAAGACCTTTCAACAGGACCCGTGTCCGGGCACCCGGAAATACCTGCAGGTGGCTTACAAGTGCAGGCCAAGTAAGATTTAGTATAGATATGAATAGATGAAATTAGGATTTACTTAATGATATTGAAAGTAAACAGGTCCCGTGTCCGGGCACCTGGAAATACCTCGCGGTGGCATACAAGTGCAGGCGTAGTAAGATTTAGTATAGTATATGAATAGGTGAAATAGGATTTACTTTACGTAATTGAAAGTAAATTTGAAAGTAAACAAAAAATATATTGTGTAAACTTTAGCTCAGAATTATGAAGTACAGTATAACTTCTTTATCTCGAGCATCGATAACTCGAATACCTACGATAACTCGAACAACTCTCAAAGTCCGGGCGAAATTGTTAATACTTTTATAAGAAATTACCACCTTTAACGCAAGCATCGAAAACTCGATAACTCGAGAACAGATGTCGGTCCCTAACCAAGTGTACAATTGAAATTTCCCCTCGATAGCTCGAGGAGTTTGTTCACACCTCTATGTAGTGACTGCCTGGCAGGTGCAAACTGTTCGCACCTTGTGGTTGCTGCGAACGAATTAAGGGTATCCCCGCATGTGTTCTCGATGCGATACATGAAATGTCAATAAGAAGAAATTAATGAGATTAATGAAATGATTTTGTTAATTAAATTGACTGTTTTATCGTTATGTAGTCGGTAGAACATATTATGCTTCTAGAATAAAACTGACAATAACGAAGTTTTATTGCATGTGTACTTTATTAACCATTTTTATAAACATAGCTAATACTTTAACATTGTTAGTATTAATTTTGCCAAATTATAATTAATTATTCTGACGATTAAACATTTTAGTGATTTTTTTTCATTTCTCAGTATGGACACCCCGATAACTCGAGACCTTCGATAACTCGAGCATTTTCGCGATTCTGGTTCGACCTCGAGTTAAAGAAGTTTAACTGTATCTATCTATTCACAGTATTCATTCACCATTTAATTTAAAATGTAGAATTTTGTCAAAATTTACAGTTTTGTTTACTATAAACCTATTTTAGCTCGCTGAAGTCGAAAGCCAGAGGCTTATTGTGACACTTTCCATGGCACAACCTGGGCCCATATTTATAAAGATTCTTAAGCCATTCTTAACTTAAGTTGAACATAAGACAAACTTAGAATTTGTGTTTAAAACACTATGCTTTGGAACATTTGCATGACTAATGCTAGATATTAATACACTTTGAATGATATTGCAAATTATGTCTCAAAATCTTCCAGAAATGCATTACTTTGTCAGAAAAACAATAATTAAATTTGAGAATTTTAACATATTTCTTAATTTTCGATTAAGAGTCTTTATAAATACCAGCCCAGTACTTGGTGTCTTTAAAGAGATTGCAGGAACACTCACCGAGTAGGGAATGAATGCAGGATCTCCCAATAGCAAGGCTGACAGCATATCAATTGCACCACTGTGACTAAAATTAACAGTTTTGTAAACTGAAACCAGGCTTAAAGGGAAGCAAATATCTGTTCCCCAAATTGTTTTTATAAAAAAAATAATTATATATTGCAATAAAAAAACAACCGAGTCCTATTAAATAGCAGGCCTGAATAAAAGCATTCTGTGTGCACAGAAAGCTAGTCCATGTAAAATATTATGCTAAATAAAGGACATCACTATTGTATCAGCATGCCCACCAACTTTAAAAAATACCCAGAGCCTTTTAAAGTTTGGGGTACACAATAAAAAATGTGGGTACAACTACATAACTCTATTTAATGACATACTAGTATTATAATATCTTCGTACCAAATTCACAAATTTGAGTGTCCGAATTAAAGCATATCCGAAATCAGAACTAATAATATTTTACGATCGAAGTTGACAACTTGTATTGTAAGTTAGGGATCCCCATATAATTTTACTACCGAATAGGACAATATAGCGCATGTTTTACACGGTATTAATTAATTACACCCACTTGCATGGACTCTCGTTTCTTTTACCAGTATTTTTCGCAGACTACATGTTCAATGATGCAGAATGTTCCAACCTCCGCGCAGAGATTTGATTGGTTCCGAGCATAGCATAACCGTTAACCGTAGGGGAGGTAACCACTGCGAGGAGTTTGAGAATGTTCTTGAATGCAGAATTACATAGAGTAGCCTCCCTTTCATTGTAAATATCATGCGACCGGGGTGCACGCCCCTAAATATCCGTCAAATAAGTCCGCCGTCAACATAGACAAGAATCGGCCGAAAATTGATGCACCATTTTGTTCAGAAATTGTTATGCATGCAAGTACCCCACCAATCTAAACATTTTGCGTGCACCAAGATTTTTTGGCGCGTTTCACGCAGTGTTTTGCATGAATGCTCATGCTGTGTATTTCAGTATCCTTGACATTATACCTTGTGACAATAATTATATTTTCAGATGAGTTTTTCAGCGAGACTGTATGCGAGGGTGACCAGTTGGAACTGCGGTGTAGCCGGTCTACCCGCATCGCTATATCTACGGGCATCTTCGGGCGAGCCAATGTCGGTGACCTCAAGTGCCCTGAACTTCTTAGAAATACCTCAGCAACAAAAACAAGTAAGAAAGGATCTGAAATCCAGGTTAACAACCCTTTAAATAAACACAGATTAAAGAAACAAGGTATCCAATGGTTTCTGCAGGTGCTGCATTTCAAACTAGAGTGAGTCTGGAATCTGTGTTTATGAAGACTTAAATGAAAAAAAGATAACAGTTTTATGATAAAAAGGTTGAGAAAAACCAATGCCTCTTTTAAAATAAACATAGTTTTTCTGATGCCTGTTTGGATTTCAAACAATGTACCCTGTCTTATTCTTTCGCATTCTAAGATGTCTCTTATGCTTATCTTTCTGAAATTTTGAAGGATGGATATTAGCTGAAAGAGAATGTTGAGGATTTGAAGCTACATGTTTCACATGCTAGGGTATATTCCATTGCCACAACATTCTAAACAAGAGGTTGATACCCTCCATGTTGACCTTTGAGAATTTTAGCAGGAAAAGTTGACCTTGAAGGAGCTTATCTGGAAATGACCTGAAAGTGGGTGAGGGTGAAGAAATGTTGTATTCCTGAAAAAAATGCAGCCAGATTACGTTACATAGTTTATGTCTTACCATGTGTTGTTTAAGAAATAATTTTCGATTTAGAGTAACTGTTGTTTGTTGGCTAATCTGGTGTAGGAATGAAACTACTAGGGCATTAGCACGTAGGAATGAAACTACTAGGGCATTAGCACGTAGGAATGAAACTACTAGGGCATTAGCACGTAGGAATGAAACTACTAGGGCATTAGCACGTAGGAATGAAACTACTAGGGCATTAGCACGTAGGAATGAAACTACTAGGGCATTAGCACGTAGGAATTAAACTACTAGGGCATTAGCACGTAGGAATTAAACTACTAGGGCATTAGCACGTAGGAATGAAACTACTAGGGCATTAGCACGTAGGAATGAAACTACTAGGGCATTAGCACGTAGGAATGAAACTACTAGGGCATTAGCACGTAGGAATTAAACTACTAGGGCATTAGCACGTAGGAATTAAACTACTAGGGCATTAGCACGTAGGAATTAAACTACTAGGGCATTAGCACGTAGGAATTAAACTACTAGGGCATTAGCACGTAGGAATTAAACTACAAGGGCATTAGCACGTAGGAATTAAACTACTAGGGCATTAGCACGTAGGAATTAAACTACTAGGGCATTAGCACGTAGGAATTAAACTACTAGGGCATTAGCACGTAGGAATTAAACTACTAGGGCATTAGCACGTAGGAATTAAACTACTAGGGCATTAGTACGTAGGAATTAAACTACTAGGGCACTAGCACGTAGGAATTAAACTACTAGGGCATTAGCACGTAGGAATTAAACTATAAGGGCATTAGCACGTAGGAATGAAACTACTATGGCATTAGCACGTAGGAATGAAACTACTAGGGCATTAGCACGTAGGAATGAAACTACTAGGGCATGAGCACGTAGGAATGAAACTACTAGGGCATTAGCACGTAGGAATGAAACTACTAGGGCATTAGCACGTAGGAATTAAACTACTAGGGCATTAGCAGGTAGGAATTAAACTACTAGGGCATTAGCACGTAGGAATTAAACTACTAGGGCATTAGCACGTAGGAATTAAACTACTAGGGCATTAGCACGTAGGAATTAAACTACTAGGGCATTAGCACGTAGGAATTAAACTACTAGGGCATTAGCACGTAGGAATTAAACTACTAGGGCATTAGCACGTAGGAATTATACTACTAGGGCATTAGCACGTAGGAATTAAACTACTAGGGCATTAGCACGTAGGAATTAAACTACTAGGGCATTAGCACGTAGGAATTAAACTACTAGGGCATTAGTACGTAGGAATTAAACTACTAGGGCACTAGCACGTAGGAATTAAACTACTAGGGCATTAGCACGTAGGAATTAAACTATAAGGGCATTAGCATGTAGGAATGAAACTACTATGGCATTAGCACGTAGGAATGAAACTACTAGGGCATTAGCACGTAGGAATGAAACTACTAGGGCATGAGCACGTATGAATGAAACTACTAGGGCATTAGCACGTAGGAATTAAACTACTAGGGCATTAGCACGTAGGAATTAAACTACTAGGGCATTAGTAGGTAGGAATTAAACTACTAGGGCATTAGCATGTAGGAATTAAACTACTAGGGCATTAGCACGTAGGAATTAAACTACTAGGGCATTAGCACGTAGGAATTAAACTACTAGGGCATTAGCACGTAGGAATTAAACTACTAGGGCATTAGCACGTAGGAATTAAACTACTAGGGCATTAGCACGTAGGAATTATACTACTAGGGCATTAGCACGTAGGAATTAAACTGCTAGGGCATTAGCACGTAGGAATTAAACTGCTAGGGCATTAGCACGTAGGAATTAAACTACTAGGGCATTAGCACGTAGGAATGAAACTACTAGGGCATTAGCACGTAGGAATTAAACTACTAGGGCATTAGCACGTAGGAATTAAACTACTAGGGCATTAGCATGTAGGAATTAAACTACTAGGGCATTAGCATGTAGGAATTAAACTACTAGTACATTAGCATGTAGGAATTAAACTACTAGGGCATTAGCATGTAGGTGCCGATCTTCCCGCGCGAACGTTCAAACGTGCATCAGCACTGGCCGGGTCCGGCTAGCTCAGTTGGTAGAGCGCTAGACTGTCAATCCGGGGATCGTGAGTTCGAACCCCAGCCCGGCCACATAACTTGTGTGGGGTTTGGTCATGAAATTATTTTTACGTACATTCTCCCCCTACCTCTGATTCAAGTACGGCAGTTGTCAGTTACTGGCATAGGTATGTGCACTTAGTACCGGTAAACTGCTTAGATGGGCTAAGTTTGCCCAGGGAAAGTGTGAGTAGGTTAACTGACCGCCGTGATATGACTGAAATACTGTTAAAAACGGCCAAAAACCCTAACAAAACAAACAAATAAACAAGCATCAGCACTGTAACAGTGATAGAAATTTATTGTGATCTCACTTTCATTGATAATAACTGAACAAATGACATCATTGTCGGAACTACTTTTTGCATTGTTTATTGGAGGTTTTATCCCTTCCAGCATGCCGATCAAAGACGGCAGTGGATGATCTGGTACGGCTCTGTCACGGCAAAAAGCGCTGTATGATCCACGCAGAGGAGTATGTGTTCGGAAACCCCTGCCCCACGGGCGTCAACAAATACCTCAGTGTAGTTTACACATGTGGTGAGTGTGCATTGCCTGTGCTGCGATAGTTCTTGTTTGATTCCATTTAAATGTCTTTTATTCCTGCATAAAGGGGGTCAAGAAATACCTTTGAGTGTAGTTTACACATGTCGTGAGTGCCCTTGGCCCATGCTGGAATAGTTCTTGTTTTGTTCCATTTAAATGTCTTTGATTCCTGCATAAAGGGGGTCAAGAAATACCTTTGAATGTAGTTTATACATGTTGTGAGTGCTCTTGGCCTATGCTGGAATAGTTCTTGTTTTGTTCCATTTAAATGTCTTTGATTATTGCAAGGTGGGGGTCAACAAATATCTCAATATAGTTGACATGTGTGGTGAGTGTGCATTACCATTCCTGCAAGGAATGATATTTTTTTCTTTCCAATTTTTTTTCAAACCTGTAACAGACATGGTCTACGCAAGAAACTGTTTTGAAAGAACCATTAGGTTATTGCATGGATAGCAGGGCTTTTGCCTATGTTGGTGTTGAAGCCTGGGGACATATTCCAGAAACATCTTAAGTTTATCTTAAAATATTTTCACTTAAGTTCCAATTTTTGGTATGTAATATTTTTAATGTTACATATAAATGAATGATTCCAATTACATTTAAGTAAATAGTAGTTAATAATAAGTTGATAATTAGTGAAAATTTAGCAAAATTTCATGTATACATGGAATATAATGCTTAAGAAAAACGACGATTTTTACGGCTAAGGATAAGATTTCACTTAAGATGTTTCTGGAATACGACCCCTGAGCCCTACGACTTAAGTTGACAATGTAGCAATAAATAGGGTAAAGGAGAACACAAATAGGCGTTTCGTGGGAAAACACAGGCTTATCGGGGACGACACGTTCCGCTTTTATGGTATTTTCTGTTTGAAGGAAGTCTCTTCTAAACATAAATCCACTGTAGGAGGAAATGTTGTTCCGGATTAGCCTGTGCGGACTGCACAGGCTGATCTGGGACGACACTTTACTCATGTGCATTTAGTCCAGTTTTCCCAGGACACCTCAAATGTAGTCAACTTTTGGAGAATGTATGATTTTATCTACGTTTTGCATTAAGTGATAGATACTTTCATGACGAATGTGCTATATGAGGTAAAAATGTCATTAATACTAAAATAGGGAGTGGGCTTTAGCCAATAAGGTTGTTTTGTTGATGTTAATGAATTCTGTACCAAAACAGCCTCCCAATATAAATTGATTTCAACCATCGTCATTTTTGCTTTACAAAAATCTCTGGTGTTGCATTAAAGTTTAATGACCAAATGCTTTGCTAATATTACGACCTACATTGTATATTTTATCCTGAGTTCATGGGCAGGAATTTGATAAGCTGTTTAGCCACTATCAGGCATGCCAGTTTCACATTGGTTGAGGTCAGAGGTGCGCCAAATGAGTATTCCTAATCACATCTCTAATGATCCATTAATATTCATTGGGGTGATTATTTGGTGGGGTCAAAGCAGTAAAATTAGAGATTTATGGCTGCAATGCCTGTGTGCTTGATCATAACAATGGGGTAGGAAGAAAGATTATAATTCAAGGACATAGGTAACAAAAGCACAGGCTGTTTTTCTTAAAACAGTGTTTTAAATCTCCAGTGTGCGTTTTTTGCCTTTAAAGGTATGTTACTTTGGACACAAATAATCTACAAAGGCACTTATATTACTGGCACTGACATATTGTGATGTCTGTCTGTTTCTTAAGTGTCTGTGTTTGGTTCCTGTTAAATTTCTCTATTTTCATATTAAGGAATTGTGTATTGCATTTCACATTTGGGGAATTTGTATGTCACATTGGGGAAATCAATTTGTTTTATTTAATATTTCAGAATTTATATTCTTTTTAGCTCACCTGAGCACAAAGTGCTCATGGTGAGCTTTTGTGATCGCTCATCGTCTGTGCGTCCGTCCGTGTGTCCGTACACACATTTGGATACTTAGGTGACTAAAATAGTCACATAAGTATCCCTTTGTAAGTAAAAACTTCCTTAGGTGGCTAAATTAGTCCCTTAGGGGGCTAAAATGGCATTAGGATTAGTAATGAAATAGTCGCATAGTTCATTTGTTAGAACGTCCGTGCGTGCGTCCATCGTTAACTTTTCATTTAAACAACATCTCCTCCTAAATCACTTGGCAGATTTTCACCAAACTTCACAGGAATGATCATTGGGTGACCCTCTTTCAAAGTTATTCAAATTGTTACGGTCTGCTGCATATGTAGGTCACCAGAGCTAAAAATAGATTTTAAAAGTGTAAACTTGAAAAATCTTCTCTGAAACCGCTGGGCCCAGAGGTTTCATATTTGGTATGTAACATCCTATAGTGGTCCTCTACAAAGATTGTTCAAATTATGCCCCTGGGGTCAAAACGGGCCACGCCCTGGGGGTCACATGGTTTATGTAGAATATATAGCAAAATGACTTTAAAAATCTTCTCCTCTAAAACCACAAGGCCCAGAGGTTTCGTATTTGGTAAGTAACATCCTATAGTGGTCCTCTACAAATATTTTTCAATTTATGCCCTTGGGGTCAAAACTGGCCACGTCCCGGGCATCACATGCGTTATATAGACTTAAATAGGAAAATGACTTTATTTGGTACGTAACATTGCATAGTGGTCCTCTCCAAAGATTGTTCAAATTATGCCCTGGGGTCAAATCTGGCCACACCCCGAGGGTTCACATGGTTTATATAGACTTAATTAGCAAAATGACTTTAAAAATCTTTACGTGAAACCGCAAGGCGCAGAGGTTTGTTCAGGATTGTTCAAATTATGCCTGTGGGATCAAAATAAGCCAAGCCTCGGGGATGCAAATTCCTATTGGGTTACAAGGTCTCAGGTGAGCGTCCTAGGGCCCTCAGGGCCTTCTTGTTTATTTCCCAAGCAGAAATTTGTTTTCAAGCATTGTTTAATATTTGGGAACTTGAAGATCTAGATCTGTTTTGTTCAAAATGCATAATTTTGCTGCTTAATTTCACATTTAGGAGTCTGTATGTATTTTATCGTCATTTCACATTCAGGAGTTTGTATTTCTGCTTTATTTCACATTCAGGAGTTTGTATTCCTGCTTTATGTCACATTCAGGAGTTTGTATTTCTGCTTTATTTCACATTCAGGAGTTTGTATTTCTGCTTTATTTCCAGTTCCAAAACAGGTGCTAAAGAGACACAGCAGTCACAGAAAGCACAAGAAGCAGAAAGGTGGGGAGAGTGCAGTCGATAATAACGACAACATCCCCTCACACATTCAGTCCTCCACCACCCACAACAAAGTACCTCCACACACAACTACTATACAGAAAGATATTTTTCCAGCAGGTTTGTAATAATTTGAGGCAAATCACCCTGTGTGGAAAGAATAATAACCATTGGTACTTCTATATTAAATAATTTTCAGGAACTTTTAGCATTGATGGTGTCAGCTGCGCTTTAAAAGATTCAATAAAGTCTTCTTTACTACCGATTACTGTGCATGATGTATCTGTTCATGTCATTGTTAGTAGTTATGGTTAAGAAATAAATATAAATTTCAGTCGATTGTCTCTTTTTGTTTGCTCAATTTTAAATACCCATACAAATACGTCTTAACTTGCTATATCTGTTTGGCCATGATTTTATTTTGGTGAGCCTTTGCATTTGGCAATGATTTTATTTTGGTGAGCCCTTGCATTTGGCCATGATTTTATTTTGGTGAGCCCTTGCATTTGGCCATGATTTTATTTTGGTGAGCCCTTGCATTTGGCCATGATTTTATTTTGGTGAGCCCTTGCATTTGGCCATGATTTTATTTTGGTGAGCCCTTGTATTTTGGTGAACCCTTTTTAGGGGTTAAGGTATTTTCCTCCCCTGATGTGTTACTGGAATCCCACTACTGATATTCCATTTCATACATTTTGTCCGTTATATATTGAGTATTTTCACAATACTGTTTCCCTCATTTCAGACGCTGCCCCTAATGACAGCTATGGTTTCCCACAGGGCCCTGGTAATCCCGTCATCGGGGAGAGCAAGGGAACACAGGGGACAAAAACGGGGCCAAAATATGATATTATTTCCAAAGATAATAAAGTGGACCCTGGTAGGATGCTTTGTTTTACTAAATACTGATGTACTAAGTATTTAAAACTAGAGACCTAGATACACGCTGAAAAGTATATATTGGTAGAAAAAACAGAGGTTTCCACTTTCAAAACTTGTACAGAAAATGTTATGGTATGCCTCGTTTTCAAATATTGACTTGTCATGCTATAAAGTAGCACTAGAGATTAATCTATTAACTAAAGTGATTCACAGCTGACTTTAATGTTCTTAGGTTATGTTGCTACCAAATTAAGTACCTGGTATATGTACTGTGTTTTTACAATCTACCTTTTTGAACTCCTGGGTCCGTATTCACCAACCAATTCTTAGACTTAAGACTAAGAATAAAGAATATTTTTGAAACTGTTTTGTTCTTAGAACGCTATTAATTTGAATCTTGAATGGTATTCACCCACTCAAATTACAGCATTCTTTATTTAGAACAATTTATTATGACATTAGCAACATTGTTACCAAGCATATTTTCAAACAGACAGTTCTTGTTTCTTGAGCCTAAGTCTATTCTTTATTCTTAAGACTAAGAATGCATTGGTGAGTACGGGCCCAGATACCGTATGTTCCCTAATAAAATCCCCCGGGGTCTTTACATTTCCTTAAAGGGGCATTTTATATGAGTCCATTTCTAGGTGTTCTGTCATAAAGACCAATACATAGAAAACATTCTAATTTGACATTAAAGCATCTGTATAAGCTGCACACAAAACAAGTAAACAATCTCCACTCTTTATGTATTGACAAAAACACCTCAGTGACTCGTGGAAAATAAATATGCCAACAAACTAACCTTTGTCCCACACTGGTCAATTTACAGCTAAGACCAGTAACTCATTCTGCAACTGTTTTGTTCAAAGATTGCAAAAACAGATGTTCTACATGCGTTTTAATACTTTGATTGTTGTAAGCACAGTGAGTGCATTAGTTGGGCAGGAGGTTTGGGGTAAATTAGCGTTAATTAGCATGGGGTGTTTATTGGGGAATATACAGTGTTATATACAGTTATGTAATGATTTGTTGGAGAAAATGACACTTTGGTATTACAAGGGTCAAATGTTTTTAATTGATCATTCAGGGATTTAATTCATTCATTCCTGCACTCATTCATTCTTTCATTCATTCATTCATTTATTTATTTATTTATTTATTTATTATTTATGTCTTTTTTCCTGTTCATAGATTGTATATGCTATCTTTAAACCCATACATGTATATACATTTTGTTTCTAACAGGTAAGACGACTCCGTGCACCAACATGAGCGCATCCAGGGAGCCCCAGGGTCCCTCCGCAACTGGGCTTCTAACAGACTGGTTGAACACCTTTAACTTTATCATAGGTATGTACATATTCCGGCTGGAAATATGGTATCACACTGACTTTTTCAAGGCCGATTTGAAACTGAAATTTGGCCACATTCCCCAAGCTCTGCAGTATATATTTTGGCCCCCACAATCTAATAATTTCCCGCATTGATAAACGTATGAAGCGGTTGCATGATTAAGGAAACCAATAGAATGATCAGTATTTTCAAGTTAAAATAGAGAAAAAAGGTACATGTACGTAGATTGTTTGTATAAATGGAAATAAAATTGATATGAAATAAACCTTGGTAACATCATTGTTTTCGTGTATTTTTAATTGTTCATTACTTACATCCTTTTAACAGTACCAAATTGTTCATTACTTACATCCTTTTACCGGTACCAAATTGTTCATTACTTACATCCTTTTACCGGTACCAAGTTGTTCAGTACTTACATCCTTTTACCGGTACCAAGTTGTTCATTACTTACATCCTTTTACTGCTACCAAATTGTTCATTACTTACATCCTTTTACCGCTACCAAATTGTTCATTACTTACATCCTTTTACAGCTACCAAATTGTTCATTACTTACATCCTTTTACAGCTACCAAACTGTTCATTACTTACATCCTTTTACCGCTACCAAATTGTTCATTACTTACATCCTTTTACCGCTACCAAATTGTTCATTACTTACATCCTTTTACCGCTACCAAATTGTTCATTACTTACATCCTTTTACCGCTACCAAATTGTTCATTACTTACATCCTTTTACCAGTACCAAATTGTTCATTACTTACATCCTTTTACCGCTACCAAATTGTTCATTACTTACATCCTTTTACCAGTACCAAATTGTTCATCACTTACATCGTTTTACCGCTACCAAATTGTTCATTACTTACATCCTTTTACCAGTACCAAATTGTTCATTACTTACATCCTTTTACCGCTACCAAATTGTTCATTACTTACATCCTTTTACCAATACCAAATTGTTCATCACTTACATCCTTTTACAGCTACCAAATTGTTCATTACTTACATCCTTTTACCAGTACCAAATTGTTCATTACTTACATCCTTTTACCGCTACCAAATTGTTCATCACTTACATCCTTTTACCGCTCCCAAATTGTTCATCACTTACATCTTTTACCAGTACCAAATTGTTCATTACTTACATCCTTTTATCGGTACCAAATTGTTCATCACTTACATCCTTTTACAGCTACCAAATTGTTCATTACTTACATCCTTTTACCGCTACCAAATTGTTCATCACTTACATCCTTTTACCGCTACCAAATTTTTCATCACTTACATCCTTTTACTGCTACCAAATTGTTCATCACTTACATCCTTTTACCGCTACCAATGGGCCCTGCCAACATTCCCCAACGGCTACAAACAACACCGTATAATAAAATTACAGTAGTCACAACAATGGTATTTATTGGTTGAAGAACTTCAAATTCATCATAGGTATACACATAATCCAGAAGAATATTCAACTGCAACAATCTAGATAATTGATAAATGGTTTCTTGATTTGTGTGAGAGTATCATCTCTATGATAGCATAACATAAACTGCACTAGCAGTACTAGTATTGTCAATATGCAGTAATTAGTAATGTCTGCAACCTGGAAGCATGGTATCGCTAAGTTTCTTTGGATCTTAGGAGACATTGTTTAATTTAATGATGTAAATCATGTGCTGTTACCCCAAAATGTCCAAATATAAATTTCTTAGGTAAAATTTTTCCACAAACTTTCTTGTCAGGTCTCTGTTTATACACTGAAAAGCACTTCTAAACAGACATGTACACAATTAGTGATGAAATAGTAAATATCCAAACAATATGATCAAGCTTGCACAGAGATTAATTCAGTGACGTAAGTATCCGCCTGTACACCGCCTGTACAATGCTAATGCATTTCGTACACAATTTATCAGGAAACCAAACAAACTGAAACTACCGGGTAAAAATTCACAAAATGCTGTGATCAAAATCCTGATTGTATAATGACTAATATATTTGGGGCACAGGCTAATCCAGGACGGCACTTTTGGCCTATAGTAACTTATGTTTTGAAGAGACTTAGCAGAGACTTTGTTGAAACAGAAAATACCATGCAAGCCGAACGTGTCGTCCTGGATTAGCCTGTGCGGACTGCACAGGCTAATCAGGGACAACGCTTTACGCACCTGCATTAAGCCCGGTTTCCCACGACACGACTCATTTTGTGTACTTCATTGTTTTTGAGAAGTGCACACAACACACGGAAACCTCTGTTACCTTCAAATGAATTGGATCTCAATGTGAGTGAACATCTATGGGACAAACTTAGCGATGTGCGAACCATAATTGAGGTTGAAATGACAGAGGCCATGAATGACAAATGATGGGTCATCTAAAAATAATGTTAACTTATACATATTTGTCCTTTAGTGGCTCTTTAAACATGATGACAGCTATGTTTAATAAATATATTACGCATTTTCTTACAAAATATTATTACAATTCAACCATTTATCGACAAGTTCCTTCTCTAATACCACCATATTTGATGGCGGCATTTTGCAAATTTGGATTTTCTACCAATAGATTTAACAAAATTAAATTTTACAGGCGGATGCTTATATCAATAATTTAATTTAGGGATGGGACCGAATATTCGCAATATTCGAATATCGGATAATATTCGAATATAAAAAACGAATACGAATATTCGATTTTCAAATTTATTTAAAGAACAAAATTTGTTGAAAAAAAATCTTTTTTTTCCGGTTTGATTGCAAAGTTAACATGAATTCCAGTCGTATTTCCTGCCTAGCAGGTGGACGTGGGCAGTGTAACGTTTTTACAACACATGACAAACATGTCCAATTAATGACGATTGATAATTGGCAGGGGGGCCACGTTTTTACAAGGGCCGTGAATTAACGGTTTGTAGGAGGCGCGAATATGACGCATTGTATCCACAAATAACAAAACTGGGCCATGTTGTGATAACGGTTTCACAGTTTGCACAAGGCGTACATTGTTGTTTATTGCCCTTAAGTGACATCTATAAGGTTAACTTGTTTACAGTAAAGTACAATTACTCTGTAAGTAAACCATTCAAATGAATCCATTATCAGCCAATCAATTTATTAAACAAAATTAGCATGATCTGGTCAATCTTAATATATGTCACTTGTAAATTATTCTCCATAACCCCACTCGTCGTCATATTCTCCATTATATCAACACAGTATATTATACAAGAGTCTTGATTAATAAACAATGCCACCATCATGTGCTTGGAAGTACTTTACGCGGTCATTAGACAACACCCAGCCTTTGTCCCAGGCAACGTGTAATCTATGTAATGAGAAATTTGTGTACGGAACAAATAAAAATTTATTAACAATACATTTAACAATATCTTACATTTCTTTATATTAGCCTAACACTCACTAAGTTATATCGCTCATTTACCACTGAAACAATGTAAAACAACTACGTACACCTAGTATACATATTTCGGATAGGTAAATATTCGGACAGAGTGCCGTATATAGTAGTATTTACAAAACGAATATTCGAATATTGATTTCAGTATTCGGTCCCATCCCTTATTTAATTGCAGTGCTAGTTTGAAAACATTTTCTTGAAAAATAACCATTTAATCAAGAATTGTGTAAGTGTCGAGTTATAAGTGCTGTTCAGTATAATATGACTGTTGCAATAATCAGGTTAATAAGGTGTCAATAGCATTGATGATTGACATTGTTGTTAATGGAGCAGGTGCAACAGTTTACATGGGAATGACATATAATAACAGAACATATGGCATAATGATTACCAGTTTGTAGGCAATGGAATGTGTATCACATCATTACAACACCAACTGAGATTTAAATTGTATAATAATAGGTGTTGCAAGATTGCAGAACAATTTATGATGCCTTTTAGACTTCTTGAAATAATAAGCCTTTCTTAATATGCATCACATTTCTAAATATTAGTTGATGATTTCTCATCCTTAACATTCCTATGCCTTCCAGGATTGTATTAATTTATGTGTGTAATTTGCATACATTTTGTCTTTTTCGTTTCAGAAAACAAAGAAAAAGCTGTGCTATATTTAGTGCTAGGAGTTGCATTTGGAGTAATCTCATTGCTATTTCTTGTGATAGTAAGACTTGCAATAATAAACCAGCGAAAATCGCGAGCGAAACTTGACGTTTCCGAACCAGCGCATGAAAATCATGCTGCGCCATCCAACCATATTGAGGCTCCAACATTAGAGCGGACAGATTCAGTCGATCGAATCGAGGTTGTTCGATTTAATCCAATGAGGAGCCGTGATTTTGCAACATGTACGTTACGCAGTGATATTGGTGATAGGAGTTTGACTAATTACTATGGGTGAGCAAAAAGCAAGAAGTTTGCATTGAGGTTTCTGATATATATGTGTTGTTAACAGATCAAGTCATCAAAAAGGTGTTTGAATTTCGAAATAAGTGGTAGTATTCCAAAAGCAGAAAGCCTGGTCAAGAGGTCAGTCATTAAAGCTTCGTCTTGTGAAGATCTGAAGGAAGAGGCATGAAAGAAAATGAAAATCTGTGAAAATGTGCGAGAAGTTGGTTTGTCTTCCTGTAGCAAGGGAGGTAATTCTGTTCTAGGCAGCTTGGAAAATGTTTGCAAGTTGTTTCCCTTGCTGGCACTGTGCAACACGACTGAGAAAATGGCTTCACAACTTTCGTAGGGTTGTTCATTTCCGAGACTGATTTTACATATGATTTTATTTTAATTATTGTTCACACTTTTAAGTTGTTGTTTTTTCTAGGAAGTATTATTTTGTTTGAGTATTCCTGCGTGTAATTTTACACAAAATCGCTTACTTTATGATTCATTAAAATATAGAAATTAATGCAATTGACTAAAAATAATTGCCTTACTTGAAGGTATTTAGTTTTCCATAATTGGTCTGCATTACTTGAAAAATTCAAATCAAATATGCGCACTAAAGATCTGTCATTACCATTTCAAAAGATAAGATGAAAATTGATGATTGTCTAACCTGTTCACAGAAATTTCTTGCCATTAGACTGGGTATACCAATTACCGGGAATGTTAGTTTTTTACTGGCTTGCAACATATAACAAAACAGAAATAAATAAAAGACTGCTGGCGTATTGTAACAATACAACATTCTTCTATCAAAATAATTCAAATATATCAGAAAAAGATCACAAGTTTAAACAACTGTTGTGTCAACAATTTGTGCATGTCATTAACCATCTATGTTCTGGCAATACACCTATTACGGTGAATCTGAATATCAGCTAATCAAAATTCAGAAAAATCATGTTCAGGGTTAAACAAATGATACTGTACAAAACATCAGTCATATAACATTATATTTGCTAAAATTTTAAATCTATTGTCTTTACATATTTATAGTAAATGATAATTTATGTTAACAATGCTGTTGAAAACAAACTTTTACAAGACTTACACGTTTAAATGAGTTTATTTACCTTTAAAAACAACATTATTGAATGGAAACCAAAGTTGACTGCAGCTAGCAGCAAAATTTTAACAAAGGGATGGACTTTGAAGAAGATTATTTGCGCATGTGGGTGAAATTTATGTCTTTTGGAAATTCCCGGTAATAGGGATATCCTGGTAATAGGTATATGGAGTATAATCAAATATTAGAGGGAAATTTTTTTGTGTAAATAATGAAAGATTGTTTTTTGTTTAAAGTGTACTCCATTAAATGCAAAGTTGAAATGAGTTATGATAAATGATAAATTCTGTGATAATATTTGGCAATATGCATATAAAACTGTAGCATGTCATTCATATTTTGAAGACTGTAAATTACACATAATTTTATAACACCAATTTTAGCTAGGATAGATTTTTAACATCATAAAACATGTTGTATTATGTTTTAAATATTTCCGCACAGGCTAATCCAGGACAGCACCTTCCGCCTAGAGTGGATTTATGTTTAGAAGAGACTTCCTTGAAACAGAAAATACCATAAAAGCGGAAAGTGCCGTCCTGGATTAGCTTGTGCGGACTTCACAGGCTAATCCGGGACGACACTTTACGCACATGCATTAAGACCGGTTTTCTCACGACGCGCCACATTTATTTTATAATCTATTCAAAAGCAGCTCGTGAAATACTATCTACAACAATGTTTTTTCTACATTTTTTATATCAATTCATAGTTTACACTTCTAGATTTACTTTGGTTGTTTTTCACTAACTTTGCCCTCTCTACAAAGTAACTAATGTTTATAATTATTATTGAAAAAACACTATATACAGATCTGATTTTTACATTGTTATATTTTTATACCTGATATTGTTTGTGCATTTTAGCGGTTGTTTTATATGTTGACTTTAGTCATTTTGAGGGCTTATTGATTCTTGAAATGGCGTCTGATGTTGTTTTTGTTGTAAGGTTGTGAGAAAGGATCATGGGTAAAAATTCCTTGAACTTTTGCTATGACATATCATCCATTAATGGCAGTTTTGTTTGAAATTGTAAGGATGCACCTGTATTTTTGCCTTTAATTTGTTTAAATATTCAAAATTGTTTGTGATTAGGTCATAGGCTTACCTAAAACTTTTCAGTTTATGATGACATAGTGCTATTGCCTGTCAGTGACTTGTAAATATTGAAACTTGACTTTCATGTGATTTTTATACTTCACTATTAAATGTTTTCTATAATGAATTCATAGCTGGTCTCAAAACTGTGGCTTTATTATTCTTGTAAAGTTTTCTTATCAGAACATGTTAACTTAAACAGAACTGTACTTACTTACAATACCAGGGATTTTTGTCCTTACTTGATCGGATGTGACAAAATACTAAATATATAGGAATGTAAATCTTATTTGTCAGTCATGTAATTTTTTGTATAATGGTTATGGATAAACACCATTAAAATAACCAATTTCAACCAATATACCACTAGTTTATGTAATTTATCAATTAAATCACCTTCTGTAATTGTCCCAATAAAAAAAATTCCAAATCTGAAGTGTACTGGATCCATTCTCAGTGGTGTACAAAAACTCACTGACAATTCTGATATGTGGTCATATTCCAGAAACATCTTAAGCAATATTTTATCCTTAACCTTAAAGTCACCATTTTATTTAGCTTTTTTATTTCATGGGCACAGTACATTATGCTTAGTATTAATTAGTAATCAGCTATATTATTAACGAGTGTTTGTTTTACTGTAAAGGGATCCACAAATTTATTGGTAGCTTTAAACGTATAACATTTCAAATTTTGTAACTTAAGTGAGAACATGTTAAGATAAACTTCAGATGTTTCTGGAATACAGGCCCTGGAGCCGTATTCCAGAAACATCTTAAGTAATATCTTATCCTTAACCTTAAAATCAACATTTTATTTAACTGTTTATTTCAGTGCATTGTTCTAAGTGGTTATTAATTACTACCTATAGTATTATTGTTTGTATATAAATATAAAAAGATTAACACATTTATATGTAGTTTTTAAAATAAAACGTTTTGAAATTTGTAATTTAAGTGAACATATTTTAAGATTCACTTAAGATGTTTCTGGAATATGGCCCCAGATCAGCACCTTTGAAACATTAAAAATGCCAGAAACTATAGGAATTAATGAGTATACATGTGCATCTCGGTGACCCAACTGAACTGGACAGTATTTCCTGAACTACCAAAGACATTTCTGATTTGTTTTCTTTATCCCAGACATTAATAGCATCTTTTTAAAATTCCAAAGATAATCTGTGTTTTAATCTTGCCTCTTGTGATGTTTTTGGACATCCATTATCACACTGAATTTCCTTTTTAAGTTAGTCTTAATTGAAAATGTCAAATAAAATTATTTTAGAAAATGTAAACTGAATAGGCAATTGAAATTAAAATATATATCTGTGACTTTAGCATCTACTTGCTTTCTCCATCTTTGCCTTTCATTTTGCCTGTTTTTGGTTTTTCCATAATAGTCTGTTGTTATTGTTTATATCGTTCATCAGACATCTAGGCTGAATAGGGTGAAATTACATTTACATGACTTTCTGTGCTGTTCTGTACAAAACAGTATAAGCATGTTTACAGGAACAAGACGGGTATAACACATTTGCATTTTGATAATTAACTTTATTTTTTATCCATCATGTATACATTTAAAAAATAACACATTGTTTCTCAAAGAAAAAGAACAACATAATAATCATCTTTTTTCCCCAAATTTATTGCATGTATAGGCTATCCTTCTAAACCATTCTTATTTAATTATGTTTTAAATATTTTTGATGTTTCTTAGTCTACAAGAAATACATTTATAGTTTTAACATGTTGTTTTTGTCGATTTTAGTGCCTTAATTTCCTAGATTATGTGTTAGGAATAATTGTTTATGTACACTTTGTTGATATTTCACGGTCATTGTACATAATGTTATATAAATAATGATACATTTGTTGTTAAGTATAAATAATAAAATTCAATTATCTAACATAATAAAGGTGCAATAAATTGTATGTATCACTTGTTGTTTTAAGTCGCCACTTTCGAAGATGCTATTGGGGTATATAGTGATGTCATATGCTTATGTGTCTGTCCGTCCGTCAGGCTTTTTGTGTTTAGCATAACCCAATGTGTATTGAACAGAGTTTTGTTAATCATAGAATAGATAGAAGTGCATAGTACAACGCTCATAAATCTGCCATATGCAAGGACTTGAAAACCTTTACATTTCTTTTAATTAAGACACAAGGAAATCAAAAGCAATGTCAGTCAGTCAACGGGTGTCATATTTTCTTTTAAATGTTCCCATTTCTATATATTTTACCTTTCTTACACTAACTTTAAATCGACTAGATCTAACTTTCCATTGCTGTATTTATCAACCAATTCTTTGGGCAGTTACTTGATACACTTGGACTCTAATTCGAGTTCATTTCCGTGTGTAAACCTATCTTTTTGTTTTCACTAAATATTCAGCTCTTGACATTAGATTCATTGATCAGGTGAGCGATATAGGACCTCGTTGGCCTTGTTTGGGTTATTGTCCCTGTTTGAATCTCTGTAAATTTATCAGTCCTCATTGACTGGTTGTGATGACTTCGCATCAAAGGTTCACGTTACAGATGACATATTTAGTAGCCAGGTTTCAAACTTTAGAATACTGCAACATCACTAGGAATATACAACCACTTACCTGGTTACCGTAACTTCAAGCACGAAATTCGCGTGACGTTCTACATGTATTTGTTCTTAGCATGCTTGGGGAAAGATAATACATGTATACCGGCAAGATGTTCATTAATATAAATTCTTAATTGTTGCAAAGTTTAAAAGTATAATGACACAAGTCAATTTTCTATTTCTTGTTGTTTTGTTGTTGTTGTTATAGGGGTTACTTTAGGCGTTGGCGGAGGCCGCGTCCCCTTCAGTTTGTGCAGACAATAACTTCATAAGTTTTTGTGCTATTATAATTAAACTTTATGGAAGTGTTAGTAGACAGAAAGGTTAAGTTCGATTTTCGCCATAATTGCTCTTATTGTGCTTGAGTTATGCCCTTTCAAAAAAAATGTTCAAATATGCTTTGTGCTGACAATGACTGACAAAGTTTTTCTTCAATCATCATAAATTTTTAGCTCACCTGGACACGGAAGTGCTCGGTCAGCTATTGGTATTGGGGACCTCTCCGGAGTCGTCCATCGTCCATATGCCGTCTACAATTTGGACCGTTATCGCGATAAAGACTACATTTTTTAATCAATCTTGACCCAGTTTGTGTATGATCATAAAATCTCGGATGGGATTGTTATTGGGTCAGATCACTCCAGTGACACCAGAGTTATTGCCCCTATTTCATGCAAAAAATGTGGACATTATTCAGGAGAGAGACTTCATTTTTCATCCAATCTTCACCAATCTTGCACAGTTTGTCTATTACCATGAGATTACAGTTGAAGTCGAATATAAGCAAGATCGGACCAGAACACCGGAGTTATTGCCCTTTGTAAATTTTTTTTTGCAAAAATGGACACGATTCAGGATAGAGACTTCATTTTTCATCCAATCTTCACCAATCTTGCAAAGTTTGTCTATGACCATACGATTAAAGGTGAAGTCGAATATAAGCAAGATTGGACCAGAAACACCAGAGGTATTGCCCTTTGTTTATGAAAAAATATGCAAAAATTGACATTATTCAGGATAGAGACTTCATTTTTCATCCAATCTTCACCAGTCGTGTACAGTTTGTCTATGAAAGTAAGACTACAGGTGAAGTCGAATAAAAGCATGATCGGGCCAGAAACACCAGAGTTATTGCCCATCAACAGTTATCCATGATTGGCTTGCACACACGATTTTTGATTCAATGTTGACCAAACTTACACAACATGGCCATAAGAGTTGATTGATAAAATTTGATTTCCAACAGTTGCAAGCCTTGCATGCAGTTATTTGTACATGCAACATTGATGTCTTCAGAGCCTGCATTAACATCATTTATCATCATTGGACAGAAAATTATCAAAGAAAAAGCAAAACTTTACCTTATAGCACTGTACAGCCATCGCAATTATCGCATCCAAAACTGTTTGCGAAAAAGACATAAAAATCTACTGTTTCTGCATTTTGCAGAATTGTCAATGACTTAATGAAAAAGGGTCAGATAAGAAAATCGAGAAAAATGATTTGAGAACCATTAGCAAAAAAAAGGCACATCCACTACCCAACTCGTACTTTACTTAGCCCATTGTACTAACCGATGTTTTAAATCAAAATTGATAATATCCCCCTCTGTGTATTGTTAGATACCTTAATTTTCAAACCTGTCACAACAGTATGATCTTCATCTGTACCAGTTCTCAGATGAGCGCTTTGGGCCATCATGGTGTTTATAACTAATAGTGTTTATAACTAATCATAAAAACAAGGTCAAGTTTAGTTTTCAGCATTATTGCTTATACCGTACTTGAGTGAATGCCCCTTTTGTAAAGAAAAATAGTTCAAATACGGCTTGTGCAGACAATAACTTGAGAAGTTTTTGTACAATCATTACGAACGTTTGGGCAGTGTTAGTAGGCATAATAGGAAGGTTAAGTTCGGTTTTCGGCATAATAGCTCTTATCGTACTGAAAAAGCGACATATAGGGGTTAATTTTGGTGGCGAAGTGGCGCCGGCGGTTCGGTTTTCTGCATAATTGCTCTTTATTTTACTTGAGTTATGCCCCCGTAAGGCGGCACATCCGACATTCTAGAATTTTGTGTACATTTATACACGATAACGGGGCTGGGAGTCATCGTACAAAACCGCTATGACACATTGACGCGCACGATATTCAGAAGAAAGGGGTTTATTAAAGTTATTCCAATCAATGAACATACCTCATTGTCCCGGATTAGCCTGTGCAGTCTAGGACACGCCTCAAATTATAAAAGAAAGCACTCTGAGAGAGCTGACTTCAGCCAAGGTAGTCAATTTGACATATATCCAAATAATAAAGATTCCTTGAACATTTTCAGATGGTGAACAGGGGCTATATTCCATAAATATGTTAAGTTTATCTTAAAATATTTTCACTTATGTTCCAATTTTAGTAAGGTAATACTTCTGAAACTTCAGATAAATTAATGATTCCAATTACATTTAAGTAAATAGTAGTAGATAATAAGTTGATAATTAGTGAACATTTTGCAGAATTTCATGTATACATGGAATAAAATGCTTAAGAAAAAAATGACGATTTTAAGGCTAAGGATAAGATTTCACTTAAGATGTTTCTGGAATATGACCCTTGGATTGCCACCAAAATCATAATGTTTTTTTCATTGCCCCATTTCCAACCTTCCCAGAAAAAAAAATCAGGCAAATTAGTTGATATTTTTGTGCGTAAAGTTGTTTACTAACAAACAAACAAACCAATGACTGTAAAAGCATTAACTACCTGGCGAAGGTAAACATGTACATTGTATTAATGAAAAAAGAAACAACAATAAAACTAGTTCTGTCAAGAT